>CM068834.1:112822170-114022170 GCA_028554795.2 Sinohyriopsis cumingii | reverse complement strand
AATCTAGAAGAAATTCAAAGATTTTGTATATAAAAAATATCTTAATATCCAATATACTATGAACAATTATGTAAGTCTCAGTGACTGTGGATGTTATCCTTTCAGTACAACACATCTGATTTGATGTTTAAAGAAGTGGACTAAAATCATACATATTCCAACAAGTCCTATCCAATATTATATCATGTTAAGGACATTGGATGATGCCGCCAAAACATATGTGCCAGTAAAGTTGAAAATTTGTTCACATGGTTTTGATGATGCATGGATAGCACAAGAAATAGGTTACAGAACACTTGTGGAGTGATATTCAGTGTATGCTTGGTTGTTCGTCACAGATCTGATCAAGTAAGATCTACTCTACAAACAAGAGACCTTTAAAGGACAGATGCTCTAGTGGCTGAGAAGAATTTCTAGAAATTCAACATAAGACCATTTCTTCCTTTTAACTGCTGAATGCTGAAACTATCTCTGATATTCTTCAGCAATAATATGATTTTTAAATTAGCCGCTGTGGCAGACATATTGGATGTCAGATTGACAACACTCATTATGGACCAACTAGACATCATAATTAGTCCTTTAGAGAAAACCCTATTTTTACTACACCATCCATTCAGAAGAAGTAGCAAAACCAAAACAAGATTCTTGAGATGGCACTGTGGCAGCCAAACTGAATGTGAAAGTGACACCATTTTAGTTTAGGACCAACTAGACATTAAAAGAGTCTTTTAGTGAAAATCCCATATTGATATGACCATCAATTCAAAAGTGATAAAACTGCAAAGTATCAAAGCTATACTGGATGTGCGAGCAGCAGCATTTTCACTTAGGACTAACTAGGTGTCATAAGAAATCTTTCCGTGAAAATTCTATCTTTATATGACCATCTCTTCAGAAGCAGTATAAACATCAAGATTTTCAAGACAGCCTCTGTGCTGGCCATACTTTACTTTCAAGAGGGCCAAATGTGATTTTTATAACTGATGTGTGGGCAGCAAGATTTTCTTTTAGCAGCAACTAGATATCATGAGATGTCTTTCAGTAAAAATCCCACGTCAATATGACTTTCTATTCAAAGCAGTAGCAATAATGAGAAGTTTTCAAGATGACCAACTTGGATGTGTGAGTGACACAATTTTTATTTTTGCCTAACTTAACATCAGACCAAGATTTTTTTGTGAAAACCCATGTCTATATAACATTCCGTTTAGGATTAACAATAATACAATTTTCAAGGTGGCTGCCATGGTGGCAATACTGAAGTCACATTGGCTCAATTTTCTTTTATGACAAACAAGACATTATAAGTCGTCTTTTGGTGAAAACCGCAAGTTGATATCACCTTCAATTCTGGAGTAGCAGCAAAAACATTTTCAAGATGGTGACTGGTGGCCATACTGGAAGTCCAAACAGCACCATTTTCATTTATGACCTACCAGGCCATCTGATGAATGTGTGAAGTTTTGTGGAAATCTTCCAAGCACTTTTGAGGAGAAGTAATAACAAAATTTGTGCAAAAGAAGAGATGAACAACAGAATATCCCACAAGCTCTCCTGTTATATGACCAGTAGAGCTAAAAATTTATATTTAGTACAAGTCATTATTGGAAAATATAAATACTTAACATTCAACTTTTTTCATATACAGAAAATACTTACATCTCTTTGATGTTACATGCACGATTCAATGACTAAAAATGAAAGACAGACTTCTGAACCAATATGCCTAGCAAATTTCGCTTATCCATCTTAAGTGACTTTTGCATAATTGTGCAAACACAGTTTTAGTTCAAAATGTTCAAAAATGTGCAGCAAATTTCAAAATTTGGTTTAGCTGTCTGACAGTCTCTGCATGGCCATGATACAGTGTATGTAATTTATGGCTCTAAAGTTAAGAGTTACTGTACTAAAATGAATTCAGGTAGATAGACCTATGTGCAAAAAGCAGCCAATAAATATCCTTCCTTCTGCTACTGCAGTGGGGCTGTAGCAAGAATTAATGAAACAAATGAAGCTGCAGTAACAGAACAAATTTAAGAAAATTACCTGAATACAAACCCTGAACTTCAGTTTTAATACCAAATGAATGGAGAGCAACATGGACTTCCTGATAAATATCATCAATCAAAATCTGGCCAGGAAATCATAGCATATATGCTCTCTTATATGATAAGTCAAGCTGCAAACAACAAAGATCATGATCTGCCAGGATAATGCACCTGCAGATCAGGGTCTATGTTGTTTGTTCTTCTGATTACTCCTTACAAACTGCACAGACCCAGATCTGGGTCTGTGCAGTTTGCAGCTGGACTCATCTTATAAGCGAGTATAGTACCTGACAGAATAAACATGAAAGTTCATATGTCCTATATACAGGGTTCTTCCTCCAATGTATATTTAGTTAGATATGACTTTAAATCACATATACAGAAACTGCAATGTTGCACAATCAACATGAATTGCATACACAGACCTATTGCTAATTCTAAAGAAAATCAAATACTATAGTTTCACTATACCTGTAAAATTCAGTGAATAATTGTCTGGATCAAGGAACTGTTTCACTGGAAGACTATTGTACAGAATTGGTTTACTTAGCAGGGCATTCATATAGTTCTGAAATGAAGGGAATCAAAGTGATCTGGATTATATATATATATATATATATATATATATATATATATATATATATATATATATATATATATATAAGTGATATAGGAATCATTATGTTTTCTGTATGCAAGTGTTTCCGATGCACAAGGAAAGTGTTTGAGCTATTCAGCTAAAGATTCAGACATTTTAGTGAGCATTCTAGCACACATCTGCACAAGACAAGTTTTTATGATCATGAACATAAATAATATACCAAATACAGTCAACTCTTACTTAGCAAATAATGGACATAAGTTTTATGGACAACAGTTGAGAAACCAATATTTTTTAGTTAAAAAAACATTTCTTCGAGAATATTTACCCTATCATAATACCTTAGGAGAACTACTACTACCTCACAAATCCAACCATCCAAGGTTAAATCTTTTGACTAAAAAGCTAAGTTATCTGCCAACTTAGGTGGTGGTTGGGCAGAGTGATTTCCCATTGGTACATAGATTGGAGCCATAATCTTGTGAATATCTCAGTCACTACTGAAGAAGGCATGCTCTCTATCTGGGATAGTGTTATGTGTATTATGATTGGATCAGTATTTGCAAAGAAACATATTTAACTATTTAAAAAGAACATAGGTTTCTTCTTTAAATATATTATACCCAATCATAATACCTCAGGAATGTCAATAAGAGGTGGTGGGAGATACATCCCTTATCTAAGAGATGGCATCTCCGGTACCCTAAGGTATGTGACAACTTCTATATAATCTGACTGGATCTGTCAGGAGTCATAAAGCTGCGTCCGTATGAAGCTGTTGAATGATCTTGAAGGGTAATCTTCTGTACCATGGGTAAAGGTATGAAGCTGTTGAATGATCTTGAAGGGTAATCTTCTGTACCATGGGTAAAGGTTTCTAAAGAATGAGTTGAGCCCTTTGAGATGAAAATCTCTGGTAAAAACTGGAGAAATGTACTCAGATTTCCATCCCATGGCATGGATAATGCTAGTTAGGGAACAGTTTCACTATTTGCAAAAGCTGTGGTGACTTGTCCTAACATTGTGAGCCAATATGAAATGTGAATTCATTGGTGTGGGTTTAGCCCAATAAGTGGGACAGATAGCCCACTTCCTGATGAAAATGTCTATGTTGATATATCATCCTTGCCCACTTGAAGGTAAAATGGGGCGTGATCTGCCTCAATGCAACAGCTCAATATTCCCAATATACCACCTCAGAGCTCACACTGGATCCAGTTGATGACCTTGAGATGAAATGTCCAGGATCGACAGGAATTATTACCAATATCTGATTCCTCATGAACAGAAGCCTGTTCTTGGTAATGAAAGCTGGGGTCTTCATGAGCAATATTGATCCATCATGGTGGAACTGCAAGTAGATGGGTCCACAAGTAAAATATGTATTGCTGATTTTGCCTGCCAACTGCCAAAGTAGTGAGGAGGCATGACTTACATGATAAGTGGAATAATTAAGCTCTTGAGAACAGTTCAACTGCTGTCTTGTTCAGCCAGCTTAATACCTATGATAAATTCCAACTGGACAAGGGTCCATTTTCATTGGCCAGGTGAAAATTCAAATGAATAGAAGATCAGATAGTTCTTTGATTTATCTGATATCCTCTCTTCCATGATAACACAGTGTGCCAGTGATCAGGAACAGTAAGTGTGTTATCTGTTATTGGAGCTAACTGTTTCTCATTGAAGAGCCATGGAAAGTTAGCTATTGTGGCATGGATGCCTCGATTGGTATAAAAGCCATGGAAAGTTAGCTATTGTGGTATGGATGCTTCCACTGGTATAAAAGCCATTGAAAGTTAGCTATTGTGGTATGGATGCCTCCACTGGTATAAAAGTCATTGAAAGTTAGCTATTGTGGTATGGATGCTTCCACTGGTATAAAAGTCATTGAAAGTTAGCTACTGTGGTATGGATGCCTCCAATGGTGTAAAAGTACTCTGGTGTGCTCCACTGAGATTATATTCCATTGCCTTCATACACCTCAAAGGTGGATGTCCATCTCACTCCACCACTTTTTCTGAGAAATGTTCTTAAGGGCATTTAATAAGATCCTGACATACAGGTTTAGAAACTGGGTTGGAGTGAAACACCTGCCAGCATGGTTGCTTAATGCAGATGATAATTCAATTCCAGGCGATTCTTTTGCTTGATTAACCAATATTCCACAACTGAGAGGAGTAATCAGGATGAGGAGGCACTCAGATTCTTTTGATTCCTTATCACATTCATAATCTAAGGTGTTGGAGAAGTATATACATTTGGCCTTGCCAACCAATAGAACGTACTGATTATCCAAGTCTTTTGGTCCCAGGACAGGTGAGACAAAGTTTGGGGTATTGGGCATTCCACCAATTGTGGCCCAAGATACACTCAAAACCTTCATCATTTATTCTCCTCCTTAATGATTAGATTGATGGAATTTGCAGCACGCCACCATCCCACTCAGTCTCAGCTATAGCAGATGGAATTACAAGGTTACCAACCAGTCCAAGTCCAACTGTGATGGAACATGGCCATCATGGCTGGCATGACGGGGTCCAGTTCTTGAGGTTGGGACAGGATATGAGATATTGATCCAGGTATTCGGTCCATAATTCTGATATGTGAGATTGTTAACTGATGTTTATTGCTGCACAGAAATGATATAATGCAAGCAATGGTTTCATCCCTCAAGCTATGACTGACTTCTGTCCATAATATTCAAGTCCAACATGTATTCCAGGAATGACCATGGCAGAAAGCCACATAAATTCATGTTTATTAGTTGTCAGACTGGTCTTGCCCCATGTCTAAATCTGCAAGACAAAACAGAGCAGATCCTACACACATTTAGTGTAGTGAGTGTCCTGCTTTTGAACTTGTAAGAATATGTACAGAGTTACCTATTTTGATAAATGCCAGTAGAGGATTGCACTTGACCTGTACAGGTAGAGAATTATAGACTCAGTATTAGTATTTAATATATTAATCAACTGTGCACACACAAGCATGTGCTTATTACTGTCTTCCAATCAATCTATTTAATAACTAAAATCATCCTGAAAAGGACAGATAAAATAACTAATCGAAATGTTCAATTCAGCATGTCAAATATGTTACATACAGGTGGTGCTCCTAAACACAGGAATGACATATCTTGATATGTTTGTCACATGTGCCAAGAATTAAATGCCCCCTTTCCTTTTTTTCCTAGCATGCTTCTCTAAATAAAACTCTGTCAACCAAGAGTTCTGAAATCATTTTTGTGCTTGCTTTCCTTCCTAAATTGCCAATCACACCTGAACACTATTCCAACAACATTAAAAATCATTCTTTCCATTTTGTGTATGGGATAAAGTCTGACTTCAAAGAAACGTTGCCACTGTTCACAAACCTGTCGATAATCTTTAAATACTAATGGCTTAAACATTCTCATTAAAGGCAATGATATGTAATAACTTTTGTTTCCCTACACACATCTAGCATCTGTTTGATTTACTATACTTGGTTGTTCCATTTCGTGATCTTTTTTAGTATAGTGGGTTCACCCACTGCAGTCATCAAACAAAATCCCAGAGGCCATTGTGAGACAATTAAGTAATACATGAAATTGTGGTTGATACCCAACCTCTCTGCAAATAATTGCCTCTTTCAAACTGTCGAAAAGATAGTTTTACATCAGCTCCAAACATGCTACATGTAATGGGCATATAATGAATTGGGAGTTTTTGTTCTATTTATAAAGAGTATTGAAAATCATATTTTTGTAAACACAACCATGTCAAGGGTTTAAGGAGTAAAAATAGTGTTTTTAGTATGACACGCTTTGTTATGGCGGGTCAACTTCTAGAAAATAAATTTCTGCATTTCATCAGTTTGATTTGATCAAATTTTTCTCAGGTAAATTGGATTTTCTGACAATCCCAATGGGCTCCTCACTTAGAATACAGGAGGGGCCCAATCTGAAATTAGAGGAGCTTCAGGCATCAGGCTATCAGATGCTTTTAGCACTGAATTATGTATAGAAAACTTACCTGTACTTATCTGACCCAACCAAAGGTTATACATTAATATAAACATGTTTTCTATATTACACACAAAAACCTCTACACAGAAAAGGAACTGAAGCATCATTATTGATACTTATGAAGAAGGTGCTACAATCTCCATTATGTGAGAATTTTACCGGTAGGAAAAGGCCCAATGATATTCTATACAAGTATAATTAATAAAGTGTAACGTATAAGACTGTGAATTAGTGCTAGCAGATGGACTAATGAATGCAATGAAGCATCAATATTTAACATCAATTCACAATACTACCTTTGGGAAGGCTCAATGACAGATAAATTCTGTGAATCCTGGCACACAGATGCTAAGACTGCATTGGTATAGAAAACTTACTTGTATGTATCTGGTCATAATGAAATTATACATATCTTGAGAGTTTTTTATAGCACACTACAGGCTTGCATGCAGATATAAATTAAAACTATAGCCAGAACTATAGTGAAGTCACGTAAGCTACCCATACAAGTAAGTAAATACAATTAAGTGAAGCAAAGTCATAATTGCAAAGGCAAACCTTTGATGTCTTAGAAAGAAAGAAAGCTAGAAATAATAAATGGTGTATACTTCCCTATGGAAGTGAAGACACCTCCAACTTGTAAGTGTAGAACTTCCAGAATCTTGGTAGATGATTTTGTGAGGCCCCTCATGATGATAGCATGCTGCTTGGCATGAGCAGAATTAGTAACTGAGATATTCATGGGTTTTGGCACTAATCCCTTTACCAAGGGGAGATCACTCTGCCCAAATGCCACCTAGGTAAGCAGATATCTATTGGCATTTTAGCTAAATGTGTTTAGCCCCTAGAGGGCAGGATTTGCAAGGTGTTAGTAGCTCTCCTAAAACATTATGACTGGGTAATGCATTTAAAGAAGAACCCCTTTCCTTCGTTTGTAAAATAAGTTACAAAAAATCCCATAAATCTGGAATACCATAGCTCAGATAATACCTTTTTCAACCTTCCTTCATGGATGCAAAATAATGCAAGGCAAGGTCAATACATTTTTTCTTTTGCACAAATTCCAAACAGAAAATGAATGGATAATTCAGAAATTTTCTTTCAGTTACCTAGCACATACCAAATTAATTGATTTCTCCTACCCTTAATACAGAATTACATCAAAAAGTAGTATGAAAATTCAACAAAATTTACTATAGAGACAAAGATGTTACTTTAAAGTCATCAAGGATTTTCTTTATTTCAAATCATATGTACTCTGATCCTCAAGCCATAAATTCTAAAGAATTATATAAACTAATAACAGGTGTAATGTTTGGTTTAGACAGTCCAATATATACATAGCGTTATGCAGAAAGCAATGTAGTACCATGAACAAGGTTATGATGATGCAGCACTGCATTGTCCTTACACGGGCACGAGAAAAAACCCATAGGTTATCATCATACAAACTTAAAGCAACTGATGTTGAAGTTCCGTAACTTCAGAAACTTTAACACACCCACTTAGCAGTGATACTTAAAATGCTGCCACTGCATGCAAATCATAAAACCTTAATACATCAGGGTAAAAACTTTTGGATAATAAAAATGTACTTAAATTTCAATTTCAGCAACAGCTGTATAAGAATCATGACCTTCAGAATTGCAGAATTTACAAATTATTACCTATGTCCTGACATTCACATGAGAGAATTACAGAACTCTGAAAACTGTATATTTATTCTAGCTACTAACCTGGATCTGCAGCTGGTTAAAATTATTGTCACAAATGGGTAAAATCAACGTGAATTATTACCTGAATACAAAAACAAACATGCTGACAACTTATTTATATTCAACACTCACTTTAACGAGTCAACATGTTTAACTTTTACTGAATGCTCGTCATGTCCACAAATTCTGCAACGAGCATGATTATGTGCTCAATCTGATTGCCATATTAACTCACTCTCATGTTGTTCTTTTCAAATTTTTAAAGTGCTATTCATCCTTTTCTTTCTGACATGTTCTTATTTTTTAAAAGATCCCACGAATACCACATTTTTCAGTCATATAATATCCATTAGTCACATCGATAAAGCCTGTTTCACTAAACATCTGGCACCATGTTTTTTTCAAAATACAGACTGGTCCACTATCTTAATATATAATCAACATAAAGAATCTGTGCTCCTAGGTTTCCAACTGATGAAACAATTTTTTTTTTAATGTGTCTTATAAAGTTGCTATAACAGAAAATAAGGAAAGCACATATAGGTCTAGGATGGTCAGGTGAATTCTTATGCAGTTTTCTTATTTATAAAAATCCTCAAATTTATATGACAAGTGGGATTAAAGAGTTGAAAATAAAAATGACAAACACTACTTTTATTGCCTAATCTTATTTTTTAAGTTACCCAAAAAGCAAAATACATAAACAGGCAAGCATAAGATGTAATTAGATGGAAAAAAGCATAGTGGTTGACATGTAATCTCTGATATTCCTGTGTTACTAGATTTTCAAATTAGCTGCTGTGGCAGCAATATTGGATGTACAGTTGGCACTGTTTTCATTGAGGACAAACTAGACATCAATACACAACTTTTGGTGAAAACCCAATGGCAATATAACCATTAATTCAGGAGTACCAGTAACAAAATTTTCAACATGTTCATCGTGGCAGTCACAAATGGTAGAGAAATAAATTGTGACATCACAAATTTTCAAGATGGCTGCCATATTGAATATCAGATTGGCATCATTTTCTTTCAGGACCAACTAGACAGTATAGGAAGTCTTTCAGTGAAAGCTCCATGTCAACATAACTTTCTAATTTTGGCAAAGTAGCAACAAGATTTTCAAGATGACTGCTAAGACAGCCATATCTGAGGTCAGATGAGCACTATTTTAATTTATGACTGAATGGTTCTGTGGTGAAACCCCATGATAATATGACTTTCAATTTTTGATGGCCAAACACAAGATTTTCAAAATGGCTCCAGTGTGACCATATCCATTATCTGATTGGCACAATTTTCATTCAGTACCAACCAGACCTTATCCTAATTCTTTTACTGAAAATCCCATGCTCATATGTCCATCAATTCAGAAAGAGAATCGATAACAAGATGTCTGAGTACAGTACCTTTCATTTATAATGAAACTGACCATGGGGTGAATGTACATATCAAATTTTATATCAATAATGTAATTTAGAATGAGTAGAGATAAAATGCTAATGGAGGGATGGGTGATGGATAGTGCTAATGAATGGATGATGGACAAGAAGCCAGCACATAAGCCCTTTTGGTCTATGACTACTCAAATCAAAAACTCATTGATCAGTTCTAGAAAACCCATTTCAGTATTAGTTCATTAGCCTTAGGCTAATTCACTGATTTTGGAACAACCACAATGATAGCAAAACAAACCTGAAGCCCTTTCTTTCTTTCAGCAACAAAATCCCTATTAAAGTTTCCAAACACCCTCTTAGCAGGTAGGGGTAATTCAATATTGGCAATCTTAAGCTCAGCATCAAGTGATACAAAGTCTGTGTAGCGCTTGCGTAACTGCCATCCAGTCTCAGTCATCAGCCCTCTATGTATTCTTAATGTATATTCCTGCATAATATAAAAAACTATTAAAAATCTCATTATTATACATGCATTCATTTGAATTGATTTTTGAATGATACATGATCTGACAAAGAATACGGCTACTTTTTCAGACTGCTCTTATAGACAGAGTTTTCAAACTAATATGCTACACCTGACCAAGTGCGAGGCCAAGACTAACTTTCAATACAATCAAGTATATTTGTGACCAATCAGGTGCATATTCAAAGGTCAGCTGTTCAGTACCATATTTAAGCCAAACAGAAAAAAATGCAGCTCAGCCTAGCTTCCTTTAACACCTTATCCAGGTACATGTATTTCATCACTTCCTCTCACCTGTCTGTGTGGGTTCGAGTTTCAGGTTTGGCCAATATGGGTATGTGAGAAAGTTTGCCAGTAGCCTCTCATGGGTCAGTGGTTCTTTCCGGGGTTTTCCCAGGTTCTTCCTCCACCATTTCTACTGGCCACCATGGCCTATCTTGTGCTGAAAAATGGCGCTAAACCCAACAACAACATCATCACTTCCAGAGAAATTACATGCCTCAGTAGTGATCTCAATCACTGTTACCATTCAAACTATGAGATGTGGCCCTCACATTTCTTCAACCTCGATACAGATATTTATTAGTCTACATAGTCTGGCTGGAATAATCAGTAGAATACATGCCCTGATCTGTCAGTGTGTTATCCAATGGCAGATCAGGGTCTATTCTGTTTGCAGTTGGACTTTACTTCTACATCAAAATAAGAATATGCAGGTATTTTAATTTACTCCTACAATATTATTTCATTAAAATGACTGCACTTAAGCACTGTATGCATGAATGTCCATGTGAATTTACATTCCTAATCATCATTTGAATTTTCACTCTCCCTGCTTAAGCATTTTAAACAAACTATCAGGTTTCTTCTTTTGCATGTGTTATCTGCATTCTGATATTTTCTTGCCTTTGTCAAAACTTGCTCATGTCAATTTTGAAGGCCTGAATGGTTTAACTCTCTAATCATTGTATCAACAAGAGTATAACCATGAGATGTTCTTAAAAGATTTTAAACAATATTTGTGATACCCATCTGTGTGAAAAAGCATGGCTCAGAATTTTAGCCCATCTTATAGTCTCACTCCATGTGTTTGATTTCTCACAGAATAATGCAGTTCTCATGCATATATTTTCCTACCGATATTTTATTCCCAAAAGACATAACTTGCATGTGTTTTCATAAAAAAGATTGATTAAATCCATACTCGGAATTAAACAAGGATCATTTCAGTCCTCATCATAAACATATTCCATACAAGAATTTCACCAAATCCAATATCTCACCTACTCTACCATGGTCAAATATTATAATTGTTATTATTATTATTATTATTATTATTATTATTATTATTATTATTATTATTTTATCAAGCTTATTATATGTTCACTATTCAAAAAAATCATAAAATGTGTGTATGTTGTTCTCTCCCAATTTATGTTCCATACAAGATTAATGTACCCTGCTCACTTTAATCCATTCTATAAACAAAACCATCACTGACTTAAAATAATCACTGATATTTGTTTTGTGTATCATGACAAAACACTAATTTCGTTAGGCCTAGAAACAGCTGTATACCCTTCAAAAGCAATATCTGGATTAGCCAGTGGCACAACTTGCCAAAATCAAGACAGCTAGCTTATGTGACAAGCGTGTCATGAATAGGAAATCAAAAGAAACCATATCTTGACTATTTTTCCTGAACCATTAACTGAAACCTTGCTTGCCATTACAAAATTAAATACTCAAAAACTACTGACCTTAAAAATGGGATGTAACCTATTTTTCTTCACAAAGATGAACTTGTTTCCATCAAAGACAGCTTAAATCACAAACCGATGAAAATATAAAATTATACCTATCACACTGGCACAAAAGATGACTTTCCATGTCGGCTGTGATTGCATGACTACTTATCCCACAATAACAAATCACTAAAAGCTGCCTTGTTTTTTAACCTGACACCTATGAGTTACAACTGACAATGAAACTAGAGCATGGTGAACAGATAAGAAATATTTGCACATTGATTCACATACAAAATGTCTTCCACATAAAGCAAAAGTTTGGCTTGCACAGAATGAGTGATCACCATAGATATATACAGTGAACACTATTTAGAAGGTAACACCAGGCTGCTGACTGCAGAAAGCAGGTGACACAACACTTATGTTGTAAATCTGCCTGGGGAAAATCACAACAGCTGCAGTCACCCTGTAACAGCTATTTAAAGGTGACCATTAGGACAGGTTTGACTTTATATGCAAAGGAAACTGAAACTGGCTTCTGCCTCACATCTCTCATTTCAACGAGAGGGAGAAGCCTCTTCTGCGATTTTTCTGACCTTAGTTTGAGCTCTGACACTAGATGAATCTATTTAGTAATTAAATTTTCTTGCTGTCAGGATTTGTCTGCTTCATTCTACCACAGATGAACAAAGATAAGTGACTGGCCATACAGGTCTTACTTACTATTCAATACAATAACAAAGACAGTGACTGGCCATCCAGGTCTTACTTACTATTCAATACAATAACAAAGACAGTGACTGGCCATCCAGGTCTTATTATTCAATACAATAACAAAGACAGTGACTGGCCATCCAGGTCTTACTATTCAATACAATAACAAAGACAGTGACTGGCCATCCAGGTCTTACTTGATATTCAATACAATAACAAAGACAGTGACTGGCCATCCAGGTCTTACTTACTATTCAATACAAACAATCATATGTACATTCATCATGTAAATAAATGAAACAATCATCATACAAGTAGTTGTTGAAAAATACACTTTTCTGAAGACTAGGCCCTTTAGCATTACGTCAGTGGATCACCTACTACAATGAAGGATGGTATGGAGCACTCTGTGGGCAAACTGACACAATTATTTTCAACCTACTTCGAGTCCTTTTCAATAAATACCAAAAATAGTTTACAATGAATTATTTACCAGTATAATGAGATTAATGATTGATACTGATTTTTGGTCCAATTTGTGTACCACTGAGAGTACATGCAGTGTACCAATGAGAGTACCATGTTTTAGGTATACATGAAAATTATTAATGTACATAAGGAACAAATATGTGACCAAAACTGTTCTAGCAGTACACATAAAAAGAGATGTTTTCTGAACTACATCCATCCACAATATACACTATATTAGACTGGGAAGATAGTATGATCACTAGATTACTTGTCTTCCTTTCTGTTGTTGTTGTTGTAGGGTTTAATGCCATTTTTCAACACAAGATAGGCTATACATGACGGCCAGTATAAACAGTGGAGGAAGAACCATGAAAACCCCCGAGAAGAACCACCAACCTACGAAAAGCTACTGGCAAGCTTTCTCATGTACCCACATTAGCTGAGCCTGAGACTCAAACACACACAGACAGGTGAGATGGCAGTGATCCAGAACAGTGAGTGCGTTAGACCACTCGGGCCCCCTTCCTTCCTGTAAAGTGAACTTCAGAATGGCTGTAATACTGTTTTATTATTCCTTCATTTGCTTGACTTTAAATTATCCTTCTCTTTAATTTTATCCTCCTTCATTTGAGAGCTCACAAAAGTCATATGACTGTCTGAGGATTAAATCTTTATAGCTTTTGGATATTTTGCCAGTTAGGTTCTTGAGCTGAGATCTGCTTTTATGGTATACATGTATTTCAATAAGTCTTTTCTTTAAGAATGCAAAATCCAACTGACTGAAGAAAGATCTGGACATGTGTCTATCAGTAAGTGGAACACAGACTGTATATAATATTTAAAAGATTTGAAAATATCAACATTTCTATTTCTGCATATCAGAGGTCTCACTAGCATTTTAAAAATAGTGTCCAGGACTCATGTTTTGGTAAAAATAGGAGTCCTACCAGCAAATATGGCAGCCCCCTCCAAGAAAATGTGAACTTAGCAGAATAGAAGGACTATTGGTTGCCATTGAGTTTAGGACTTTAAAACTTTTTTGGGAAAAAAATTCTTGTAAATTTACAGGCATGTGTTTTAACACATGTAACTGACTGACCATTAACCTTTTCCCTAGCAAGTTATCACTACCCAATTTCTGCAAGTTAGGACTATCATAATGAAGAAAACATATTAAGTTCTGTTTTGAAATTTAAAAATCAATAGGTACATAGTAATTTGTGTTTTAAAATTTGAACTGGCGAAGTACACTTTCTAAATGAAAGTTAAAAAATGAAGATTTTCACTGCTGTGTTTGCATTATCTTCTTTAAAAATCAGCTTGAAACTATAAGTGAACCTGTAATGGCATACATCACTGTGTCCAGGAAATACCACTTCACTGGACTGTCTATAAATTATTGGGCAAACAGATTAAGGAAAATATGCAATTCATAGAAAGCAAATTTGAAATTTT
This sequence comes from Sinohyriopsis cumingii, assembly GCA_028554795.2. Classification (NCBI taxonomy): domain Eukaryota; kingdom Metazoa; phylum Mollusca; class Bivalvia; order Unionida; family Unionidae; genus Sinohyriopsis; species Sinohyriopsis cumingii. Next base: position 114,007,486 of record CM068834.1, on the reverse strand, counting down.
ATGTGAGAAAAGATTTAGCCTAAAAATGTACTTACGTAGGTCAAAAATGTATGGAACAGAGCTATGTTACAGACTTTGAAAAATGCTGTAACTTCTAAATTCATAGTTACTTTCTGACATTACTCATTTTTGCGAAATTACGTAAATGCTGTGAACCAAATACTATTTACTCAATGCATGACATTACTACATGTATGTAGTAAAATAATAAAAATATACATTTGCAATCCCATTGTTGTAACAAAGCTAGAAAGTGAGTGGTTACCATACGTTAAGAAAATTCTTTTATCTAAAAAAAATTTGCCTTCACATGTTATGCATGATGCTGTACGTGTTCTAGGTTGTGTCAATCTGATAGGAAAGATTAAGGTCTAGTTTATTCATAAACCGACTTTAATGCTTTGGTTTGTTGTCTATGAAAAATTACAGTACTATTTTATGGGGAACAATAAAGTTAGGATGAAGAGTATGGTATTTAGTCACTTGTGCATTTGCTCCCATGTACATGTTATAGGGGTTGTTTCAAAACATTTTAGAAATTGTTTTGACTTCTGTTTCAAAGTAAACTTTCAGGAAGTTAAAATAAAATGTTTAAGTAGTAGTTGATTAAGCATTTTACCAACCTGTAATTAAAATACTGTAATCTCATTAATCCTATCAGTTAAAATTAATTACAATGTGATCTTTTAAAAAATATACTGTATGCATTTCTTCATCCATACATGAACATTTCCAAGAATGAATACAATATAGGAATATAATAATTTGTATACATATACAAAATGTGTTTATAATAACCATATAATAGATTCTTCAACTTGACAAAAATGTATTGTTATAAATCCATTGTCAAATTCATACTGTATATAAATATATCTATCTATCTATCTATCTATATATATATATATATATATATATATATATATATATATATATATATATATATACACACACACATGACAAATAATGGTCTAAATGATATTACTGGTTTCAAGTGAAAGTGAAAAGTATCAATATATTTTTATTTGTCCAAAATTATATTAAAAGTTAAAGTAAATATATTAATGTGAATACTTTTGGTACTTTAATACTTTTCACTTTCATATCAGTATGGCATCATACTGCTGACATGTAGCATCAGGGCCCAACCAGTCACATTATCCTGACACCAGACTGACCATCCATAATACTAACCACTTAATGCTGAGCATCGAACAAGGTAGCTGCTAGTACCATTTTTTTAATAAGTGTTATGTATGACTCAGCTGGGGTTTGAACCCACTGCCTCCTGCATCTGAGGTGGACACTCTTCCCACTTAGGCAACAAGAATTTATAAAATAATTAATAATGAAAATTTTTCCTTCACAGCCAACCAGCTTTGATCAAAATGCGACTGTTACATTGATTACTTGTTTCCAACATTTCAATTGGCTATCATTAATATGAGCTGCATTGGGTGTATGAAAAGGTTGTAGTGATCTGGCCTATGTCCAATGTCCTAGTCTTCAGATCTGGCATTCGTGGTGATTTGAGTTTGTGACCCCTGGTCTAAAGCAACAAGGACTCAAAACACTGCTTACAATTTACATACGAATCATACATGTACCATATAATCCAACTTATGGGGTTATTTTGTTTGTTTTCTCTGAAAATCCATTTATTAAAATACATATTTGGAATTGAATTGAATTCATTTCAGCTGGAGAAATCAGCCAAGAAGCATAAAAGAAATGGTTCAGGTTTAAGTTTTGGATGCATCTTTGTTGAAATATAGCTCGATATTATTTCAAAAACTGACTTCTTTATTAGTGAACGTTGCCTACTCACAATGTGATCGTCGGCTTTTTCTGCTGACTCCACGGTACAAAAAAGTGGTAACGTATCGTCTATAGATCTGGTCGACTTCGACTTCCCAAACAGCTGATTAGCCATTGTTATATGTAACTTGTTACTGCAATACACATTTGTTAATTACATGTATATATGTTATTTTCATCAGCACGACAGTAGGCGTGAGTCGTAAATGTACTGTCGTCAACGGGTCTGGTGAAGAAAAGAAAAGTTATATAGTCGTAAAATAGTTATCTTCAATGATATTATGTTTTTGCGATTATTGATCAAAATAAAAAGCTTTTAACAGACAGTTTTATCCGGTGATACAAAATTCATACATATAAAAGATGAATGTTTGAGTTAAATATTGAAAGATCCGTTCTTACAAAGTCCGATGATATATAAGAGTATTTCTCGGAGTAAAAGCTGTTAAAATGGCCGTATCCGTGATTGCCAGACAGCTTCCTACGTTATGCTATTCCAGTTTTATTGGGTGTAAGAGGTACATATCTGTTACAGGACCACATTATAGCCAGTCACCATCAGAAGAATTTAGCCTTGAATATCTGAGAGGCAATCAAGAGGGTAATATTCATATGCTAAAATAATCGGATGAAACATGTATCATGGTAGTATAGGACTATATAGTTCTCCTCAGTTTTGACGCACTTTTAAAGCATTTACACTGACCTTATTGAAATCTGCTAATTTCATAGTGATACCTCTCATTACATTTAAAACATTTATTATTGAAGCAAAGTATGTATTATGCCATTTGTTTTTGCACATGTGACAGTTACACATGTGCATCATTAAAAATATTGCAGAGCAGCATAAGTAAAAATATCTGTTAATAGGAAAAATTACATAAATACAATTAATTTAGATTTTTTTCTCATTTCTTATATTTAGCATAAATTTAACTTTGCAACAGAGATTGTCTTCAAAGCTAAATGAACTGAGGGAAAAAAATAGATTTGGCTTTAGACCAGCAAGTAGTTAGACCACTTTTTCTGACATTAATGCACCGTGGCAGAAACCAACGGTGCTTGGCACTATTTGTGTTGGAGTTTTCAGCCTTTGGATCTCGCATACTATTGGGCTGCTTTCTTCCACACATATATTAGCAATTTAAAATTTTTCAGGTCAATAACTGTTGGATGAAAATTAAACTAATGTTTTGTTCTGATAGGGATTAATACTAAAACAAAGCAAGTGTTCTGAAGGATTGTATATCATGGATCAAAAGAAGAGGGATTTACTTACCATCTGCATACAAACATCAGTCTGAATAAATGTATTAAATATATATTAGCAAGTGACAGAGAGCCGATAGAGCAGGAGGCTGAAAATTCCAGCACAAATAGTGCCAGGCACTGTTGGTCTCTGCCACTGGTAATGTCAGAAAAAAGGGCAGACAACTACCTTTTGGATCAAGATTTAGATTATGACACAATTTTTTGCAATTAATGAATGGCACTATGTTTGTACATGTATGTATATGCATAATATCAGTCCTTCAGTGTACTGTTTTAGTACTTTCAAATTGTCTTGCATTCTTTATAACTTGTGTATCTGAAAGTGCAAATACTCAGGGACAAGACCGCTCAGGTGGCCTAAGAGGTTAGAACATCCACCTCAGATGCTGGAGGTTGTGGGTTCCAACCCTAGTCGAGTCATAACGAAGACATAAAAATGGTACCAGTAGCTACATGTTTGTGGCATGGTACCCCAGTTCTAGTCATCACTAAAAATTGCCATACTGCAGACATCATAGAGATATGACTGAAAAATTGTTAAATCTACATTAAAAATCCAAATCACACACACACATGCTCAGGGACCAAAGATAAAACATTACAGAAAATGATTTTAATTTCAATTTATTATCAGTCTTACCATTGTCTTAAGTTCAGAAGACTATGTAGGTCAGAACATGATAAATATTAAAATTCTATTTAATGATAATTGAAAATTTAGTGTTAAAGTAAAATTACTTGTCATCAGATAGAAAATATTTAGACTTTCTTTGATGTTAATAAGAAAAAATATTGAGGATGCTGTTTTAGTTATGAACCATATCATAAAAGTATGTTTTCTTGTAAATATGCAAAAATTATCATAAAAGAAAACCACCTCAAAAATTTGGTTTTAAACTTCAAACTTAGTACAGTACACCATTCTAAACAGTGCTACTGGTGTATTTATCACACTGCCATCACATGCTCTGTAGCTGATTGGCTGACTGGATGTATTATGGCATGAAGTTGATTTACCCTGTCAGAATAAGTAATGATTTTTATAAGAATTTACTGATTGAAGTCCAAACAAAGAGAATTAATGAAGTAGAGTTTTTTATGGTATGTATCTTTGTTTCAGTTTATAACTGGTAATTGTATTTTCAAAACAATTTTCTGTCTGAATGACTCAATGTTTATCAGACTGTAAAACAAATGTTGTGCTCATAATGTCATTGAGAGATGCATTTTCTCTGGAACTGAGAGTTTATATCACTGTGTCAAAATGGGGTAGCATTAAAATTGGGGCAAGAACACTGTATGTCTTTTGTCTGTTTGTGTTTAATGGCATCTCAGTACAATATGAGCTTGTTGGTGCCAATTAAAAGTAAATTTCTAAAACTATAGAAATGAAGAATTGCACAAAAGCTTCAGGAAGATAAATCCTTTCAAATAAATGTAAATTTGAAGTACAACATATAAAAGATAGTGATAATGAGTCTAATGTATTGTACAACTTAATAGTAAAACTGCAAAAATATATGAACAAAATGTGTTATATAAAACCACATTTACTCAAAATATCAAAGATTTTCTTAGGTGGTACATCATCATAAAGTTCCTTAATCTATTTTAAATGAGTCAAGTATGTGTGTCCTATATCCATGAGTCAGGTATATATACTGTCTGTGAGTCAGGTATGTATGTCCTATATTCCCGAGTCAGGTATGTGCGTACTGTCTATGAGTTGGGTATGTGTGCCTTATATCCATGAAGAGAAACTGATCATGTTTGTATATCAGTTTTAGAAACTCTGCAGCAAATACATATAGAAATTTTAAAATAGAGGTGGAAATGTTTCTGGTTTGAAAGTAATGGACTGTCAAGATAAGGTATGAACACATGACTCAGTCGAAATTAAACAATGTGTATCAGCCACATAACTCAGCCGGTATTGATGTCTGCTGGTTCAGTGAGAGTAACATTTCCAAATTGGTCTCAGTCACAATTTTTTTGTCAAGAGTGGCCAGGACCCACAATCAAAGATGAGAAAACAATTTGAAAGATCTGCAGAAAAATTTACAAAACAGCCCTAAACTAGGCACAAGTGGAAGAAAGAGAAGGAGCAGCAAATGGAATTGACAACAGATATCAGAATGTTTCAGAGGTGATTGAACCGTATGTCCAAGTATCCAAAGACTTCCTAGAAACATCATATAAGGCACAAATAGCTATCTTTTTTTCATACAGGCACTCAGCAATAATAAAGCAGCCTTCTTGAAATATGACAGAATGGTTATAAATGGAACTCTTTGTGTTTAATTTTGCAATAAATATAATAACAATAAATAAGGGTCTTGTGCCCATTTTTCACATGTGGTACGTGATGTGCAGAGGATTAGTCAAAGCAAGCTCCATACATCTAAACTATTTCAGGTTATGTAAGTGTCAGAGATAAAGAGCATAATGCAAAACGTTATTCTAGAGATATTGTTGTCAACAATAAGTAAGGCATAATTTCAGTATCTATTAACTTAAGAGTAAATCAAAAAATATTGTCTGATTGAAATTGTACCTTTATGTATAAGCCCTTCAGGAATACCTATTTTTTTGGTGTAGTATGCATGTATTATGTAACCAGTATACTCATCAGTACCTACAGAAAAAGACTTATTTACCCATATTAAAAATGAATCAGCACATTTTAGGACAGAAAGGAGCTAAATCACTGAAATTTTGTCAGCAATCTAGAATGAGAATAATTTGATTGTAAATGGTAGCTGTGGGTATGATAAAGGTGTTGTAAATTTTACATGTATACAAGATAACTCTGCTACTGTACAACCATAGACTACTTTTAGATCCATCATTATGTATAACTATCTTCAGGATTGGTTATTGGACTGAATCTATTCATCAGCTCATCATATTTTACTTGGGTCTAGCTGATCCCCTACCCTCACATGAAAATACTACCACTACTACTACTACTACTACTAATAATAATAATAATAATAATAATAATGTCATTTTCTTCCTATTTCAGTTTTATAAATTTATATTTTGATGTCTTTGAGATTTCTTTTTAGTGCTTATACTTGATTTTCTTTATAGGAATCGCAGTATTCTCCTTCAAAAGACATGCAGCCAAAAATGCCATCAGCAGAAGCCTTCTTAATCAGGTATAGTATATTAAAGCCTTTATAAATACCTCCATGAAAAGCAAGACACAATTTCATAAATAAATAACTCTTTCAGGAATGCCAGTGAAATATTGTTGGTACAAAATGTCTTTTTCATAGATCTTGTGACAGGTCTTAAAAGTTGTCTCCCTTGCTCTGACTGCCTGATGAAATACCTGTATATTCAAGGTAAGTCTGCTTTCTAAAATTCATTTTGACATAATGTTTCACTGCTGTTTTAGTATATAGAGGATATTTGCTTGAAATGAGTGAATAACGGATATATTTCATTGAGTGGATGAAAACTCAGTATTTTCATGAGTGGCAAAGCCACGAGTGAAAATACTAGAGTTTTTCACCCACAAGATGAAATGTATCCGTTATTCACTCGTTTCAAGCAAATATTCTTTTTATTTTATGCTCTCATACGTTGGCTACCTAAAGTTTGTGACACAGTAAATTGGCAGATTTCTTACGGTAATGTCAGCTGTTTGCCATACATGATATGCTGTGCTGTGTATCTGCGCACAAAATTAGTTCCACATCAGATTGATAAAAATTAACTGATATTTCCAAAATAACAAACTACAAGTTTCAAGGATAATAGACAGGGATTATTAATAAGAAAACAACCACTACATAAGGAAAAAGTAGTTCACTGACAGAAAATCAAAGGGCGGTAAGCATATTCTGACCCAAAAAGTAATTCAAGTAATTCACTGCTTAGCATAAAATAAATATTGTTATTTCAGACTAAAATAAGGTAAAAGTAACAATTAATGACACATGCATTTCTTATGTCATTTTCAGGTCTAATTTTGTTTAATACTATAAAATCCAGCTTTTTAAGATTTTATTTATTGTGAGATCATATAAGAAACAGAACTTTCTGATCTCGTAAAAAAGAAAATACATTTTAATTAGCTATTATTTTTAAAAACTAGTTAAAATCCACATTGGCACATTTTATTTTATATTGTCAAAAGAAATATTCCTGCGCAATGCTGAAAATATACAAATATATTCCATGTCTAATGACACACACATACATACATACATACAAACATACATACATACATACATACATACATACATGCTTTAATTAGAGGTGATAGTGTTCCATCTGAGCAGGTCTTGGACATTTTTAAAAGATTCTGGTTTACACAGAAACAAATGTGACCATGTATTTAAAGGATTTTCCTTTGTTTACCTATATCTTTTTTGTATGTCTATATATTTGTTTTGTGTGCCTATATATTTGTTTTCATTGACATAACTTTGTTTTATATACCTATATCTCTGTTTTATATGCTCATATCTTTGTTTTTTTAATGCCTATGTCTTTGGTTTATATGCCTATATCTTTGTTTTTTATGCCTATATCTTTGTTTTCAATTGTTTTGACTGTATGGTCTTAAACTAATTAACAGAAAAAGCAAAATAAACAAGTTTAGTAAAATTCAGCAGATAATTTATTTCCCTTGAATACAATGTGAAAAATTGAAAGGAACTACATTATTATGATTAAAATCTGAAATAATCATAAAGTTATATCACAAGTCTGAAAGTATAGTGTTCCAAATGAATTCCAGTATTGAATGCGCTAATGTGCTACTAGTCTTTGATGAGGTAATGTGCTAACAGTCTTGATACGTCACAGTGGTATAATCCAGAATGTCCTTGACTGAATTCACAAAATAGCAATTTAGTGAAAAATGTCAATGAGCACTTTGTAATTTCAATGAATAATTTTAAATAAATTATTCCTCTCAAATTATATTTGAACACAACAATGATTTTAGAGATTGAACTAAAGTGCAAATTAATAATTGCTCACTTGGTCTTCTTTTGTATGCAGACCTTTCACCTAACTTATGGCACAACAAAATGCCCTGAACTTAGGTCATTTCCAGTGGAAATTTCCATAAAATTTATGCACAAGTTAGGTCTATTTACTTAAACTTTAGCAAACAACCTGACAAAGATCAAGTAGACCATGTTTTTTCCAAGGGAATTACCAATGTCCTGATCTAAAATCCAAGTCAACAGGTTGTTTACAAATGATTATTATCGTAAAGTATAAACTACAATGAAGGAGCAAAAGTTAGCTATGTAATATTGTATTTACAAATGACCCTTACAATCTACAGTCATGGACAAAGGTAAACACACAATATGATATTCGTAACAGTGTGACAATGTCTTCATTTTATATGCCTATCTCTTTGTTTTGTATGTCAATATCTTTGTTGTGTATGCCTTTTGTTAAGTTTATGTAGCATCTTTACCTTTACTTTTTTCAAATAGTAGATATTAACTCTGTGTTGGAAGGGTTTGTCTTCCTAATGATTTTGACACAGTGTTTGACTGTCATTTGTGCCAACTCGCAATTTTGCATGTCACTTTATGGCCATGACTGTGCTGATGTACCAATAATCCCTATACATGTACATACATGCATGTATGTAACACTTTTCATAATATTTTAATCTACTTTTTATGTTTAAACTTATAGTTAAGGGAAGCGATGGAGACGGTGAAATTTGACAACAGCCTGAGAGTGGTCATCTTAAGAAGTGAAGTTCATGGAGTGTTTTGTGCAGGTACACTTAAAGCTCTGTAAATCATATAATCTTCAAGGAAATGCATATAATACATTTAACTTACTTTCAATGTAACATAGTTATACAAAAAGCTTATAAAGAAAATTTCATATTGCATATCTTGTAAATTTATGAGCAAAACTTTAAGCATGCTAAAATGTGAGAGTTTTTGAAAAACACAAGGAATTAATATAGACATATATAACAACAGTTACTAAAGTCAACAATTTTCATGTTATGAATATTGATTAATATAACATCAGTTACTACAAGTAATGACAATTTTCAAGGAATGAATATAAACATATGTACATCAGTTTTAGAGATACTTAACTATTTTGTGATTTTGAAGACAGTAGAGATTCATAGTGAGAACAAATACAAGTCTATGCATGATAAAGATGTAATGTTTTATCTTATGAGTATGCTGACTTCGATATAATTTTGAAAAATTTCTGATATCTAAAATCTAATGGGTTGTAGTACTACCAAGTATGCTTACATTTAAGTCAAGTCCAACTGCAAATTATATGGACCCAGATCTGCCATTGTATAATGTGCCAACAGATCTGGGTTTATGTAGTTTGTTTGGAGTAATCAGTAAAACAAACAACATAGACCATGATCTGCATGACCAATAAGTGATGGCAGATTAAGATCTATGTTGTTTGTCATTAGACTCAACTTGCATGGGAGTGTATATGTTAGTTTCACGATGTCTTCAGTAACATGGTTTGTTCAGGTTCTATATTATTATACATTGACTGTATTCACATCTGCTGTGGCAAGTATGATTTCGACAGTAGTACATTAATGATGATCAAAAGGATACCATCAGTAGACATTGATTTGTCTGGATACCCAGTCATCTGGATATTCATTTGTAACCAGTGTGAATTTAAATTTTCAGGTGCAGATGGTGAGAGTTCATACAAATGAACAGTCCCTATAATTAACATTAAAATAATCTGGGTTCAGCTGCATGTACAATGACCTCCATTATAATGCTGTTTAGATGAGCCATCGGCCTTGTTATATCAATGACTGTTATCCTGAGATGCTTTATAAATGTGGAGCACTGTATAAGTTTCCCTGCATTCATCAACTTTGTATTTAAATAGAATGAGGATCCTTTTATTTGACTTGAAATGGTATGCCCTGGCAAACTTTAGCTAAGCTTGATTTAATCTTACATGTTGTTTTGGTGGGCCCTGAGTGGCCAAGTGGTCTAAGGCGCTCTCTGTTATGGATCACTGCCATCTCACCTCTGTCTGTGCGGGTTAGAGTCTAGGATTTGGCCAATGTGGTATGTGAGAAAGCTTGCCAGTAACTTCTTGTGGGTTGGTGGTTCTTCCAGGGTTTTCCCAGGTTCTTCCTCCACCATTAATACTGGCCACCATGCATAGTCTATTGTGTGCTGAAAAATGGCATTAAACCCCACAACAACAACAACATGTTATTTTGGTATATTTTATACCATTATAACAATTGTGACTGTATATTTCATGGGTTCAGAACTTCAAAGGTTAGAAATTTCACAAGTTACATAGGTGGTACCCAGGTATGTAATACTAGCTAAGTGTATAATTGTTGCTATTGATATATTTACAGGTGCTGACCTGAAAGAAAGAGCTACAATGAAAGCGGAAGAAGTGGGTCCATTTGTATCAAAATTACGTGGCAGTCTGTCTGAGCTTGAGAACCTGCCAATGCCCACTATTGTGGCACTTGATGGTGCTGCACTGGGTGGTGGACTGGAAATCGCCTTAGCTTGTGATATGAGAATTGCAGGTTAATTTTTTTTAAAAGAGAGTTTTATTGCCGCTGGCATATAATTGTGCCAACGGAGCCTTGGACTTGCTATTGACAAGTAATGCATTATATGTTCAACTTATAAAGTGTAATAATCAGCTGTAATTCAGTTCATTATTCTTTGATGTTTATAGAAAACCTTAAAAATACAACAAGATATAAAGAAATGAAAGAAACACACAAAGTTGGGATTATACATTTATTATTTAAAGTACTCTTTTAGTTACAGCTGTGATTATATATTTAGCAGTTATCTAATAATGTATGTAAATAAATGCATTGTCAGTATAAAATCATATTTCTCTACCATTTTCCTACATATCCAACTGTCTATCTACATACCTACCTACCTATCATAAATTCCTGCATATTTAGTTTCACTATCCTTTAGTCTTTCCTCTTTTTCTATTTCTGTCTCTTTCTTTCCATAATCTTTCTATAAATATTTTCATACAGGACAGATATGCATTATAATTATAATCAAATAGCCTTCTTTACAGAATCCATTTTTAGCTCTACTGGTCATTGTTCAGAAAAGTTTTTTGGATGGTCTGTTATCCGTCATTCTTCATCTGTCTGTATGTTAGTGCAAGTTTGTTATTGCTACTCCTCTGAAATTACTTGGAGGATTGCCAATGAACTTTACAAACACACTCAACTTGTTATTGTTACTCCTCTTGAATGGATGGTCCCATCAGCATGGGTTTTCACTAAAAGACTTATGCCTACTTGTTCCTAAATGAAAATGGTACAGATATCCAATATGGCCACCATATTAGCCATCTTGAATATCTTATTATCATTACTCCTCCTGAACAGAAAGCCATATTGACATGGTGTTTTCACCAAAATACACCATGATGTCTAGTTGGTCCAGAATGAAAATGGTGCCTATGTTTCATCTAATATGGCCACCATTGTACCATCTTATTTTTTTTTTATCACTAGTGGTCTGAATGAAATGTAATATTGACATTGGGTTTTCAGCAGAAGACTTTCATTGTCTAGATGATCCTAAAGAAAATGGTGCTGATCTGATGTCCATTGTGGCTGCCACAGTGGCCATCTTGAACATCTTATTATTTCAAATCCTCTTGAATAAAAGTAATATTGCTTAGGGGTTTTCACCAGATGACCTTTTATGATGTCTATTTATCCTTAACGAAAATGAGTGCCAATCAGATATCTTATATGACCGCCACAGTGGCCATCATGAAAATCTTGTTACTGCAAATCCTCCTGAATGAAAAGTAATATTGATTTGAGGTTTTCACCGGAAGACTTCCTGTGATGTCTAATTGGTCTAAAATGAAAATGGTTTCTATCTGATGTCCAATATGGCCACAACAGTGTCCATCTTGAAAATATTATTAATCATTCAGAATGGAAGGTCATATCAACATTGGTGTTTTTCTAAACAACTTCTTTTGATGTCTAGTTGGTCCTAATGATGCCATTCAGACAGTCAATTTCCAGCAGCTGTGACCTTGAAACTTTTGTTTTCACTATTTCTTCTTAATGAATAGTCATATAAGCATGTGGTATTCACTTAAAGGCTTCCTATGATGTCTATTTTGTCATTAATAAAAATGATGCCGATCCAATTTCTGATATGACTGCCACAGCGTCCATCTTGAAAACCTTGTTATACTAGTCCTATCCTCCTAGATGGTTGATCATACCAGCATTGTGCTGTCATCAAAAGACTTTTATGTCTGCTTGTTATGAAATAGAAAAGGTGCCTGTCTGATATTGAATATGTTCTCCAAGCCATCCAGCTTAAAAATATTTGCCATCTTTGCTCCTCCAAAATGGAGAGTCTTATCAAGAAGACTTCTCATGATGCCATTTTGGTCTTGATTGAAAATGATGCCATCCAATATGTCAACTCTACTACTTTGAAAATCTTGTTATTCAGAGGAATATCAGAGATGGTTTCAACACTCTGCAGTTTAAAAGGAAGAAATGGTCTTATTTAGAATTCTTGGAAATTCTTTTCAGCCAGTAGAGCGTTGGTCCCTTGAAGGAACTTTTGTTTATCAGTGTTCACAGTTGCTACTGACATAAGGAGAGTACTTTTCTGATGGTTAATGTAATGTTAATTCCTTTTTAAAAAGAGAAACAGTAGGCTTTTTAATAAATAATCTACATATATAAAACATAAAAGTGATAAAATAAATATGCCAAAAATATATCAGATTCTTGTTCCTCAACAATTCCAAGTAAAAATGTTTCTTTTTTTTAACCAATTCCTCTTTCTGTGTAATCATTTACTATGACATTTTTTAAAAACTGTATCTCTTTATCAATTCCAAATACATTTGTAGATAAGTCAATTTAAATTTTGTAGCATTATTTGAGAGGGATTTGATAATGTAAGTACATGTTGGATAAATTGAGGTTGTGCAAAATATATTTTATTACTGTTAACTTCCCAAATGCTGTGAATGTTCTTAACCATGTATGTATGTATGTATGTATGTATGTATGTATGTATGTATGTATGTAATGTGTGTATGTATGTATGTATGTATGTATGTATGTATGTATGTATGTGTGCATGTATGTATGTATGTATGTATGTATGTATGTATGTATGTATGTATGTATGTATGTATGTAATGTGTGTATGCATGTATGTAATGGATGTATGTATGTATGTATGTATGTATGTATGTATGTATGTATGTATGTATGTATGTAATGTGTGTATGCATGTATGTAATGTATGTATGTATGTATGTATGTATGTATGTATGTATGTATGTATGTAGTGGATATATTACTAGCAATATCATCTTTAAAATTACAAATCGATCCTTATAGAAAATCACCTGCTTAAAAAGCCATGCAAAATGCAATTAGAAAGTTAGTTTGATCAATGAAACTATTAGTTCCTCACAACTGAAAGGCACTTTTTAATTCCATTTCCTTATATGCTTTGAATGGTCATCTTATATACCCCCATAAGGTGAAGCATATTATATTGTTTTTGTCCGCTTGTCCGGCTATCTCTTTCCAGTCTGCATTTGCACAGTAACTTTAGTTGCCCATTCTTTATAATTACCAAACCTTGCAGATGGCAGGCACAATGGGGTAAAGAAGGACCCAACTTTTGGCTTGGGCTCAAAAGTGAAGGTCCAGTGACTGAAAGAAGGAAACAATAACTCAAGTGTTCTACTCCCTTCAGCTACCAATCTTTGTAGATGGCTTGCACTTGGGGTATTGAAAAATGAAATCAGAAATCAAAGTCAAGGTCAGCTTGACTGAAGGAAAACATGATTTCAGCACAATAATTTAACTTAACTACTGTCAATAGTTACCAAACTTTGTGGATGGCTTACACCTTGGGTAAGTAAGAACCCCATTGATTTCAGTCTGAAAAGGTCTGAAGTCAAGGTCGGTCTCATATAAAGAAGATAAAATGATCTATATTCAGTAATTTGAGCTCACTTTCATCAGTGGTTATCAGACTTTTCCAGGGAAGAAGCCTATTGCTTTTGGAGTCAAAAGGTCAAAGATCAGGCTTATTGTGACAGAAAAAGGAAAATGGTTTCTGCATAATAATATTATATCTACATGACAAACACCAATTAACATATATGGACAGCTTGCACTTTGGGTGAGGAACAAGACTATTACATGTGTAAAATATCAACAGTTAAGACTGAAACAAGAAAATTGCTTTCTGCACAGTAACATTAGTTTTACATCCCAGATCTGGTCGAAACGTTGCTGGTGGCTTGTACTTTTTGTAAGGAAAAAGTTTATTGATTTTGGGCCCAGAGGGTCAAGGATCATAGTCACTTTGTAAAAGGAAGAATCATCTCTGTGCAGATGTTCAGTTATTGATATTGAGGACTGTGGGACAGGCATATAATATCCTATGCATGGTATTCTTGGTTAAAATTCACCACCCTGCTTTAAACAAATCAAAACATTCTTTTTATTCTAATTGTGTCATGTTCTTATAGGAATTTAAAATTAGGTACCAAGATTGTAAAGCATATTTTATTCTTACTTTTGTCTTTAAAGGTAAACAAAAATAATATAACTTTACAGGTCCAAAAAAATCCCTACCCTTCAAAAGTTGAAATTGCAATAAACTACAGAAAGTAACAGTCTCTGGAAGTGACTGTATTTTCTGGCATCATACATTAAGTCAATATGCAAAATTTATTTGTCACATTTGAATGATGTCGCATTTACTTGTATGCATGTATTTGTGTTTTGAATGCATTCTTTGCATTGATATGAACAATCCTGTTAAAGTGCATTCAACATGTGCTTATCACTTACAGTTTGAGTATATTTTGTACAGTTGTACTGTATATATCTTTCAGCCTCAAAGACAAAGCTTGGACTCGTTGAAACAAAGCTTGCAATCATTCCAGGGGGAGGTAAGTGAACAGACCTTTTGACGAAGTGTTCACTGTTTGACCTGTCCAGAATTTGATCTATATGCATGTTTTCTTGAAAAATGAAAGTTGTTTTTGGTAAGAGACAAATACGTGTTCCAATGTTCAAGTTCTTGGACAAGTCATTATTAAAGCTATTAAAACTAATGTGCAGCCATGTGTAAGCATGTCAAATAAGAAACAGATTAGTAGCTTTCATATGTGTCAGTACTTGTCACGAACAAGTTAGAAAACATTGGGAATGAGACATATTTGAACATTGGTGTTTTGTTCTTTTCATCAACATTTGTAAAATGAAAATAAGTGGTTGTGGTTCTTAATGTGAATATATCAAAAGCCTATTGTCATGACAAGTAATTTCAAGTACAGAAAATAAAATTCTTTGAGTCTCTGTGAATGTCTGTATGTCCATCAGTAATTTCAAAGGTTACTATGCTCTGTTTTTTTGTGTGATTTTAATGGGACTTTTAACACATTATTAGTCATATCATGCTGAAGAAATGGGAGCTAAGCATCTTTTTCAAGGACACACTGAGGCAGCTGACGAAAGCTGGTTTGGATGGGTATCAAAGTCATGACCTTGATTATGAGTGTGATACTCTACCAACTTAGCTACCATGGCTTTCTTTACAATCCATTGTTATTTAATGCTACATGACATCTGTCTCTCTAGATGAATTAGCTACCATGGCTTTCTTTACAATCCATTTTTATTTAATGCTACATGACATCTGTCTCTCTAGATGAATTAGCTACCATGGCTTTCTTTACAATCCATTGGTATTTAATGCTACATGACATCTGTCTCTCTAGATAAATTAGCTACCATGGCTTTCTTTACAATCCATTTTTATTTAATGCTACATGACATCTGTCTCTCTAGATAAATTAGCTACCATGGCTTTCTTTACAATCCATTTTTATTTAATGCTACATGACATCTGTCTCTCTAGATAAATTAGCTACCATGGCTTTCTTTACAATCCATTGGTATTTAATGCTACATGACATCTGTCTCTCTAGATAAATTAGCTACCATGGCTTTCTTTACAATCCATTTTTATTTAATGCTACATGACATCTGTCTCTCTAGATGAATTAGCTACCATGGCTTTCTTTACAATCCATTTTTATTTAATGCTACATGACATCTGTCTCTCTAGATGAATTAGCTACCATGGCTTTCTTTACAATCCATTGTTATTTAATGCTACATGACATCTGTCTCTCTAGATGAATTAGCTACCATGGCTTTCTTTACAATCCATTGTTATTTAATGCTACATGACATCTGTCTCTCTAGATAAATTAGCTACCATGGCTTTCTTTACAATCCATTTTTATTTAATGTTACATGACATCTGTCTCTCTAGATGAATTAGCTACCATGGCTTTCTTTACAATCCATTTTTATTTAATGCTACATGACATCTGTCTCTCTAGATGAATTAGCTACCATGGCTTTCTTTACAATCCATTGTTATTTAATGCTACATGACATCTGTCTCTCTAGATGAATTAGCTACCATGGCTTTCTTTACAATCCATTGTTATTTAATGCTACATGACATCTGTCTCTCTAGATAAATTAGCTACCATGGCTTTCTTTACAATCCATTTTTATTTAATGCTACATGACATCTGTCTTTCTAGATGAATTAGCTACCATGGCTTTCTTTACAATCCATTGTTATTTAATGCTACATGACATCTGTCTCTCTAGATGAATTAGCTACCATGGCTTTCTTTACAATCCATTATTATTTAATGCTACATGACATCTGTCTCTCTAGATAAATGATATTTGTCTCCATCAATTGAAAGAATATCAAACTAAATCTCACCTTTGTAATTTTATAAAAATTACATTGATATAATTTGTATTTATGTCTTTACAATCCATTGGTATTTAATGCTACATGACATCTGTCTCTCTGGATAAATTAGCTACCATGGCTTTCTTTACAATCCATTGGTATTTAATGCTACATGACATCTGTCTCTCTAGATAAATTAGCTACCATGGCTTTCTTTACAATCCATTGTTATTTAATGCTACATGACATCTGTCTCTCTAGATAAATTAGCTACCATGGCTTTCTTTACAATCCATTGTTATTTAATGCTACATGACATCTGTCTCTCTAGATAAATTAGCTACCATGGCTTTCTTTACAATCCATTGTTATTTAATGCTACATGACATCTGTCTCTCTAGATAAATTAGCTACCATGGCTTTCTTTACAATCCATTGGTATTTAATGCTACATGACATCTGTCTCTCTAGATAAATTAGCTACCATGGCTTTCTTTACAATCCATTGGTATTTAATGCTACATGACATCTGTCTCTCTAGATGAATTAGCTACCATGGCTTTCTTTACAATCCATTGGTATTTAATGCTACATGACATCTGTCTCTCTAGATAAATATTATTTGTCTCCATCAGTTGAAAGAATATCAAACTAAATCTCACCTTTGTAATTTTATAAAAATTACATTGATATAATTTGTATTTATGTCAGTTGCAATAATTGTTCTTCCAACCTGTACAGAATGCTCACATTGTCTAAAATAAAGGTGTGATATGGTCTTTGATGTAGGAGAAATGGGAACATCTGGAAGAAACCACTGAATGGATGACCAGTTATCTATGAACATGTCAGAAAAGGGTTTTAACTCTGGAGTAAAAAGATGTAAAGTGTGTTACGACTTAGCTGTCTAAGCCATAATATCTCCTTTGTTCATGTTGATGAAAACTGTGTATTTTTTAAATAAGAAGTTTATGAAAATGCAGACTTGATATTATTAGTATTGTTCTTTTTCATTGGATGCAAAGTCATCATTTGGTATTAAGTCTTTGACACTTATCATTCATCAGATAACTTAAAATATTATTTTTGTAACTACCAAAAAACGTATATGCTTTATTCTTATTCATTGGCCCCATTTGGCCAAGTGGTCTATGGTGCTTTATTCTTATTCAGTGGCCCCATTTGGCCATGTGGTCTGTGGTGCTTGCCTCTACATATGACTCACACATATCACCTCTGTCTCCATGTGTTTGAGTCTCTGCTCAACCAATGTTGGGATGTGAGAAAGCTTGCCAGTAGCTTCCTGTAGATCATTGGTTCTTGCTGGTGTCTTCCTGTGTTCTTCCTCCACCAAATATACTGGTCGCCATGTATAGCTAATCATGTGCTGAAAAATGGCATTAAACCCATCAACAGCATGTTCTTATTCTGGAACAAACATGGAGATCTCTTATGACATGTTACATTGAAGAGTCAAATAAAAACAAAATATGTATACTGAAGAATATGTTATGTTTTATGTATATTAAGATAGAGGAGACAGGAATAAATTAAATTAGTTCAGGTGCAAAACGTTTTTTCCACTCTCCTGGCTGTCTTCCCTTTTACATTGATATCTTCCCTCCAAATAAGTTTGAAAAGGAACAATAGAGTTGATTTAAATTAGTCCTTTGTAAATTTATGTCATCCCACCCTTCTCGTGTTTTGGCTCATACCTGTGTATCTTAACTTTGGGGAAGATCTGCAAGAAAATCAGTGCCTGTTTGCTCCTGTGAAAAGATATTGTTTTCGTATTAGATGGTGCTGAAGTGTCCACAGAAATATTATGATCTATCTTTGAAAGAAATTAATTAAACTTTAGTGTCAGCAGCAGCATTGATAATGATGATGAACAGTGTTATTGATACGGAATAAAATATTAGCTGCATGTACAGTTTTTGTGTTAATCACAGGTGGTACACAGCGACTGACCAGAATTGTAGGACCTTCCCTTGCCAAAGAACTGATATTCACAGCTCGTATCATTGATGGCAGTGAAGCTCACAGAATCGGACTCGTCAATCATGTGGTCGAACAAAATGACAACGAAGATGCTGCTTACCAAAGAGCTTTGAAACTTGCAGAAGAAATTGTCCCACAGGTAATTTGTCAGTCAGTTGTACCACAGGTAATTTGTCATTTATCCCACAGGTAATTTGTTAGTCAGTTATCCCACAGTTAATTTGTTGATTAGTTGGTCCCACAGGTTCTCTGTTAGCCAGTTGCCTCACAGGTTTTTGGTTCATTAGTTGTACCACATGTACTTCATTAGCCATTTGTTTTACAGGTATTTTGTTACTCATTTGTCCTACAGGTATTTTGTTATTCATTTGTCCCATAGGTACTTTGTTAGTAAATTCTAGCTTGCAGAACAAATCATTGAGTAAGTAATTTGTTGGCGAATTTCAAACATTTTTGTATGTACTGCATGGCAAAGAATAGAACATTCAGTACACTCAAACTTAAGTAACTTTATCTTCAATCACTTGAATACTCAGCATCACTTGAATATTGTACGTTCCTTGAATACTCAGCATGACTTCACTAGTCAGTATGACTATGATGCTTAGCATGGCTGCAGTGCTCAGCATTACTTGAATACTGAGCATTACTTCATTGATTGAATCATTGCTTGAATACTGTGCATTCCTTGATTGCTCAGCATGGCTTCAATGCTCATCATCATTTGAATTCACGGCATCACTTGAATAACCAACATGACTTTAATGTTGAGCATTTCCTGAACACTAAGCAAGACATGAACGCACAGCATGGTTTCAGTGCTTATTATCACTTATTTACTCAGCATGGCTTAATTCTCTGCATCTCTTGAGTAACCAGCATGCTTAGCATGACTTCAGTAGTCAGAGTCACTTGAATGCTTAGCATGACTTCAGGGCTTAGCATCACTTCAATAACCAGCATCAGTTAAATACTATTCATCCTCTGAGTACTCAGCATGACTTGAATGTCATTCATTCTCTGAATGCTCAGCATGGTACTTATGCATCACTTGAATACTCAGCATGACTTAAATATTCAGCATCAACTGAATAATCATCATATGATTTAAATACTCAGCATCAGGTGAATAATAAATAAATAATGAATGTTCATTATGATTTGAATATGCAGCATCAGTTGAATATTTATTATGATTTGAATATGCAGCATCAGTTGAATATTCATTATGACTTGAATATGCAACATCAGTTGAATATTCATTATGACTTGAATATGCAGCATCAGTTGAATATTCATTATGATTTGAATGTGCAGCATCAGTTGAATATTCATTATGATTTGAATATGCAGCATCAGTTGAATATTCATTGTGACTTAAATTTTAAGCATGACTTGAATACTCAGCATTACTTTAAAGACTAGCTCATGGTAGTTGAAAATATTATATTGTCTCTAGCCTCAAGAAAGCAAAACAACCATATACTTAGACCGACATTACTGGACTGCCAGAGCCTTTTTCTTCTCATGTTTAGTATTTATTTTGTTATTTTCTAGGGCTATACTCATTCAGTTTGCAAAAGTGACAGAAGTGTTCATTCTATTTTTGGTCTTTCATGTATGAACAAACACTGTTATTAACTATCTTTTGTCCAAGTTTGAGCATTCCACTTGCTCACTGTATTATCTGACATTACTGGCAAGACTTAATCTAATAAAAGAATCCATGTTGGATGTGGTCAGACCCACAAACACACAAACATTATAATTATAAAATGCAGAAATTTATCCACAAGCCTCATAGTAAACTGTTAAAGACTGCATACAGATGTTTAAAATAATTTAAAGTTTAGGTAAACTGTTTTAAGAATGACTCCTAATTATGTATGTTCTATTTGCAGGGGCCTATTGCTTTGAAAATGGCAAAGTTAGCAATTAGCAAGGGCAGTGAGGTAATTTTGTTCCCATAAATCTATTATCCATTATGAAGTCTATTCTTTTGAGATAATGTTCCTGGCACAATGTGAAAAGATTATAATATAATTGTATTTGTACTGGAATGGATTAACATTACTGGATTTAATTTAGCTTTTAGTATTTGCAGATAGTTTAATAAACAGACAAATTATTCTTCACAGAAAATACACTGTAACAGAAAAAGTAAACAGAGTTATTACTAATACATTTGAATCTACATATAAATATATATTTTCTTCTCTTTTATACATTTGAAAACAATTAGGAAAATTGTTTTAATGTTTTTGAAAACATCTGATAATTGATGAAATAGCTAAACTGATGGTATTTCTTTTAGGTTGATATCGAAAGTGGCTTAAAATTTGAAGAAGCATGCTATGCTCAGGTAAAGGCAAAGAAAGTCCATTGTTATCCCTGTCTCTATCACTCTCTTTCTTACAGACACACACACACACACACACAAACACACAAAGGTATATAAGAAAATTTGCATTGACAAACAGATAGGCAGGAGAGGTGGCTATATAGAGTTTTACGAAATAGATCTTTGGCAATCTTGTCACTGTCAACTTTTAGGAATACAGTCAAACCTATTACCTTCCTAATTTAAACAAAGATGTTGCTGTCTTTGGTTCCTTGTGTTATAAAACACACTTGCTTTGAGGTTTTGTACCTTCAAGTCACATATTTACAATACTGTTCTGAATAATAATACATTAATTTTAATTCTCAAAAAATATCACTGTCATCTTAATAGCCTTGTTATATTTTGAACGTTTACTTTAAAAAGCTAATCTAAAGAGTTGATTTTGTAATTTTTCAGTGCAGTTTTTGTCATCTAATTTGTATATATCTAACTCAGAAATTTAACTCTCTTATAAAAGTAAATACAACTTGTAAACTTATTTGGGGTGGGGGTTGGGGTGTTCAATTGTTTAGTTAGATTTTCTGTCAGAAATTTGTAATCTCTTTCCAGGTTATCCCAACCAAGGACAGATTAGAAGGGTTACAAGCTTTTAAAGAAAAGAGACCTCCAGTGTTTAAGGGGCATTAGATTTGTTTAAAAAAAATTGTGAACACAGATTTAGTGTGCTAATATCCATTAGGTTGTGCAGTGTGAATGCCATGTCTTTCATGTTTATTAATACATTGAAACCTTTCAAACTGGATTTCCAGTGGACCAGATTTAATTGTCAGTTTTGAGAGCTTTTGGTTTACAGAGATTATCACAAATGTGAAGAAAAAAAATAATATGCACGTTTAAGCAAATGCAGAAGCACATCATCGTTGATGCGAGTCATAAATTTTAAGACAAAGAAACCCTGTACATTTTTAAAACCATTAAATTTTTCATGTGATTTGAGAGAGACAGCAAGATAATTTTGTTTGTGTGAAATACAGAAAGCAGTTGTGTACCTAGAGAGAGATATAATTATGACAGAACATATCAATCTGTTTGCTTTTTTAAAGATCTTATGAAAAATTAGCTGAACAATGTACACTCCTTCCAAATACTGTTTTGTCAGTCCCCATCAGTAAAGTATCAAAATGGAGGTCAGATAACTCGTTATTATGGTCCATGTACTTAATATAAAAAAAAAATTAAAATATTGATCATTTAAACAATGAATTAACATTAAATATGATTAAATAATAAGCATATTAACATAATCTAAGCTGGCTTTACAAGAAGTGTTTCGTTAGTAACAATTTGCCTTAAAGCTGGTCCTGTTTTAATGTGTGTGTGTGTGTGTGTGTGATTTGGATTTTTAAAGTTGCTATAACAGTTTTTCTGTCATATCGCTGCAATGTCTGCAGTGTGGCAGTATTTTGTGATGTCTAGCATGGGGGCATCATGCCACAGACACACTATCCTGACACCAGACCAACCAGTCCTAATACTAACCTCTTAATGATGTGTGCCAAGCAAGGCATCTGCTGGTACCATTTTTTATAAGTCTTCGGTATGTTTAGACCGGGGTTCAAACCTGTGATTTCCCGTATCCTAGGCAGATGCTCTAACCTCAAATTACCAAATTGTCAGCCCTAATCTGTCAGCCTTTGTGTCAAGTATTGTTTGTACATCACATGCCCTTAGGATATTTATGGGTGATTGCCTTATCAGTAAGTCTACTACATTACTTGCTAACTACAAACAATCTGACCCATCTCATGTCAGGTTATGTTTTACTTAAAACATGACCACGTGCTATTTCTGGACCATAAATAACATTTTATGGAATTGGCAGCAAAACTACATTTCCAAGCTTGAAGTGAGTTTTAGTTTTATGGGAATTTTATTCCTAGTGTAAAATTGACATTTGGAGCAAAAATGTGTTTTGGTTGTCAGAATGGAAAGGTTTCAGTTTACAGTAAAAACATGTGAAGGAAAGCTTTGTGACCAAATACAGATTTTGATCTTGGGGGAAATTTGGTATATTGAGGATTCAGTATTGAGGGGTTTCATTGTATATTCATAACAGTGCACAAACTATATTCTGTTTGTTAATTGGATAATTTTACATTAATCAGTAATATTGACTAATTGAAGTTATGTAAGCAGGTAAAATATGCAGAAAGATTCAGTAATATTTGATTGTTTAATAAAGTGTGCATATGTAGCCACTCTTGTATGTTTTGGGGATTTCACAAGATTGCTGTAAAGTTTTTAGTATTGTCCTATGAAAAATATTAGCACTATAGGCATGCTGCCCTATGTTGGCAAACATGATTTTGCATTTATATTGGTATTTATTTAGGACTTTATCTCATATTTTCATTTTTTTAAATTAGCGGTGTGGAGACTTTAGTCTCTTCTGTGATGTCCCATAGTGCATGAGATCACTCTGGTTTTACTTGCTAATAATATTAGTGATAGTACAGTATGTGAAGTGTTTGATGCACTAATTAAAAGAAAGGTTGTGAGCATATGTGAACTAATTCTGTGTACTAATTAAAGTGGAGCTTGAGTATGAACTGTTCTTTGCACTAATTAAAGCAAAGGTTTTTGGGCATTTGTGAATTGTTCTGTGCTCTAATTAAAGCAAAGGTCCTTGGGCATTTGTGAATTGTTCTGTGCACTAATTAAAGCAAAGGTTTTTGGGCATTTGTGAATTGTTCTGTGCACTAATTAAAGCAAAGGTTCTTGGGCATTTGTGAATTGTTTTGTGCACTAATTAAAGCAAAGGTTTTTTAGCACATACGAATTGGTCTGTGTGCTAATTACAGCAAATTTGTATCAGTAATATATTTTTGTAGCATTACAGACAAAAAGTTCAATACAAAATAAATAATTTTGTATAAGTTGACTTGCACAGTTTTAAAAAAAAGTGAATATGATGCTGCAGAGCAGCTCAGGTGATAAAAATATTGATTATCATCTTGAGTTCCTTGAAGATCTGGGCCCCTGTTCATGAAACTCCTTAACTTGACTGGTCACTGAAACTCAAATGTTGTTTGCTTAAAATAAGTAAATAAATTGAAATACAGTTGATTTCAAAGTAGCCATATAATTATTTAGATACAGGTCTCTGTTAAATATGTATAGTGAATTTTATAAGACTGTAAAAACATAAGACTTAAGCAAAGATATTCTTTGAGTTTGAATGAGCACTCAAGAAGAATTTAATGAATAGGGTACCCAGATTTTATCAAGGTAAATAATGATTTTAATAAATGATAATAAAATCAAGAATGTCCAGACAATTGAAATGTGTGTACAGTTAATTGACATATCACTTTATTGGATTAAGATAATAAAATCATGCATTTGAGTTGTACTGCTTTCATTGCTTCTTTGAATGATATTACTTTTAATTGAAATGATCAGTTTATGTAGTCCCATACCTCCAGAATGTGTAATGAAGTGGTGACTGGTACAAGACTCATCCTGGTTTCAAATATAAATAAAAATCCACTGATCTTCTTTCATAGAATCAGTACTTCTATATATTACACTGTTTAACATTTAAGTTATGTGTTTATTTTTGGTGGTATTTCTTTTTGAACTGCATAGTAACTTGTGTGTGACTCTTTCTATTACCTTACCAATCTCTCTTTGTGTCTATTTACACATATATACAGAATAGATATTTTTCATTTAATAGGAGTTAGTAATATTTGCCATACTTTATTCCTTCATGCACTTCCCCACCCACCCCATTATCAAGGCTGCTCTTTATGTAGGTAGATTACACTTCCCCCTCATCAACAAACTGCTCTTTAGGCAGGTACATTACACTTGCAGAGTATCTTTTAGCTAAATTTGACATCATGGCTATGTAAACTATGTCATCATGTCATCATGTAAAGGGTAAGATATAAACAACTTCTCTACATTCCTATACAGTACCTATACACAAAAATACATTTGAAAGTCTAACATAACTATGAACTGTGCACCATTGTCAAAGATATATATATATATATATATATATATATATATATATATATATATATGAATTAGACACCAAAATCAGCTGTAAAACAAACACTTAAATTTTTTTTGTCAGATTCACCACTTTGCAGAAATCCATGTTGTGTAATGAAAGGATTAGTATATCCATATGTCCATAAAAATTAAAATATGTTAAAAAATTCTTAAAATCCATTCAAATTGGGTTTTTGCAGTTGTATCATGAAAATTTGACAATTAACAATTTTTCCAAGGTGTCTACATTACATTCCACTTGGTGTCATGAAAATATGTCCGTGCATTGATACAGTGTATAAAGCAAATAAAACATTACAAAATATATAGTTGTTAGCTCAAATGATTAGAGTTCAGAAGAGTTAATGCAATGGCCTTTCGTTCATCGTCCAATGTTAGTTGATACCGTTTCTTATTGCCATTCTGATAAAACTACTGGGAGTATTGGCATTAAACTTTCTGTGCACATTCATCCCAAGGTCTGGTCGGTCCTACCTGAAAACTGTGCCTTTTGGACATAAAATATGGCCACCATGGCAGCCATCTTGAAAATATTGATATTGCTGCTGCGTCTGAATGGATGTTCATATCTACATGACGTTTTCCTTTAAACAAAGACATTTGTAATGCCTAGATGGTCATCAATGACGATACAGATCTGACGTCCAATATGGCCACTAGGGTGGCCATCTTGAACATTGTTTTGTAACTTCTAAATAAAATTATGACCTCAAAGAAATTGGCAAATCTTGTAAAGGCTCCTTCTCCCGGATGGATGGTCATAATAACAGTTTTAAAAGCCTTCAAACTACTTGTTTCTTACAATATGGAGTTGTTCCTATATTGAAATAATTATTATGCAACTTTCAAAATGACTGCCTCCATGCCCATTCATAAAATATTGTAATTAATTTAGGGTATGCGTCATTTGTAATTACGTCTCCATTTTATAGATTTATTAGATACTTGTGATTACTTGCTTATGGGAAGTCGGTGTAGGGGAAATATTTCTCAACCCGACTAATTAGCTAAATTCGGGGGGCAAACGTCATAGAGGCAGTATTAATAAGGGTTCATGATGGCGTGATTTAGTTTCGTACTTGAGAGCAGGTCAGAGCCAGGTAAGTGGGCATGTCGCCATGCAGTTTCTATTACAATCTAGCTGTGTTGATTGACTGTAAATCTCCATGCGAAATATTAATGATAGGGACTGATATTTTATTCAGTGGAATAATTGAGAAGAGATTGTTTCATTATCTGTGGACACCTTTTATTATTGCTATGAAGGTAAATATGGTGGAGTGATACAGGTCAAGTCAGGCTGAGTAGGAAAATAGTTCTCTGTTTTTGGTGTTTGAGTTGTGATGTGTATTTTCATGGTGTGAAGTACTGGCGATACGTTATAGAATTTTCGCAAAGAGAAGCCATGCAGTTGTGAAGTTGTTGTGTTTGTGGTCATACACTAATTAGAGGAAAATTATTTATAGTCTTGGCGCATTATCATAACTTAAGTAGACATTGTCGAGAAGTCCTTGGAAATAAGGGAAAATAAGCGACTTCAAGCAGAATTCACGCGAGTGCCGGATTCGCTCGGTGAAAGAGACCCCTTTGTGTATAACAATATTTGTATGTCTACTTCTCCTGAAAATGTGCATTAAATGGGTGTTTTTTTAATACTAAAACAATAGCATATGTACCTACAGTGTAGTTTCCGTGAAAATCGCGCTCATATGACCTCCAACATGGCACCACAGCTATCTTGTTATCAATACTAGCCGTGCATGAATACACACATTGACAAGATGCTTTCATTAAAACACCTCTTGCTGGGCTTAATTCGTTCTGACTGAAAATGGTGTACATCTGGCCATTAACATATCTGTTAAAACCATCATTTAGCTTGAAAAAAATATTCTTGTTCTTGTTCATAGAAAATAAGTCCACTATTACATCCATTAAACTGAAAATAATAAATTAATTTGAGAAACAGGAAAGAGATTTCCTGGTTCGAAAGAAAACCCCAAGCCAAGAAAATTAAATGATCAGTAAGAACATTGCATGTAAGTAATATTTGCTTGAGATAATTCACCTGAATAATAATAATAATAATAATAATAACGTACATTTATACTATATAAGGACATTTGATATATGCCATCAATGGATGGTTCAGGTGTACACCAATATATTTACAAATCACTTGGAATCGGACACTTAGGTAAACGTACAGCATATTGTGATGTTTTACCCCAACCCCTTGTATTATACATGTATTTATAAGTCTGTAAGTGGAGCCAGGTAAGCTTTGTTTTTCCAAGTACCTAAGTTGGCTAATCCTCTTACGTAACCCAGTCTTTGTTTGAGCTCTTGAGTGGAAATCTGGCGGGAATCTTTGTACATGGGAACACGTGACGTAGACAACTTCAAAGAGCCGGAAGCCGACAATGGTAGGCTGGACAGTACAGGGGGACACACAGACTGACATTTTTATGATTGACAGTTCGATCAAATGACCAGAGTCCGTCGCCATCCAATCGGGATGCGTTGTAGGTGGGACTTGATTCGAGAAACTGGCATAAGACTTGTACAAGCCTGAAATTCGTCAGTTGGTGTTTAAGAGTCGCAGTGACACACACTCTGTTAGCCATTCGTAAAAATTGGCGGAATTTAGGAAATTCATGAAATAGCTTCGATCAGGTAAGTTTGATGTTACGTTGATTCTGCTTGATACGACTGCTGTTAATTGAAGAGAATTTGTCGTATGTATACATTTTACTTGTATTGAAGTATGAATAGTTAATTATGACCTTAATATTTTGCATTTTTTTCATGACTTTAGCTAGTACTTTTGTTTACGATTGATTACGATGTTGATTCGTTGCATCATTATTCATAATGTTACTATGTACACCTTATTTGTGAGGCGAAAATGTTCTCTTCTTTCGCTAGTAATATGTGTGCATATTATTTCGTGGATTATTACGTTTACGCCCTTTTGAAAGGACGATTTGTATTTGTGAAGAATTGTATTGCTCGCTAGCCGCTATAAGAATTAATATTGTAATTCTTTGCGTAGTTATATTTTGGTAGACAAGAAATTTGTTTACGTAATGATAGATTTTGCCATTGAGTAACGGATTGCCGTTTATCACCATTTGAATGTGAATATTGTGGATTTGGTACGCTTGTGTAGGAAATATATATAAATATATATAAATATATAGATAGTCATATTACTAATCGTAGTAATATTTTAGTACAATCATATTTGAAATATTTTGTATGTATATACTGATAGGGCTCAGTATGTAGATATTTGAATCCTTTGGGTGATTGTGTTATGGCGCCATTTTTGTAAGCGGCGGAAGTGTATGGGAATTTCGATGTGTGCGCATGCGCGACCCAAATGTCCCGCCTTAAACTGATGGTTCAGTTCAGTGACGTAGTGTGAGGGAAGATTTTTATAACCCTATGCTAATGCATTATACCTTTCAACAGGAAGCTTTCGGGGGACGAAAGAATTTCAGAGAATTTCGGGGGACGAGAGAAGTTCAGAGAATTTCGGGTGACGGTGAGAGATACCGAGTGAATTTCGGGTGACCTCAAGGGATACCGTCAAGGGTTCCGGATACTAGAAGAGGAACCGGAAGTCAAGATAACGGCAAGGAACAAGGAGTATAGAAGAGGAAGCGGAAGTGGAGATCACGAAAGGAGAGAAAGACAAGGGAACGAAGAGATTTAGATGAGTAGCACTCAAGAAGGGAAAAATCTCCTCACACTGTGAACTCAAATGATGATCAAAGGGATCATTGGGTGAAAGAGAGACATTGATTACTTTAAATTCTTTTAAATTTCATTTATTAAATTGTTATTGTTTAAATTTCCTCTTTGTATTTCTTTTAATTTAACTGTCGGCATTGCTGACTGGGGGCTCGTAGCCATAAATATATTTAGTCAATAAATAATATAGTGTCCAGAATTAACCTTCTGAATAAGGACCAGGGGAACTTCTCATAATTCGTTAAAGTCTATAAGAAGAACCCCACCCCTAGACAACCACTACACCCCCACAGTGGGCGCTTCGTCCGGGATATGAATTAGACATATATATTATTTTGGGACTTAAAGTTATTGGTAGAAGTATTAGTGAACAGTGTGAGATATTTTCCATTCTTTGTATTTGAAATTTTGTGATTTTCTCATCTTGTATTTTTATTGTCATATGTGCAGGCTTTGTAGATCTTCCATTCATAGCAGTACGTGTGAAGCAGATATCGAACAAATATCTTACCTGAACGAAACTAGTTGTTGTCGACAGGTAAGTATTTAAACTGGTATTACAAATATCTGTATATTGTTTGAATTTTGAGACAAGGTATCACTTTACATTAGTATAATGGCTACCGAACAACAAATGATAAAGGAATACCGCGCCATGGGGTCGGAAGATCTTGGATACGAGGGAGATCGCCTGGCAACCTTTATAGAAGAAAGGATCAAGGAATGGAAGGCCGAAAAAGCAGCGGAAAGAGAAGCCCAGAGAGAACTAGCCAAGATAGCAGCGGACCAAGAGTTAGCCAAGATAGCAGCGGACCGAGACGCCCAGAAAGAGCTGGAGCTAGCCAGACTCGCTCACACTCTGGAGATGGAAAAGGTCAGAGTTGAAGCTAGGACCAACGGACGGGACGACGCCAGTACAAGCTCTGGAACAACCGGCCGACCTTTCATCGACCACCGGATAGTCCAGATCAACATGTCACGCTTCAATGATAGGGAGGAGGCTATTGACGATTTTCTCGTCCAGTTTGAGAAACTCGCACGCGCTCATCAGGTCCCTGAACAGCACTGGGCCATTAATGTCTCAGCCTTTTTGCAAGGTGCAGCTCGGGAAGTCTACCACGGCTTAACTGCAGAAGAGGCTGATGACTACACTGCCCTCAAGAAGGCGCTTCTCTGCCATTACCGGCTGACCGCCGAGACTTACCGGAAACTTTTCCGGGACTCGGTGAAAAAGGTAACAGAGACCCACTCTCAATTCCACAACCGTGTTCGAGGTTTATTTGAGAAGTGGATGAAAATGGCCGAAGTCGAACGCACGTACGAAGGGCTACGCGAGGTAATACTCAAGGAACATGTCCTGGGTACTTACCGTCGCGAGTTGACAGTTTTCTTAGCAGAAAGAGAACACCGGACGCTCGAAGAGATCGCTAACATGGCGGAGCGATACGAGCAGGCGCACTCGAAGAGTGGAGGTTCCGGGGTTGCTGACCGACCCCGACCCTCTGAGTCGCGTCGTATGGGGGAGGTTGAGCCGGCTGTCCGTAACCGTCAGGGCGACGGAAAGGTCGGAGGGGCACCTACAGGTAGGGCTGCCGCCTATCGACCTGGACAGGCCTCACCCACGAAACCAGGACTTGCAAGTCGGCGAGGGCCGCCGACATGTTTTAATTGCAAGCGCCTGGGGCATTTTGCCAGGGACTGTCCCAAGGGCAGGCAGACCCAGGTGAATGTCGTAGCTAAGAAGGAATGTGTGCCGGAAGCGAGTCGCAACCCAGCCAACCTTGCGGCCGCAACTGTCAATGGTGAAGGCGCCACCATCTTGTATGACACTGGGTGCAGCGTCCCCGCGCTTGTCGACAAGAAATATGTCAAGCCGGAGGACTATACAGGGGAGGTAATAGAAGTTCAGTACGCGAACTGCGCGCGTGACTCATTACCAGTAGCTGTCATTGACCTCGATTCACCATACGTGAAGGGGAAAATTGAAGCTGCTTGCTTGGAGGGGCTATCACATGACGTCATATTGGGTTGCCGTTATGTGTTACCCCAGCCGAACCCCGAAACCTGCACACCTATGCCAGTGAGTGCTGTTGAAACCAGGGCCATGAGTCGACAGCCGAAACAAAAGCCAATCCAAGTTACATCGACACCGGTTAGTAATGTTATTCCAGCGGAGTTAAGGAAGCTGCAACAGGAGGACGCAACTCTGGCGCAGTTGCACAAACACGCAGAAGCGGGAACAGAAAGGGAAACTCCGAACGGCGCAGTGAAGTTTGTCTACAAGAAGGGAATCTTGTATCGCCACGCCAGGAAACACAACGAACACTTCAAGCAAGTCGTCGTGCCAAAGGAAAAGCGTTGCGAAGTACTGAAACTTGCACACGAGAGTCTCATGGGTGGACACATGGGAATTGCTAAGACGCGTGACCGTCTTGTAAAAGAGTTTTACTGGCCAGGGGTCCAGGGAGACGTAAAACGGTTCTGTCTCTCCTGTGACAAATGCCAGAGAATGGCACCGAAAACGGATCAGCGACCCATCCCTTTGGGGAGTACGCCCCTTATCGATGAACCATTTAGACGTGTTGCCATGGATTTAATCGGACCGATAAAACCCGCGTCTGCGCACGGAAATCGATATATTTTAACGGTTGTCGATTATGCTACACGCTATCCGGAGGCCGTTGCGTTGCGTAACATTGACACGGAAACCGTCGCGTAAGCTCTGTTTGCGATCTGGTCAAGAGTCGGAGTGCCCGACGAGATCTTGACCGATCAAGGAACACAATTTATGAG
This sequence comes from Sinohyriopsis cumingii, assembly GCA_028554795.2. Classification (NCBI taxonomy): domain Eukaryota; kingdom Metazoa; phylum Mollusca; class Bivalvia; order Unionida; family Unionidae; genus Sinohyriopsis; species Sinohyriopsis cumingii. The sequence goes on along the minus strand of CM068834.1, from coordinate 113,975,602 downwards.
TCGTGTGATGGCGGAGGTGAATCGTCTCATGTCGATTAAACACCTCACGACTACACCGTATCACCCCCAATGTAACGGATTGGTCGAACGGTTTAATGGGACCTTGAAAAACACGCTCAAGAAATTGTGCGAAGGCCGCCCCAAGGATTGGGACCGGTATATTCCGGCCATGCTTTTTGCATACCGGGAAGTACCGCAAGCGAGTTTGGGGTTCTCTCCCTTTGAACTCTTGTACGGGAGAACCGTACGCGGCCCAATCGCCGTACTGAGACAGCTGTGGACAGACGACCACGCTGTAGAGGAAGTACGCACTACCTACCAGTACGTCGCGGACTTGCGCAACAAACTGGAAGAGGTTTGTTCTCTCGCGCAAGAAAATCTCAAACGAGCTAAGGCGCAACAGGCGAAAAATTACAATAAGCGCGCAAAACCACGTCAGTTTGAGGTAGGGGACAAAGTGTTGTTGTTGTTGCCCCAGGAACACAACAAGTTGCAAGTTTCCTGGAGGGGTCCATACGTCGTCACCAAGAAGGTCGGAGGTCAAACCTACCGGATACAGCTACCGACGAAAGAGAAATTGTACCATGCCAATTTGCTCAAGAGGTACCGGGAAAGGGAGACCGCCAGCGATTTTGTTGTCGCAGCGATAGTCACCGAGGATATCGAAGGCGATACGGAAGGTGCTAACACTGTCCCGAGCTGTCCATTAACGAGGGCCGAGACTCCGTCGGACGTGGAGTGTGACCCCATGTTAACTGAAGGGCAGCGGAACGAGATAGAGACCTTGCTGGCCGGATATTCCGACGTGCTAACAGAAAAACCCGGGAGGACGACGCTTGTCGAGTTCGGGTTAAAGATGGTGGACGACCGACCAGTTCAGCGTAAACCCTACCCCTTGCCCCACGCGAAACGACAAGTTGTAAGGGAAGAAATCGAGCAGATGATTGCTCTGGGAGTAATCGAACCTGCCGACTCTCCGTACAGCTCACCAGTAGTCTTAGTGCAGAAGAAGGACGGCACCCATCGGTTCTGCGTCGACTACCGGAAGCTGAATCAGGTGACAGAATTTCAAGTTGAAATGCTACCTGACCCCGAACATATCTTCGCTTCGGTCTCGAAAGCGAAATATTTTTCCAAACTGGATTTGTCCAAGGGGTATTGGCAAATTCCGGTAAGGAAAGAAGACCGACCGAAGCTTGCTTTTGCTACTCCCGACGGGACATACCAATGGCTGGTGATGCCGTTCGGGGTACAAAACGCGCCCAGCGTCTTTACCAGAATGATGCGGAAGTTGTTGGAGCCCTTGCGCGATAGGGGTGTCCACAACTTCATGGATGACCTCTTGTTAGCTACAGAGACATGGGGTGAACACCTCGCTCTGTTAGCTGACGTTTTGGAGCGGCTACGTCAGGAGGGCTTGACAGCCCGCCCTTCCAAATGTCACCTTGGTTTCAGGACATTAGACTATTTAGGACATACCCTGAGCCAAGGCACGCTGTCTCCAGAGAAGTCGAAGGTGGAGCAGTTGAGAAACGCCGCACGCCCCACCACGAAAACGGAAGTGAGGTCATTCCTGGGACTGGCCGGATATTACCGGAGGTATGTCGCTAATTTCAGCGCGATTGCGGGCCCGTTGTCTGACCTAACCAAGAAACGGACCCCGAGTAAGTTCGTTTGGACAGATGCGTGTGAGCACGCATTCCAAACGCTAAAGGATAGACTTACATCCGACGCAGTTGTTCGTCTACCGGACTTGGATAAAGAATTCGTTCTGCGCACCGATGCATGCGACACGGGACTGGGAGCAGTACTGCTCCAGGAGCATGACAAGACGCTTTTTCCTGTCGCATACGGCAGCCGGAAGTTGTCTGCTGCCGAGAAGAATTACTCAGTATCGGAGAGGGAATGTCTCGGAATCGTGTTCGGCATATCACGGTTCGAGCGATACCTATATGGACGTAAGTTCATATTGGAGACCGACCACCAACCACTCGCCTATCTGGCGCAGGCAAAGTTGTCCAATGGTCGATTGATGCGATGGTCGCTGTTTTTACAGCAGTACCAGATGCAGATCAGATACGTGAAAGGATCTGAAAACGTAGGCGCAGATTTCATGAGTAGAAGCGCCGAAATGATATAGATCATTTGTTATATTTTCGTGTTCATACTCAGTTTAGCATTTAGTTCATTTTGCTGATTTTGTTCTTTATATCGTGTAACACTTTTGCTTTTTTAGTTTGAGTGAATAAAATCCTGATTTTATTCTCAAGCGTGGGGGGATGTGATGTTTTACCCCAACCCCTTGTATTATACATGTATTTATAAGTCTGTAAGTGGAGCCAGGTAAGCTTTGTTTTTCCAAGTACCTAAGTTGGCTAATCATCTTACGTAACCCAGTCTTTGTTTGAGCTCTTGAGTGGAAATCTGGCGGGAATCTTTGTACATGGGAACACGTGACGTAGACAACTTCAAAGAGCCGGAAGCCGACAATGGTAGGCTGGACAGTACAGGGGGACACACAGACTGACATTTTTATGATTGACAGTTCGATCAAATGACCAGAGTCCGTCGCCATCCAATCGGGATGCGTTGTAGGTGGGACTTGATTCGAGAAACTGGCATAAGACTTGTACAAGCCTGAAATTCGTCAGTTGGTGTTTAAGAGTCGCAGTGACACACACTCCGTTAGCCATTCGTAAAAATTGGCGGAATTTAGGAAATTCATGAAATAGCTTCGATCAGGTAAGTTTGATGTTACGTTGATTCTGCTTGATACGACTGCTGTTAATTGAAGAGAATTTGTCGTGTGTATACATTTTACTTGTATTGAAGTATGAATAGTTAATTATGACCTTAATATTTTGCATTTTTTTCATGACTTTAGCTAGTACTTTTGTTTACGATTGATTACGATGTTGATTCGTTGTATCATTATTCATAATGTTACTATGTACACCTTATTTGTGAGGCGAAAATGTTCTCTTCTTTCGCTAGTAATATGTGTGCATATTATTTCGTGGATTATTACGTTTACGCCCTTTTGAAAGGACGATTTGTATTTGTGAAGAATTGTATTGCTCGCTAGCCGCTATAAGAATTAATATTGTAATTCTTTGCGTAGTTATATTTTGGTAGACAAGAAATTTGTTTACGTAATGATAGATTTTGCCATTGAGTAACGGATTGCCGTTTATCACCATTTGAATGTGAATATTGTGGATTTGGTGCGCTTGTGTAGGAAATATATATAAATATATAGATAGTCATATTACTAATCGTAGTAATATTTTAGTACAATCATATTTGAAATATTTTGTATGTATATACTGATAGGGCTCAGTATGTAGATATTTGAATCCTTTGGGTGATTGTGTTATGGCGCCATTTTTGTAAGCGGCGGAAGTGTATGGGAATTTCGATGTGTGCGCATACGCGACCCAAATGTCCCGCCTTAAACTGATGGTTCAGTTCAGTGACGTAGTGTGAGGGAAGATTTTTATAACCCTATGCTAATGCATTATACCTTTCAACAGGAAGCTTTCGGGGGACGAAAGAATTTCAGAGAATTTCGGGGGACGAGAGAAGTTCAGAGAATTTCGGGTGACGGTGAGAGATACCGAGTGAATTTCGGGTGACCTCAAGGGATACCGTCAAGGGTTCCGGATACTAGAAGAGGAACCGGAAGTCAAGATAACGGCAAGGAACAAGGATTATAGAAGAGGAAGCGGAAGTGGAGATCACGAAAGGAGAGAAAGACAAGGGAACGAAGAGATTTAGATGAGTAGCACTCAAGAAGGGAAAAATCTCCTCACACTGTGAACTCAAATGATGATCAAAGGGATCATTGGGTGAAAGAGAGACATTGATTACTTTAAATTCTTTTAAATTTCATTTATTAAATTGTTATTGTTTAAATTTCATCTTTGTATTTCTTTTAGTTTAACTGTCGGCATTGCTGACTGGGGGCTCGTAGCCATAAATATATTTAGTCAATAAATAATATAGTGTCCAGAATTAACCTTCTGAATAAGGACCAGGGGAACTTCTCATAATTCGTTAAAGTCTATAAGAAGAACCCCACCCCTAGACAACCACTACACCCCCACACATATATATTTACTGGTGCATGCCAGCTGTGGACCTTGGCCTAGCTAATCAGATTGAATATAGTCGGGTTAACGAGCTAATTTATAGTGTCGAGTATTCATGCATTTTGTGTTGAAATATAAAAGGCAAATGTCGTGATGACAGATGCCAAGTACCTGTAGCTCGTGGTAAGCTTACTGTAGTATCAATTTTCAGCACTGTATTTTAATATCCAAGGGTCCAAAGTTAGGTCAAATGTATATCAAAAAATCCAATAAAAAAAATTAAACAACAACATTGTCCAACACCTTGTGAGTTTAGCTTTAGGTTTTTGTTATCGTATTGTTCACAGAGCCTCAAGACAGCAAATAATTGTCAATGCGATGTGCTAATACCAGAAATAATTTTCCTTTAATTAAACTAAAGACCACACATTCAGGGGACATGAAACTTAAATTTGTGTGGGGTTCTATTTTCTTTCTTTCTTTTTTTCACAGTGGTATGATTCAATAGCACGCAATTCAAAGCTGTATATCGGCCAGAGTTGGTACGTGAATAACTATTAATAAAATAAAATGCCAGTAGCTTCCTGTAGGTCTATGGTTCTTCCAGGGATTTTTGCCGGGTTCTTCCACCACCAGATATACTGGCAGCCCCGTAAAGCCTATCATGCGCTGAAAAATTGCGTCAAGTCCAAAACAACAACTCAATAAGCTACCGCAGCGCCCCAAACAGGCCCCATACACCTAATACACAGAATTATTACCATTTCTAATTAATACCAATAATCCCTGCTACCATCAAGTCCTTTGAATAGGAATCACTGTGATGGCTGTGCCAAATTAACTTATTACTGTTTGGGAAATCTTTTCCCTTAACCGATGAAGCAAATACTCACTGAAATAGTTCAAACCTATAATGGAAATGTGAATACAAACAGCATATGACCCAAGTTTGTTTCATTATCTAGGTGTAATAAAATAAATATGTTGTACTAGCAACTTGAATTTTAATGAAATGAGACATCATAGACTGAACACGATAATTATATTCTAAAGTCCATCTTTTTTCTTCCCAAATCTTACATGCATCTAACAACAACGTTGACCCAGATGTAACGCCGCATTGTGCGCGCTTCTCCTGATTTTGCTTGAACACATCCTTTGTATCAAATGGCTAATATATGTCATCGCCAGATGGAACCCACATTGGCATGATAAGACGACATGACACAAATTACAACGAACAAGGTACAGAATGCGACTTAACCCGTAAGCTTGAATCTCCCGCGTAAGCTTGCTTGTTCAATTCTCGTTGTCAACAAATATAATAGTGTCAGTTCCCTTTGACATCGGTTCACCCTTGTGCGTCGATTCTTTCGTCTGTATGGTATGCTGAATGATATGAATGCATCAGTATAGCGTTGACATAAACCCAGATGTGTCGACGCATGTTGCAAAGGATTGTCTGGGTATGAACTGGTCGCAGTTGTGGTCGTGTTAATTTCGGATACATATTGTAATCGTTTCCCAAAAAATGTAACCAAAATATTTTAAAGATCTGGAACAAACATGTTAAAAAGAAGAAAAATATTCATGGACATTTCAGAGTCTTTTGGTTGCTTGTCAATTGATTCTTTATGGTATCCATTGAAACCGGATTCTGAAGAAGAAAAACAAGAGATTTTCTTTTTAACATTTAGCTCCGAAACTTAGGCAGTTTTTAAGTCGGTGGTTATAAAAGCTTCGATATTCGATCAACTACTATTTAGAGTGTACACGACCAAATGATGCTAGAGAACAGGCGGTGGTTGTTTTGTTTTTTTGTTGGTTTTTATTTTTTTTTAAATTGGGGGTGGGGTTTACTTGCTACAATCTCATCCATGAATCCAAACCGCCTTGGTTGTTTTATTAACGTACCCTTCAATGGCTGTTATCAAAAGCTTCTCTTTGAAGAGTTTCTAGTCTGTTCTCCAAAACATGCTGCTAGATTAATTAACTGATTAGTGCTATGGCACATAAATACATGAAAGGTTATATTATGCAGAGGTGATTGGAGTAAAGTATCTTATCCATAGGCACCGCGGCTGACCTGGCCAGGTTTCCACACGATTTGAACCTATACTTGAAGAACTAAAATAAACGGATACATTTATAGTGATGCTGAAATTTTTTAACTAAGAAAAGATAATTTATTTCCTTATTACAGACAACAACAAGGGGAACAACCTTTGAAAGATTGAGAACTTTTGCTATATCAACAATGACATTTCTTTCTTACAAAATCTATATCCACTGAGACACAGCTGTGTTCGTGTGTGTGTGTGCTTTTTCTTCGTTTCGTGCTTTTTGTGTAGGGGAGGGTTATGGGGGATTACCTGTATGCATAGCCCCCCCCCCCCAAAGAAAAATAAATAAATAGCCAAATTTCACTGGCAACATCATGGCTAGATCCAGCTGTGGACAATTTGACTGCAATATATGTGGACTAGTTATGAAGTTACAGCGTTTATTTTGCTGGTTTAAAACGTGCTTCATTGAGCGGAGGAATTTTGCATCAGCCAATCGGCAAGGTTATTAACAGGCTATGGCAGACTGAATCTTGAGCAGTCATTGGAAATTCAACTATGATTAAAATAAATGTCACTGGAATGTCCGAGATCTTTATGGCCCGAACTAAAGTAAAATAAAATATTATAATTAAATTCTCTGTAGCATTGGCCTGACCTATGAACAAGTCATTACGTACAAGTATTATTCATAAGGACCATTCCACAACTTTCCGATAAATGTAGACAGTCTCCGATAATGTAGTTTCCCCATTGTTATACCGCCTAGTTTCACTTCTGAGAAATTCAATTCTTGCAAACAACGATGTCTCTACCTTGCTTCCATCTGGCATTAGTATTGTCTCTTTATGTACTGTGAATTTTTCAGATGGAAACAATTTATTTGATTTTGAAATAATTCCGGACTTTCCAAGTGCTCTTCGAATATGCTCTGGTATTTGTTCAAGACAGTTTCCATGCTTTAATAGATGCTGTATACGGTCCTGAGCCGTAATTCCTTTCAAATATACACTGTGCCACGCACGCATCAGAGCTTTTTGAGCTTCATTACATTGCAAAACGTACATATCTATTTTACTTTTTTGAAGTTCCTTTCCTGACGTCACATCCTCTTGGATACTTAGCAAATGTATGAGAACGGTTCTTGGAACGAAGACCTGCCATGTTTCGCCGTTATTGTGTGCTTTCTTTGCAGCATAGCCTTCAAACAAGTATGTTCCCTTTGGAACCATAACTCTGTTTACATTATGTGTTGGATTAACATCCAAAAGGCTGGGTGCCGTGAAGTTGACGTCATCGCTCTCAGGATCAACGTTCCAGTAGTTCTCGTGTACACCAGGATTACCCCCGTACAGTCGATCGAGCATGATAAAGTCTTTCTTTGGTGTGGTTACAAGGTAACTTTGGTCTTTGAAATTCTTGTATTGCTTTCCCGGCAGTAGGTTTAATGGACCGATGTCTCCAAGGCCAAAAATGAACTTGACTGTGGTCATTCCATGTGGAGGATTGTCCATTTTGTCGATAGCAGGAATATCTGTTTTCTTTTTCTTCTTCGGCATATCTCTATATTGATGAAAAGGAAGAAGAAAAAAAAAGAAAATCTTTTTAAATAAATTTCTTGAGAACAGCATTCTTTTTAATGCCCTGCCAATCTTTTGAATATTAGGGAAAATGAAAAATGATATATATTAATTATGAATTTTTCATGGTTGTATCAACTGCGATATCTATTTCATTTAATATGATCGAATAATTTTACTAATTGTATTGTACTATTTAAAAATATAAATCTATCTAAATTGACCGCTCCGGTGGCCTAGTGGTTACAGCGTCCGCCTCGGAGGTCGTGGGTTCGATCCCCGGCCGAGTCATACCAGAGACTTTAAAAATGATACTAACAGCTGCCTCGCTTGGCGTTTAGCATTAAGAGGTTAGTGTTAGGACTGGTTGGTCTGGTGTCAGGATAATGTGACTGGGTGGGACATCATGCTACATGTCTGCGGCATGATGCCCCAGTGCTAGACATCACTATAAACTGCCACATTGCAGACATCGTAGCGATATGACTGAAAAATTGTTAAAGCTACGTTAAAAATCAAAATCACATCACATCACAATTTTAATTAGTCTTTCGTTACTTATTTCACAAAATTTCTCATCCATGATCACCCTTGGAAAGTTCACGAAATAGACGTATCAGCTTTTCAAATCACATTTTTAAATAATGTGATCCCATTGATATTTGTACATTGGCCAGGACTGAAACACAAACGTATTTATTCAGGGGAGGTGGGGGCATTACCCCGGGGGGCCAGGCAAATGGAGGCGTAGTCGGAAGCTTGTTTTTTTATAGCTGAAATTTGCATCGTATTTCACCTTCACTTTAGTATAAAGGGGACAATTCTTGACAAAACTTAACGCCTATACTCGCTTATAAGTAGAGTCAAACTACACACAACAAAGATCATGATCTGCCGTATCATAATGCGCCTGCATATCAGGATCTTTCTTGTTTGGTCTACCGATTACTCCTAACAAGCTGAATAGACCTAGATCTGAAGGCGTATTATGCAAAGGCAGATCTGGGTCTGTGCAGTTTACAGTTGGACTCATAAGCGAGTATTACAGTATAATGAGAGGGGGAGGTAACTGACATAAAAATGTTTCTGTAGCCATGTTGGAAGCCACTAAGAAACATTGTCCCCGTGCGCATCAAGCCCTCGTGCAGCCACTGTATTTATTCCGATTCGCTTCTAAGACAAGTGGTCAAATAGGTCTTCAAGTCTCTATAATATAAGTGCTTGACACGCTTTGTGTGGCAGATGTGTTTGTGCGTGTGTGTGTGTGTGTGTGCGTGTGTGTGTGTGTGTGTGATTTGGATTTTTAACCAAGCTTTCAGTCATATCGTTACGATGTCTGCAGTGTTGGAATTTTTCAGTGATGTCTAGCACTGGGGCATCATGTCGCTGTCACATTTTCCTGAGACCAAGCCAAACAGTCCTAGCACTAACCTCTTAATGCTGAGCGCCAAACGAGGCAGCAGTTAGTACCATTTTTGTAGGTATATGGCATTACTCGGCCGGGGATCGAACCCACGACCTCCCGCATCCGAAGTGGAAGCTCTAACCACTAGGCCAACGGAGCGTTTTACAGATGTCAAATATATATTCAAAATCATACAATTGAACAAACTTGAATCTGATTTTGCAAGAAGAAACACCTTTATCGTTTTTGCAAAGCTGAGTGATGACCTATATTGAATCTAGCAATTCGTACTTATTGATAGCCGTTCTCCCATTCTAAACTTTCAATTGAAGCAAAAGAATGTCAAACTAAGTTTTTCACGCCTGACAAGAATGGTGTAATTTGATAGGTTCTGATAAGTCTAATCTTTAAGCAAACGCTATCTTTCAATAGGTCCTATATATAGTACAGAACACGATTGTAAATAAAAACCATTGCGTACCGGGGCAGATCGATGGTGCAAGTTTTCACTTCGTCACTCCCGTAACATCAATGCACTGCGAAGGTTGGTCATTTAATCTTTAGTGTTTTTGCGTTCTTTGTGGGTTTTTTTTCCGTTTGTTTTTTAAATAATTATGTTTTGTTGGTGTCGCTTATTTTACTTGAATGTATTTTAATAGCATTATGTTAGCTGTAAAAGACAAAAATAAAAAGGAAAAGAATTGAACGATTACTTTCCAATAGAACTACTGCTGCTGCTACTACTACTACTACTACTACTGTCATTTAACGTCAGTAGTGATACTCTATCCATAAATAGAACCATAGACAAGTTCATTTTCCACTGAAACAGAAAAGTTGGGTCGCATAAAAGCAACAATTTTGAGGCTAAAGATGTCGAATGTCATATTGTCAGCGGAGTTATGTTTGGTGATTTGTGGGTTTCACGACATTTTCCCTAGGCATAGACTCAAAAACCACGTGAGCAGAGGAGAAATGTGAATGTTCTGTAAAGGCGATCGTCTCAAACTACTCGGCCGTCAGCGGGGTTAACAACAGATAATTGTTTTGAGTTGGAGGTTGGCGTTGTTGCGATTTTGTGTAACATGACCTTTTTATATCTTTCATTTCCCGCTTATTTCCTTATATGAACTGAGAAAGGCAATTAGTTCCCATTTCCTCGACATCACATATCCAATAATGAGACAATTTGCCGTTTAAATAACAAAAAATAAATTATGAAAATGTAAACTCCTCAATACGCCTAAATATAAATATTCGCTTATTATTATAACAAAACAGAGAGAAGCAGGAAAAACAAGAATCACGTGATAAATCGACTACGTCGCCACAGCAGTATTAACAATATCAACGACACTTGCAGCAGAAGTAGCAGTTTTAGTAACTATTGCAGCAGCAGCAACAACAGGGTAGACGAAGATATTAATCAAAATATCTGAAACGATAACATCGATAGATCGTTCGATTCACGTTGACCTGTTGTATTATCCCTATTGAATCTGAAAGTCGGAAATACTTGCATTCCTTAATTGCTAAGTCAAATTGAAACGACTGTCTTATTTAGTTTCAATGACAATATGCACTGACCATCACAGGCGTCATGATAGTCATAGACGTGTGCAGAAATATTAGTACTACGGCACGAGGATGGCGATTTTAAAATGACTGAATATATTATACAAAAGAGCTCTCATTGATGGATATATTCCGACAGTTTGTTAGGCCATGGTTTTTGACGATAATCTTGAATATTATCAATATTTTGAGACTATCCCATGTTTTAGCACGAGCTTACAATTATAATGACAATTCTACACGCATTAGGCAACCATAATTCTACTTCGTGCATGTGCTTGCATGCATGGTTTCTTTGCAGGTTGTTTGGACGAGTTGATGCTATCAAACTGTTAAACCTCTAAAGGTACTGCAGATACCCATGCACAGTTTGTATCAGAGACGAAATTTTAAAACCCTAGCATTTCGAGTTAAGTCTCAATAAGTATCAAATTTAAAATAAATTACTTCCACAGAATTAAATAAAAATCAAACTTAGGCGTTTATTGACACACATCAAATCCACATTATTATAGAAAATATGAACAACTTTTGAAGTCTCTATTGGGACACGAGATATATTATTTTGTAAAGATCCAATTGCCAACGCATATAAACGTTCTGATCTATATAATGACTTCTGTTATTCCGTCCCAAACTTTTTAAAGCAGTTGACTTTAAGGATGAGCTATTGAATATACTAAAAGTTCTGGTATATGAATCGTAGTATGAAATAAAATTGATACACTTTATACATCTTTTGCTACAAAGTGTTAATTACAACAACATTATACGAAATTATATTTAAAGTGATAATTAGTTTAGTTATATTTAAGAGAAAGAAATTATTACCTTGAATTCCCAATGGAATTTTTCTTTATCTCCATTATGACAATTAAGGAATTCCATAATGCTATAATGCTACCAAATACACAGGTAGTCTCCTTTATAGTAGTGGGCATATGACACGTCAATTACTGTATGTGTTCCATTGAAATCACTACCATATTGGGCAGTGTCAGACTTGATCTATTATATTAAGGAAATCGATTACGAATTTAACTTGGAACCTTCATTACTGAGTAATCTTTCGTATTTAAGTGTAAAACGTATAACGATTAGGGGTAATGAACAATCCTTAATTACTAATGCGGCCCGTGTGCCTTATTGTAGAGAAAAACAAATCAAGAAAAGAAAAGACAGTTGAAGATTTAAGAAGAAATAATGAGAGGAAATTTAAGAGCAGAATAAGGCAATATAATTCATCATTTTCCCTAGTAAAGAAAAAGGAAATCCTATCCAAGGTTCGGAATTTGTTGGACTGAAAAAGGTTATTTCGAGTTCCTGCCCACAAATTCTGACCCTCATAGTAGGATATTTTTGGTTATTTTCCTCTTATTCCTTATCAATTGATCAATGCTCGGACTCTAGGTCTTCAACTATGAAACAGAAATAAGCGAAACCAGCAAGTTTAGTAAAATCAACAAATAATTTATTTCTCTGAGTTACAAAGGGAAATTTAAGAGACTCATACAGTATTAGGAATTAAATCACAATATTTCTAAATGTCCTATCACAAATACAAAAGCTGAGAATTTTTCGAATAAATTCCACGTAATATTGAATGTCCTGATTTACCACAATGATACAATGCAGAACAGTTCTCAAAAATCGTAAAGTAGTGTTTTAGTCAAAAAAGGTACTGTGTACCTTGTTACTTTAATGAATACTTTAAATAAATAATTTCTCACAAATTATATCTGAACAAAGCTATAAATGATTCCAAAGACTGATCTTAAAACAGGACTGAATAATTGTTTACAAACTCCTCTACATATACCGACTTTCATCTGACCTATGGCGCAACAGAATGCTCTGGAAAACATACATTTCCAATGGAAAATCCCACTAACTCTTGAACTCAAATTCTGGTAAACATCTTGTTTACTTTTTTTTTATAGTGATGACAAAAGTCAGGGTGGCATTAACTCCATTCACAACACTCAACCAAAATCATGAGAAAAGTCAGGTACACAATATAAATTACATAAAAATATCATAAGGTTAGTTTTATACTGGTGGATATATTGCTAACTTCTACAAATGAAATGTGCATACTTGAGTAAAAGCCATGATGATGTCCATTAAAGGTCATCTTTCTCACTCATTTAATGGATGCTTTTCTCACATCCCTTATCATTATGGAAAAAGAATTTCCAGAAGAAAATCCTTATCCTACTACACACATGACCTTTATCCTGACTCGAGGAATATTTTATTCAATTCTTATGAGTGACAGTATTAGCATAACTGTACAAAATTATATTTCTAAACTTTAATTAGTGTTTAGCTACCTGTTTTATATGCTTGAACATATATTCTCACTTATCACTACAAGTGGGTATTTACCGAAACACTTTCAAAATTTAACTGTTAAGCCGTACACACGTTTCAAAGCGTATATTCATAAATTGTCCAGGATTGAAACACAAACTTATTTATTCCGATTAGCTTTTAGGGCGTATTTTTAAATAGGTGTTAAAACTTATCTTATACAGGTGTGTGGCAGATATCTCGTAGATATTCAGAGCCATCTAATGAAAGACCCTGAAACTAATACTGCAAGAAGAATATGCTTTTATCGTTTTCTTAATCTGCATTATCTGTGACCTAACCTCTGTTTGCTCTGAAAATCTGTACTTAATGATAGCCTTTCTTACGTTTTAACCTTTGATTCAATCAAAAATAATGCTAGGACACTAGATTTGTCACGCCTGGAAAGAATGCCGTAATTTGATATGCCCTGATAAAATCTCAACTTGAAACAAAATTTTTGAATATGTCTGATAAGCAGTACAGTACTGTATTGTACACAAAAAGAGTGCATCAACGGTGCGAGTTTTTACGTGAACACTCCTATAACGTCAATGAATTGTGAATGTTGGCAAACTGTCTGTCATTTTCAAAGTACTCAAGTATTTTTCTTTGTTTTCTCTCTCTCTCTCTCTCTCTCTCTCTCTCTCTCTCTCTCTCTCTCTGTGTGTGTTGTAAACAGCACTACCTCAGGTGAAATGAAAACTAAAGGAAATAAAAATGCCCATCTGGAGTATATAAATCCTGTTTGTGAAGTGGCAAAATTTGTGTAACATATACTTCTTATATCTTTCTCACATCTTTACTTATACGAAACGAGGTGTTGTAGGTATGTGGGAGCCCAAGTAGCTCAGCTGGCAGAGCATTGGACTCGTCATCCAAGAGTCTGATACCCGCCCAGGACAAACCTTGGTCTACTGCCAGGTGTGTCCTTGAGAAAGGCAGTGAGGTACTACTTTTACCCGCACCATATAGTCAAATAATGAGTTAAAATTGTCGTTTAGACACAATAAGTAAAGAAAAATGTAGAAAGAAATTTTAATACTAAAGCAAAAAAAGAAGGTAGGAAAAGAAGAACCACTGGCTACATCAGCAGAGCAGTATTAGCAATGTCACAAACAATGTCACAAGCACTGTCAGAAGTTGCTGTGGTAGTTGCGATAGCAGAAGCAACTAAAGCAGGAACAACAGGAGAGACGAGGGCGTTTCCCAAAATGCTCGAAAAGTACACATCGATGTAGGTTGACTTGTTATATCATACCCTGGTCAATCTGAAAGGCAACATCTTTGGAGCTGGGAGTTTAAGAACATCCAGAAAATACTTGCATTTTTAAAGCGTTATATTGACATTGAAAGGAGTGAAGTTTTGGACGACTTCATATTTTCAGATTGTTATATCTATGAAGGTTTAAGAGATGTCCATGCTCATGTTCCATAAAGACCAAATTCTGAACCTTAGCATTCCGTCTGTGGCCATACATATTTTTATCAACAAAATCCCATACGCATCTTTAGAAATTGACATATTATTAAAAGATTATGCTCATAATTAAATAAAATTCAGATATATGCGTTTGTTTGGCTAAATCTTAAGCGTCGATTGAGACATTTTGGGAAATGCTGTCCTAAGTATAGACCCAAAGACTATTTTTGCAAAGATCCAAATCCCCAACGTATATATACTTTGTAATCAACAGAAAGACTCTTGCAAAAGTTTAATTTAAGGATACGCTATTTAATATGCTAAATGTTTTGATTTAGGTATTGAATATGCTAAACGTTCAGACTGAGTTATTGAATGTGCTAAATATTCTCATTAAGTTACTGAATATGCTAAACAGTTCTTACAGAGTTATTGAATATGCTAGACGTTCAGATTGAGCTACTGAATATGCAAAACGTTCTGACTGAGTTATTGAATATACTAAACAGTTCCGATTAAGCTAGTGATTATGCTAATCGTTCGGATTGAGCTTCTGAATATTCTAAACGTTCTAATTGAGTTATTGAATATGTTAGACATTCAGATATAACTATACGAAAAGTAAGTTTCAATTAAAAAACACATGATATGATTCATACATCATTAGTTAAAATGGTTAACTAATACAGAATTATTTTTAAAGTGGTAATTATTTATGATCTTATAATGTGGTTGCATTGATACATAGGCAATATAAATAATAATTATTGATAGTTAATTCATAGACAATGCGATTTAAGCATTGTAATGTTTGGCTCGGCTTGTGATCTAAAGTAAAGATTTAACGGTATAAATGTTATGCATCAAGGGAAAAGAAAACTAGCACAATAAATGAATAATAGTGGGATTAGATACATTAAAAGCAGCACTAGTAGTAATACCAGCAGCAGCAGTTGTAGTAGTATGAGTAACCGTTGTAGTAGTAGTAGTAGTAGTAGTAGTAGCAGTAGTGGTTACATAAGTAGTAGTAGTAGTAGCAGACAGGGCCCACAAAGAGGGCGGGGGAGGGGGGCAGCGGGGAAATATATCCCCGGGGCCAGGGCCCGAACAACCCTTAAAAAATTTTTATGACATTTTTAATTTTATAAAAGATTTTTTTTTGTCTGAACAAAACTAGAAGAGGCCCGGATGTTTCTTACCCCAGGGCCCGTGATCGCTTTCTAAGGCCCTGGTAGTAGCAGTAGTAGTAGCAGTAGTAATGGCAGTAGCGGCATACAATTAATAAGACGTGAGCTTAGTTTTGTCTATAAGAAGGAAATTGTTACCTTGTATTTTCTCTGGAATTTTTCTTGGTCTCCATTATGACAGTTAAGGAATTGCATTCTACTACAGTACAATGGTACCGAACAACATACGTATATAGTAGTAGATACATGGGCACCCGCAGGAATTTTTAAAGGGGGGGGGGCGGGCGGCAGTCAGTCACGGCCGGGAGAGTTAGTTGCGTAGTTAGTATACTGAGTAAGCAGTCTGAAATTAAAGCTAACATTTACTACGCGTTTTGAACAGAATCTTGTGACATATTTTCAGCTTCATGTGCATGATTAAACTTGTCGAAATAGTGTGTGTGTGTGTGTGTGTGTGTGTGTGTGACGTGACCCGCCATTTGGCCTATGCTGCGGGCGCCCATGAGTAGATGCATGAAATGTCAAATTCTGTACGTGTTCCATTGAAATAGACACCACATTGTGTACAGTGTAAAACTTGACCATCATATTAAAGAATTAGATTACGAATTTTTTTGGGGACCTTCATTACTGGGTATTAATCTTTCGGATTACAGCATGAACACCATAGTGATTAGAGGTTATGAACAGCCCTTAATTAGTAATGTGGTCAAGGGGTCTTGCCATAAATTAGGAATGCGGTCGTAGAGTCTAATTGATGAGTGAGACATATCGAGATAAGTAAAGAAAATCGAAGACTTAAAAAGAATTAAAGCAGACGAATTTTATGAGCAGAATACGGACAATATAATCCATCATGTCGGTATTTAAAATAATAAGAACAATACTCAAAACAAACGAGGCACAAACAAAACAGACAAGTTTAATTAAAAAACACAACCCCAAACAGACACAAATGAAGCAAGCGAAATTCAAACGATATAAATGGCAGTGATTGTTTAATCAGGTATATACATATTCACGAGAAACGAGGAAATCTCAGCACAGCCAGCTACTGGAAATAAGAATACGTAGCCGGGCGATCCCGTTTACCAATTACTGCCATTTTACCTCTGCCCGAGTGGGTTCGAGTCCCAGGCTCGGCCAATGTGGGTATGTGTCAGTAGCTTCTAGTGGGTCGTTGGCTCTTACTGGGGTTTTCCCGGGTTCTTCCTCCACCAGTTATACTGGCCACCTTGTATCGTCTATCTTGCACTGCGAAAGAGTGTTACACTCCAAAACAGCAGCATCAGCAGATTGCGGCCCGTGGCCCGTGGCCCGTGGCATGCTTTTAAGTAGCCCTCTTAACCACAATCCTTAGACCATTAAAATGCGTTTAAATGTGGCTTATCATTTACAGTTAAATTTTCATGTAAATCCATCCTTTTCCACTTTAGTGAAAGGTGAGTAAATGTTTCCATGGCTGTTTTGCTATTTGACAGTTAAACCACTATTCACAATATACTGTCTTGACATTCCACCCTCGGGCGCAAAATTATGACCCTCGGTGGAATTTTTATATCCTACACCGATGCATAAGAAAGGCTATATTATCTCAACATGGCTTTCTCACATGGGTAAACTGTGTCAAGCGCATAGAGATGAGAAAATACTTATTCCACTTAGTTTTCTCACATGGAAAACAATATTTTACAAAATGTTTAGAAATGAGAGAATGCAAAATCTTGTTGGGCCTAACAGCAACACATTAACAACAACACATTTAACACCCTTATTCCCTTATCAAAGCAAATTCTTGATTTCTCTTATTTTGGTGAAACGGTTACGAATTGGGATGTTCTATAATTTGGTTAAAATATTTAACTCATAAGAAAAAGATTCACTGCAGTCCCGATTAATGTTATGTTCAGAACGGAATTCAATTTGCTGCCTGTTCTGCCTGTTCTGTTTCCAAATCATACTACGTAAGATCTGAGGGGTTTGTTTCTCTAATTTCTCACAGTATTATATCTATGAAATCTCTATCATTAATAATAAATTTCAGATCAGCAAATGAAATAATTAGCAAATTAACAAAATGTTCTACACAAATGTACCAGCATTTTACATTTTATTATTATCATTTTTGTTTATTAGTTTTGGCTGGTTTTTGTTTTATTTTTCTAATTTAGTCTGAATGATTTAACAGTCAATTAATAAAATTTCTGTGCCATAGAGTGATCAGTCCAAGACCAAGATTTTAATATTAACAACTATTGTAAAAATATTGTTTAAAGGATTACACTACAACATACATAGTGCTACGGCTGATTGTCAATTGACATTTGCATCAATATAAACTACAAAAACAATGACAAAATTCAGTTATCAATTTTGAGAAAGCCCGTTATAAACTATAATAGAAGATGGTGCTTCACCAATGCACGTACGTACAGTTTATGTGCCAACTTCGGCCACCACAAATCGCATTGAGATCCCACAATACCGGACAAGCGCGGCGGAAAACCACAAACCATGACTAATTTGGCGCCCCCAGACCAGAAAGTTCGAATTAGAAGAGCCCACACCTCCCCCTACCCATCCCCGACAAACGCCACTAGAGTCAACTAACCTAACACACTCTTAGTCAAGTAAAACAAAACAAACAAAATATCGCTCCCTCAAGCGGCAGTCCATCAAGCGCCCCTAGCCACTCGTAACTTTATAAATGTAGGCACCAACAACAACAAGACCCTACAACACCCACAAGCCTGTCCGAAGCCATAAGGTCAAAACACAGTGCAATGACAAACACGAGCAGAAAACCACAAAAGAAAGCATTAAGCTGGGTACGTACAAGGTGTTACGGCATTAACTCCTTTCTATTATATCGTTTACAAGTTCTCTATACGAACACACACAGTGTTACAACAAAGCATACTCTGCCAGCATACTAAACAGAGAAAACTATGTGGAAAAGATACGTATGTTAACCAAGAACATAATCAATCATGGTAAAGTGTATAAGCAATGTTAGGCCAGAAAATGGAGACTTCTCGCGCAACAATTCTGACAGATTGTCAGTTTCTCTGACTCTTTGCTCTCTTCCACTATGAAAACTGACGAAGTGGTCGCAGTAAAAATTCCAGGTTTCTTCAACAGATTGTTGATGCGAAATTGCATTTGCGTGCTTGGTATTCTTCACTTAGAAAGTTTCCAGAGACTTTAAACGTGTTCGTGTTTTAATACTTCCGGTTTTCTAATCGTGAAACACATGCAAATGACCCAACTTTTGGAGTCTTTATCAGCCTTTCCGAGGTGTCCTTATATCACATTTTCTGAGTTCTATGCCAACGTACCGTGTAAATCATCACCACTTTTGCAGCCTGAATAAGGGTTTTACCTGACAATTTGTTTTCGTTTTTTATATTAAATTTTAGTTTTGCTTTTTTTAATTTATTTATTTATTTATGGCGGGGGGGGGGGGGGTACAGAGGTATTGCATGTGTACATTGACAAGAAAAATTACCCAAAATACACACAGACAACCACACCATAATACTCATATTCTAAAGAATAAACAAATACCTTTAAATCAATACCAAATGCTGCATAAATCTAACTCTTGTATCACAACCAAATTGAGAGGAAAATTGTTTTAAAAATTGAATGGGAATACATTCATGGGTATTGAGCCAGAAATACCAATTATGTCAGATTGAGTAGTCGTGGGAAATTCAACCTCGACACAATATCCTACATGGAAAGTATCGTCAATGGCATTTTCTAGGTTTTATGGTCCTGAGTAGAGTGAAATATTTTTAAATTGACTGTATTCTTGTCTTGACCTGAGAATAAAATACTAATCATAAGGACCATTCCACTACTTCCGGATAAAAGTAGAACGGTCTCCTCTAAAATAGTTTCCCCACTCCTGTACCGGTTCGTTTCACTTCTGAACACTTCAGTTCAACAAATTATGTCTTGATCTTATATATATATATATATATATATATATATATATATATATATATATATATATATATATATATATATATATATATATATATATATATATATATATCTGTGTGTGTGCGTGCGTGCGTGCGTGCGTGCGTGTGTGTGTGTAGTGTAAATTGTTCAGAGGGAAACATTTTATTTGATTTTGAAATAATTTCGGACTTCCCAGGCGCTCTGCAATTATGGTTTGGTACTTGTTCAAGACAGTTCCCTTGCTTTAATATATCCTGTATATGGTCCTGAGCCGTAATTCCTTTCAAATATTCACTGTGCCAAGCATTGCATCAAAGTTTTTTTTTTAAAGTTTCATTACATTACAAAATGTACATATTTAGTTTACTATTTTGAAATTCTTTTCTTGACATCACTGCTTCTTAGATTTTTTTCACAGACGTATGAGAACGGTTATTGGAACAAAGACCTGCCATGTTTCATCGTTATGGTGTGCTTTCCAGGATTAGTCCAATGCAGTTCATATTGCATTATAAAGTTTTTCTTCAAGATGATTACAATGTAACTTTGGTCTTCGAAATTCTTGTATTGTTTTCCCGGCAGTAGGTGTAATGGACCAATGGCTTCAATGCCAAAGACGAACCAGACTGACGATTTCATCAGGAGGATCGTCCATTTTCTCAGTAACAGCTATTTTCCATATCTTCTTGGTCATATAGCTGTATTGGAAGAAATGAATACATGCCTTTATCAGATATTCGCTGAGAATTACATTATCTTCTAGAATGAAAGGAAACAATGTTTATTATTAATATTAAACGTGACCTTTATGGTTGTAGCAAATCGGTGCGTGTCAAGAAATCTGCTGTAAACTGGAGATTTTTTAATGTTACATTTTGTCTTATTTTTAAATAGGGTTGGCACATTCTTATCTTTAAAATGTTAATTCGTTAACGTAGATTATTTTTGGTACCATGAGATGATATATTTCGGGCATATATGCAGAAAAAGAAGTTTCTCTTTTTAGTATATACCAAACTTGCTTAGAAATTAAATTCACTCTTCAGCGCAATAAGATCACGCATACTTCACATGTGAAAATATAGGAATGAAAACATATGTAAATTATTTCGCCAATAATTTTCTACATTTCATACTTAAGTAATGTATATTGTTACGTATATCTAATTTAATTCATATTTATTTTAATTTTATTTTTGTTTGTCAGCTTTAAAAATTTATTTTTATTGTACATGCTATTATAATATAATATTGTTTAGGTGAATTGGATTTTTTTCTTCAGAAAATAGTTTGACCTTGACTGTTCATTTTGTAAACACTTAAGGCTGACCTGGTTCCCGTCCTTAACTCAAAATTAGTAAGTCACGTGAACAAGTTTTTTTTTTTAAATTATTTTTATTGTGGGCAAAATAAGGCTGTGTTAGATACGTGATCCTCAACTTGTAAATATATTTTAGTGACGTAAATAAGTTTTTTTTATTAATTTTATTCACGGATTAAAATGATTGGATCTTATCAAGGGCATAAAGGGGTTACATGACTTTTTTAAATATGTAAACATGATCACGTGACCATTATCCGGGAATCTGTTTTGCGCAATATTCAAGTTTTAAACCATTGTTTTAGAGAAATAATCTCAGTCGGGCTTCTATACAATAGGACGTAAAGGTGTTTCTTTTGTTGTCATTTTGGGAATTACGTTTTAATGTATATTCGAATTATTTAGATTCTAAAAGAGTAATTCGTTTCTCTGGAAGTATTTTGAGTGCTCAAACAGAATTCTTGGACAAAAACATTTCTTAAAAAATCTATTCGGATTTTGAACACTGGATTATTGTTTGTGTTTCTACAAGGAACTGTAGACAACCACACTATACAGGATACAGTATAAGTCATCGCCTTCCATCTTGGATTCTTCGTCGGGACTCGAACTTGAAATCATTAGAACATTTGATTATTAGGACTTCTAAACTTTTATTCGTGGATTAATCTTGGATTATTTGTGGATTTGATTCAAACCGAAAGTCTTTTTTTCCCTTCATTTTTACAGTATTTTTCTAGGGAAATAAATAATTTGTTAAATTTTTCAAAGCTTGTTGTTTTCACTCTTTCACGTGTTACTGTTTATTCGAGCCTAAACACGTAACACAAGACTATTACTATTTTATTATTTTTTTTCCTGTGAGTGGTAGTATTGTTCAAAAATGATCTATCTAAACTTTAATTAGTCCTTGGCAACCTATTTTACATCTTTGAACATAGAATTTCTCACTCATAACCACAAGTGGATATTTACTGAAGCACTTAAAAAATGTAACCTTTCAAATCAAAATTTGTAAACTGGTAAGGACTGAAACACAAACTTATTTATTCTGAATCGCTTTAATGGGTATTCCCAGATAGGTGTTCAAACTTAGCTCATACAGGTGTTTGACACGTTTTTTGTGCCAAATGTCTCATAGATATTCGGAGCTATCTAATTGAAAGACCCTGAAACTAATATTGCAAGAAAACAAAAACTGTTTTATCGTTTTTGTTAAGCTGCATTTTATGTGACCTAACCTCTATTGGCTCTGAAAAGATGTGCTTATTGATAACCTTTTTCACATTTTAACCTTTGAGTCAAGCAAAGGAATGTCAACATACATTTACCACGCCTGACAGGAATGATGTAATTTGATAGGTCCTGATATAATCTAAACTTGAAACAAAAACTATCCCTCAACATGTCCGATATGTGGTAAAGGACATAACTTCAAACGAATACAGCGTGTACTGGGGCAAATCCATATGAGAGTAAGACACATTAGTTTATAACACTTAATAGGTCAACATACTGTAAATGCACAGGTCAACATAATGTAGATGCACAGGTCAAAATACGGTGGATGCACCTGTCAACACACTGTATATGCACAGTTCACCGTACTGTAGATGCACAGGTCAACATACTGTAGAGACACAGGTCAACATCCTGTACATGCACAGGTCAACATACTGTGGATGAACAGGTCAACATACTGTAGATGATCAGGTCAACATACTGTAGATGCACAAGTCAAAATACTATAGATGCACAGGTCAACATACTGTAGATGAACAGGTTAACATATTGTAGATACACAGGTCAACATACTGTAAATGAACAGGTCAACATACTGTAGATGCACAGGTCAACATACTGTGGATGCACAGGTCAACGTACTGTAGATGAACAGGTCAACATACTGTAGATACACAAGTCAACATACTGTAGATGCAAAGGTCAACATACTGTGGATGCACAGGTCAAAGTACTGTAGATACACAGGTCAACATACTGTAGATGCACAGGTCAACATACGGTGGATGTACAGGTCAACGTACTGTAGATACACAGGTCAACATACTGTAGATACACAGGTCAGCATACTGTGGATGCACAGGTCAACGTACTGTAGATGCACAGGTCAACGTACAGTAGATGAACAGGTCAACATACTGTAGATACACAAGTCAACATACTGTAGATGCAAAGGTCAACATACTGTAGATGCACAGGTCAAAGTACTGTAGATACACAGGTCAACATACTGTAGATGCACAGGTCAACATACGGTGGATGTACAGGTCAACGTACTGTATATACACAGGTCAACATACTGTAGATACACAGGTCAACATACTGTGGATGCACAGGTCAACGTACTGTAGATGCACAGGTCAACGTACTGTAGATGCACAGGTCAACGTACAATGCTGTAGATGAACAGGTCAACGTACAGTACTGTAGATGAACAGGTCAATATCTATAGATGCACAGGTCCGCATATTGTAGATGCACAGGTAAACATACTGTAGATGCACACATATGTATATAATACTATCGAATACACTTGCGTACAATTCGTACTTCTTATGAATGTTCTTTCATACACTTTCTTTTATTTAAAATCATACTTTTTCCTCCAGATTTAATATAATTGATGAAGTTTTTACTTACATTAAGAAATGTTTGGAGTTTAATACCATTTACTCGCTTATGAATCGGTTCCAACTATAAACTGCATGGACCCAGATCTGCCGTCACATCACGAATCGGTAGGTCAGTTTCTATATTGTTTTCAGTTAGTCCCGAATTTATCAGCGAATATAGTTGGTAATCAAAATGATTCGTTACGCTATGGTGTGTATGTTTTTGTCTCAATCCTGAGTGTATTGCGGCAGTTAGTGGATTTAAATGGCTGAGGCAATTTCGTATTCTCTCTTGTGCCCACAATCTAAATGTGATGAGGGCATCTTGTTTTTCTTCTATTCGTCCGTCTGTATGTACGTCCGTATGACTGTCCGTTCGCTCGCCCGTCTGTCCCGAAACAAAAACTTAACTAAAACCTACGAAATTTTATTGGATGTGAATATAATTTGATGCCATTTTAATTTTTTTAATGTTTTCAATCGGTTAATTTTTCATTTTGTTTACTTAGACTTCTCGGGTTAATATGTTGTTAGCATAATTAAGTAACAACTAATAAATGTAGACATCTTACATTTTTTACAGATATTTGGATGTAAATATGGATAGCCTTTCAATATTTTCACTGAAGCTTTTCTATTCGTAAACGTTATAGACAATATTCGGGGTGGGATGGGGTGGATTTTTGGATTACACATCTTTGTGGGCTTATCGGCTGTTTTTACAGCTGATGCATTACTAAGAAAATCTTATGCAGTCGCTTTTGCATAAACGAGGAAGGACAGTCTCTTTTTATGCTAGATTTAGGAAAACGTTCCTCGTATGGTTTTCCAGCTAATAACTTCAAATCCCATTTTTCATCTCAATGACCAACATGGTTTAGTTTAATAATAGCATAAACGTGACCCTGATATAAACGAGTCCACCTATACTGAGGTATATTTCAACAAGACTGTCATGAAAGGGATCCTAAAGTAAGCGAGGACACCTTATACTGAAGTATATTTTAGCAAGACTGCATGAAACAAAGAAGTAGAACATGTACTGAAATGAAGCCCCCATTATAAATGGTTTTCATCAAGCAATAACAAAGGATAATTTAAATAAGGTGTACACAATTTCTGATTATTTTAACTTATTTAACGATATCCATTAATATACCAATGTTATAAGACTTACTGGAACGTTGGGTTTGGGTGAGATATATGAGGTGGCGGTGACAGCGTCACGCCCTTCATAACCAGTACTCTCTTAGAGAATAATGCTGCCGTAACGATATATTGACCCGAAGGTCATCTATGTTTAGTGCACAAAGCAAGAACCTTAAATGGTTATTTATATGTTTCCGTACACATGCACTCAGATCCCAAAGAGTAAACATGCCGAGCAGCTTAAAAAAGTTGCACGTTCAATTAAGTCTCTCATTTTTTCCCCCAAATATTTCAATATATTCAGCTTATTGCAAATTCGGAATAGTGGTCCCAGTATATAAAAAGGGACGTAGAACAAATGTTTCAAACTATCGCCCTATATAACTCTTTTTTTGTTTTGTATTTAAGAAGTATTCAAACGTATGCATTTAGGTCGTATATTGTCTAGCGATGTCGCTTGGTACGTACTTGTCTAGCATTTGTCTGAAAAGGCCTCTGACTAGTTAATACTTTGAATAATCTGAAATATAGATTGGATCGCTTGTCATTGGAAAGGGTTTATAAATGTGGCATACTTCCCTTATTTGAGTATGTTGATTGTCTCTGGAATAATTGTATTATGTAAGTAATTGAGTCACTAGAACTTTTTCTTAGGTTATGATAATAGTAACAGTTGGTACAAAGAGTGGGGCTCGAACATTATTATACGAGGAAACCGGGTGAGATAGCTTGTATTGTCGACGTTATAGGCATACATTAATTCAGTTGTTTTAAATGTGTCATGGTTTTTGCTCCAAAGTAGCAGCAGAGAGGGTGAACAGACCATAAAATTCCGACAAAACAAATAAAACAAACAAATAAATCATCTCGTAGAAAGGTCAAGATTTTACAAATGAACTTTTCCTTGAGATGTTTTATTTCTGTAATGGACGATTATACTAATAAAACCTCAGTTCGAAATAGTAGCTGAAAAAATAAAGTACTCTACGTGTTTATTTATTTCTTGTTTATTTTTTTGACGACCAACGTTGGTAGGCACCCTCTCTGCTGCTATTAATTTACCACCATACCAAGTTTGATGAATATTTTTCAACACGTTCTCGCTGTCGTTTTTCCTCATCTGTTTCATCTTCATCTGTTTCATCTTTATTTGTTCTATGTTTCAAGTAATATTCAAGTTCTGATGGTGGTTTTTCTATTTTTGGATTTATGTTCTTTCTTTTTCTGTAATAGTTCATCAAACTTCGATATCGATCTCCACCGCAATTTTTGCAAATCTGATATAATCCTCTAACACCGTTGTTACATCCAACACAACTTCGTGGACCAGCATGAGGATTTTTCTTTATAAGATAATTATGTTTCTTGCAATATTCTCCACGACATTTTTTATTACATTTATCTGTTGTTCCTTGACGTAACCACGCACAGTTGTTCATTATATTAATGATATCTGTTTAACTTAATTTAATTTTATCATCACCCCTGTTACCCAAATATTTTATCAAGACCCACACGATATCTTGTTCTTGGATCATGTAAATTTATTGTTATAAATCCATGTGGGGTAGCTTGCGCTCGTGAGAAGAAATTTTTGAATTTAATTATATCCATGTCACCACCACACCAAGTTTGATGAATATTTCGCAACGTGTGTGTGTCTACGCCATTAAACACAACTAAAATGTTGCAGTTGTCTCTGATCACCTTCGGAATTTGTGTATATCGTTGAGTAACATAGATCACGTCTGTATTTTTATGTCTACCTCGGGAAAATATTCTGGCTGGATTTGATTGTTTATCTAGCATCACATCGTCGTATACAACTAAATTATTAATAAATCCGTCTATGGAATCTACGGATGGTGCTTCATCAATATCGGTTATAAACTCTATAACATCATTATCTTCATCCAGTAATCGCGCGTTTTCATTGAAATCTTTAAGTACATCATAACATCGCTGATCATCAACGGATGGTGCTACTAAATATAATTTATCCCATTTCAACCATCTCATTATCAGATTAAGTAATAATTGCGTCTTACCCGATCCAGATGGTCCTATGATAATCATTCTGATGGAGTTCGGTAGCGCAGGATGATGCTTAACTGGCTCTCGTTGCCGAGTTGCTGAGAAATCAATTATATCCATATATATTATAACATGAATTTATATTGTTTACGCTGTAGAGTTAAAACTCCAACTACTGATTTAGCTACAGTTATAACAAAAAACAAAAAAATAGCGTACGGTGGAAAATGTTCTATATGCGGTAGAAAGAAATTTTCGTTTTTACCTAATAAACGCGGTGGTGATATTGCTAATTTGATGTCAAAGTTTCCAGGTGCTCCATGGGCTAAATACAGTGGGGAAAAACATCTACCGGGATATAATTATTGCGGTCCTGGTACCAGACTTGATATCAGGCTCGATGATCAAGATCAACCAAAACCAGGCGAGGAACCAGTAAACGCTATTGATCGAGCTTGTCATGCTCATGATGTAGCTTATAAAAGTCAAAATCTACAAGATAGGCATATTGCAGATGTAAAATTAATTCATTCATTAAATTCTATAAAAAAATAAAAATATTAGAGAATCATTAGCTAACTGGTTAGTAAGATCCTCGATGAAAGGTAAATTAGCGATTGGGGCTGGTAATTAATAATGGAATCAATTTATTATTCACCGAGAGGATACTGGAGAGGCAAAGCAGCAATTGGTAAACTCGCTGATGCAGCGGCGGTTAAACATTCTACTGCTAAAGCGTGGTTGTCCAGGCAGGCAATATGGCAAATTTATCTACCACGTCCTAAACAAATTCAGTACGCGTATTTCGATGTCAGTGTTCCTAATGAAGTTCATCAAGCTGATATTCTGTTTTTACCGCATGATACTGTACGTGGAAAAACGTACAAGTACGCGCTAACCGTAGTTGATGTTGCAAGTAGATATAAAGAAGCAGAGCCGCTATCAGCGAAAACATCATCTGAAGTAGCCGATGCGTTTGAACGAATTTATCAACGAGGTGGTGGACCACAAGGTGGTCTGCGATGGCCACAGCTACTACAGGTTGATCCTGGTAAGGAATTTCTTGGTCCAGTATCATCGCTGATGAAACAACATAATAACAAAATACGACGAGGTCATACTGCAATTCACCGTGATCAAGCAATTGTTGAGCGATTTAATCGAACACTTGCTGAACGGTTATTTGGATATCAATACGCGAGGGAATTTATTCAGGATAAAAGATCTCGCGAATGGGTTGCAAGATTACCAGGCGTGATAGCTGCATTAAATAATGAGATCACACGAACAACCAACATGAAACCCATTAACGCGGTCACAAAAAAAAATATACCAACACAACGAAAAGATGTTGGAAAACAAAAAATATTAGGTGATGTCACAGTCAGATATTTATATGAGCCTGGTGAACTTGAAGGTGGTAAAGCGAGAGCAACTGATCCTATTTGGAGTGTTACCACACACAAAATATCTACCGTGACAAGATCCACTGGAAGAAACGTAGGCGTTTCCAGACCTGCAATCTACAGATTAGATTCGGCCGCTCCTCAACGTGGATTTACACGTGAACAACTACAAATAATTCCCGCGGATACAAAACTACCACCAAAATCACTCCGGTGATTTCGATCACTTAACTAGCACTAGCTCCAAGGGTGCCTGCACCCCGACGTCGATTACACTCAAGACAGGTTAACATGGTATTTTCTCGTGTATGACCGCGACTATTATCTTTTCTATCTACGGTGAATTGTCTTGAATCATTACTCGAATATCGCCATAACATTATACAATTACAACTGGTGCAATGATTATTCTGCTGCTGTTTTAACTCAATAATAAATTCAACATCAAGATCAAAGTCGCGTTTATTTTTTTTATCAGATTGTTTGTATCCGATTAATTTTTTTCTTATTATATCATCATCGATGATGTTAAATTTATCAACGATTTCAGGAATTATAATTCTACGTAATTGAGATATTTTTCTGACCCTCGATACCGCTAAATAAACTAAATTTGACCACTCGATACGATCGTCTACAATCCAGACTCGTGTATCAGAAATAGTTAATCCCTGAGACGAGTGGATCGTCATGGCGTATCCCAACACCCATGGAGATTTGTCAGCGCGTAATGCATCTTCGACCACACTGATATCAACGGCGACAATATCATTTAATACGAGATTCTGTTTCCTTGACTCTGTCAAGGGTCCTGGAATATCAACATTAATATTCTGTTTTCGTGTATCTGATGGTCTATAACACAACGGTACGGGTAATTCTGAGTGTTTTTCTTTATGTAGTTGAAATAACTGTTGTTGTAAAGCGTCTCTGATTATTTTTCTACTTGCTACGATCAAATCGGTGGGTCTCCATAAATTCAAAAAATCACTCATTGATGTCTCTGAGATCACTCCACGTATTATTTCACACTGAATTTTGTTTGATTGTAATCTGATTAATTTTTTAAAGTCCTTTAAATTTGCATCAAGAGCTCTATGATCATCATCTATTTCTTCGTAATAATCAACGAAATTTTTTAACCAATCATGTGGAGATGGTCCAACAAAGGGCGGCGGTTGACCATGATCGCCATACATTATTATGGCGGTATTTTTCGTCAACAACCAATCAAGAAACATTTTTAATGTATCCAATGACACCGTACATATCTCGTCCCAAATAATTATTTTAGGTATATATTTTTCTCCCATCCGTTCAGGAGTCCATGTATCTCCGCGCCACCGAAAGAAACTATGATACGTACACGATTGTACTTGCCGCTGTTTCATCTCACGTGCAAGTCTATGTGTGGGTGTCAGCACGATTATATCTGAATTTCTAAAAACATTAATCGTTCGAGTTGTTTTGCCGCATCCACCTGGTCCATTGAGATATACTGTCTTATATCTAGTTATTGGATCACTCAACGATGGTGCCTTCGACATTTCTGATATTTTATTACCCTCACGATAAAAATCTCTCATTGGAACATCTGCTGATTCTGTGTAATTGTGTAATAGTTCCTTTTTTATTCTCCACGAACCCCATCGTTCATCATTACTTGTAAATTTCATAACAGGTTCTAAATATTTACTTGAAATATAAAATGAGTCCGTTGCGACTCTGACTGCGGTCTCAGGAAATCTATTAATCATCGATAATAAATTTATAGAAACATAAGCCAACATGGAAGATCTTAGATGAGTATATTGCGGGGATACGTCATTTATGTAACTAACGATCGTACCTAATTTTGTTCCGTCGGATAAATAAACACTCTCTCGATTGACAAATATATTTTTCGCCGTTGTATCAGCGATTATAAAATCGTACTCGGCATCATCTAGAATTAATCGTGCGTGATGTCTTTTATAATCATATGCACCACCTTGAGTAAATTTACCTATAATTTTTCTACCGAGATCTTTTGCGGTTTTGAGTTTATTAGGAATATCATCCTTAAACTCGCTAATAACTTCAGAATCTGACATGGGCAACCAAACTTTGGTCTGTGCATGATATGATATAATTGCCTCACTGACCACCAACGATGTCAGTATCGCACAATCTAGCATATATCGTAACAAAACTATAGGTGCCCAACGTTTTTCACAAAAATGTCTACCAAACCAAACATAACAAATCTTGTGAAGATTTTCGTTAAACTCGAACGACTCAATACAGGCGAATCCAGTCAGATCAAAATCAGGTAATGGTCCATTAATTGCCACTCGCGTCATCTCATTTGTTGGGTGACCAAATCTTTCAAAGTACGTAGAACAATCTCCGTATCCCAGAAAACTTCCTGGATAACATGCAACCATATCAACCGAAATAACATCATTGTAATTGTATTTGGTATTCCATAATCCGCCATGTCCATATTCGACGCAACTTGCGCGTACGTCCTCGAGTAAATCAAATCGTGTTGGTTTCCATGAATTTCGTTCTCTGGCGAAATGAGCCGCAACAGATGGAACGGTAAAACAATTAGTTAGTAATTTGTCAGTATTTTCCGCGTGCTTGCACTGTAAAAACGTCGCAAGATTTTTCATCTCGTCATGGAGGGATTCTGTGCGATATATTTCACCGTTCGGTTTGACAAACTGATCAAATTCACCTTCTTCATTACTTTTAAATAACCATACCGATACAGGATCGGTTTTACTTATTTCTTTAATAAAATCAAACATATCTGCCCCCATATCTGTGGGATAAAATCTAACAGTTCGATCACGTGGAAATATTGTTACTGCGTTAGTCCATGCGTGCGCGTTATGATCGATAATATTTATTGGAGCTCCTTTCGATTTATATTTCGATTGGTACAGTACTTCTCCCGTTATTGTCGCCACAGTTATTGGAAATTTTAATATTTTTCCTAACTCAGCAACATCTTTTATTGTAGCACCGGTATCCTTAACTGAATTAGCCCACGAGTTTATTTTTTCACGCCTTAAATCAGTTCATCCATTTCCACGCATCGCGTTTGTAAAGTGTTCTATTATTCGTTCGGCTACACAATTTAACCTTGAAAATTTCATCGGCGCTAGTTTATCAAC
Source organism: Sinohyriopsis cumingii (assembly GCA_028554795.2). Classification (NCBI taxonomy): domain Eukaryota; kingdom Metazoa; phylum Mollusca; class Bivalvia; order Unionida; family Unionidae; genus Sinohyriopsis; species Sinohyriopsis cumingii. The sequence continues at coordinate 113,944,247 of CM068834.1, read as the reverse complement.
GTTGGGTTTTTTATTTATCTCATAGATTCCATAAATAACCGCCGTTACAGGATACGCTCGTTCATAATACGGTTTGTCAATACCCGTCAGTAGACCCGGTCTGGAATTTTTACTTAATATGATAGTTTTATTATTGCCAAGGACAGGATCATATTTGTCACGGATAATCCAACTACCTGTTTCTGTTAATACAATAAATTTTACTCTGAAGAAATATTTTTGATTGCCCTCGTATTCAGCGATGTAGTTAATGATAGTTGCCGCTCGCTTGTAGTTCATTGTGGCGTCCGTGACAGCTTCCTTGACTCCGTCAAGGCGTATGATCTTGAACGTTGACCATGTATGAGATGCACCATCCGTGTAAAATTCTTTCTTGGCGTCGTGAATTTTCGAGATCAAACTTTTATTTTTCGGATCAACCAAATCTCGCACTGGCAAGTCAGAAGATAATCTGTCAAGGTTGAATTTATATTTAACAGGCCTAGTTTGGGATAATCTCTCAAACTCGTTCATATAATTAAAACAAATATTTAAATAAAGAAAATTATATATATATATATATATATACAATGTCTCAATGTAGATGGTTGATGATCGGCTCAGTAAATCGATGCAACAAATCCTGTAGAAAGGAATTTTGTTGGATACACTCACAAAACATACGACGAGGAAGTCTAGGACCAATACCATGTCTACGGTGTGGTATTGGAGTGCGAGGAAAAACAGAATTATGTGGAAAGTGCGGCGGAAAACGGTTCAGAGAACTTAAAAGATATTATGACAAAAAAAATAATAGCGGTGAAAACGCTATAAAATCCGTGAGGGATTATATATCAAGATTTCAGACAAACAATGATTTAAACGTATAACATTATTATAATGGAGCAAAATATATTTGTCCCACATCCTGTCATAACAAACTATGAATCAAATATTAATGGTATCATCAGACACTGTAGGTTAAAAAAACCAGTTGGTTGTATTAATAATCATGGTTATCTAAGGTTCACATGCGAGGGGGGAAAGAAACATTATCTATGTCATAGATTTACGTATGAATGTCATAATGGGATGATCAATGACGGTCTTGTTATTGATCATATTGACGGGGATACTCAAAACAATAATTTATCCAACCTTCGTGTTGTCACATACAGCGAGAATAATACACGTGGTAATACAGGAAGATGTAAGACAATCGGAAAGAGGGCGGTAATTTCCACAAACATAGAAACTGGCAAAGAAATTATATTTCAGTCTATGAACGCGGCTGCGACATATTTTGATATTAACTCGCGTGTGGTAAAATACGTCGCAGAAAATATAACCAGATCTACTTTCTCGAAAAAATATAAGCAGAAAATCATCTTTCAGTATCAATAACTATCATCACCACATTATTAACTATCATCACCACATAGAATTAATTTTTTTAATTTATTTCACAGTAGGTCCTCCATACACTACTGAATTTTGATTATATAAAAGGGAGATTACTTTGTAATATATAGTTTTCTTCGTAGATTTTTGGTTTTTTATGATCGTAATTAGTCAGTTTAACTAATTACATCGTAATTAATTACATCGTAATTAATTACTCGTAGAAGTATTATTTATGGTTTTTAAATATTTCCCCATCATACAACATTACGAGAGATCATGACAATGTTATTGATCCGTAGGAAGCTGTGTGTAGAACAGAAACCGTTGTCATGGTAATCGATCTGCAGGTGTGTGTTCATGCCACTGTTATTATTGATTCTCAGTCTGCTTAGGAAAACCGCTGTTTTATATTCAGAAACTGTTATTATTGATTCTCAGTCTGCTTAGGAAAAACGCTGTTTTATATTCAGAAACTGTTATTATTTAGAAACTGTTATAAATACAGAAACTGTTATTATTCAGAAACTGCTGTTTAGTGTAAATATTGGTTCCTTAGCTATATAGCTAACTATATATTAACTTCCAAAACATATGTTCGTAACAAGGTTTGATAGCTCAATCAGTATGGTATTGGACTGTGACGCTCGCGGTCCAGGATCAAACCCCCATGGCTGACAATTTGTCGGTGGTGTACGCATAATTGCGATTTTTATAATAGTGGGGGGAACCGCAACCCCCCCCCCCCCGCTCAGCAAAATTCATCCACAATATTGACTTGTGGTTGATACATATTTTCGTATCACCCACTGGATTAATTATTGTGGGTGGGATTTTGCTGAGCGTATATGTTTGTACTGTCCTTAGTTAAGTTATATGTTTGTGCTGTCCCTGAAACATCCCGACGAACTCGATAGGTGTTCTAGGGATAGTTTTTTTTATTTTAAAGATTTATATATTATATAATGAACCATGAAAATATCAATGATGTAATTGTTGCTATTAAAAAATTGAAAAAAGATGGAATTAATATATCTGATGAACTTAATCCTGAAAAAATAGTTTCTGACTTTGAGATTTTACAAGAACGTAAAACCCAGGGGACACACACACTATCATCTGAATACAGGCTCATGAAACGGATTCAGGCGGCAATGTTTCAGTCGCTAGCTACCGTAGAAGATGATCATGTGAAGGAGTTCGTTCCTCTCTCTGCCGCCGTAGAAAGAATTAAATCGTTATTATCCCACGAGTACGAGGCAAAGAAAACGATTAGTACTCGTATAAGACTATTAAGAAAAATTATGTTAGAGAGTAACTTCGTTACTGGTGAAACGATCCAGAGTAGTAATTCCGATGAAGATGACTGAGATCTTTGATCAGAAATATTATTTCTGAATTTGATGGGTTAGTTGGTACTTAGAATCAAAGATTTAGAATCAAAGATTCTTATTTATGCAATTTGCAATTTTGATGGGCTACTTGGTACTTAGAATCAAAGATTCTTATTTATTATTTATTTCTGAATTAATTTATTTATTTACTGAATTAATTTGTTTTTTTTTACTGAAATTTAACAAAATTGTACAAATTTCTTAATTTTGACTACCATTTACCCCATCAAAAACATAAAATTGTACAAATTTCTTAATTTGACTACCATTTACCCCATCAAAAACATAAAATTGTACAAATTTCTTAATTTTGACTACCATTTACCCCATCAAAAGCATAAAATTGTACAAATTTCTTAATTTTACAAATTATTTATTTCTGAATTATTATTTTATTTCTGAATTATTATTTATTTATTTCTGAATTAATTTATTTATTTTTACTGAAATTTAACAAAATTGTACAAATTTCTTAATTTTGACTACCATTTACCCCATCAAAAACATAAAATTGTACAAATTTCTTAATTTGACTACCATTTACCCCATCAAATTTACAAAATTGTACAAATTTCTAAATTTGAGTACCATTTACCCCATCAAAAACATAAAATTGTACAAATTTCTTAATTTTACAAATTATTTATTTCTGAATTATTATTTTATTTCTGAATTATTATTTATTTATAACTCTGATGGGTGAGTTGGTAAACCCTCCATTACATAAAGATCTACGACAAAAGTCTTACGACAAAAGTCTTACGACTTTACATACAGATTTATTACAAGTTCTTCTTCACGTATGTCAATTAAGCGATTAAGGTGGTCTGTGAGTTTAAAATTGATTCGTGTTAACATATTATTGTGACACCGTAAATACACAGGATTAGTTGGTTCTTGCACGATTAAACTTCCAGGGGGAACTTGTGGTGTGAACGTGTACAGGATGTATCCTTGTTGAGCCTGATTTGATCTTCCGAGATCTGTTTGATAGCTGCCATCGATTACGTCACAAACCAGATTGACCGCGACCGTCGGTGTTATATTAACGATTCCCGGAGATATGTGTCTTCCGCCGCCGTGTGGATCATTATCATATCTAAGAACGGTTGGATATGGTACTAGTTTTCTCCATGCATGGAGTATTTTAGGAAAAAACTCATCAATGACATCACTGACAGATTTTTTTAACTCAGTTACACTATACCCGGGAAATTTAAAATTTGGTACATCGGCTTCTGTTAATTTATATTTTTCTAACCATTTATATGCATCAAATTTTTTAAATGATTCTAAACTAACCATCGCTTGAACTATTCGGTTATTAAAATATTCCATATCTGATATAAGCTGATTTAATATTTCCACACGCGTGATGATTTTTTCACGCGATGACGCTGATATGTCAAAAATATGTTCGTTAAAATATTGATTGAGTTGATCTAGTTGTTTTTTTGCATTCTTGATTGATTTCCTGAAAATATTCAATAATATCACCTCGATGAAGACCAAAAACATGTCCTGTTTCCCCCTCCCGACTTACAAAAATCCATGCCTCAATATCGTCGTGAAAGATAAAATGGCTAAACATTAATTTATTTTTAAAAATACGTAGTTTTTCCCCGTATGATGGATTAATTTCATGATATGATTGCCTATCCGTGACATAATCAGACTTTTTCGGTTCTGGTGATCCTTCATACACCGGGGGAATTTCAGGCCAACCTAGTACGGATCTTATCGTGGACTGATAAATATCAACGGCATAATCAGGCGAGTTTATTTCAATCGTCGAGGACAGGGTGGGTTCATGAACATTAATTGATATTTTTGATTCTTTTCCCGTTATTGATTTTATTCTACGCGCAAATTCCTCACTGATCTCTTCAATCTCGTAACTGCCGGTTGGTATTCCAACAACAACCCAGTCAGGTGTTCCATCGGGTTTGTTCTTGTTAGCAAATACGAGCGAATTATTTGCTGGTGTACCATTAAATGATTTTGATATTATATTTGGCCAGCTGTAATATACCCGTAATTGCGCTAGTGCTATTTCTTTTACTGGAATTGCAGTAGGAAAATTAACACTAAATTCAGGATTAATTGAACTTACCGAGATCGTCGTTATCTTTGGCGGAGTTGTGTTGGTCACGATCTGCTGGAGTAATTCTGTCATTATTGATACTTGTATCTTTAATACCGATACCTTCGTCGTATATTTTGGTTATCATTGAAAACTCGAAATCAGATATAATTCCATCACTGAGACTCGCTGATAACAACGAGGATAATTTCGAGTATGCTACCGTCGCTGTATGTAATTTTATTTTGTAATCGGATAATTTTTCGTTCGTACAAGTACATATTTTTTTTTGTGATGATATTAAGCACACCTGCAATAGTTGTTGCTGCTGAAATACAAATAGTTACAGCTACTGGTGCCATCGTTGTCAACGCTGATAATATTACACCGGTTCCAGCAACAACAGCGGATACTGAATAAACAATCACATCAACGATAACCAATCGTCGTCGATATTTTTTTACTTTTACTGTATATTGATCAACTTGATCTTTTAGCGCCGCCTGCCATTCACGTGCTTGATTGTACCTGTATTGTGCACCGTCCATATATATTTTTATGCAGTAACCAATTGAGGTGTTTCAGCTACAAATTCCAAACACCACCAGAAGGATGTTGCGGTTAATTTCTTATCAGCTGCTTCCAGAATAAATATTTCTTCGGTTCCGTTATTTAATACAACAGATACAACCCCGGAAAACCTGTCGGTGGAATGACGCCATGGAAACGTTGTAAATATTTCAAATTTTGCAGCACTGAACACGGACAACCTGTACACGCCAGTGACTGTTGCGGTATATTTGATAGTATTATTTTGCTGCGACCATGTTGAAAATCCCGATGATACCGTGCATACGATGTTTGTGATATGCCCGGGAGTTATTCCAGCTGAAATTTTAATCAAATTTGTTTTGTTGACAATCTCAGGAATTCCCGCTACGATGTCTTGCTGTGTTTGTTTGATCGTGTCTAGGTCAGTTTTGATATCAACGAGTTTCATGTCAATGACGGAAGGAGTTCCAAAGAACTTATTTATGGCATCATCGGTTTTCTGAAAATTTCTTCGAAGCCTTGTAAAACCGGTTACGTGAACATCATATTCGGCCCGCAGCGTGGATAGTTTTCCATCCACGTCGTCGACGTATAGTTTGTTTGCGACGTCGTTGTCAGATTTTGGAGCTGTTACAGCTACTATTTTGTTCCCGTTCATGCTAAGTTCACCTGTCATTGTGTCACCGGTGTTTCTCACGCGATTAGCAACACTTTTTGCAATTTCATCTCTGATGGTTTTAAGTGACATACTTGAATCTCTGATTCTACCACCGTCAGTAAACACGGGAATATTATCCGTAACCGCACCGAGTACTCGCCGGACTATATCATTCCATTTGATATTGCTGGTTTTTAGTTTACCATATCGATCTTGAAAAATAACAACTTCATCTGGGTCAACTCCAGTCAGGTTCATGATATCAGCAAGGTCATCCTTGGTCGCATACTTCGACAGATCAACGTCGGATTTTATTTTCTTACTAGTAGAAGATCTTCCGTAAATGTCAACCATTATAATAAGACCCGTTGTTTAAAATGCTTTACGCGCAACAAATCGGTTGCTTGTATAATCGTGCACGACTTTATGTGGCGGCCTGGATGATTTTGATATAGCGTCGAGTACATTAATTACTTCACGGCCGCATATTGGCGGATCTGTCATTGTTTGTGTGGGTAGCGTTGAATACCAAACTTTGGAAGCTCTGGTTGTTGCGTGGAGTGGTGCGACATACTTGATAAATTCAACAGGTGGAGCTAACCCGTACGAATCAAAATAAACAATTCCACGCGGGTCAACCGCGTATGATACCCAATGAGTACCAGGTCCAGAACGTTCATCGAGATTAATAATACCTGTTTCTAGTTTGTTTGGTTGTTTCGGTAATTGATCTCGCATAAAAACACCTCTAAAGGCGGATATTTTTAATTTTTTAGCGGCATTAAGTAAATCAAAATTTGATGCTGGAACGTCTAACGAAGTGATCCTGGAAGCCTTAGGCCTCTCCTCCAACGAGATCCTGGCAATCTTAAGCCGCGCCCCTTTTTTTTGTATCCTTGCCCTGTTGCTTTCTTTAGTGCCATTCCAGCGGCTGTTCCAACAGCACCTAACGCGGCCGCTTTTGCTACGGCTGGAGCAGCTGCAGCTATTAATGCCGGAATGGCCGCGAGAAGTGGAAATATACCACCTGTTTTAACCATGTCTTTGATGGCGCTCGGGGAGAGATGGAATTGAACTCCAGTTTTTGATTCTAGGGCCTTATTGAAATGTTTAATCTGATTATTTGTCAGCGATAATTTGTTTGGACCACCACTAATACGATCTCGTTTTAGTGATATTTTAGTTCCGCATTTGTTGGCGGTTTTTGATTGAAGCTTTTTTACCTGACCGGGGGTCAGAGTAACATTAACATGACTGTACGACATTTTTATATAAATAATATTTTTCTAAATAACACGATTAAAGATTTTCCACCGGTGCATCAACGACCCTCATTCGACCACTACCACCTTCAAGTAACATGGCTTTATCGCTAAATATGACCGCGATCGCTCTGTAATCAACACCACCGGTATTTAATGTTGCTTTGAGATGTATATCAACGACAGATTGTTTTGATAGATCAAAATGTTCTAATGAAAAATAATAAATCGGATATAAAGTTCTGAAATCATGTTGTGATATTTGCAACCCAGTATCAACATTTTGATCACGTCCCATAAATGATATTAAACGATGATATGCACGTCCTATACGATTCTGTTCATAATTTAGTTGTATGCTCTCTGTTGGTTCTTGTTGCCCGTTTATCCGTAAGGAAATATCCGTAATACCTAGTTTGTCAAATATCATGTGAGTACGTTCTTGATTACCTAATCGATCATAGTTCTGAAAAGCAATAAAAATATGTCGTGGTGCAGAAACACCCTGCTATATGCCATGTAAACTGACCGTTAACGTTAGTTTGCATGCTATCCGTGCTTGTTGTTAACCATGACAACAAGAACTTACCACCAGTGTCCATGAAAGAAATCAACTTTTGTTCTTCTGCGATCGTTGGAGTCATTACCGGCATCCACAGTGAAAGTTTCGATAATACTACTTTACCAGCATCACCAGCGAGTCTCCACAGAGCATCATTATCATCACCTTTTCTCACAAGAACAACCGTGTGTCTAGCTCCAAAAATAACCTTTCTAACATTCCTACAAAATCCAAAAATATGCGATAGTGGAATTGTACATGAAAATCTTCTATCGGCTCCTAGCAACATATTTTTACGCGCTGCAAATCCCAAGTTGAAATTTTCATTAGAACCATGAACCACTGGCGCCACATCAGCATCAGCGTTATTGGCATTGTTTCTTGGTCGTCTTATATTATACGGATCGCTTTCAGGGTGACCGGTATTATCTTTCACAAACATCATTGTAGGACCTGCTGATCTTGTATAATCATCAGAATATCTTGCTAATCCTATTATTGTTGTAGCAACGTCTACATCTTTCTGAATTGATTCAATATTTTTTCCATCGATCATGTAAGTGGCGCTATCAAACAGTGACATGATCCCGTTGTTGACAAAACCAACTTTTATTGCATCTGCGTAATTAGCATCGTTTGTTCTTACAATTCTACCTTCTACCTCAAGAAAAGCATCAGCGGGTAAAAAGTATCTACTTGTGTCATGAACTTGTAGTTCAATTCTTCCACGTTGATCTGGCATTCGTGCGTCATAAAAATAAAACTGATAATCACGTACCGATTCATCCTTAAGGACGGGTGCTTCCATGTCAAATGCTATGTCGGATACGCGCTTGAACATTTTATTATAATTATTTTTCGTCTAACACGTTGATTACCGCGTTCGGGAAATTCCACCTCGGGAAGTTCCACTTCCGGATATCAAACTTGAGATATTATTTCCAGATTCACCGAGTCCTTGATCTGCTAACGCTGCTAGTTTTTGATTTGCAGCTTGATTTATTATTTTACTGACATCTGCGGGCATCACCTCAGTACTTGCCAGTTTCACTGGTGGTTGTTGTTTTCGTCGCAATAATCGTGCTAGTCTTTCTTTGATCGCCGAGAACGCCTTACCAGCAACATTGACAATTGCACCAGGAGCTTTATCACGAACAATATCAATAGCCTTCATCGATAATTGTTTTGCAACAGGTGCTACTTTTGGAGCTATCCTTGTAAATAATCCCTGAATAACATCACCAAGTCCATCTCCGTAAGTAGCTCTATAGATTGGTAATCGTGAGTTTACCGCTCTGACCTGTGTGGGTTTACGATGATTATTATGCACAATCATCTTATTTTATTTACCATTTATCTAACAACTAGTCATCAACGAGCTCATCGATAAGTTCTCGGTAAACGCCAATATCCATGATACCACCTTGAAATAGTCGCCGACAAATATCAGCTGCTTCATTGGTTATTTCTGGTGAATTATTTCTGGCACGTTTTCCTCCTATGAGAACTTCTAACCGTGACACGTCATTGATGATATTATCAGGACATAAACCAGATCCTGTTTTAGGTTCATCTTGAGGTGTTTTAAATACTGGTGGTTGCATTACCGGAGTAAGTACTTCAGTGGTGGCCGGGGGTGAGTCACCTTCTCGAAATCCATGTGGTGAATCTGTCGGTGTAAATGTTACATCCGGTGCAGAAATTTTATGTAAAGGTGAAGAAATTTTCTTCGAGGAGTATGATTTAAGTGACTCTTTAGCCTTTTTAATTTCCGACTTCAACCTTTGCTGCGGTGAAGAAGATTGTTGTTGTTCTATTTGTTGCAGAGGTGGAGGAAGCTGATACTGGGAGGACTCTCCTTGTCCTAGTTGTTCCCGTCTCCCTCTAAGTCTATTTACTTCTTCATTAAATCTTTTAAATTCTTGACCTCTAGCTTGTTTTTTATTGTAATATACGCGATATATCCATTTAATGAAATCATCATCATTTGTTTTTCCATAAGAGGGTTTTAAAAAATTAGATTTATTAGATATATTTTTTGATATCATCTCGGGTAATTTCTCTCTTTCAATATTTCTAATTTCCTCAACAACTCCTTCGTTAAATCTTGCAATTAATTTTAAGCTCTCTCCTCCTGATTTGGATTTAGATGCAAGTTTTTTTCTCACATCGGCGACTTCAGTACGAAGTTCTCCAATACCTTCAAGTATTTCCTCACCAACAGGTGGAGGTTGAGCCGCAGCTATGTCAGTTGGAAGGTCTCGTAAAATCTTCTTTGCCTGTTTAGTTCTTCTTGCTATTTTTTCTGATACCGGAAGAAGATCTTCTTTGATGACAGTTGCAACTTTCTCAGTAGCTGCAGTGACGGGCTTAAACAGTTTTTTAGTGTCCTCTTCATACTCAACTTTTGCTTCTTGCTGCGCTTGCAAATTTTTTCTAAATGAGTCTCTGACAGGAAGAAATTTTTTAATTGTTTCTAATCGTTCTCGTGCTGTTCTTGCAGTATGAGATTCTGGATGTATCATTTTATTATAACATAATAATTTAATTAATATCAGCAGAAGAACAGCAGCAGAGAGGGTACCTACCAACGTTGGTCGTCAAAAAAATAAACAAGAAATAAATAAACACGTAGAGTACTTTATTTTTTCAGCTACTATTTCGAACTGAGGTTTTATTAGTATAATCGTCCATTACAGAAATAAAACATCTCAAGGAAAAGTTCATTTGTAAAATCTTGACCTTTCTAAGAGATGATTTATTTGTTTGTTTTATTTGTTTTGTCGGAATTTTATGGTCTGTTCACCCTCTCTGCTGCTAAAGTATTTGTATGATATAATTCAACCTATTTTTATTAATTATTGCATATACATCCCTCAACCATCGAATATTATTCGACCCCCTTTGTGCATAATGACACTGTATCAAAAATCATTTCTGTCTTTCACAAAGCGTTGAAGTTGTAATAGATTGGAATAATACTTAATTAAGCCATTCAAGATCTGAAAACGTATCGTATAAAATTGATTCGTATTAATATGCTGGTGATCGGGGGGTGGGGTGGCATCAAGTTCATCAAAAAGCAGTTGAGAACCAAATGCAGTAGCTTGATTAACGATTTATTCATAAATCATAACTCTAACATTGGGTACTGCATATGCGTACAAGCAGATATAGATGAACACTTTCTAGTAAAATGTCAAAATTATACAACTTTGTATTATCTTTTCATTACCGTCCCGACTCGCAGTTAAGACATTAGTATCCGGCAAACCTATTTACTCTGATGAAATTAATACGCAAATCTTCATAAAATTATCAAAACATTCTTGATATTAATTCACATGACTCAACCACAAACGTGTGATCCGTCTTTTCCTACTATTACATAATCTCTGAGATAACTACATATACTATACTTAATAATGTATATATTTATAATTTGTGTATGATGTATCGACTTTAATTCGGTAGACAATCACTAATTGTTAAAATTTTGGTGGGGGTCTCCGATTGGTCTAAGACTTTCGTATTTATCGATCACTGTCATTTTAAATTTGTCCGCCTATGTTCGAGTCTCCGACTCGACCATTGTGGCTATGTGAAGAAGCTTGCCAGTAGCTTTCCGTGGGTCGGTGGTTCTTACCGGATTTTTTTTTCTCCAGGTTCCTCCTCCAGTATTTATACTGGCCGTCATGAATATCATATCGTGTGGTGTTAAACATACAATAAGATAATTCACTGTAATATGGGAGACATTTTTCAACAAGCTACTGAATCCCCAATTATTGTATTGTTATAAGCCATACATTGAAATGTTCTCTATAATAAATACTGTTCAAACAAATCCCATTAAAACCAAGGTTAAGGAAACATTAAATTCGGAGGCTGAGATGCGTTACATAAGGTTTTTCACAGCTCATACTGATTCAGAATTCAGAATATATCACTGCCATAGAGCTGTTTCGACCCCAGAATAATCTAATCCTTACTCTCAGGGCCGGCCAGATTAGAGGAAGTGAGTTTTTCGATTGCGGTAATGCGTTAGACTAATGGTGTGCCAGAAACCATTGTGTCTAACCCTGCTTACTCCATCGTCGCTAAGCATTATATTATGCGGTACTAACCGGTTTTATCCTGTTACATTTGAATAATATGGGTACATCGTTATCAGGCCCTCACCCTATTGGAAGTTTCACATGGAATAGCTATTTGGATTTCCTATGCGTAATTTAACAGAGGGTGTAGAGTATGAAATCAGTACACATATATTGTGGAATCTAGTCAGTGCCATGATCTTTTATGTCGCCATATTTGACAATTTTGTTTGTGTGGTTCATAACTAGTACTCTTCCTGTTATCTTCTCAACAATATAAATGCAGAACAGAAACACTACATAAGACCTGTGTGTTTAAGAAATTGCGGGTTTTATTTTAGAGTACTGTTTGTATTAGACTTGACTACTCGAATTCCATCACGTCTGAACAACATAATTTATAAAATACTGATGTAAAATACGTTTATTTAATGTTTGCACATTCATTTCCTTTTCACTCAGGAAGAATGTTACTAATTATCATACGTTTCCAGAAAAGCAGAGTGATCGATGTTTTTTTTTTATTTAAAATAAACTGGCAGTTTATTTGCAGTAAGGGCTGTTTCATCCGGATTAATCAATTCCAGTTTTCCTGTCCATTTCAGCGTCACTCACCCTCAGCTATTACGTAATTGTTTTGAAGTTTCTTGTGTACACTATCGTCATAAAAAGCGCATATTTCCATAAATGTAATGCGAACAATAGTATTGAATAATTCTATAACGCAATATTTAACACAGTAGTAATACACTAGCTTTGAATCTTTCTGGTAAAGAGTCTGGTCACAGTTTCATCATGGACCACCTATTATAAACTGGTAGGTGTATCCACGTTTTTGGGATTCATTCAACTAAAGACATGAACATAACATAAATACATATGTTGTTTACAAACTTTAACTAATCTAAATATTTAAATTAACGTAAAAATTGCATCATGTTCCTCAGGAACAATAACAAAACTGTTTCGTTTATCCGTTAATCATTATAGAATTTTCAGTCTCAACTATACGAACTCTGTTGAAAGACTATTATCAAATTTGACGATGAAATCATAATAAGACGCAAATATGATGGAATAATCCCATGGTTCTTAGGTAGAACTCCTTTGTAATAATAAACTCACTTTCTTCAGTCGTTCAGCTTCGGTGAAAAGTTGTTTTCCCAGTTTGTGGACATTCTTCGGGGTATGTTTGATTGTAAAATTTGCAACATTTGAAATTTTGAATCAGATTATATTTCTCCTTGTTCAGTATTAAATACAAGTAACGTGGGACAAACAAAAAGTTTTTAAAAATCTTAGTAATTGGTTTTGGAAGTAATCAGGTACACCTGAAAGCACAAGCTACGTTTATTTTATGTACTCTTGAAGATGAGCTTTGTTTTCTAGTTGAACCAATGCAGTACACTATACTGTTTGACAACGATTTAACGGTGAGAAAAACAGTTACGAGAAATGCATAAATTCTACTGTTTGCATCCGGGGAGTGTTCAGACCGTTTACTCGTTGAGTTTACACGTGGGCCACATCATCATATACAAAGTCTCATAACGTATGATCTTATTCGATTTAGTTCAAAAACAGGCGTGAAAGTTTGAAAAATAGGTAAGGATTTAATTGTCAACACTGCTGAAAAGTTGTGCAATGTACCCTTCCTGAAATATTGATCTACCCACTTAAATTCAGGGGTTTCATAGTCAACACACGTGTACGATGCACCTTTACTAAATACTTTAGGTTAGTTATGAAATTATTCTGAAATATATACAAGGTTATTGCATTGCAAAAGTTGCATTAAACATTTTCGACAAGTAACTGTTTCACCTCAAATGAACCGTATCCAGTATACATCTGACAAAAACTCATTTGTACTAATTGACGTATCCATATTAGTGTCGACAACAAAACATACGAATTATGTAATAGCACTTCATATTAACTAACGAAGTGGATGTAATCGGTGTAGATTAAAAATCTATTCAGACATAACTTGATATTACAAAGAACCTTACGATGTAAATAAAATTAATGTAAAACAAAATATAGGATAATTCAGAATACAGAACTGATGGCATGCAGCCACTGTTATGCCAATATTTACCTAACCAGCACTGAATTGTTGCAATAATAATTTTTACTTCTAGATGTAGCAAAAATAGTAAAGGAAGAAAAGAAAGCACAATACAAAAACGCATGCAAAGTATAATACATACTCAATTTCTACAGGACTAGCTACAATTTCACTTTCATTTTTGGTTTAAGACATTTCAAGGGTGTCTTTTTGTTTTATTTTTCTTTTGAGATTAAAAAATAACATTCAAAACCGGACGTCTTACGGCAAGGCAGCAAATAACATCGTTTCAAATTTATAAACGGACCAAATCTTGTTAATGAATCTTTGAGTTTAATTGGCTAGGAATTTAATTACGGTGGCATTTTCTAACCTTTTTTATAGAAAGCATTTATTTTATATTCCTTACGATTATATTTACACATTTATTAGTTTTCGTGGGAAGCCTAATTCTTCATATTTGGACATAGAAGTCAATATTCAAGTATGTTTCGAAACTACAGTTTTTTTTGGCAATGTATATTTTATGTTAAAATACCTATTGTATCTACATTTTTTCATTGTGGGTTTAATACCATTTTTCAGCAGAAGATTTTTGTTGTTGTTGTGTGTGTTGAACGTCATTTTTCAGCGCATGATAGGCTAAACATAGCGTTAAGTATATCTGGCTGAAGAAGAATCCTGGAAAACCCCGGGAAGAACCTCCGATCCATGGGAAGCTACTTGCAAGCATTTTCACACAGCCATGTTGGTAGAGCCAGAGACTCGTACTATAGAGGACCGATGTGATATGTGAGTGATTTGTAAAGGAAAACGTCTTCGACCACTCGGCCACCTGTGGCCTCTTTTACATACAACTAAAACTTACTGTTAACAATTTTTTGTGGTTTTTTTTGAATATTTATGACTCGTCACCTCAAACTGGAAAAAGAATGGCATTGTCTTGCATTATAAAACGTTCGTGTGCTATACTACTTTAAAGCACCGCGTCTTGTATTTGGTTATAAACATATTAATTGGCATCCAATGTTGGTTCTAAAACATTTCGTAGTATACAAATATTATTCACAAGTAGCAAAAACCTTCTTTATTTACAACTAAGTATAGACAAAGAATAAATGCCAATTTAAACAACAGTATCTTATTGTAAATAATTCCTTATATATATATATATATATATATATATATATATATATATATATATATATATATATATATATATATATTCTTTGTTAGTAAGCAAAGCACAATAAATAGCGTAAAGCATATGTATACTGCCCACGGGATGGCACAAATGACAAGTTATGTTACTAAACAATGATAACGTATGAAAACTGCCTTCAAGGATGTGAAAAATGGTCAGCTTCTGTCTTTGCATAATACACCTTTAATGCATATTAAAACGATTGAAAAGAGCAAAACACAGTTACAACACATTACATGTATATATTACTTCTTAGATTTGTGATAGTTATGATCGTACCCACAAGAAAAGGCCCTTTATGATGTAATCTATGATTCACAGTATAGAAGTAAATAAATGACGTCATGTGATCTAGCAAATAGAGAGAAATTGACAGGCGAGCTTTAGTTTTTGCGGTGGTGTGGTGGAGGGGTGAAATTGTGAAGAAATTCGAAATATAATGAATGACTCCATGGCACGTGTACAAAATCAGACTGTCATTTTCGTGACAAAATTTACCTAGATACTGGATACTGGTCTTACATGTCTTTCTATACCACATTGTATCTCTCAAGTCACCAAGTTTAACCATACTTACACAGCTATAAGTATATGGGCGAATTTATCTCTCAATATAGGTACTAGTGGAGGCAATATTATTGCAATCGTTCTTTGCCGCTATTAATTATCACCGATGTTCACAACTGCTGCTTGCATAGTTACATTGTTAATTGCCCAAGGAGAGTTAACCCATTATTGGGCTCCAGGTGAAGAAAATAAGTACGAACTGGGCACATTTAAATTTCATCTGGAAAATCTAATTCCTTTAACTATTGTCAAAAATAACTGATATGGATTTTACACGAGACAATATATAGCATACATTCAGAAGAATACTATCAATTACTCAATCAACCCAGGCTAATAAATAAAAAAGTATATAAAATAAATAAATAAAATAAGTAAATAAATAAAAAAATACAAATTTACGTCAAGCCCAATAATGCACGTACAATAAAAATAAACGTTTCCAAGGATTTCAAGATGTATTGCAGTATGTTGTACAATAGATGAAAAATGTAAACCGCAGTTGAATTAGAATCTAATTATCTATGTCGCTCAAAATAAGTTGTATTATATTATTAATTTCTGTTTCGTGTGCAGATGAAGTTTATTAATTATATATGTATCAAAATAACATGAATATATTTTGTTTAAACTTTAAAACGTAGAGAATGACAACTTTTGAAAAATTTCAGACTCCGAATAAAACTAATTAGATGAATACTAGATTGATAAGAATGTGTCCATAAGGAACGCTTAAGAATGAACAATCGGGTGACTGTTCGAAGTAAGATTATAATGTAAGCTAGTCTGAAGCTACCTAATACAAAACAATTTTTTATTTTAATTGGTTTTTTATTCTTCAAAGGAAGCATAGTTTAAATAAAAGTTGTATCTTTTTTTATAGGCACTTGACTGCATCGCCCCCCACAATCCTTTCACAAATGTAAGAAATTTTGCATAATGTATAGTTTTCATTATAAAATATTTGAGTAAGAATTGCAGTAGTTAAGAAAATTAAATATTTGATTTGTCTTGAAATTGAAAATTTGCAAATATGTAGCAACACGGATATATCTATATTGATGGTTGCGGTGTATGTACTAAATTTTATTCTATACCAACAAGCATTGTCGTGTTTTATATGCTTAGCTTACTCTTCCGAAATGAAAACCTGGAACCGAGCACAAAACGTCATGCAAAAACATGTGAACATCGAAGTAGTAAATATTGATAAATGTATGATTATAGGAAATTTTTAAAAATATTGTTATTAGTCCAACTACTTTGATGTACATGCCCATCTACCAAGAAAAGATATTCCTATCATGACAGAAAATTCTGATAGATGCAGAAGGTTTAAGACGATTTAATCTGAAATATATTTACAGTTCTGCCAAAATAAATACTGAAAAACCCACATCTGAGAAATAATAAACAGATTGCTTGATATAGTTTATATTTACTGTACATCAGATAAATTTGAAAAGATCTTTAGAGTTTTAAGCTCCTCAGGCTTTACTTTTGGTATTGGGAAGATTAATGTTCTTTTTTCTTGTTTTGTCATTGTAGGAATGTCTAATGTTAATAGGTCTTCATTCGTTTCCATTTCACGATAACCACCTATTTGAGTTAAAATGTTCAGGTATGTAAAATTGCTCTGTGAGCTGTGATCAATTATTGAAGAGAAAATTTCAACATGAAGAGAAAAACGATCAAACGTTTGAAGCCTTGGTCTAATGGATAAAAGGTGACTGAAAAGCCAGTCAGACATGAATTTTGATTCTTTATAACATATTATTTCATTCTTAAAAATATCAGAAAATGCGAGCTTATTCAACGGAACAAAATGTTTTTTATATGTCTTATAAGCTAAGTTAGTAATGATTTGTAACTTTCTAACATATGTGAAGTCGCTGACATCTCGTTTTAGCTTTTGCAATCGACTAAAGAAATTCAATAATTGCACGAATAGCTGTGAATAGGCTTCTTGAAGGGATTTCAGATAAAGAGTACTGAATGGCAACAATTTGGAACACTGCAAACGTTTTAAATACCTTGACGCCTTGAAAAGTGCATAAAAATTATATGAAAAATCATTTGCCTATAGTACCGCAGCATCACCTTAAGGCAATATATGTTTTCATACTTTATTTTACCTATATCGTGAAATAAAATCACTGCTAAAAACATTTCAGTTCGAAGATTGGGAAAATGTAGTGAGACTTTCTGCATTTCGAAATATTGTATAGTTTCATGTTGGTGAAAAACGTGTGCTAAGTACAAAGGAGATATTAGGTGAATATTTCTGCACAGCAACGCATGCTTACCCCAGTTGTTGCTGATGTAATCCAAACTTTTTTTTAATCCATTAGCAGCAGCTAGATGAACTATTGATAGTGTGGCAGATGAAGTATTACAAATATAATTGTGTGTCAGATGACCACCCTCTTTGAATTTTCTAAGAAGCAGAAACAATGTCGAGTCATAATTAGTTTTCATATCTATATTTTGCGTAGCATAATTCCACTGTTTCGATCCATGAGACATCTGAAGATAGTAATGCAAGACTGGTTTATAAAAGGAAAATGTAGCCATAGCTCCAAGCATGATGTAATCTAAAATGTGTTTTTTATTGTCGGTGACTATGAGTCCTTGGTCAGTGAAGTATTTAACAAGCTCATAATTTCCCCCTTCAACGGCCCTGTGAAATATATTATATCCTGCAGCATCATAACATTCATCCAAATACGCTGGTGTTAGACCTTTTAATAATTCCTGCATTTTCACTGAATCAACAAACCAGAATGAATTGTTTTTATTCAATGAAATTTGATGAAGAGGCGACTTTTCAAGCGGCAATCCACACTTAATAATCTCCGAAGAATTAGAAAAGAATATTTCCGCCATGAATGGATTGCTAATATCGACATGAAAGTATGTAAAGGGGAGTAACCTCTGTAGTAGAGAACGTGGTGTGCTTTCATATACAATAAGAACGTGCGTATCATATGAACATTAGATTTTTTTATTGCATCGTGCACATACTTTCCAAAGAATTTATAGTATTCGGTGTGCTCACTAATAATGCGTACAAAATATAAAATTGTTTGTTCAATTGGTGATAAATTAGTCAAATAATAAATCTCGCTAACGTTACGAACTGGATTCAGTAACAATTCATCAATCAAACTGCTATGCGGTTTTTTAATCAGACAATTATCATTAGATAGATTATAAAATGCTTCTTCTAATGGAGTCCTTTTCAAATTGTTATTTTGCATGATTAAGCGCATAAATTTATCTTTATAGTTTATGTACACGCTAATCATTGATAAAAAGTATCCATTGCCAATCATAGAATGAAGAATGTTAGTATTATTGTTATCCACATGGGTAATATCTTCTGCTGAAAAGAGGCGTTCCATCAATACTGCATTATCCATATCCCGTTGGATACCATCGACTGAAACACTAGGCAACGGGGAAATATACATATATTGTAAAATGCTACGGTTCACAGCGTCGTACAGTTGAGGCAGAGGTCCAGCATTTTTGTCATGCAGCCAGAGTAAATTGATTGGGCGACATAAAGCCGCGAGATGAAACGCAGTTGATCCATTAGGTGTGCGAGAAAACAAATCCACATGCAAAACGTTAGAAAGGGTCTTAATCATTTCTATACCAGAGTGACATGCAACCTGATGAATTGGCCGGTTCCCTTCGTTGTCTTTTTTCTTCCCAATTCAAAGCATGGAAAAGAGAATTACGTGCTAGATTATCCAACCCATATCTTGATATGAGATGCATCACAGTTAAACCATTTGGACATTTCCCCTCCGAAAGCTTCTGAATCTCTAATCTACTTAATTGCATAATTTCATCATCTGTAAAGCCTCTTTCCAGGCATTTTTCGGATAAGTTTACCGAAGGATATAGAATGCTTGTAGCTTCTGTTCTGTTATATATTATGGATGAAAGAAAAGGAGTCCTTCCTGCTCCATCTCGACATGATATTGCATTTTGTTCATGAGCTGTAAGCAGTTTCACGATATCAGTGAAACCCAATCTTGATGCTGCATGAAGTGCTGTTTCGCATGATATTGTCCACCAGTCATCAAATGGCTTCCTTTTGGGCGCGAACGTTATTATACCAAAATAATCTTTCGGAAAATCAACTGTTAAATTTTCGGCATGTAGTCTGTTCTCATTCACACTCACCCAGTACATGCTGACGTTGCAGGGAACGCATTTACTTTGCTAGCTATTTTGTGAAGCAATGAAGTTGAATGGGACTTGTTGCTAAATAGTTTAGGTGGCAAAGATTTAAAGTATACGATCAGATCGTCTGATTTTGATTCAGACACATGGACTGCAAGGACTATAATATGCGTGCTGCTGTTATTGTTCTCTTCCTTTACAATACTGAACAAGTACCTCGCTATGAGATAATGTCCTTTCTCTTTGTCGATAAAAAATAATGTCCCTGTTTTCCTGATATCTGTCAGCCAATGATATATTGATATATTGAAATGTGCGTAAAAAACACATTCATCTGCCGTAGTTGTCACAAAATGCATTAGGGAATGCATTTCTACGTCATACATATATCTGCTAAGACTTTTGTACTCAAACTTTATTATTTTGAAAATGTTTTCCTTTTTCATTGGTGATTTTGATGCACTTAGTATTTCCAAGACCTTTTCGGCCCACTGAAAACGATCTTGCGTTGTACCATAAATACGCTCAAAATTAAGCTATATATCTTATCCAACGAATTAGGTATATTTTCCTTGCTCAAAATATCCTTCAATTTCAAGTATCTCATAGCATGGTGAACATACAAAAAGTTTCCAGCGCTCATGATAACTAGTTTATTAATAACATCCATCTTTTCATCGAATATCCATGCTTCGAATAATTTTTGGACATTTGTCTGATCTTCCTCCAAATACTTATCTATGAAATCGTAAATGTCTTTCACATTTCGGGAATCGTTTGCTCTTGCCTGAATGACAAGGAAATCTCCTATTTTGCTTACAATACTTGGGATATTTTTGGTTGTACAAATAAATTTAATCCAAGCAGGAAATCTGGAAGCCGTTCGCTCTAAAACACTAAGTATTTCATTTCTAGTACTTTCTGTGTCTTCACATTCATCTAAACCATCAACCAGTATAATCATTCTCTGTTTTGTAGCAATGTTCGACTCTATCTTTGATAATGGATAAACTATGCTCTGGTCCATGCATCCAACCGGATCGTAATTACATTTTGTTGAATTCAAGTAGCTGAGAACTCCATACTCAGTTTCGAGTGCTGAGCCAAACTGGGGTATTGAATTCGCAATCATTCCCGCAAGCCTTCTAATAAAAAGATCTGCTCTTTTTGTATTAAATGCATCAAATCTGCAGATATAATACGCAAGAAGCTTAGCTCTCCGTGAGGCTCCAGGTTAATTAGAATCAGCACACACTATGTGAGAAACCAAAGCAGACTTTCCGAACCCCATATCTGCAACGAGCAATACACCAGTATGATAGAAGTCTTCTTTCAAAATTGCTACATAAATGTTCTGTAAAAGCCATTGTCTTCCAACAAGTTTCTTGTGCTCATGTATATAATGAGACATGCATAGTTCTGGTCGAATAGGATGAGAAAACTCTTCCGACAAACAACCTAAAACACACACACACACACACACACACATGTATATATATATATATATATATATATATATATATATATATATATATATATATATATATATATATATGGCGAGACAAAAGAAGTGAAATATTGGTAACATTTTAATGAAGAGAGATTTTTTTTATTTATACATATGTAGTAGTTTTGATCCTATGGGTATATATAATATACGGTAAGTTCAATGAAGTATAACACACATTGCATAAGTGCTCAAACAAATGGAATGCAATACTAAATCATTACCTAAGCTCCTATTGGAAATGCAGTATTCGAAACATTTTTGTTTATCAAACGTACAGCGAATGTTATTGATTCTGCTTATACAGAATCGAAACAATTTCTGTTTTTGTTTACATGAGCCTCTCATGCACATATTTCAGATGTATGTATACACAATAATTGCCATATAATGCTTGAAAGATTTCAATATTGAATACCTTTGAGAAAGCTAGCGAATCATTTCGGCCTAATAAAGTCTCAAGTTTATCTTTTCTTTTTTTCAATTATAAAAGGAAGATGCAACGAAGACTAACTGAACTATTGTGTCCGGTGCGGAAATAGATTCACCACCAACTACTATTAAGCATCTGACAAACAGTTGAGAAAATGGATGAACATTACGGAGGAAACAGAAACGGTCATCATAAATTAAAAAAGTTATTAAAACAACGCGTGAAACTTAACAGATAATAATAATCATGTAACTCGTTTTGTGATCTGGTTTGTCCTGGTACAAGTGCCACGGTTTCAGACAATAAGGAAAGAATGTATATTTAAGACAGCCTCTAGTTCAATGAATGATGCTTTTTCCCCGTAACTTTCAATAATTGAAATCATCTAACTAAATCTTTGAAAAAGTAGAAAATTATTAAGTATTAATATATAACACATAGACATAGATCGATGAACATCAATCTATCACACAAACAACTATACAGCAGACTAAAAATAATTTAGGCAAAAAGGCAAAACTTTTCGAGGCATATGAGTGGTCCTTATAAAGGGCCTTTGGGATTCTTCTATTTTCATACAAACCCAACATATACTATCCACACAAACGTACGCGAACGCTATAAACACAATATATACTATTGACACAAACGTACGCAAACTCTTACAAAATCCAAATGTACTATCCACACAAACGTACGAGAACGCATGCAAACAAAATATCTAATATCCACACAAACGTACGTGAACGCATGCAAACCCCAAATATACCATCCACACACGGGAAGAGAAAAGAAAGCAAGCCCAAAATATATTATACACACAGACGGAAGAGGGAAGAAAAAACCCCAAATATACTATCCATACAAACGTACGCGAACGCATACAAACACAATATCTAATATCCACACAAACGTACGCGAACGCATAAAAAGCCCAAATATACTATCCACACACGGGAAGAGGAAAGAAAACAAACCCAAAATATATTATCCACACAGACGGAAGAGGGAGAAAAAAACGAATATACTATCCACACAAACGTAAGCGAACGCATAAAAACACAATATCTACTATCCACACAAATGTTCGCGAACGCATAAAAACCCCAAATATACTAACCACACAGAGGGAAGAGGACCCCACAATACACTATCCTCAAAAACGGACGGCAACTCATACAAACACACACTCTAATATATCCGCAAACGTACGCGAACGCATCCGAACACTCACACACATACACACACCACAAAGGGAAGAAGAAAAACAAACCCCAAATATACTATCGACACAAACGTACGCGCGGACGCATACAACCCCCAAATATACTATCCACACACGGGAAGGAGAAAATACAAACACAATATCTACTATCCTCACAAACGTACGTGAACGGATAAACACACACACACACACACCACAGAGGGAAGAAGAAAAAAACACAGAGGAAAGAAAACAAACCCCAATTATACTATCTACAAAAACGTACGCGAACGGATACAGACCCCAAATTTACAATCCAAACACGGGAAGAAAAAAAAACAAATATACTATCCACACAAACGTACGTGGACACATACAAACACAAGATCTACTAGCCACACAAACGTACGCGAACGCATACAGACCCCAAAATCTACTATCCACACAAACGTACACGAAAGCATACAAACACACAAACACACACACACACACACACACACACACACACACAAACAGAGGGAAGAAGAAAAAACAAACACAGAATATATTATGCACACAGAGGGAAGAGGGAAAAACCCAAAATATACTATCCACACAGAAGGAAGAGAAAAAGAAGAAAAAAACCCTAAATATGCTATCCACACAAACGTACCCGAACGCATAAAAAACTCCAAATATACTATTCACACAAACGTACGAAACACATACAAACACAATATCTACCATCCACACAAACGTACGCGATCGCAAACACACAAATACAAACACACACACCACAAAGGGTAGAAGAAAAAACAAACCCCATATGATATCCACACAGAGGGAATGGGGAAAAAACAAATGTACTATGCACACAAACGTACGCGAACGCATACAAACACAATATCTACTATCCACACAAACGTACGCAAAAGCATATAAACCCCAAATATACTATCCAAAAACGGGAAGAGAAAAAAAAACATTGCCTACTATCCACACAGAGGGAAGAGAAAATAAATCAATTCCCAAATATATCATCCACACAAACGTACGCGAACACAGACAAACATAATATCTGCTATCCACACAAACGTACGCGAACACATACAAACACACACACACACACACACACACACCACAGAGGGAAGAAGAAAAAACAAACCCCAAATATACCATACACACAGAGGGAATAGCAAAAAAATGTACTATCCATACAAACGTACCAAGGGCATACAAACCCCAAATATATTATCCTCACAAACGTACGCGAATGCATACAATACACACTCTACCATCCACACAAACGTACGCGAACGCATACAAACCACAAATATACTATCCACACAACGTACGCGAACGCACACAAACGCACACTCTAATATCCACACAGAAGGAAAGGGGAAAAACCCAATACCTACTATAAAATACCGCGATATTTACTATCATAAATCCCAATATCTACTATCCTTACAAACCTACACGAACTCATACAAACACATATTCTACTATCCACAAAGAAGGGAAGGGAAAAACACTACACAAACGTACGCGAACGCATGCAAATACATAAATACACACAAACACACACACACACACACACATATATACCAGGAAAGCGGTGAGTGTTTATAGTCACACTACTCCACACTCATACCAATTGGCAATTTAAATAGTCTCTTTTCTAGAATATTTGGGTAGCCCTGAAAAGGGCTGTTTTTGTGGACGGGGAATGATGGCAATCTTTTACCGTCTAAGATTTCGTCCCCGTCTGTCGGCAGGTGTTCCCACAGGATAGGGTCTGCTTCTTCGGAAAGAGAAGGAGAACTTTTTCCTGTCCACACGGCAGTTGCCAAAACCTCTGTCTGGTTCGTGCTGTTGATGCTGCCACGTTCTCTGCTTCTGAAATCTGTCCATTCTTCTTTCTTCTTCTTAATTTCCTCTCTGAAGACCTCTTCTATCAACTCTTAGGCCACTTTCAGCATCCTGACATTCTCTATCTCTTCAGGTGTGGGTAACAGACTTTGCCTGACACGATGCAAATGCACGTAGGCTTCGTTTAGTTTAGCTAAATTATGAGGCATCTTCATAGGTGAACGAGTCAACAATGGATGGTCAGACTGACTGACTGACTGATTAGATTAACCTCGTTTTCGCCCGTCAGGGTATGCACGACGAGTTAATGTCAGCAATTTCTTTCAAAAACATCTAAGTCTCAACCGGTTCTTCTTTTCTTGGTCTTTCTAGATCTAGTGGTGTGATGTTCTCTGTAAGGGTGTCTTCGTCGTCTCTTTCGGCCTTGTATTTGCTGTGGCGTCAGGGAAGCAGGAATGCCTGACTCGGCAACATCCATGGCATTTATAGGAGTTTCTCGTCGGCCCAAAATGTCTTTGCCCGTTTGAAGAAAGACATTTTTGTCTGCTCTCAATAAAGCTTCTTTGGGGTTTTGATTGTCGATGATGACATTTTGGAGAAATTCTTTGCCGTGCGTCAAAAAGGCATCTCTCCAAGCGTGCAATCCACTTGTCACCATCGGTTTCAAAACCGGGGCTACGGAAAGAAAGGCCGATTTCAGCATATCTAGTAAACCATGTCCTCGCTGTCGAGCGACTCCTCGGTACACTTTATACATGACTTACAACTCGTTAGAGAATCGTTTTCACAAATGGAATTACACCGTGACTTTTCCTTTGGATAATGAAATATTTTGTCCCAGATCTCCTTTTATAGCAATGTAGACAGTGTCAAAATAGGACTTACTGACGGGTAAATAGTGAGGATGTACAATTCGCGGTGAACGTGATAGGTATTTCCATCTTCCTGGTCATTGGTCGTGGTAGAATCCACTTCACAAAGAATGACACATAGTAACGGTACGTAGGTGTGTCTCACTACGTTGTACTCCACCACATCGGAATACACAAAGATCAGATTGAGTCCTTAATTCAGTTCTAAAGGGGATCCAAAAAACCCTGTAAAAATCCATATTACTGATGATCTTCGGGCTCAGATTCTCTGCTACCATCTGTGGATGTCCACCAAATATTTCAAACAAACTACCACTAAACCTGATGGACAACGTTTCGGTATCCTGAAATTTCATCAGTAGGCGACGAGCCACTTTATGGTACTCAATCTTAACACTTATTTGACTATGTTCATGGCTTTGCTAAACGCTGCCACGAACCTCTCAGAAATTGTGTACACCAAATGTTCACCGCTAAAATAATAGCCTGACAAAATTTTCATTGTGTTGATTCTGAATGATGAATTGCCTGCTGACCTTGTATAGCCTGAAAACCCGATTTTATTCATTTCTTCTTGCAATTGGACGTTCAGGATTTCGACCTGGAAAGTATTTTAATTTTCAATGATGTTTTTGATTTGTGTAGGGTAAATCATTTCCACCAAAGCCACTTCCCAATGGGCTTCCTGATCTAATTGCATGGCCTGAGGTAATTTGGCCGTGTAACAACACAAGGTATTGTTGCGAAACACCTCCATGGAACTGTCACTGGGTAACGTGAAGTAAAATTGGTTGTTGTTCATAATTCCAGAGTTCTGCTCTGTCTAAGTGGTCACTCGAACTCAGAGGAGTGTCTAAAAGAAAATTGCTGTTGTGGTTATTGTTGGAGTGGTGACTTACATTGGACACAAGACTCCCGTTGTTCCTGTTTGATGAGTATTTCAGGGAAGGATTGGGGAGAAGGTAACTGATGTAATTGCTCAGTAAAATGACTTCTTTAACACGTCGTTTCCCCACTTTACGGGTTCTTCGTTCGAGAATGCTTTCGATGTCATACACTTTGTCTTCCCTTTTTCGTTACGCGTTGTAACTCAAGCAAGTAAAACGTTCCTTTTAAAACTTCCCTGTTCATGTCCTCGAATTTATAGAGGTCAGGATGACGGCCACGCACTCATCCAGTGACATGTAACAATTCGGTGGTCCAGTTGGGTAAGTAACCTTTGTCGAACACTACACCTTTCTTGGGGACAGTTCGTTGTCGGGATTCACTTCTTGGGGGACACATCCGATGCTTCGATGATAAGATTGGTTGTACGCTAATACTAGGTGCGGTAAGACGTCGATGTACTTGAGAGTGTGTTAATGCGTAAAACCTTTCCACATGCGTTCTTTCAAGTACGTTGAAAACGTTCCACGATGCTGGCTTTAGTTTTGGGATTCTCGGTGGTGAAAAAATGAATGTCTCGTCTTTTTAATTCTTTTTGGAAAGTTTGTTCAGAAATTCTGTGCCTTTGCCGGTTTGCTATCGAACAGGATGACGACCACTTTGATTCAACACCAGTTTAAGGGCTCGCACTAACTGCTAGATTTGGAAGTCAATGGCACGACCCATGCAAATTTGGAAAGACGTCGATAACACAAAACAAATATTTGTAGCCGTGATTGTAGGTGGCCAAATGGGAGACATCGGCTAAATCGGCTTGCCAGTGATGATTGATGCCCTCCACTCAGGTGAGACTTCAGGAAAAGTTTCGTCGAGTGGGTTTGTGTAAAGTGTACGTTGTTTCTTGTTGTAACCATCGTTGCACTTGAGGTAAACGGAGACTTTTCAGAAGAGTTTTGGCAGCACGATACAATTTCTGAAATCCTCTGTAACCCGAAAGATGGGCTGTATCGTAGCAAATGCTGGCTAACACTTTCTCCATTTTGTAATAAGGCACCCACTCTTCGCTGATGCTATTTTGGATGGGCGAAATGGAGGTTTGGAAACGGCTCTACGTTTCCGATGTGCAACGGGAGTAAAAGTCGAGAGTAGTGGTGGCAGTGGTGGAGGTGGTAGTGGGATGGATTTGGTCTTACTTTCTTTTTCCCTTCTGGTTTCTCTTCTTTCTTTTTCACTTCTGTCGAAGGAAGAGTAGACATCATCCTTTAAACCCAAGATTTAAGTTTTTCTCGTTGGCGAGTGGGGTAAGGGGTCAACAGTTGACCGTACCTTTGCGATTTATCTGTTTCGGACAAATCGTTGCGATCTATTAACGACTGCAATTCGTGTTGTAACTGGGACATCTCGGTCATACTAGGATTGGGAGGCAAATGCGGGGTCAGTTCGTATTGCAAACGATGGTATTCCATCCATTATTTGTAAGGCACTAGATCCAGTTTTCGTCCTTACATCGGATGTCAATGGTCACGTCTGAGATCTTTGGACTCCAGAGGTCCCTTTCATCTTCTTGGTCCTTTTTTTTTATCTTGCTCCCATGATCCCTCCCAGCATTGTTCCCAATATTCCTTTCAGCAAGGGTCCTAACAACATGGGTAAAATTCCTCCATCTTCTTCTTCTAACGGATGGATATTTTCTTTTGGACCTTTTGGCGAAGAACGTGTCGATGCTTGGCTAAGCATTCTTTCTGATGTGGAGACTAAGCTATCGTGTATTTCAAGACGTTCAGGCAACATTCACACACGGTATAGAAGACGGCTTTGGAGGCTGTTTGAATGAGTTGTTTACGCATGGTTGAAGGAGCTTTGTACAGGACAGAAAACATGTCCCAATTTTTGGCTAAACGAGGAGATGGTCCTTTCGTTTTCTTTCCTTTTCTAGCCAGAGAGTGGTGTGAACTTCTATTAGGGGACATCTTTGGGCGTTCAGGATGACAAAATCGCTTATCTCCAGCCTTTACCGCTGGTCCTTTTTATACTTGAATGCGTCGCCATTGATTGTCGCTACGCTGTATCAACTTGATGACAGGCATCTCATGTCGTGGAGGGGTTCAAAACGGACTAAATCGGGACAATCTTGCTTGGACAAATCCAATAAGCCCTTTAAGATGTCCGACCACTCTTGGACTTTGATTCTAGAAGCAGGTACTTTGTGAGCAGCTGCTACTGCAGATAAAGAGGAGGACGGTGTCACCGCTGGAGGAGAATTTCTTGGAGATTCGGGTTTCCATTGTTTCATCCAATGAGGAAGAACGGGTTTCAAAATTGGGCTTGGCCGGCATCACTAGCAACCGAGAAGTGGAAGAACATGAGGCTACTAGAGACACTGTCACCGTCGCTGTAGGTCGTGGCTTCTAACGGAAAGAAGTTGTTTTCTGGGTCTTTTCTGTGGTTTTTTATCTTCTGTAGGCTTTTCTTTTTCTGTTGCTGTGACACTGCTCTTTTTCTTCTTCTGTGTCCGTTTGGCTTTCATGTGAGTGGATTTTTCTTGAGGAGGACTTTGGGGACATTGAGATCCCATTTTAAGAGGGAAAGAATGATGACACATGCTAGAAAACCGCTACCTCCAGGTCTCAAAATGATTTACTTTTTGGTTTGAGTGTTGATGCGTGGATCGGCCGGTTGCGTCAAGGCTACTTTGTTTCTCTTAAAAAAGCATTTTGGTTTTACGTGAAATGTGAATGATTGCAGCATTTGACGTGTTGTCACCTTAAACCATCGTAAGACTTCTTTGAGACTGAATTATAAGACAGGAGCACGTATGTTTGGACTTTTATCGCGACTGATGCCGTACAAGGCACGAATCAGTTTGACGTGAAGATGAGACTGAAGGTACGTCATGTTGACGCTGCATGAAACAGACCCAAAATGTCAGAGGTTTTAATAGATTTTCTTTTTTTTATTGTTAAGTCGAATAAGAGGATGTGTACACGACAGGCCCTCCGTCTTCGCACCAGTGGTGAAACAAATGGGTACGAAATCGCAAATTATCGGGGGTAGTAGGTTTTAAATCCACGATTAAATAAGCGTACGGGGTTTGAGTGGCCTCGTCATACGCATGAGTCAGCCAAGTCGTTCCTAACTGTTTGGCTAAGACCTGCACTTGCGATTTATCTCTAAGTTTTTTTTACACAAGACCATTGAGACTGACAGTGCGATGGGTTTACTTTGTTGAAACAAATTTTGGGTGATGTAAATGACTTTGGCATTAAGATTATTTCCTTTGCGCGTAAACCAGAGTTTAATTTCTTCTTCGAATTCTCCTAACATGTCGTCGAAGACGACCAGACGGGTTTGACTGGAGTCAGACACGATCCCGTCGTCTTCGCCAGAAATGCCTTCCACAAACACGATACAATCGCCTAGATTTTATCGGAAGAGACTTTACGCCGATTGCCACTCTTTATAACAATACACGATCCGTTTAGGTGGACGATAGATCAAATGATTTTTATGTTCGATCAAACGTTTGACAAATTCGGTTTTGCCTGAATCGCTAAGTCAGGCAATTAACAAGTTAAAGGGATGGCGAAGATAAAAGGCCTCCCAACTTGCACGATCTAAGTGTTCGTCAATGACTTTGAAAGTGGAGGAAGAGGTAACAGAGAGAGCATATGTAGCCATATTGCAGGGTATGTCACTTTTGACACGAAGACAAACACGACAAGAGTTTGTATACCTTTTTCAGGACACGTGTTTAAAATGAAACAACACGAAAGACAAAAATACCTGAAGGACAAATGGTTGAGTGCAGCGATAAAATACACATCAAAACGATCAAAGTGGAAAATAAACAAGTCAGTGTGCAACAAGTTTTTGGTAACAAAGGGTCCTAGGGAGAGTGTGCAATATTCTTACAGCCTCTTAGTGTCCTCCCATAATCAAACTTCGTTTACTTTGGAAAAGAGCATAGTTCAAAAATGGAGAAATAATTTTGAGTTTGCATTTCACTTGTATTTTGATCAACTCTCGGCAAATGCGTTCTCTCAACTACACAGGTAAACCATAAATGTTCTCTTGTAAAGTATCCATCCAGAGATTACTGAGGTCGTCCCACTAAAAGTGGGTAGTGACAATGCGGAGACCATCGACCATGTTCCAGGTAAGCCGAATCTTTCTACCCCTACTCATGAAGTGACACTGTGACTGACGCAACTGACTTTATCCCCTTCACCCAAGTATAAAAATCCGGCTCTGGCTAATTCTTCGGGGCTAGGTCCTCCCAGATATTTAGGCCATTGTTTTTTCTTCTTCCCTCTGTGGTGGGTGTGTGTATATTTGTGTGTTTGTATGCGTTCGCGTACGTTTATGTGGATAGTATATTAGGGATTTGTATGCGTTCTTGGACTTTTGTCTGGATAGTAGAGTGTGAGTTTATATGCGTGCGCGTACGTTTGTGTGGATAGTAGATAGTGATTTATTTATAGTAAATATTGAGGTATTTTTGATAGTAGATATTTTTTTTTACCCTTCACTTCTGTGTGGATGGTAGAGTGTGTTTGTCTGCGTTCGCATACGTTTGTGTGGAAAGTATAATTGTTTAGTTTTCTTCTTCCCGTGTGTGGATACTATATTTGGTGTTTGGTTTTTCTTCTTCCCTCTGTGGCGTGTGTGTATTTTTGTGTTTGTATGTGTTCGCGTTATGTTTGTGTAGATAGTAAATTTGAGCGTTGCTTTTTCTTCTTCCCTCTGTGGTGTGTGTGTATTTGTGTGTTTGAATGCGTTCGTGTACGTTTGTGTGGGCAGCAGAAATTGTGTTTGTATGCGTTCGCGTACATTTGTGTGGATAGTATATTTAGAGTTCGTAAACATTCGCGTACGTTTGTGTGGATATTATATTTTTTTTGTCTTTCCTCTGTGTGGATACTATATTTTGGTATTTTTCCTGTTCCCTCTGTGTGGATAGTATATTTTGGGTTTATTTTTCTTCTTCTGTCTGTGATGTGTATGTGTGTGTATTTGTGTTTGTATGCGATCGTGTACGTTTGTGTGGATAGTAGATTTTGGGGTTTGTATGTGTGCGCGTATGTTTATGTGGATAGTAGACATTGTGTTTGTATGCTTTTGGGCACGTTTGCGTGGATAGTAGATATTGTGTTTGTAAGCGTTCACGTACGTTTGTGTGGATAGTATATTTGGGTTTGTTTTTTTTTCTTCTTCCCGTGTGTAGATAGTACATTTGTGATTTGTATGCGTGTGCGTAAATTGTGTGGATAGTATATATGTATTTGTTGTTTTCTTCTTCCCGTGTGTGGATAGTATATTTTGAGTTTGTTTTTCTTCTTCCCTCTGGGATGTGCTTGTGTGTGTGTGTGTGTATATTTGTGTTTGTATGAGATCGCGTACGTTTGTGTGGATAGCAGATTTTGTGGTTTGTATGCGCGCGCGCGTACGCTTATGTGGATAGCAGATATTGTGTTTGTATGCGTTCGCGTACGTTTGCGTGGATAATAGATATTGTGTTTGTTTTTTTAAATTCCCGTGTGTGGATAGTATATTTGGGGTTTGTATGCGTTCGCGTACATTTGTGTGGATAGTATATTTGGGGTTTGTTTTTTCTTCTTCACTCTGTGCGTGTGTGTTTGTGTGTATGGGTTCGCGAAAGTTTGTGTGTATTGCAAAGTCTGTGTTTGTATGCGTTCGCATACGTTTGTGTGGATAGTATATTTGGTTTTTTCTTCTTCCCTTTGTGTGGATAGTATATTGTTTTTCCCGTGTGTGGATGAATATTAGGGGTTGTATGCGTTCGCGTACGATTGAGTGGATAGTATATTTTTTTCCCTCTTCCCTCTATATGGATAGTATATTTTGGGCTTGTTTTTTCCTATTCCCGTGTGTGGATAGTATATTTGGGGATCGTATGCATTCGCGTACGTTTGTGTGGACAGCAGATTTGAGGTTTGTATGCATTCACGTACGTTTGTTTGGGTAGAAGATGTTGTGTTTGTATGCGTTCGCGTACGTTTGCGTGGATAGTATCTTTGGGGGTTTTATGAAAATACAAGAATCTCAAAGACCATTTTTAAGAAACACTCATGTGCCTCGAAAAGATTTGCTTTCTTGCCTAAAATGTTTTTATATGGCTGTATAGTTGTTGGTATAATAGATTGACGTTAATCAATCTAATTCTATGTGTTATATAGGCCTATGTCTCTACTGTATTTTGTTCTACCTAGGGTAGCTTTTATTTAGGTCAGCCACTTGCATCATTGTTGCCAGTGTTCCGCTCACTTGAGTTCAGCCACTTGCAACACTGTTGCCAGTGTTCCGCAAACTGAGGTCAATTCCATTTGAGTCTAAACAGGCCCATGTTCAATTTCAGTTTGAGGCTATAGTGTTGGGATTCTTTTTCCTAACATAGAAATCTACGTGAGGCTTTAAAACTTGAGGGTATAGTGCCGGGACACCTGTTTGACTGGATTTTCCATTGAGGCCTACGTGCCCCACTACACTACTAACAATTTACCCTTATTAGCCTATGTACTGGAATGAAAGTGTTCGGAAAAATTTTCTACAGGTCCTTTTGCACTGTGTATATTTGTTACTGTATGGCACAGACAACATTTGTGGTAAGATCAGCAAAACACGCTTCTATCATATATATGATCTATCCAAGAGGTATTCCTTAAGAAAATATGTTGCCTAGCATGTTTTAAAATGAAATACCGCTTGTAAATTCCAAAGGTTAAAATGTATCCAGCTTAGATTTCAAACGAACAACCTAATATTGGTGTAAAACTGAAACAATAGTTAGTGAGAAATATGTTGTCTTTTCAGCTATTATCTTATTTAGAAAAGCTAAATACTTTTGACGTTGAACCAATAAACCTCGACCAAATAAAATAGCTAGACAGTAGATGCAGAGAAGGTTTAATAGAAAACTTGCCATTAGTCCAGACAGATCGAGAGATATATAGACATAGATGTGCTTGAATCATCCCGGAAACTTTCAATCTGCTAGAATATTTATACTCACCCAAATCAGATTCTATACCGATTTCTTTCCAAAATAACGTTAGGACAATGAACAGTATAAGCATACTGGACCATTTATATTTTCTATTAGGATTGATGGAATTTGCGATTTCTACTTCCGGTCTCATATCTGGATTTTGGAAATCTTTCACATGTTCTTCTGTCACATTTTCGGTATCTTGACTTAGTGATTCTTTAGTTTGGTTGAGTAATACGGTTTGTTTTTCAATATTCTGAACCCGTGATTCAATATTTCGAATCCAGGATTGTGTTTGTTCAATATTTCGAATCATTGGTAACATATTTGTCGTTATTGCAAATTCTTTGTTGTCCTTGATATCTTGTAATTCTTTTAATAAGGATTGACTATTCACTTACGTGGCAATTTCATCTGCAGATATAAACTCTTCCAACATTTTGAAAATTCTGTCTCTTTCAATATCGGATAATCGCTGTGACTGCCTGTGTGCTATTTTATTTCTAGAATCCTTAATTTTCTTAATCTTTTCTGAAAAAGACTTTGACGTAGGAAATATTTGGCATCTTTCGATGATTCCCACATACATAGGCAGATCATTCACATCGTTTGTCTTCCAGTTTTCGCAGATATTCCATGGACAATAAACTTTTCCAATCTCAAGGTAGTTATCTGGCCATTCCCATGAATGCATTTTATCCCAAAGGATTTTCATTTCTCTATGTGTTAAGATTTTGGTAAGATGTTTTCTCTATTCCTTGCACGTGTCACACCAGCTGTAAATAAATTAAAGCAGGATCTGATTAATTAATAATGTATGTGAATACCAACTAGCACATAGCTATGTTAAGGAGAGTTGGAAGGTCAAGATTTTAAAAAATATTGTTACGAAGAAATGACCTTAAACCAAGCAAACGAAAGGAGCACAACCGAACGAGTTTTGTAAATTGAAACAATACTTTTGTCTCTAGAATACAAAATAAAAATTTTAAAAAGAGAAAAAAAAACTTAACATATTGTGAACTAATCCCAAATAGTTCTAAAAGTTCAATTACAAGTCCAGATGTATAAAGTTCATAATGAGTTCCAGGGTTATTCAGATAAGTTCTAATATGCCAGTGACCTGGAATGTGGCGATGTGCTAGAGTATTTCGATGTATCACAATAACATAATCCAAAATGTTCTGGTCCTAATTCACGATAGTTCCAAATTAACGTTCCAGTCGAGGACTATTATTTGTATATGTACAATACTTTGAACAAATAAACCCATCCAAATGAAAAACGGTAGACAACTATAAGATTGATTCTGATTCAGATGTTAAGGCATGAATGAATAATACTTAGGTAAACTAGACTATATATCCCTCTACTTGACCTAGGTCACAATTACCATTTTCTGAAAATACTCTGTCACTTAAGGGAATTTTCCATTCTAGAACAGTCTGAGATAAGAATCAAGACTGCAGCTTTTAACTCAAATTCAGGTAACCATGTTTACGTTAATATTTAATCCACACTAGTAGAGAAATATTAGCTATGTATAATGTTGTTTACAAAATAAATGTTGCCGGTCAGATACAACATGAACTAAAGTATTAAAGGCAAATGTATATAACACATAATAAAGAAAAGACAACAAATAATGCAAATTAAATATCCATTACACATAAAGAAAAAGAAACATTTATACACTAAAGCTTTATTTTAACTATTAGTCAAGTATGCATGTGTTTAAAAAACATAAGATGAAGTCTTATTGATGACACAAAATATACATGAAGCAATATAATACTTCATGATAGTGCATCTGTAATTAGATTACATTTTCCTCGTGTCTGATGTCTATATTGTATTTCTGCAACATCAAACTCCACTTTAATGATCTCTGATTTTTGTTTTCCATCTTGTCAATGAAAATAAGGAGAATGCAGTTACTCAATACAATAATCGGAGAAGGAGCCGAACTAATATACACCTCAAAATGTTGTAAAGTCATTATCAAAGCCAAACATACCTTCTCGATTGTAGAATAATTTCTCTGGAGCTTATTAATTTTTTTCGAAAAATAACACTGGATGATCAAAAACATTTTGTCTTCATGAATCAATAGCTACCAGCCTCATAATCACATACATTTACAAACATTTTAATTGATTGAGATTTATAGCTGAAAGAACTGGCGCGCTCTTAAGTATGGCATTAACTTGATTTTCTTACGCAACAAATTAGTCAGGGGTTCAGCAGTTATGAAACAATTGGAGCACAATTTCTGGCAATGTTAAGCCATACCCAAAAATATCAGCTGCTTTCGACTCATAGACCCAGGGAATTTAGAGATAGCCTTAATCTTAACATCTGCAGGTTTAACTTGACACTGTCCCACAATATGTCATAGAAATGCAAGACAAGCACGGCAAAACTCACTATTGCATAAATTAATTCTCAAATTTGCATCATTGAGTCTATCAATGAATTTCTGGATGGTTTCCAAGTGTTGTTGTAGATGATGACATCATCGATGTAAGCGTATCAATTACTTAGACCAGATGTAATCATGTCCATTAAACATTGGAAAGTGCAAGGAGAACCTTTCATCCCAAACGAAATCACTTTATATTGATAAAGTCTATCTTGACTTACGAATGCCGAAACTTTCTTTGTCCTTTCCCTGAGTGGAATTTGGCAGAGTCCTTTCAAACTTAGTGACACATTTTGAATTTCAAATTTTGTCAATTCAGTCATCGATTTTTTCCAATGGAAAATAATCACTTTTGATCATCCTGTTCACTTTTCTGAAGGCGGTGCGAATGCAGAAAGTATATGGTTTCGAAACAAGAACTCCACTAACTTTTACTTGGTTTTTTGAAATCATTCTCCGGCAAATACTTATTTTCTCTCTTCAAACATTCCTGTTTGGAAGGGTTCATCCTGCACGGATGCTATTTCACAGGTATGGAATCTACAATTTCATCGTCACGGTATATTTGATTTGTTCGTGTTAGAACATCTGGAAACAAGTGTTCATATTCAAATAATAGCTGTTTAATTCATACTTTCTTGTGGCTGTAGATGTGACGTTTCTGGTCCAATTACTCAATATTCTGAATTCCGAAGATTAGTCACAGGTACAACTAAACTGACTGCGTTATTAACAGGGCTATCTCTATGAACATACTCCTTTAACATTAACACCATGGAGTATTAATGATGTAATTTAAGTCTCTTACTTTCTTTCTAACTTTATAAGGCTGAAGACAC
The DNA here is from genome assembly GCA_028554795.2 of Sinohyriopsis cumingii. Lineage (NCBI taxonomy): Eukaryota > Metazoa > Mollusca > Bivalvia > Unionida > Unionidae > Sinohyriopsis > Sinohyriopsis cumingii. The sequence continues at coordinate 113,907,198 of CM068834.1, read as the reverse complement.
ATTTCTCATGTATTTCTCTCATAAATTAATTTAATTTTTGGGTTAGTTTTATGTAAGGGACCGTTTCTGTCGACCTTTATTCTGCCAAATGGTTCATCAAATGCGGTATTAGGTTTACAGATGAGCTTTTGGCATCTTCTGACTGGGTTTTCCTACCATTTGACAAGTGTGATAAGATCTACAGCATTTACAAACATCTATTTTAAATTTTGGCCAATAGAAGTTATTCATGATCTTCTGAGGTCTTACCGGTCTTACTGACCCTTAAATGTCCAGCTAAAGAAGTTTCATGGGCTAGACTATGAATCTCCTGTCAATGCGACTTAGGAACAACAATTTGATATCTCACTGACGACTCGTCACCATCACGTACCTCAGTTGGTCTCTATTTCCACATATGATCCCCATGTTTAACAAAATAGCACACAGGTAATTTTGTGGCTTCAGTTTCACTAATAGCTAGCTGAAATTAACAGGAGATCTCGGGATCTTATTCTGTTTGAAAATGAGTGATTGTCGTTTGTCATCCTGATTAGAATAAAGAGAATAAATAGTCAAAGAAGGATCACAGTAATTAGTACCTCTTTCTGCAAATGAAATTTTTTTATTTCTGTAGTTGCATTTGTCCCTATTCTTTCTAGTTCCGAAGCCTAAGCTTTTGTTTTACTATATTTTTATCTTTTGTTTTAATTTAAATTTTATTACTTTCATATTACAACTAGATTGAGACTTGCTAATCAGACCCAAAGTACTTTTGTACAAAAATATCTTTCCACCAAAAGTTTGACCAAAATAGTTTTATTTCTTGCTTTGTTAAAGAAACCTTCACCTTCGAAATATGATAATGTCGCTCAAGCTGAGCAGTTCATCCTTTTTCAAGGACTCTAAACCTTTCTAGGGTAGGATTTAAAATCAGTTCTCCACTTTAGATGCCATTTTGAAAGCTTTCTGGTTTCGATTTCGATTTCTCAAATATGTGAAATTAAAATATTAGGAACCTTAAGAATTGCAAAACAAAGTGAATTGAAATTTCACAATTTCTTTTTTTAATTTTTCCACATAAATCACAAGGAACCTATGTTTCAGACTATCTTCATCCACTCGTTTAAACACTTAAATAATTCATCAACTAATACTTAGGCATAGTTTGAGTAAGTGTTAATATGCTAACATGATTATAATGAATAACCTCAACTGCTAAATACATGTTGTTAGTCATGTCTCCACACAACCAGATGCCTTTTCTCCTCTATTAAGGATTGAAATTATATGACCCGTTTGTATGTTGACAAATCACCCCAAATCAAATTGTTACGACACTGGGTCTTAAAATATGTAAAAGAAAGAAGTGAAACCAACAATTACATTAAATCAACAGATTATTTATTTCCCTACAGTACACAAAATGAAATTATAAATACAAGTACAGTATTGTGAATTAAATCCCAAATAATCCTAAATGTTCTATCACAATTCCACAAATATAGAAGGTTCCGAAAATATAGAACGTTCCAAATAAATTCCAATAGTCTTGAATGCCCTGCTTAACACAATGATGCAATCAAGAATGTATTTGAATCACTTCACAATAGTTCCAAAGTAATGTGTTAATCCATAGTCAGTGAGCACATTAGTAATTCCAATCAATATTTTGAAATAACACAACCATAAATTCTGATAATGGATTCCCACATACTGACTTCAAATAGGAACGAGTTATTTGCTTATCGAATCGCTATTTATACACATCACAACTTATCTATGCGTGCGTGATTTCAGTAGAATATTCCAGTCTAATTGTAAATAAGACTGAGCCTTGAGAGTTCCATGCTCATGTGCTATGCAAACATCTTAGTTACAACTTACAATGATGGACATGGGTAACTATGTAAACGTGCTATTTATTAATGACCTATATCTTAAAGTAAACGCTATAATCACGGACAAACTATAAGCATACAAAATAGATATACAACACACATCCCCTCATAAAGAAACAGAAAGATTTATACAGGAAAACCTTCTTTTACCCATTTACCAAATATGCAGATGATACTATCATGATTAAATTTACATTGAAATCAGCGTTGTTCATGTCACTCAGCTTTGTGTCACACAGCACAAAATACACGTAAATAGTGATAAAGTAATTTATGCACGTGAGAGTGAGTGCAACTGCAATCACATTATCTTTTCTTTTCACGTGTTTAATGTCAATGTTGTATTCTTGCAGAATTAAGCTCCGGCTCAACACTCTCTGATTGTTGTTTTTCATTTTGTTACTGAAAGTACTGGGATTGTGATCATTAAATCCTACAATAGGAGAAGAGGCTGAACTAAGATACACTTCAAAATGTTGCAAAGCCAATATCTAAACCAGAAATTCCTTCTTGATTGTGTAATTATTTCTCATGTGTTTGTTTCGTTCCTTAGGAAAATAGAAGATTCTTGAATCAATATTCCAGCGACCACTACATCACATACATCAACAGGCATTTTAAATAATTGGTTGAAACTTTATGCTTAAAGAATTAATGCGCTTTTATGTACAGCCTTTAATTTGTCTAAAGATTCCGGACACTTCCCATACCATTAAACCTGGATTTATTGCTAAACAAATTGGACAGAGGTTCTGTTATTGTGAAAAATTGGAACAGAATTTCCCACAGTGTCCATCCGTACCCAAATATCGCATCAAATACTTTTTACAAATCGCCATTGGCAATTCAGAAATAGCATTGATCTTGACTTCTGCAGGTTTAACTTGACCTTGTCTCACAATTTGATACAAGTGCCAAAACTCACTTGTACCTATATTAAGCGTCAGTTCTGCATCACTGATTCATCAAAAATTTACTAATAATTTCCAAGCGATCTTTCATGGTATCGTTGTAGATGATGACGTCATCGATATACGTGACACAGTTATCTAGACCTCATGGTAATATGTTTATTAAACACTGGAACGTTGATGGAGACGTTTCCATTCCGAATGGCATCAGTTTATATTGATAAAGTCCATCTTGAGTTCCTAATGTCGAAATTTCTTTTCCTCTTTCCATGGGTGAAATTTGCCCGAATCATTTTAAAAGGTAGAACTAAGAGACATATTTCGCATTTCCAATTTTATCAATGTAGTTATCGATTAGGGATACTGGAAATAAATCCGTTTTGTGTGAGAAACGTTTGTGTGAATCTTGTTAGTGTCTAAACCCGCAAGATATGTTTTGTTTTGGTCAATAAATCAATAGTGTAAAAACGAAATCAAGAATTTCAACCCAAGAGTAATCGGCGGCACACCAAGTGCTATAAATGTTTGCAAGACCATGAGTGTCAATGATACGAATCACTTCAGGCAAATATGCATATCGTTGAGTTAAATAGATAACATCGGTGTTTTTGCATCGACCTCCTGAAAATATTCTTGCGGATTAGATTTATTTTAAAACATCAGCTCTGCGTATATGTACAGATTATTTTCGGTTGCATCTAAATTATCAGTGGTAAGTGCTTCACCGATTGTGGAAAAGCAATAAATAGGGTACGACAAAGGCTTCTTGTGGAATATTTGCCAGTCAGCACTTTCTTTAAATATTTGAGAGCAGCATAACACGGTGGATCATCAGATCCCATATTAACCATCTTAACATCATATTTAATAGCAATTCAGTTGTTTTTATCCAGCAGGATAAATGACGAATGTGTAAACCGAGTTTGTGAACACGGAATGGGATTCATCAGAACTATGTTCAGGTGGCGCAGGTGCTACTTTCAAACAAATCAGTCACGTTGAATTTGCTTTTTCGTGCCTCCACTGAATAGTACAATTGTTGCATAATACAATAATGGTTTCGTATTATGTGCGATGTTGCATTGAAACACGTAATGGTTCAAAAGCAATCACTGGAATTTATGTTCGTTGTGGAGTAAGGACGTTTACGTTTGCAAGCTGACGGCAATGCTTTCCCAATTCCGGGTCCACCGGTATCTCTGAAAGTTCCGGTTTGAAAACAAAACGTAAGCATTGATGTCGCTGCTGTATTAAGAAAATTACCAGGAATACCATGGAGTAAAGATAGTTAAAATAAACATATATCTGCATACAATTAGTTTGGCCCTGAAACAGGACAACTTAGCTCTAACAACCAACCAAAGTATGGCAAAGCACCAACTAATTTTGTTGATGCTACATGTTACTTGTATGACCTTGCTTATAATACATCAAACGATATCAAAGGTGGCATGAAAGCAAATATTTCACTTGGTGGCCACTAAAGGTAAAATATAGTGATAAAATGATTTCGTAGCTAATTTTATCCAAGGTATAGTACAGTTATCGCGGCTATTGGAAGTGGTGAAGCTGCTGTTGAAAAAATTAGCAAAGGGATAGATCACGCGTGTTACCGCTCGTGGATGGTTGGCCAAACAATCGTTAAAGAAAATTTATCAATCTGCGCAAGAAATATTTCACGTGGTTTTTTTCATATTCGAAAACCTAATGAGGTTCACCAAGTCTATCTCTTACTTCTTCCACCTCATCGTGTGCTTGGAAGACTATACAAATACGCGTTAATCATTGTTGGTGTGATAAGCAGATGTAAAGAACCTGAACGTTAACATCTAAAGATTCTGCAAATGTCGTCGATGCTCTTAAACGTATTTATTTACCAGGACTATTAACATGACCAAGATTGTTAAATGTCGGTCCAGGTGAAGGACGTCTCGGATCTGTTGCGTCAATATTGGTAAAATATCAATTGAAAGTTCATGTTGGCATGTCAACACATATATTGTGAACAAACTAGTGCGGAACGATTTAATCGCGTACTAACAGAAATGTGTTTCTCACATCAATACGCACAAAAATTATTAATACGACCTCAGATATCACAGCGATCTCGGACTCGGTGGGCTAGCACATCACAGCGCTTTTGTGCATGGGTAACTTGATTTCCATCAATTATACATGCAATAAATAATGAAATCACGCGTATAATTGGATGTAAACCAACTAATGCGATTCGACAAAAGACTGTCACTATTACCCAGAAAATGATTTTAAAAGCACCATCGTTAGAACCACTTCGAAATAATGCTGTCCGTTATTTGTATGCACCAGAAGAGTTAGAAGGCGGTCAACGTTGCGCTACTGACCATGTTTGATTCATTGATTCATTTACAGCTTCAAACATAATTGATGCGATGATTTGCCGCCCATCAATGAAAGAGCGGTAAATCCATCAAGCCGAGGAAATGAAAGTCGCTCCAGCAAATACTGAATTATGACCAAGACATATTTTGTTACCATAACGTGCATTGATCACACAATCGCATGATGACCAAATTGGTAAAGTGGTAATGCCTTCAGAAAATATTCATCGCTTGGTATCATGTGGTGACAAACTCACTTTGGTATATCAGTATACACTCTGCAATACATTCCACATGCATTGCATGCCTAGGATCGTTTTGTACAATAACCTGTAAAACACCTTTCTCCACGATCCCGAGTATAGTTTAGGTCGAGGTTCCACATATCCTTTGATCGGTTTTCCCAAGCAGTCGTCTTTGAATTTGCCAATAACATTTTTGTTAGCTCTGCTAAAAACGGTTGTTCTTTTCAATAATCTATGTTATCAAATTCGCTCGTGAGTGAGCTGATGCGATATCTGAATAAACATCATCGGCGGTTATATGTATCAGCAGCGAGTCGGTGTCTGTATAAACCATTTAGACACGATGGTAAAACGGTTTGATTTTGTAATAAAACTCATACATGAGCATCTTTGACATTCAATTATTGATGAACATAGTTCTTGTCAACCTGATGTTTGTTTTTTATACTATGAACGGCAATAAGTCCAACATCAGCAATAAGCATTGGAAGCTTACCTTGTTCATTATCACAAACAAGGGCAACTCGAATTCGCGTTGGTAAATTCTCTTTTGTATTTCCAAATAAAGAATTAGTAATGAGTTGAAAGAAATCTTTTTCTCAAATTCGCTTGTGGACTTTGTTCTCAGATCCATACAATTTTTCTCATCCACAGCTGTAATACCTATTAATGCAAGTATGTCAGCTTTTCGTGCACCGATTGGTATTCGTGGATTACACTCACGTGTTGAATGAGTGCACGTCACATTTACAGACGTTTGTAGTTGATCAGGGAATAGACGAAGCACAATTGGCGAAGTTCATTTTCAAATCTCAATAATTTAAGTATGTGGTCTTTTCGCATATGGCTTGGAATTGTTCTCTAAATATGGAATTATGGATCCAATGACACAAGTATATAGGCTTTTTGCATACGTCTTAGTATTTGTAGTCCACGCTGTTCCGCAAGTTGTGTGAGTTGAATTACGTTCAGCGTGTTTCTCTACGTCAGGGGAAAAATATTTCTATAATTGATAATTTCATTAATACTATTTTCCTACCGGGATTAAAAACTGCAAATGGTTTTGGAACGGTGTAAACATCATTATGTAATTATACAACACCATGTTCCAGTTTTGAAGGCGTGCACCATAATACTCACGAACAAAATCACATGGTCGGCAAAGTTGATTATGTGATTTGACTCCATTGCCGCATTGAGACATGGTCGAGGGCCTGCACCAATATGTAACACCAATAAATTTGATTTATGGTATTCATAATGACAAGTTCTGCCCCATTGTTCATATTTTCTTATGCATACGCCTTTACAATTATTTGAATTGCTTCAATTGTCTGACGATTATTTTGTTACTATTTATTGAGATATACTCTCATGCGTGACGATAACAATCATCAAGTCATATGGTATATAACATATTAAAAGACCGGTTAAACCTCAATAGAAATGATGCTATATACTTAAACGTGAATTTTACATTGATGCAGGAATAGCCCTATAGGCCTAAACGAGACCCAAGTGACAGTCTGTTTAGACAAAGCTATGTCACCTACTATCCATTACGCTCATATAATATCAAACACAGTACGTGAAGTGACCATCACCAGGTCATCTACTTTCCAGCACTCCACACTGTACCATCAACACTCCTTGTTCAGTGACCAATATTCCACATATACTCCAACACTCCATGTGTAATGACCATTTCTCAGTCATCTACTGTCCAACACTCCACATTAAACTATCAACACCAAGCGTGTGCTGACCAGTACACCACATATACCATCCAACTCTCCAGGTGCCACGGGTTACCAAGTGATCTCCAAGACTCCATTTGCCGATCACTGCCATCTTATCACTGCCTGCTTGGGTTCGAGTCTCAGTTTTGGCCAATGTGGATATATGAGAAAGCTTACTAGAAGCATCCTCTGAGTCGGTGTGTTTTTTTTACCGAGGTTACACTGGGTTCTAACTCCACCAGTTATACTGGCGCCATGTATAGACTCTCATGCGCTGAACATGGCGTTAAACACAAGACAACTATCCAACTAGCCGTGTTTAGTAACCAACTATCAGTCATCTACTATCAACACCACATATCATGCCATCAACACAATGTGTGTACGGACAAAACCAGACATATACTATCCAACACTTCATTTTTAGTTATATTATGATTACTTTTATTCTCGACCGTTTTAATCTAATGTTCTGGATCTTTTGTAGTCTCCACTAAAGTCCTGACGATTATAAATTTTAATACTATTGTTAGTCACGATCATTTTGGTGCTATTTTGTGTTGGTTCTATTGATTAGAGTTATTAATAACATCATTTATGCAAATGCAAAGTTGGTGACACATCCATTAAATATGAATAATAGGTATTGGTGTTAGATAGTATATGTAGGGTATTGGTCACACGGTGTGTTGATGGCATGATGTGGGGTTTAATACAGTAGACAACTGAGTGCTTAGCACAACATGCGGTGTAATTTGGTTCAGGGTGTCAATACCATGCCAAATTCTTGTTTGGGTATATAGTGCCATTGTCATGTTAAGTTCATGTGTGGGTCTGTACACTTTTACCGTGTGTAGATCATCCACTTCAAATAATGTTACCATTTACCCTCGATGCTAAATTCACGTTTTGGTATATAGCGTCATCCCCATGTTAAATTCCCGTTTTGGACCAATACACTTTTACTCAACGTAGGTCAACCACATCTATCAAGGTTTCATTTTACCATCAAAGTTATATTTTCATTTGGGTATATAGTGTCTTTCCCATGTTAAATTCTTGTTTGGGCATATACTTTTCTGACTTTATTGAACATGGGTCCCAAGAGGCACATATTACTGCTTATGATATTTATTTCTGTCAAACTTACAATCTTTTTAATAAATGGTTTACTTTGTACTTTGTTATGAAATTATAGTCTATTGTTCCTATTTGCAAATGGATATTGGCATAATTAAAACGAATGTGTGCAATTTCATATTGCTTTCCGTTTATTGATGGTTCAGTTTAGTTGGAGTCTAGCATAAGTGTGGGTTCTTGCATTGCAACTAGTTTGTGGTTTCCGTTCATGACTTTCTATTATGTGAATTTTAATCGTGAGAAACTATATATCATTGTAATGAATAGTCTGAGATATGATTTCAATTGGTTTCTACTGGATTGGTTTATATATATATATATATATATATATATATATATATATATATATATATCAGTCTGAAAGAAAAGTAGGGTTGTAGTTTTCTAGACACAGTGTTTCATGGTGATATTAACTTTTATTCTGTTCAACCACCAACCTGGAGATAACAGATAACGCTGATATTCAGGGTGCTAGATATAAGTTTCACGAGTCTTGACAGTTTTAATATGCATGCCATGCAATAATCATATATCTGTAGAAAGAATATTCTTTTTTTGCCTCTCACTTAAAAATATTACTGTTATAGTATTCATATCCCCACACGATTGTCCTATGAAATATTTTAAAACTTGTGGTGGGTCATATGTTGTTAATCTAGGGTTTAACAAAAATAACGAACGTAAATTGTTATACAAGTCTCACCTGACAGTCCCATTTCCAGGTTTACTGCATTGTTGTTGGCATGTCTCAAATGTGATACACAGGGAACTGATTTTATGGTGAAACTCCCTAAGTTTTTTTATCCACATACTGATGAAGGTGTTTTGCAACAGCTCCAAAGGACTGATGAACAGATAAAAAATTTAGTTTCTCCTTCACGCTTAACGATTCGTCTTGTTCGGCCATTTTGTCTTCTTGAAGTGATAATCAATTTCGACTGGCGTTATACTGGCACACAATAGTGAACCGAGGGGAAATTATCTCGACAACATGTAAAACTTCACTTTTAAACATGTGTAGATTGCCATGGGTATTCTATGTAGCAATTCATTAAAAGACACAAATTATTGGAGGCTTTTGATATAGCAAACGTATCTATCATTTAACTACCAAAAGGAACTTTTTAAGAGATGTTTGTTTTCACGTTGAATTTATGGTAGTGATGAACCAGAACTTACCTTTTAAACGATTGAACATTCTATGTATTTGAACTCAATATATGGCATGTCTTATACTTTCAGGGTTTATTGAAGACAGGCAATATTGTGGTATGCATCATCTCATTAATTTCTTTTATTTTAGCAGCTTCAAATTATGTTATTTATAAAAGCATACCCAAAAATTAAATTAAATGTGTCTTGTCACGTGCAGTTTTGTGAACATTATGAGAGGTAACAAAATTGGTCATAAAATTCTATGTTGACAAACAGATAACAAGTGTCATTGACCCTATACAATTGTCATAATCTGCAAATAACTGTCATAAAAACTGGTTTGTTATTATTATATATCACAGATAAGGTATTAACAAAGTGCCCAAACGTGGTGTCTATGCAACCCGTTATTTATTTATGGTTGAAAAGATGAAATTGGGTAAAAAGTAAAAATCGATTAAATATACGAGGACCATGCTTAAGACACAAAATTAAAATAGCTCTACCCGTATATTGTGCGCTATCTTGGCGTCTTTAGATCTCTGAATACAATTTCTGTTAATGATGAAATGAGTACAGATGTTGCCCATTTGATGCTCCACTAACTGCACAGGTGTCATAATATCGTACACGAGTGTATGACGTATCCACCCAAGGGTAAGATACATTGGTTATTATAACGTTGAAAGATCATTTTTATATAAGGTACTAAATGTTACCTAAGTATGTTATATTGTATCGTGATGTAGGAGTGGTGATGGAGTGGGTGTTTTGTCCTACTGGCCTTCTTTGTGGATCTTCACTCCGTTCTCACATCTACCCTCCCCCATGACAATTTAGATATTATTGACAGTTGCATGTTGATCACGTTCAATTTTTTCCATGGGTATGCAAGCATCCAATACACACGTACCATGAGGGATCCAGTCATCGGGGGTGGAGTCTCGTCCGTCTGAAAGTGCCCCAAATGCATGAGTGGGGACAAAACATCAGCCTTTCACACCATTGTGATATGATTGTAGAAATAAATATCAAGCAGATGAGTGTAGTTATGCAGGTAAGCATTGTAGCGATCAGTACCAACACTGTGTGCTTAGTGAATCAAATAATGAATGTACTGATTCTATATAAACTATATCAAAAAGGCTCTGTATTAATATTTTCCCACAGCAATACTACACAGTGCGGTATAGTTTCTGTTGCAAGATTTTGTACTGACAAAAAGAGGAATATATAGTCCAGTTGTAAGTATTCATTCATATTGTGAGAATTCATCATACGTGTTGTATATATCATGAGTATATTCACAATGTCCATGTATCAAACCGCACGCTATGTATTTATGTCCGTAAGATAGTTATCGAGCAACCGCTGACAAATAGAAGTAGTTTCACTGATGACTTCAGCTGCGTTGTTGCCCGCACGAATTGATCGCACAAGTATTTCTAATCAATCAGCAAGGTCGTTAGTGTCATACAGTATACCAAGGCCCTTTCCTTCTTTTTCTTGTTGTTAACGTCTTTTGAAATTTTCATACCTTGAGAAATCGTCTTCTTACCATTTCATTATGTCTTTTAATTGGGTAAAGGCGTGTCTTTTGGTGGTTCCATAACAGGCGCAGATACCTGTTTAGGTGTTTGAATATATATTTGATATATAGCCTCTATAAAAGTTTGCTTAAAATATCTACATATGAGGTAGTCTTTTGCTGCACCTATCAATCGATAGATGTTAACAAGTTTTTCAAAGTCCGGCCATATAAGATCTCTACTGCTAATCTGCTTTGTTCGGTCCACTGTTTGTTTACCCATCCAGGACAGTGCTATTCAATGTATCTACAACCTTTACTCGCTGCTAGTTTATTTTCCAACATGTACACAGTTATCTCTGATTAGGTACAAATTTGGGTAAATCGTGTAGGAAGTTAGTTATCTTTCATTACGTACGAAAAGGGGTAAATTGTATTGGATCATCATAGATTATAGATTTCATACCGTGCTGGTTGTTTAAATTTTTGTTTACCTTTTGGTTCCTTTAACTTTGATTCATATTCATGTGGTTTTTCTTGTGGAAGATGCATAAGCGATTCTTCAACGTCTTCTTTGACTGCAGCCATTTCCGCTTGCAAGCTTATGATACTCTTTGCAGTCTTTGTTTCGAAAATGTTGATGTAAAGTTCTCACAAAATATTACAATCAAACATTCCGTGATGTATTTTGCAACAATATGACACAAGTTCCATAGATCACAAACTGTGTGATTGTTTTTGCGTTAGTTTTATTTTTTGTAAAGCGAATAGTGGTAAGGTGCAGAAAAACACGTCTGAACATTTCACTTGGTGAATATCAACTGAAACCGATTCGAGGCTATGGCGGTAGAAGAAAAAATTCGTTTACATTGAGTGACGCATAGTTTTGTTCTAAGGCAATGTGCAAGATAATGCCTATGCTTTAACGTTTTGCCATGCAGGACAGACAGGATAGAGTGTGAATTTGCAATCTTGTGTTGTGTACTGAAACATTTCCTCTTGCTCCAATAAATACTAAACTGTAATATTATTGTTACACGTTTTGAAACTGGCAAAATGTTTCTCACTTAGGTATTTTGACATGCACACGCTTTCATAGATAGAGAGAGTCAAATGTTATACCAGTTTGTTGTTTTCAAACCAGTAAATTTGGGAGTTTGTAAGAAAATCTTAATATTTCTGGTAAAGTTGCAAGTATGCGTGCATTGGATAGTGCCAACTATCAGATTGACATTTTTCTCCTGACACATATCATATGGAGAGTCTGTGCAAGTTTCAAAACTAAAGTCACATAGTTGTCTATTGCTTGTAGACATTTCGACTTTGGAAAATGTTAAGTGTTGCAAGTCATTATCACAAAAAGAGGTAAAGATAGGGTTGTAACAACTGTTGTTTGGATAAATCACGTAACACACCTACTCTGTCTTGAACTTGGATCGACAACACAAGGCAATTTATACTTTTCATACACGTTAAATGGGTGCTCAAAGTCACAACTTTTTAGAACCATCTATACCATCAAATATGGGGAATACGCACAGCCAAAGATGACCTATGTAATGTCTGAAATCACAAACCAACTATAAAGATAGTTGTATTGTTTAAATGAAGGAGATGAAATCGCACAAAATGATGCATACAAATTAAAAATGAAGATTTGAAAAATAAAATTTGAAAACGAAATTTGAAAACGAAAATGAAAAATGAAATATGAAAAACAAATATTTAAAAACTAAATTTACACATTAAATTTGAGAAGGGAAATTGTAACAAATGAAATTCGAAAAATGCTATTTAAAATTGAAAGATTGAAATGAAAATGCAAAGAAAATGAAATTTGAAACACATAGTTTGGATATAAAATTTAAATGGAAATCGAACAAACCCAAACCACTCCCACCTTGTTGGTGGGGCATATTATATATATATATATATATATATATATATATATATATATATATATATATATATATATATATATATATATATATATATATATGTGTGTGTGTGTGTGTGTGTGTGTGTGTGTGACTTCGTTCTTTTTGTGCATTTTAGCCTCTTGAGAGATGGTATATACTACTTGTTTTATAGCTTGAACAATGCATTAAATAGGTAGTGTATGGTATTGGCTGCTCCAGCGGCGTATTGAGTAGTGGGTTTTTGGATACTGGATGGCAAATAATGAGGTGTAGGTCGGTCACTCAGAACGGATTGTTGATTTTTATGTCATGGAATCTTTGATAATAGGTAACAGTGTGATGGACAGTAGACAACTAAGTGTTGGTCACTTGAAACGTCGTATTGGTTAATAAGTGCAGAAATAAAATTTTCAGCTAGAGAGCATAGAGAGCTCAGCTGTTAAACATATAGACATTTTAACATTAAATTTCGTGTTAGAGATCAGAGGCCCTAAACCAAAAATTATAACCTCAATGATAAATTCTCATCTATTAAATTAATTATTGGTCCAAAATGAGTTTTTTTTATACTGGAATTAGGATTTTTGTAAATCAGTTTCCGCTGACTAGATTTTTTGCATGTTCAAACTTGTATCTTTCGCTACTTAAAACCACTCTAAGCTTTGGGCTCTAGCAGTGTTGCCATTATATCTAGTTTAATGTTTAGAACTGATATATTTTTTTACCAGTAATAAACATTTTATTATAAGTGAGACGCAGCACTTTGATTTTCATAAATTTATTTCACTATTTTGAAAACCGTTTGAAAGTAGGATATGCATTCACTAGAACTTGTGTGTAACAATTTCGTATTAATAGCAAAAATGTTTCAAGTTTGTAAGGTATTCGAATTTACTTTTTACTTAAAGAAATATTGCATCCTTTACGACAAGTTTATTTTAAACATTGGTATCTGAATGCAATAAAATGCTCATTAGTTTGAAAATGTTCAAATGGTCGGAAGACATTCCTGTAAATTGACAAATGATAGGAGTACACTCAGAATCTGTCCCAGAAGCTTTGAGGACATATTACGTTGTACAGATACAAGTGAAATGCAGAGAACACTTTGCATCTGAAACGGTATAGGCCTTAGAATTATTGGTGTCTGAAGACTGATTACTTTGAAAATATCGAAATAGTCAAAATATTGGTCAAATGCAAATTGTATTAGTTTTCGTTCAGTGAAGCATCATGAATGATATCCGAGTCCGTAGTTGAGTGAATGTTTATATCAACGTCTTGAAATGTAAATCAAATTACCTTATTCAAGCCTCGTCTGCGCCATTACGATTTCTTTAAAACTAATTATAATGTTACTTAATATACGTCTGTAATATTATTTGTATAATGGGTAGAACATGTTTGTCTACCCTTATATCATGCAACGGCGCCCATAACTACTTCGTCCCTTATCACAAATAAACTCTTATATAATTTCAGGGTCAACATGGCTGACATATATACAGACCACCCTTTCTCTTGATATATCGAACAAAATGGTGCTGAAATCGTTTGTGCCCGAAACGAATTCGGTTATCTTTAGCAACATTTTGAGAGGCACACATAAAAATTAACTGAGCTACGTTCTTGAATATCATTCGCGATGCAGAGCTGAACGAACTATAACAACATTGCCACAGTCATATCATGTATCCTGTTTCTATATTCTAGGCGAATTCTGTAACCCTATTATCGTTTTCTTTTCATAGGGGTTCATAGTCATCCAAATACCTCCATATGTTGACGTTGGGAATCGGAAGTAGCATGTATCATTAGACATTGCTAAGAAGCAAAAGAGTCTTTATTTGGAGTTACAAGCACCGTGTTTACGCATATTCAATGCGAGTTAATTATTTTCTCACCATACCCAATTCACAAGTGGTCACCAGAAACATGTCAGTGTTATTTATGCTTCACTTTGCTTTTACTATTTCTTTTAATATCATAAAACGGTACAATTTGTAAATTAAATTTGTTCGATATGCTTTAAACTCCAACTAGCCAGCCGGACTGGCTACTTAATGTTTTGCATCGGACCTGCTACCAAATACACAGGTAAACTCTTTAATAGTAGTATGATATGCCTATTATGGTGTGCGTTCCATTGAAATAGCCACCTTACTGTGCAAAAATTGACCTATCACAACAAAAAGATTGATCACAGTGTGAATTATATTATTATGAGGTAATATGAGGTACTGAGTTGACCCATACTAATTATGTAATGCGACCCACGTGTCTTACCGTAGTGCAAGACATACGAAGAAAGAAAAGAAAATTTAGATTTAAGAAGAAAGGAAAGGATGATTTATAAAAGGAGAATAACGTTAATATAATCCATCATTTCCTCTAGTATGAAATAGGGACATCCCATCCAATAGGCAGAATTTGTTTGAAGGAAAGATGTTATTCTGAATTCCTGCACATAAATTTTGACTCCAGGTAGTGGGATATTATTGGTTATTTTTCTTTCAATCATTATGAATTGATCAGGTTAGATGGTGAATATATTACAAACTTCTACAAATAAGATAGACATATTTGAGTAAAAGCCAAGATGATGTCATCTGTCTCACTCATTTGACGAATGCGTTTCTCACATCCCTTATCAGTATGCAAAGAGAATTTACAGGAGAAAAATCCTGATCCTACTTCACACGTAACCTTTATCTTGACTCGAGGACTATTGTGACCTCCTGCTGCGAGCATAGCGCACACAGGGAGTCAAAATAATCCCCGATTTTTATGACCAACTATTAATTTTAGTTTATTAACAACTTAGCTGAGGCACGTGTAATGGAAATTACTATAGCAGCAGAGCAGATGTTGCTTAGTGCGATATTAATCGGCTCAACTTGAAGGGCATTTTAGCGCTAAAATGCATCATACTGCGATTTTTTGTTTATAGCCTTCAATAACATAAAGAAAGATAACACCATAGGGGCTTGTATCTTTGTTTACAATTTACGTAGGCATAATGTGTACTATATATAATAATACAAAGGACGGCAATTCTCCCATTTCTCATGAGACCAATTCAAGAAATGACACATATTCCAAGCTATACTTCGTACAGCGTAAATATCTTTTTTAGCAGCGATGTCAAGCTCGGAGATTCAACCTTTTAGGCCAACATGATTTGACTTACTGTTGCACCTTTAAGGTCCGTTTTTCAACGTTACCGCTGCACATGGCCAAATAACACCAACTTAATATTCAAGTGCAACGCGCTGAATGGAATGGCGTTTTTTCATTGGTCGATCAAAATGACGTATCGTGCCTGATTCTAACCTCATTTTCGGTCGACCAGTACTTTTTCCTGAATGAACTCATTCGATATATAAGTGACTTGATTGGAAGAAAAACATTGATAGTCTCATTCAAACAACTTGATTTGTAAAGCTTGGTCACCATGGCTAGAAAACGCTACTCGCACTCACACTGATTGTTTAATCAGATTTATTCATGTTCATGAGAAATGGGGAAATCTCATCTCAGACATCCAGTGGTGATTAGAGATCGTAGCAGATTGTCGCTGACAAAGTTAATATTACCGTTACCTTCTTGACTACTATTATTTGACCATTAAAATGTCTTCAACGTCATTTACTATTTGCATTTAACTTTTAAAGTAACCGCTGTAGCTAAGAGTGAATAAATTGTTTAATAGGTGTTTTGCAATTTGAAAGTGACACCACTATTCATAATACACCAATCTAACCTCGATTATCACTGTTTGTTTATCAGGAATGTGATTTAAAAAATTCATTATGCAACGGTGTTGGATAGTAGAATTCTATCCTCGGGCGCAAACTTAATACCTTCCGGTGGAATTTTTCTGTCATATAGATTAAATTATTTACACATGGCATGAGAACATAAAATGTCTTGTAGCACCGAACAGTTCCAAATGTAAGCAGTCGTGATCGCACACATGCTTGCATGGTTGCTGAGTTTCAAAATTATGTTTCAAAGAACACAATGCTCATTAGTAACTTGCAAGTATCGTCCATGGACCGAACGTCATAGTATTACCAGAATGATGTCACTGTATTATTATAATCTCTTTTACAGACTACTGGGTAAAAATATTTAATTCAACAACAACATGTCTCTTTATCCGAAAAATGGCAAAAGCACTATTGAGCATATTCATGAGGCCGATGTTTTTCCTATTTACAAGGACCTCAAGACAACAGTCTGTGTCAATCAAAGGAGCTAATACCACGAATAACATTTCTGTAATAAGTAAACAAACGCGCATTCACGAGAATCTAATTTCACACATGCATGATATTACTTGTTTCACATTTATATGATTTATCAGTGCATATTTCAAAGCCATACATCAATATTTTAAGTCACGCACAACGAAACGTGGCGCAAAATGCTTAATACACCCGATTATTCCTCTCTTATATTACCAAAATATTTATACGTGTGAATATCCAGATAATTCCTTATATTAATAGATTTATCGAGAATCTGGTTTACGAAACTAAAATCCTTGCTGCCAGAAATTCTCATTGATTTATTTATTGTTCGAAATGATGGTCTGAAAAAGTTGAGATAACAAGCAAGGAGTGATGATCATATTTCTCTATAACAAAGCTTTAGAAAAGAATTTATTGATTTAGATATTTTAGTCCCTGGTGTTGAATTAATTAAATTATAATTTGTAAGCACCACAAAACGTGAAGATAAGAGACCGAGTCCTAGGCATGAATATATTAGTCATGCATTTCATATTGAATCAAGTGACCCAGATATTCAGTGATATTGCTTAATTTGAGTAAATATTTTCAGTCATCAAGTATTAAAATCCAGAAATGCACAGAACATTCAGAATTTTCTCAGTAGCATAGTTTATTTTGATTGAATGTACCTTGATAAAGTAGTATAAAAATAAGCCTTCCTACGACGATCGAAAAAATAAAAAGCGTCGACAGATTTAAAAAAGCGTCGACACTTTACTGAGAAAATCTCTCCGGAATTTGTCTAATTAATATTACTCCATTGTCGTTGGTGATTTTTTCTATTTTATTATGCACGCGTTTTACACAATTACGTCTTCGCCGAGGTCCCCCCACCCTCTCTGCTGTTATTCATCCAAATATTTTATCAAGACCTACACGATATCTTGTTCTAGGATCGTGCAAATTTATTGTTATAAATCCATGCGGAGCAGCTTGCGCTCGTGAAAAGAAATTTTTAAATTTAATTATATCCATGTCACCGCTGCACCAAGTTTGATGAATATTTCTCATTGTGTGTGTATCAACTCCATTAAACACAACTAAAATATTACAGTTATCTATGATCACTTTTGGTATTTGTGTGTATCGTTGAGTAACGTAAATGACATCAGTGTTTTTATGTCTACCTCGAGAAAATATTCTAGCTGGGTTTGTTTGTTTATCCAGCATCACATCGTCGTATACAACCAAATTATTAATAAATCCGTCTATGGAATCTACTGTAGGTGCTTCATCAATATCGGTTATAAACTTGATAACTTCGTCATCCAGTAATCGCGCGTTTTCATTAAAATCCTTGAGCACATGATAACATCGTTGATCATCAACTGACGGGGCTACCAAATACAATTTATCCCACTTTAACCATCTCATTATAAGATTAAGTAACAACTGTGTCTTTCTACTTCCAGATGGTCCTATTATTATCATTCTGATGGAATTCGGTAACGCAGGATGATGCTTGACAGGTTCTCGTTTTCTTGTCGCTGAGAAATCAATTATATCCATTCTGTATAAAATATCTATGGATTTATATTGTGTGAAGTGCAGGACGCGTACCCCGACGGATACACTAACAACTATTACCACAAAAAATAAAAAATCAGCAGTTACGGGTAAGTGTACGCGTTGTGGTACAAAGAAATTCAAATTTATCTCTACTGACAAGTCAATGCAATCAGGTGAAAAACCAAAACCAAAATCAAGTATAAAAAAAGCAACGCGGAGGTGATATTGCAACAAAATTAACAAAGTTACCGGGAACTCCGTGGGCTAAATACCCAGGAGAAAAACATCTACCAGGATATAATTATTGCGGTCCTGGTACTCGACTCGATGTCAGGCTTGATAATCAGGATCAACCAAAACCAGGCGAGGAACCAATAAATGTTACTGATAAAGCATGTCATGCTCATGATGTTGCGTATAAAAATAATGATCTACAACATAGGCATATTGCAGATGTGAAATTAATTCACGCGCTAGGTTCTATAAAAAGTAAAAATATCAAAGAAAAATTAATTAGCTAATTGGTTAGTAAGATCTGCGATGAAAGGTAAATTAGCGCTTGGGGCTGGTAATATATACAATGGAATCGATTTATTATTCCCCAATTGGATACTGGAAAGGTAAAGCAGCAATTAGTAAACTTGCTGATGCAGCAGCGGTTAAACATTCTACTGCTAAAGCGTGGTTATCCAAACAGGCAATATGGCAAATTTACCTACCACCACCTAAGCAAATTCGATTTGCACATTTCGATGTTAGTGTTCCTAATGAAGTTCATCAAGCTGATATTCTGTTTTTACCACATGATACTGTACGTAGAAAAAACGTACAAATACTCGTTAACTGTCATTGACGTTCCAAGTAGATATAAAGAGGCAGAACCGCTATCAACGAAAACATCATCTGAAGTAGCCGATGCTTTTAAACGAATTTATCAACGAGGTGGTCTGCGATGGCCACAGCTGCTACAGGTTGATCCTGGCAAGGAATTTCTTGGTCCAGTATCATCGCTGATGAAACAACATAATGCCAAAATACGACGAGGACATACTGCAATTCATCGTGATCAGGCAATTGTTGAACGATTTAATCGAACACTCGCTGAGCGGTTATTTGGATATCAATACGCGAAGGAATTTATTTCAGGATACGAGATCTCGTGAATGGGTTGCAAGATTACCAAGTGTGATAGCTGCATTAAATTACGAGATCACTCGAACAACCAACACGAAACCTATTCATGCAATTACAAAAAAAAAATATACCAATACAACGACGTGATCTTTCAACACAGCCAGTGCTAGGTAATATCACTGTCATTAGTATTTATACGAGCCCGGTGAACTCGAAGGTGGTAAAAAAAGAGCGACTGATCCTATTTGGAGTGTTACCACACATAAGATATCCACCGTAACTAGATCCTCAGGTAGACCCGCAATCTACAGGCTGGATTCAACTACTCCTCAACGTGGATTTGTACGTGAATAATTACAAGTAATTCCCGAGGATACACAATTACCACCGCGACCACTTAACTAGCTCCGTTACGTCGATTACATTCAAGACAGGTCAACATGATATTTTCTCGTGTATGACCGCGACTGTTATCTTTTCTGTCTACGGTAAATTGTCTTGGATCATTTTTTAGATACCGCCATAACATTATATAATTACAACTTGCACAGTGATCATTCTGCTTATGTTTCAACTCGCTGATAAATTCGACGTCGAGATCAAATTCTCGATTATTTTTTTATAACCAGCTAATATTTTTCTTATTATATCACTTTGACATTCGTCAAGGCCTCGACATTTATCGAGGTCATCATTAGTCACTGACGAGTTCATGACGATTCGTCTCAGTTGTGATATTTTTCTAACTCGAGACACTGCAAGATAAACTACGTTTGACGATTCGATGTGATCATCGACGATCCAAACAACTGTATCAGTAATAGTTAATCCCTGAGATGAATGAATCGTCATTGCGTATCCAATCGTCCACGGGGATTTATCAGCACGTAGAGCATCTTCAACAGCGTTGATATCAACTGTGATAATATCATTCAGCACAAGATTCTGTTCCTTGACTCTCTCTGTCCTGGTATATCAACGTCAATATTTT
Organism: Sinohyriopsis cumingii; assembly: GCA_028554795.2. NCBI lineage: Eukaryota > Metazoa > Mollusca > Bivalvia > Unionida > Unionidae > Sinohyriopsis > Sinohyriopsis cumingii. The sequence goes on along the minus strand of CM068834.1, from coordinate 113,886,389 downwards.
GCCGTCGCGTATCTGCTGGTCGATAACATAACGGAACTGGCAATGTTGGATATTTTTCTGTATGCAATTGAAACAATTCTCGTTGAAGTGTATCACGAACTATCTTTCTACTTGCAACTATTAAATCGGTTGGTCGCCACGTTTGTAGCAAGTCGTTCATGGGTGTTTTTGAAATTATTTCACACATTACTTCACAATGAATTTTATTCGGTTGTAGTCTGATTAATTTTTTAAACTGTTTCAATGTTGCATCAAGTGCTCTATGATCATCATTCATTTCTTCGTAATAATCGACAAAGGTTTTTCCCCATCCATGTGGAGAAGGTCCAACTATGGGTGGTGATTGACCATGATCGCCGCACATTATTACAGCAGTATTTCTTGTTAACAACCAATCTAGAAATGTTTTTAATGTTTCTAACGGCACCGTGCATATTTCATCCCAAATGATGATCCTTGGAATGTATTTCTCGCCCATCCTTAAAGATGTCCATGTATCACCCTTCCATCGGAAAAAGCTGTGATAAGTACATGATTGTACTCCTCGTGGTTTTATTTCTCGCGCGAGTCTATGTGTTGGTGTCAGCACGATCATATCTGAGTTTTGAAATAGTTCGATCGCTCGAGTGGTTTTACCAGAGCGACCCGATTCGTTTATGTATATCGTTTTATATCTGGCTATTGGATCATATACCGATGGTAACAACAAAGTTGTTGATGATATATTTGATCGCTGGTTTTTATAATAATCATCTTTGATCGTAACATCTGCTGATTCTGAATAATCAAGTATACTTTCTTTCTTTATTCTCCATGAACCCCACGGTGCATTATCGTCCGTAAAATCATCCAACAACGATGCATATTTCTTATCGATTTAGAACGAATCCGTTGCAACCCTAATTGCGGTATCATGGAATTTATTTATCATAGATAGCAAGTTTATGCTCACGTAGGCCAACATCGATGATCTTAAATGCGTATACTGAGGCGATTCTCCATCGATATAGCTTACAATCGTACCTAATCGTGTTTCATTTGATAAATAGACATCCTCGCGGTTTATAAATATATTTCTCGATGCTGCATCCGCAACTATAAAATCGTATTCGGTATCATCCAGTATTTATCGTGCATGACGTTGTTTATGATCATATGCACCACCTTGAGTAAACTTTCCTAATATCTTTCTTCCAAGATCTTCTGCTGTTTTATCGCTATTATTGAGCTTAATCTCGAGGATTCTAGGAGCTTCTTTGATAATATCATCGGGGGAAGCATCAGGACATTTTTCTCTAAATTCCTTAATGACCTCATCGAGACTGATATTTTCCCTCGGTGGTAACCAAACCTCGGTTTGTTTCTTATATGATATAATTGCCTCACTAACCACCAACGATACCAATATCGCACAATCGAGCATATATCGTAATAAAACTTTTGGTGCCCAGCGTTTTTCTGAGAAATGTCTACCAAACCAAACATAACATATCGTATGAAGATCCATAGCAAACTCGAATGATTCAACACAAGCAAATCCAGTTAGATCAAAATCCGGCAATGGTCCATTTATCGATACTCGCGTCATTTCATGTGTTGGATGACCGAACCTTGCACAATAATTAGAACAATCTCCGTATCCGAGAAAACTTCCTGGATAACACGCAAACCATATCAACAGATATCATATCGTTGTAATTATATTTGGTATTCCACAATCAGCCGTGGCCATACTGGACGCAACTTGATTGTATATCCGAAAGAAATTCATTTCTGGTTGGTTTACACGAATGTTTCTCTCTAGCAACATGAACTGCAACAGATGGAACAGTAAAACAGTTGCTGAGCAACTCATCAATGTTTTTTTTTGAATATCTTTGAGCAAGATTTTTCATTTCTTCATGAATGGATTCTTTACGATATATTTCACCGTTAGGTCGCACAAATTGATCATATTTTTCATCATCTGAGCTCTTAAATAACCACACTGACACAGGATCATTTTTACTTATTTTGTTAATAAAATCAAACATGTTATCATCATAAAATTTAACAGTTCGATCTCGTGGAAATATTGTTACTGCGCTAGTCCATGCATGTGCGTTATGATCAATGATATTTATTGGAGTTCCTTTTGATTTATACTTTGATTCATACAAAATCTCTCCTGTTATCGTCGCTACGGTTATTGGAAATTTTAATCTTTTTCCTAACTCAGTGACATCTTTGATAGACGCTCCGGTATTTTTAACTGTTTCGCCCCACTCGTTTATTGTTTTACGTCTTTTATCTGTTAAACCGTTTCCACGAGTTACGTTTGTAAATTGTTCTATTACTCGCTCGCCCACACAGTTTATTTTTGAAAATTTCATTGGCGCCAGTTTATCAACGCTAGGTTTTTCATTTATCACATAGATTCCATAAATAACTGCTGTTACAGGATACGCTCGCTCATAATACGGTCTGTCAATACCGGTCAATAGACCTTGTTTGTAATTTCTACTTAGTATGACAGTTTTTTTCACCCTTGTGTACAGGATCAAATTTGTCACGGATAATCCAGTTATCTGTTTCTGCAAGTATGACAAATTTTATTCTGAAAAGATAACTTCTATCATCGAGCTGTTTAATAAAAGCTGCTGCTCTTTTGTCATTCATCGTAGCGTCGACACCTTTGGCGTTGACCTTGTCATTGCGAATAATCTTGAACGTTGACCAGACATGAGATGCACCATCTGCGTGAAATTCTTTCTTGGCGTCGTGAATTTTATTGATCAAACCTTTATTTTTCCGGCCAACCAAATCTCGTATTGGCACGTCAGGAGATATCCTGTCAAGGTTAAAGTTACTTGTTTTCCAGGGCTTTATTTGGGATAATCTTTCAAACGCATCCATATTATATTTCAGACAAGTATTTAACTAAAAAAGTATTATATATACAATGTCTCAATGCAAATGGTTGATGATCGGATCATTAACTTATTGTAATAAACCCTGCAGAAAGGAATTCTGCGGACAACACATGCAAAACGTTCACCGTGGAAGGTTAGGACCAATACCATGTCTGCGATGTGGTGCTGGAGTACGAGGAAAATCACAGCTGTGTGCGTGTTGTGGTGGTAAACGATACAGAGAGCTTAAAAGATATTATGACAAAAAAAATAACGTCAATAACAATGCTATAAACTCTGTGGAGGATTATCTAACTAAGTTTTCAGACAAATTATGATTTAAACAAATACTATTATTATATAAATGGAACAAAATATGAACGAGTTTGTGAAGCATCCTACAATAACAAACTACGAATCAAATATTGATGGTGTGAACAGAAACTGTCGATTAAAAAAACCAGTTGGTTATATTAATAATCATGGTTTTCTATTGTTTACTGCTGGGAAGAAACCTTATCTCTGTCATCGATTCCTGTATGAATGTCACAAGGGGTTGATCAAAGATGGTCTTGTGATCAATCATATTGACGGGAATCCTCAAAATAATAGTTTATCCAATCTTCAAACTGTTACACAGAGCGAGAATAATACACGTGGTAATACTGGGAAATGAAAAACAAGCGGAAAGAGGGCGGTAAAATCTATAAACTCAGAAACTGACGAAGAAATTATGTTTCAATCAATGAACGCGGCTGCGAAATACTTTGATATTAATCCGTCTTTAGTACAATTTGCCAAATCCACTTTTTCCAGTAAATATAAACAAAGAATCATCTTCCAATATTGCTAATGAGATAAACTATCATGACTACCTCGAATTATATTTTTTAACTATTTATTTAATATTTGGGTCTATAGTATGCGAGCAGACTACTTACCTGAAGAAGGGGGTAGCTCCGTTGAGCATACTCATGTAACTGAGTTACTTCCCTTTGACCGTGTTCACGATCGTAAGCGGAAAATTGCTGTAATACATCTATCTGAAACTTGCGATGTATTTTTAACCATCTACGTCGTAATTAATACTCGTAGAAAGATATTTATGGTTTCTAACTTACAAACAGGAAAAATAACTGCAGTTACATTGTGTAATAATAGATGTGTTGCAGAGATATACATCATATTGATGATGCGGAAAAACCCTAGAAAAATTCCCCAATTATGGGTTTTTCCGGGTTCCTCCACTATATATACTGGCCTTATACGTTGTGTTTTTGCCTCTAAGCTTGCTATTGTGCTTTGGCAGACAAGGAGTTATGGGGTTGTATTGTCTTTATATGTATCCTTGAACTTGCTAGGCTGCGGTGGCAGACTAGGAGTTATGGGATTTATATGTATCCTCTAAACTTACTAGAATGCGATGGCAATCTAGGAGTTTATATGGGGATTTATGCCCTTGAACTCGTAGAATTCGGAGGCAAGCTACGAATTCTGGGTTGTGCTGTCCTTAATTAAGATTATATTTTCCGTGTATCCTCTAAACTCGTAGAATGCGGTGGCAAGCTGCGAGTTTAATGGGATTGTCTTTACCAAACGCACCCTCTTGGGCCTCTAGACCGTTGTTTGACGGGTTAGGGGCTCTCATAGGGGTAGTGTTTCGTGTGCCCGTTGAACTTTGGTAGAATGCGGTGGCAAGGTACGAGTTCTGGGTTGTAAATATGTAAATACTTTCTGTTGTGCTGTGCCTATTGAACTTGCTAGAACACTCGACTAGGGGTTCATAGGGGATATTTTTTCTTTTAAATATGTATATACTAAATAATGAACTATGAAAATATCAATGATGTAATTGTTGCTATTAAAAAATTAGAAAAAGACAGTATTAATATATCTGAATCCTGAAAAGATTATTTCTGATTTTGAAATCTTACAAGAACGTAAAAATGATGGTGGTCTTACACTGTCGTCTGAATACAAGTTCATAAAACGAATTCAGGCAGCAATGATCCGGTCACTAGCTGCAGTAAAAGATGATCAGGTCAAGGACTTCGTTCCTCTCTCTCTGCCGCAGTAGAAAAAATTAGATTGGAGTTATCCCACGAATACGAGGCAAAAAAAAAAAAAACGATTAGTACTCGTATAAGACAATTAAAAAAAATTATGTTAGCGAGTAACTTCGTTACTGGCGAAACGATCCAAAGTAACCTCGTTGGTGAAACGACCGAACATGTGTAATATTATATATTTATTCTGAAATATTTTATTTTCTGAAATATTTTATATATTTATTCTGAAATATTTTATTTTATCAGAAATATTATATATATTTATTCTGAAATATTTTATTTTATCAGAAATCTTTTATTTTATCAGAAATATTATATATTTATTCTGAAATATTTTATTTTATCAGAAATATTATATATTTATTCTGAAATATTTTATTTTATCAGAAATGTTATATATTTACTCTGAAATATTTTATTTTTTGCAAAAACTAATCGATTTTGTAAATTTTGAGTACCCATTTACTAGTCAAAATTAAGAAACTGATTGATTTGCATGATTTTGAGTACCAATCATCATATCAATTGAAGATATTTCTGACAAAATAAAAAATATTTCAGAATAATAATAAAATATTTTTTGTAGTATTTTTTGCAAAACTGATAGATTTGCACCATTTTGAGTACCCATTTACCAGTCAAAATTAACAAACTGATTGATTTGTATGAATTTGAGTACCCATTTAGTAGTGAAAATTAACAAACTGATTGATTTTATTAATTTTGAGTACCAATCACCATATCAACTTTAGAATAAAAAATATACTTCACAATAATATGATATTTTCTTTTGTAGTATTTTTTGCAAAACTGATCGATTTGCATGATTTTGAGTACCTAAATACCCATCAGAATTAGCAAAATGATTGATTTACACGGTTTAAAGTATCAACCACCATATCAATTTCTGATAAAATAAAATATTTCTGATAAAATAAAAAATAAAATATTTCTGATAAAATAAAATATTTCAGAATAAATACAATATTTCTGATAAAATAAAATATTTCAGAATAAATACAATATTTCTGATAAAATAAAACATTTCAGAATAAATACAATATTTCTTAAAAATTTTTCGATAAAGATCTACGATCAGAAATCTATGATTTCACATTCAGATTGACAATCAGTTCCTCCACACGCAGGTAAATTAATCGTCCTATGTGGTCAGTTAGTTTAAAATTTATTCGTGTTAACATGTTATTATGACACCGCAGATAAACAGGATTAGTTGGTTCATGCATGATCAAAACCCCATGGGGAACTTGTGGTGTAAACGTGTATAAAATATATCCTTGTTGAGCCCGATTTGATCTTCCGAGATATATTTGATAGCTACCATCGATTACGTCACAAACTAGATTAACCGCGATCGTTGAGGTTATATTAACGATTCCCGGAGATACGTGTCTAACGCCGCCGTGTGGATCATTATTATATCTAAGAACAGTTGCTAGTGGGGTTATGTTTCTCCATGCATCGAGTATTTTAGGAAAGTTCTCATCGATGACATCATTGAGGGAGTTTCTTAATCTATCTGGATTATAATCAGGGAACTTAAATGTTGCAATATCAGCTTCGGGTATTTTGTATTTGGCTGCGAAGGATTTTTTGTAATCGCTTGATGACTTAAGAATCATATCTCTAATTCTATTATAGATAATTTCAGAAGAATCAACTATAAAATTTAAAACTTCTATGTACCTAATGATATTATCGCGCGCAGATGTCAAATCAAATAAATATTCCTGAAAACTATCACGTAAACTATTTAACTGTATTTTATGGTCTGAGTTTATTGAAGAAAATATAGAATCAATATTCAAAGCAATAACACGTCTATTAAGATTATAAAAAATAGATCCTGCATTATAACAAAGTTCTCCCCTTATCACCTCTGGTTTTACTTCTATGTAATCTAACCAATCTGAATTCATTTTAATATCGTGACAAAAACTATTCTTCGACGTAAAATCACCCTTCGTTGGTTCTGGTGGTCCTTCATGCACTGGGGGAAATCAGGCCAACCTAGTACGGATCTTATCGTGGACTGATAAATATCAACGGCATAATCAGGAGAATGTATCTCAACCGTAGAAGATAACGTCGGCTTATGAACGTTAATCGATATTTTTTATTCTTTTCCTGTTATTGATTTTATTCTACGTTGAAATTCCTCATTGATCTCTTTAATTTCATAACTATTCCAACAACGACCCAGTCAGGTGTTCCATCGGGTTTATTCTTATTTGCAAATGCAAGCGAATTATTTGCTTGTGTAAAATTAAATGATTTCGATCTGATATTTGGCCAACTATGGTATACTCGTAATTGCGCAAGTGCAATTTCATTTGCGCGAATCGCAGTTGGAAAATTGATACTAAATTCAGGATTAATCGAGCTTACAGAGATCATCGTGGTCTTGTGCGGGGTTGTGTTTGTCACGATCTGCTGGAGTAATTCCGTCATTATTAACACTCGTACCTTTAACGCACTGTTATATATTTTAATTATTTCTGAAAACTCGAAATCAGATATAATTCCATCACTGAGACTCGCTGATAGCAACACCGATAACTTCGAGTATGCGACCGTCGCTGTATGTAATCTTATGTAATCGGATAATTTTTCATTCATGCAAGAACATAATTTTTTTGCAATGATATTGAAACACCTGCAATCGTTGTTGTAGCTAAAATACAAATAGTTACAGCTACTGGTGTCATCATTGCAATTGTTGGTAATATCACACCGGTTCCAGCAACAACAGCGGATACTGAATAAACGATTACGTCAACGATAACTAGTCGTCGTCGATATTTTTTTACTTTTACCGTGTATTGTTCAACTCGATCTTTTAACGCTGCCTGCCATTCACGCGCTTGATTATACCTGTATTGAGATGCATCGTCGATAGAGGTGTTCATTATATTTTATGCAGTAACCAACTGAGGTGTTTCAGCTACAAATTTCAAACACAACCAGTAAGATTTTGCGGTTAATTTCTTAACAGCTGCTTCCAGAATAAACATTTCTTCGGTTCCGCTATTTAATATCACAGATACAACCCCGGAAAAACTTATCAGTTGAATGACGCCATGGATACGTTGTAAATATTTCAAATTTTGCAGCACTAAACACAGACAACCTGTACACGCCAGTAACCGTTGCGGTATATTTTAAAGCTTTATTTTGCTGCGACCAGGTTGAGAATCCCGATGATACAGTGTATACGATGTTGGTAATCTGTCCGGGAGTTATTCCGGCTGCAATTTTGATCAAATTGGTTTTATTAACGATCTCAGAAATCCCCGCTACGATGTTTTGCTGTGTTTGTTTGATCGTGTCGATGTTCGTCTTGATATCAACGAGTTTTATGTCAACGGTGTGCGGAGCGCCGAAGAAGTCCTCTGCGGTTTTTTGATGGTTTCTGCGAAATCTTGCAAAAGCGCTCACATTAACGTCATACTCGGCCCGCAACGTGGATAGTTTACCATCTACAGTGTTGTAGTTGACGTCGACGTATTTTTTTGTTGCTGCGTCTTCGTCGGATGTTGGATCTCTTAAAACTAGTATCTTATTCCCGTTCATGTTGAGTTCACCCGTCATTGTGTCACCGGTATTTTTCATGCGATTAGCAACAGTTCTTGCAATTTCATTTCTGATGGTTGCAAACGACATACTTGAATCCCTGATTTTTCCGATGTTAGTAAACACAGGGATATTATCCGTGACCGCACCGAGTACTCGTCGAACTATATCATTCCATTTGATATTGCTGGTTTTTAGTTTACCATATCGATCCTGAAAAATAACAACCTCATCTGGGTCAACTCCAGCCAGGTTCATGATATCAGCGAGTTCATCTTTAGTCGCGTACTGACAGATCAATGTCATCGGATTTTTTCTTAACGCGTGCAGATCTTCTTCCGTAAATATCAACCATTATATTTTAAGATCTGTTTAAAATATAATGGTTGCTTGCATAATCATGCACGACTGTATGTGGCGGTTTGGATGATTTTAATATAGCATTAAGTACATTAATTGCCTCACGGCCACATTTTGGCGGATCTGTCATTGTTTGTGTGGGTAGCGTTGAATACCAAACTTGCGCGTGAAGTGGTGCAACATATTTGATAAATTCAACAGGTGGAGCTAACCCGTATGAATCAAATAAACAATTCCACGTGGATCAACCGCGTATGATACCCAATGAGTACCGGGTCCTGAATTCGAGTCGAGATTAATAATACCTGTTTCAACACTACTTGGTTGTTTCGCTAATTGATCTCGCATAAAAACACCTCTGAAGTTTTTTATTTTTAATCGTTTAGCAGCATCAAGTAAATTAAAATTTGATGCTGGAGCATCTAACGAAGTCATCCTGGAAGCCTCAGACCTCTTCCCCAGCGAGATCCCGGTAATCTTAGGCCGCGTCCCTTTTTTGTACCCCTTTCCTGTTGCTTTCTTTAGAGCCATTCCAGCAGCTGTTCCAACAGCACCCAATGCGGCTGCTTTTCCTACGGCAGGTGTGGCTGCGGCAATTAACGCTGGAATAGGCGCGAGAAGTGGAAAAATACCACCGGTTTTAATTCAGTCCTTAATCGCACCCGCAGAGAGATTAAGCTTGACGCCTGTTTTTGATTGTTTAGCGTCGTTGAAATGTTTAAGTTGACGTTCTGATAATGATAGTTTATTTTGACCACCCGTGATCTGATCTGCTTTAGTGATATTTTCATACCGCAGTTTTTTGCTGAATTTGATTGAAGGTTTTTAATCTGATCATTAGTCAGACTGACACTAACCTGATGATATGGCATTTTATTATAAATACTTGTGTTTTTAAATAACATGATTAAAGATTTTCCACTGGTGCATCAACGACTCTCATTCGACCACTACCACCTTCAAGTAACATGGCTTTATCGCTGAGTATAACCGCCATTGCTCTATAATCAACACCACCTGTATTTAACGTTGCTTTAAGATGTATATCAACGACAGATTGTTTTGATAGATCAAGATGCTCCAGTGAAAAATAATAAATCGGATACAAAGTTCTGAAATCATGTTGTGATATTTGCAACCCAGTATCAACATTTTGATCACGTCCCATGAATGACATTAAACGATGATATACACGTCCTATACTATTTTGTTCATAATTTAGTTGTATATTCTCTGTTGGTTCTTGTTGTCCGTTTATCCGTAAAGAAATATCTGTGATATCTAGTTTATCAAATATCATATGAGAACGAGTTTGATCACCTAATTGATTGTTGTTGTGAAACGCAATAAAAATATGCCGTGGTGCAGAAACACCTTGTTGTGATGCTATATGCCATGTAAACTGACCGTTAACGTCAGTTTGCATACTATCCGTGCTTGTTGTTAACCAAGACAACAAGGATTTACCACCAGTGTCCATGAAAGAAATCAACTTTTGTTCTTCTGCGATCGTTGGAGTCATTACCGGCATCCACAGTGAAAGTTTCGATAATACTACTTTACCAGGATCACCAAGAGGTCTCCACAGAGCATCTCTATCATCAACCTTTCTTACAAGAACAACCGTGTGTCTAGCTCCAAAAATAACCTTTCTAACATTTCTACAAAATCCAAAAATATGCGATAGTGGAATTGTACATGAAAATCTTTTACTGGTTCCTAGCAACATATTTCTACGCACTGTAAATCCTAAGTTGAAATTTTCATTAGAACCATGAACAACCGGCCACAAAGCAGCATCAGCGGTATTGGTATCGTTTCTTGGTCGTTTTATATCATACTGATCGCTTGCAGGGTAATCAGAATTATCTTTCAAAAACATCATTGTGGGACCTGCTGATCTTATATAATCATAAGAATATCTTGCTAGACCAATTATTGTTGTAGCAACGTCGACATTATTCTGAATTGATTCAATATTTTTTCCATCAATTATGTATGTGGCGCTATCAAATAATGCCATGATCCCGTTGTTGACAAAACCAATTTTTACTGTACCTAAGTAATTAGTATTATCCGTTTTTAAAATTGTACCTTCTACCTCAATAAAAGCCGCAGCGGGTTAAAAGTATCTACTTGTGTCATGAACTTGTAGTTCAATTCTTCCTCCACGTTGATCTGGTGTTCGTGCTTCATAAGAATAAAACTGATAATCACATACCGATTCATCTTTAAGGACAGGTGCCTCCATATCAAATGCTTCATCGGATACGCGCTTGAACATTTTATTATAATTATTTCCGTTTAACACGTTGATTACCGCGTTCGGGAATTTCCACTTCAGGAGGTTCCACTTCCTGATATCAAACTTGAAATATTATTCCTTGGTTCACCGAGTCCTTGATCTGCTAACGCTGCCAGATTTTGATTTCCAGCTTGATTTATTATTTTACTTACGTTTGCGAGCATAATTTCAGTACTTGGTAATTTTACTGGTTGTGATCTTCGTCGCATTAATCGTGCTAGTCTATCTTTGATCGCCGAGAACGCCTTACCAGCAACATTGACAAATGCACCAGGAGCTTTTTCACGAACAATATTAATAGCCTTCATCGATAATTGTTTTGCAACAGGTGCTACTTTTGGGGCTATCCTTGTAAATGATCCCCGTACAACATCACCAAATCCACCTCCGTAAATAGCTCTGTACATTGGTAATCGTGAGTTTACCCCTCTGACCTGTACGGGTTTACGATGATTATTGTGTACTATCATCTTATTTTATTTACCATTTATCTAACAACTAGTCACTGTAATCATCAACAAGTTCATCGATAAGTTCTCGGTAAACGCCGATATCCATGATACCACCTTGAAATAATCGCCGACAAATATCAGCTGCTTCATTAATTATTTCTGGTGAATTATTCCCGGCATGTTTTCCTCCTATGAGAACTTCTAACCGTGACACATCAATGAGGATATTATCGGGACAAACAAAATTATTTCCCAGACCACTCCCCGTTGCTCCTTCTTCTGTTGTTTTCTTAAATAGTCTTAAGGGTGATCCTTCTTCTTCTGTTTTCTTTTAAGTAGCTCTTTAGACCTTTTTTTAAGTTCCGACCTAAACTTTTCCTACGGTGAAGAAGATTGTTGTTGTTCTATTTGTTGCAGAGGTGGAGGAAGTTGATATGAAGGTTCCTGCTGGGAGATTTGTTGTTCTTTTAGTTGTTCCAGTCTCTCTCTATAAAGTCTTTTTACTTCTTCATTAATATTTTCGTATTCTGGACCTCTAGCTTGTCTTTTGTTTCTATATACGCGATATATCTATCTAATAAGATTATCATCACTTACTTTTTCATGACGGGGTTTTAAAATGTTAGATTTATTAAATATACAAAATAATATTGCTTCGGGCCATTTTTCTATTTTAGTATTTCTAATATCTTCGACAAACCCTTTCCTAAATTTTGCGATCAATTCTACGTTTTCTTCTACTGGTTCGGGTTCAGGTGCAAGTTCTTTATTCACGTCGGCGACTTCAGTACGAAGTTTTCCAATACCTTCAAGTATTTCCTCACGAATGGGTGGAGGTTGAGCCGCAGCTATATCAGTTGGAAGATCTCGTAAAATCTTTTTTGTTTGTTTAGTTCTTCTTGCTATTTTTCAGTCTGCGCTGCAGTTTGTTCTAATACTGGAAAAATACCCTTTTTCCTCTTTTCATCTTTCTCCGCAATATCTCCCCATATAGTTTTTTCAACAGCCGCTGAAACTTTCTTAGTAGCTGCAGTGACGGGTTTAAACAGTTTTTTAGTGTCCTCTTCGTACTCAACTTGTGATTGTTGCTGCGCTTGCAAGTTTTTCTAAATGAGTCTCTGACAGGAAGAAATTTTTTGATTGCTTCTAATCGTTCTCAAGCTATCCTTGCAGTATGAGATTCCGGATGTACAATTATTTTTAATATAACATAATGATTTAATTATAGCAGCAGAGAGGGTGGGGGGACCTTGGCGTGCATGCTAAAATAGAAAAAATCACCAACGACAATGGAGTAATATTAATTAGACAAATTCCGAAGAGATTTTCTCAGTAAAGTGTCGACGCTTTTTTAAGTCTGTCGACGCTTTTTATTTTTTCGACCGTTGTAGGAAGGCTTATTTTTTCGACGCTTTTCGACTATTGGTCTGTTGACCCTCTCTGCTGGCAAAGTATAGACTGTGCTTGTGGCAGGAGCAGTAATATGGTGTCAGCTTTTTCCTAAATACTGTGCTATATTGTTCTTAGTAATTTCACGACATTAAACAATTTCTCCCCAGAAATTTAGTCACTTTGATGGTATAAAATATATAAATTCACTACTGATCTATACATCGCCAGTAGCATTGAATAAACTGATACAAGTTGTAATCTGATCTTGATGTTAAACATCCATGAAACTATAAGAGTAGCGTATGTAACCCAAATTTGTATGTTCTTCTGGTGGCAAAATTCAATTATTTTGATATCTTCAGTACTGTGTACCTCTTTTTTGTGCAAGAGACGACCTGTCAGAGAAACCACCTGGCGTCACAGCAGATGGGTAGATGGGTAAATACCTCACCCAGACGGGAACACAGAAACTTAAACCATAATAGCCACCAGCCAGAGTAGGAGGTATTTCATGTGATCACTTTTTCTATTGTCTGTATAATGATGCATCATTATAATTAATTGTTTTTACATGCACGAGGTAGTTGCTATCGCTGGTCAAAAGATGGTTGCAGAATAATTCACCTAGTATTAATCTTAACATCCAGTTATTTCCACAATATCAACTAGTGCCAATATTTCTTTGTACGTTGGGTCACACTTATTCACAGTGCTGCTTCTAAATGATGTGATGATAAAGTTTTTGATTTTGAGATTGAGGGTTTTGTTAGCTTTGCCACAAACATCTGACATCTTAACTACTTGAAAATATGTTGGAAACTTTATCAGAACATACGAGTTAATTTAATTACAAAATGGATTAAATTTGTAAGACCCAAACTACCCATCCATTGATACTTGTTAACATTTGAAACAATCTGTTATCCAGGTATATATATTTCATCTTCAGATTCATTGCATGAATCGCGCAATCTTTTAGAACATTGATGCACAAGAACTCCCACAAAATCGTTTAAAGTCAAGTATATGAAAATGTACTATGTGCAGTATACAAAGTTTATTTAACCATTAACCCTTAAAGTGCTTCAGATACAAGTTTACACACCTTGATTCTTCAGCATGACATCAATGGTTGTTAAACCAAATTTGATTGCCACATTGGTCCCTTTAAAAAGCATTATGTCACAGTCTAATCCTTGTATCAAGAAAGTTCTACAAGTGAATGTTTAAAATACAGGCTTCCTAGAGAACCCCAAAATGGGTGATTCACAGCCTGATTCGTCTTCATGATTTTGTTCCGCAAATACTGCCAATATTGATGATGAAAGTGATTTCTAAAGTTACGAAGTATATCCAATTATTGGAGTTTGGAAAGAATTAATGGAGATACCATGATTGATTTAGAGCCCAATAAATTGTGTTAAATATGAGTCCGATGAACATGCTAGATGGACAAAAATAGACGGCATATAGGTCCCATCCCTTCTACGGTATTTCTAAATTTAATGTAGGACAGGCAGAATACCAGACTTAATTAAACTCTATATAATTTTAAATTAAAATGCAATCTTCAGTTCTTTCTCAAACAATTTAATCCTGCGGGATCTTGTGCTTTAAAACTATACAGCCCTATAAGGGTTCGACGAACTGAATAAATAAGAATAAGAAATGAAAGTTAGAAGTAAACATATTTATTTGGTCAAAATATCTGTCAGAACAAGCAAATTATGGCATTAATGGACCTAAAACCTTAATACATCACTATAGAACATATAAGAAATCTGACATAATATTCAGTAAAGCATTTATTTGAGAAAGTGAAACTAATGTTAGCGAAACATCTTGCTATGGAGCAAAAGCACACAAAAATAAAAACCTTTGATCTCTGTAAAAATGTACTTAACATCAATAACGAAAAACTTCCCAACATTTTCAAGCTGGTTAATCTCGCTATGTATATGCGTCATCAGGCAGCAGACAGTCAAAGGATGGTTTTCGGTACATTGCAATTTTCATACACAGATAAGGAGCAGATCACACTCAGAAACCGTCAACATATTCAAGCTTATATCACTTGAGGTGACATCTTTTTTAGATTGTGATTTCAAGAGACTTGGTGCAGGAAGAAAGAAGGACAGACATTCAAGTGTTTAGTTAATTATGAACAATGGTCGTTTCCTTGTTTTTGGGCCAAGGGGTTAGTTCACTTCATTAGAACAAAATCATGGCCGCATCTCTGTATATAAAATATATATTACACAAGATAAGAATTAATTGCTAGGTCATCATGCGAGTGTGTCTGCTACACAAGAGTGCATATACCACCAATTCAGTAGAATCACTTTTTAGTGGTATGTGCTTAGTTGTAATGGAATATGGGCTGGTGTGTGAAAGCAAGGCGATGAGTTCGGTTTACCCGCAGACCTGGGTTCGAATCTCCGTATAGTATGAATTAAATATTCTATTATCTGTATGATAGTATTATTTGTATGAAATTTTAATTCTGCCTACTATTATCAAGCATTCTCCTATGTATTTTAGGGGTAGCTCTTTCCTTTCTGTCTGGTGTATATTTATAATTCTCTCTCTCTCTCTCTCTCTCTCTCTCTCTCTCTCAGAAGATACAAGTTAATTTAATTACAAAATGGATTAAATTTTGTAAGCCCAAACTACATACATATATGTATATGTGTTCGTTTAAATCTCTCTCTCTCTCTCTCTCTCTCTCTCTCTCTCTCTCTCTCTCTCTGTATATATATATATATATATATATATATATATATATATATATATATATATATATATATATATATATATATATATATATATATATATATGAATATATTACCAATCTACGGTCTTAAAAAAGTAATAGAAAAGAATGAGAAGCAACAAGCTTTGTACAATTCATGGAATAATTTATTTCCATAGAATACAAAGTGAATAAGAAAATAGAACTTACGGTATTGCGAATTAAATCCCAAATACTCATATAATTATCGACACAAGCCATAATGATTAAATTTCTGAATAAACTTTAATGGTAATCAAAAAAAAATCCAACGCTGGAAGTGTTCATGTGCCTTTGGTGACCCGTTTCACTATCAATACAAGTCTCTATTTCCAAGAATATTATTGTTAATAAACTTTTGTATGTCCAGTGAATAAATAATATGAATTAAGCAAATTCCAGCTCAAATGAACTACTGGACACAAGAATAATTCTCCCTCAAAGTCATAGATCACGAAAAATGTCTAGGAAAACAAGATTATATGGTTCTCTATTTGACCTCAAGTCACAATATTGTAGATAACTATTAATGCAAATAAAATTCTAGTAGGTTCCAAATGTGCGCAAAAGAAATTTTAATTATAATTAGAAAATCTATTACTAAAATTATAATTAAGATCATGGTAAACACAATGTTCTTGACTCAAGCCAAGATAATAATCCTAATAGCTAAAACATGCTCATAGAGAAAATGTTGGCTATGTATTAGTTGTTTACAAAATTAAAAACAAAATCAATGATTCAGGTCTGGTTGAAAATGAACTTGATCATGGACAAGGTGAAGTCCAAATTCTCCATATCATATAATGAAATAAAAAGAAATATAAAAACATCTAACAAACAAATAATCCAAAAATATATATATATATATATATATATATATATATATATATATATATATATATATATATATATATATATATATATATATATATATATATATATATATATATATGTGTGTGTGTATATATATATATATATATATATATATATATATATATATATATATATATATATATATATATATATATGTGTGTGTATATATATATATATATATATATATAGCCAGATAATCAATAAGCATCTTCCCTACCCTTAATAAACATTCTCGATAAAAAAAGTTAATAACTGTAAATCAGTGTCTTCTAGTCTAATGTCGTATAGATTTTGATTCACTTCAAAATAATATCAGATAATGCATGTTTTCATTGATACATGTATAATGAATCATACATCCCATTGGTTAATACAAGATCTTATATTTGTTCTGACAAACCATAAAGTCTCCATAAGGAATAAATATTGGAAGCTGGTATTTCTGTGTCTCGACCTATTTGGAAGATAACTTGCTACTATCACTTGATCGTGATTTACTGGACTATTGACAAGTCTTTCTATTTCCGACGAAATAGAAAATGCTAGAACATGTTACTTTATATTTTGACTAATACGACCTACATTGATATAATCAGCTTCATTGTGACTTGAACTAGAAGTGAAACAATTATACCGTGCATAAATTCGAATATTTTAAGTCCAATTGTCACTTATTAAGCATATCAAGATGATAAGCAAATAGTGTTCTGCTGCGTGATTAAGGACAATTAATTAAGGACATCATTTCAAGAACTTTTGTCATGATAAAGCAGTTTGCATTTCATTTCAGAGAGAGTTTTTGAGAGTTATTGTTTGTTAATAATATCATATGCATTATCGTTTTCAAGTTTTAGCAGTGGGAAATTTACAAACGTATAGGTGAACTGAAAGCAGGATTTGCAAAATCTCCAATGAATTAAGAAATAGAACATTGAACCAGTGAAGCAAGTGCTAGATGTTTTATTTACCCCGAATAAACCTTTGCTCGACCAGTTATCATAGAAATATAAATGTTGGTGTTTTTTCTTAGCTGAATTAAGTCGTATGAAAGATTGTGTCTGGATTTTATTCTATCACCCTTCTAACACCAGTTGCATGTAATTAAATTTAGACCAGTCTGCCCTCCCTCTCATAAACGTTTATTTAGTACTGAAGAGCGAAATTTAAGCACTGGTAAAAGCAAATGGAAAACAAACTTATTGTAGAATGTATTAACTTTTAATGAATAAAATTGGCAATGTCTTTTACATTAGAAACAATCATCACCAGTGCTGAACTTTGAGAAAGGCCTGTGACGCTCTGCTATCTAAAACAGCCAATGTCTAGCTGTATTTAACAAATCCCCATTTATTGATAATTTAAGTGGACAGAGATATATAAAATGTCCCCCTGAGAGCCTAACCTATATGCAAGACTTGGTCAACTCTGACTCAGCACGCGCCTAATCAAGGAGTGATTTGAAAATCCATTGGATACCATAAAGTTTAAACTGACATTTCTAGTTGGATTCTTGATAGGTAAGCCCCAAAAAGGTCAAAAGAACAAGACCTTGGTGTTTGTCCGATTTTCTTATTGTCAAGTCCGTTTTGAGAAGAAAAAAAAACAGATGAACAAGATGGCATATCATCTGCAAAGAACCTTGTATATATCATCCCATGGAACATTATTTTAATATTTGATATGATGACTTATATAATGTTTGGAACATCAGCATATAACATTGGTAATGTAATATTTAATAATATTAAACATGCAGCATGAAATGAAGTTATAATTATAAAAATGAATATCTTTATCGTAGAGTTGCACTCCAACAAGGACTCCAGACAATATATATATATATATATATATATATATATATATATATATATATATATATATATATATATATATATATATATTGCCAACACACAAAAATAATTTCATCGATACCATATTCTAAAAGTTGTGATGTGGTGATGAACAATTACAAAAAGCCTATAATATTATTTTATAGAAACAAAAACAGTGATTTGATGACTTTCAACTTGTAGATTCCCATGGAAAAGGACTCAGTAAGAAATATTGGTTGCTATGATATTGGATCTGGAAAATAAAATTATAGTTAAGCTTTGGTATGATAAAAAGTTATTAGTTATGATGATGCAATAGACCCAGCCAATAAATTAAATTTTTATTGCTTGGTAATTAAAATTAATGCTGACCTGATAAATCGTTTTGGAACTAGTGATGGTGTGGTATCCGTGTTAGCTAGTATTAACCTAAGTACAACAAAAGCACTTATCTGACAAAGTTGCTGATCAAGAAGGAAAATCTATACAATATGAAAACTAAAATGTTCAAAAGTATCAATACAAAAAAGACCTTTTAAAAATAAACTGGTGATTTCATGAAGAGCACGTTAGACATATTTTAGAAAGCTTAAACATGGATTATAGTTATATATTATCAAAGTAACAGCTGATTATAGAGATTGTACCAGTAAACATTATATTATTTGTATGAATAGTCAAAATTGTAATAATACAAACTTTAAAATTTAAGTTCATGATACAGTGAAGGCGCACTAAAGATGAACCAAAGTGAAATTACAACAAGCTATATAGCTCTAAATCATGTCGCAATTTAGAATATAAATTTGTCAATAATAAAGTTTGTGATATTAGTAGTGACATAACTAAATGAAGAATGTTACATATACTTAGCATGGCTATTCCTGTGAAACATAATATACATAATGATATAATTTTACAGTAAATCATCTTAAATTCCTTTAGCTTTTAGATTCTCAGAGTATGAGGGGAAATATATCATTCAACAGGTCGAACAATAACTACAGTATTTTTAAAATGTAGAAACAACTAATAAAACAAACGTGAAAATGACACAAAGTATTTTGTATACAGACGTTGATTATGCTGAAATTCAGTTATCAAAATTAACATTAAATTCTCAAAAGCACTTCTCAGTAGGATTGTATAGTATATCGTCTGCTTAGGGAGGTATCTATTTAGATGCTTCAAGAGTCCAACATATTGTTAATATTAGGACAAATATTAAGATTTGAGAGGTCTAACTTATCATAAAGTTAACCATTCTTCCAATCTAACTAAAGTTTGAAAGGAAAGAAATGTTTTGTTTAATAAGGTATCTGATATAATCAGTTCTTTGAAATAATCAAGATGTTAGGATTAAAGGACTTCACAAATTCAGTTAAGAAGCGATGCCACACTGTGACGATTGTTATGGTTAGGGTGGGGTGCTCCCAATATTTGATTTAAACTATTATAGAAGTCCCACAAAGGCTCGATTTCGGTTGGAAGTTAAATTCGTGAAAGATAGATGTAATGTTCCGAGCCTCCAGTAAGCAATGCCGACGGGTAAATGTTTAAATATAAAAAGGTTGAAATTCTATGAATAACAATTTAATAACAATTCAATAATCAAATGCTTCAAATTCCCAATTACACTCATTCCACTGGACCCTATAATAGCCTAATGCATCACTTGATTAGCAGTGTGAGATCGATTTTCACCTGTCCTTGTATTCTACTCATTTGTGGTATTCTTCTCTCTCCTGTTTCTCCCAATTCCTCCTCTTATTCCTCCCCAATTTTCTCCAAATTCTGTCTCCTCCTCCTCGACCTCTCTATACTCCTCCTCCTCCACTTTCTCCTCGAGACTCCTTTTCCTCCTCCTCCTTGACTTTCTCCAAATTACTTCTCCTCCACTTCCTTCTCCCCCGACTAAATTTCCGTCGACTTCGACTGTTTCGCCTAATTTCGCTGCCGTCTCCAACTCTTGAAGACTCGGAACTCTATCGAACCCGAAGTTCTATGTCCCCTAAAAGCTTCCTTCTCGAAGCTTTCTCTTTCCTTAGCATTTACCTATAAGTTTTGCCTCCAAATTACAAGTGGCTTCTCTCGGAGTAACTCTATTGATCCTCAGTCTCTCTATGCAAGTGCTAATTTTTCTCTTACAAGTTGGAAGGTAACATTTGCGTCGAATTGTAATCTTGCCCTCTATCTCAATTCTGATTGGAGACCGCTGTCAACCGATCCAATCAAACTTAGCGGACAATGTCCCTTTTGTTGTCTATCAACGTGGGGACAGATGAGAACAAGCCTCGCTCACCTCGCGGGCTCCCTTTGATCTTAGACTAACTATTAACACGTAGGTGTTAGTCATGCGATCTATCGCCTTGCCGATCCGAGTTCTGGGCCTCCGGCCGGTCATGTAACATTGTGTAAGAGATTAACACTAGCCCGCGACAGTCTTTAGACATCAAACACATGGCCGCGGTACTATTTTCAAAACAGGTAGATTATGGTTTATACATGACTTAATAGCTGAGGCTTAGCAAACGTGACACCCTCTCCAAGCTTGCTCCAAATGCAAATGTGCGTTACTACGCGCAATAAAAGAAACAAGATCATACCGACGCTACACGCTGACTACGGACACGAATATACACACATCATACGGTTATCTACTTAGCGATCTATTCCGCTTCAGCGTTCCTGCTCATGAAATCGGCGCCTATATTCTCATTTCCTTTCACGTATCTGATCTGCATCTGTAAGAACAGCAACCATCGCATCAAGCGTCCATTCTACAATTTCGCCTGTGCGAGATACGCGAGGGGTTGGTGGTCGGTCTCCAATATGAACTTCCCGCCCTCATTAGTATCGCTTGAACCGTGAATACGATTCCGAGGCATTCCCTCTCCGATAAGTAGTAGTTCTTATCGGCAGCAGATAGTTTCCGACTGCAGTACGCAACGGGAAAAGGCGTCCCATCGTGCTCTTGCAGTAGTACTGCTCCTAGGCCCGTGACAGAAGGTCAGTGCGGAGCACGAAGTCTTTGCACATATCCGGTACACGGACAACAGCGTTGGATGTCAGCCTATCCTTCAGCGTTAGGAAAGCTTACTCACACGTATCCGTCCAAATAACGTTACTCGGGGCCCGTTTCCTGGTAAGGTCTGTCAACGGCCATGGAAGCGCACTGAAATTGGCCACATTCTTCTGGTAATACCCGGCCAATCCCAGGAATGACCTCATCTCAGATTTCGTGGTGGGGCAGGCGGCATTTCACAGCTGCTCCGCCTTCGACTTCTCTGGGGACAGCGTGCCTTGACTCATGTGTGTTCCAAAAAGTCCGACGTCTGGAATCTGATGTGGCATTTAGAGTCACGTCCTCATCCCACGTTTCTGTGGCTAGCATGAGATCATTCATGAAGTTGTGAATACACCTATCGCGTAAGGGTCCCAACAAGCTCTATATCATTCTAATGAAGACGCTGGACGCATTCTGGACTCCGAAAGGCATGACTAACCATTGGTAGGTCATGTCGGGAGTAGTAAAAGCGAACTTTGCACTATCCTCCTCCCTTACAGGAATTTGCCAATAGTCCTTGGACAAATTCAACTTCGAAAAATATTTGGCTTTCGAGACAGAAGTGCAAATAAATTCTTAGTCAGGTAGCCCTTTAACTCATATCATTTTATGTTATGTAGGCTGTCACAGGACACGTACAAAAGTTACTCAGTGCAGTGTGCTATAAATAGGACAACTGTTACCTATATGGTCCCATATCAATAGGACAGACTGGAAAATATGAGACAGAGTTGTATAAGCTTATTTCAACCTATCTTTTAATAGTTTTCCTCTTCCTGTACACATTTGTCATGTATAGAAAAGTTTTAGAGGAAATGTTGATCTGTATTGCAGTATAATTATTATTTTAAAACTTTGTAATATGCTTTCAAAATGCGAGGTAGTTAGATGAGAAGAGCTGTGTGCAACTTTATTTTTTTACATTGAATTTTCTTTGCACTTTAAACAGCATTTGTTTTCCTTTTGTTAATAACTAATTTATAATGTATGCTTATATATATATATATATATATATATATATATATATATATATATATATATATATATATATATATATATATATATATATATATATATATATAAACACAGTATGATATATTAATACTAAAGATTATCATATTTCCGGAACTTAGAGTACAGAAAATAGCAATGCACCACGTAAGCATGAAATGGAAGACATCTGGAGCTGACAATTCACAAACAATAAGTATATGATTTGATAACAGAGCTTTAACTCGTATATTATATTTTATAATTATTTTATAGTATTTTATTTATTAATTTTCAATTGACCATTAATGAACTTAACTGCAGAAAATTACTATATATATATATATATATATATATATATATATATATATATATATATATATATATATATATATATATATATATATATATATATATATATATATAGATATACAGCACTAATGAAAATACTGGCAGATTATATAAAACCAGATAAACTAGAACAAGAATGCAAACAAATAAAAAATATAAACATACAAATAGAATTAAAATTTATTAGTAATTAACTAACAGATAACAAGTTTTAACACGAAGACAATAAATTAGACATATATAATTAAAATTTAAAAATGACCAACATATAACAGGAGAATACAAAAAATAAAAATATATAAAGCAGATGGAGATCTAAACTGAATTTATCACTATTGTGTAATGGGTAAATTAAATAAATTAACTTTTATGACTAGAAGATCGCCAGTTGAAGTATGATAGAGCACTAGAGTCCTATTTAACTTCACATTTGAAAAAAACATTTCACATTTCAAAAAAAAAACAGTTTAACACACTAGCTAGCTACCAGGTGTAATTCATCAATTATTTCTTGAATAAACTGAAAGTTATTTCAGAAAAGGTATGTGGTTTCACAGTTTGAATATCAACAAACTGCAAATCACTTTAACAAATCAAATTTATTTACACATACTTAAAATACAAAATTCACATATTGTGAAATCTGGTGTGGCATCCATCCCTGTACAGATGCACATCACTCACTGAGCACCCATAAGCAGTTTTTCGCATTACTTGGAGCTGCTTCAAGTGATATCGACACCGTCGTTTAGGTCTGGAGACGCGTACATTAATGTGACAGAATGTTTTCAACTTCTACCTGCCCTGGACGATCAATTTCTAACCCAGATCTTTAACTCTTGCTGTACCACCCTATCAAATCACTCACTATCCCTAATCTGTAGTCAAGATGGGAGTAGCGCTTTTTGGTTAGGCGTTTGGAGGCACAGCGGTACAGAATGAAGGCGTCTACAATGGCACTACCCCACCATCTCTTTGAGTTTCTACCCACATCATACTTCATCAGGAGCTGGTCATGAAGGTCTACCCCTCCCATGTATTTGTTATAGTTGTAAACTGCGTGTGGTTGAGAGACATCCAAAATGTTGGGGCCAACACGCCATTGAGCCTGCATTTGTAATGTTGGATCACTCAGGGTGGAGAAATGGTACACACTTTCTTGTCTCTCAATACTGATGCAATTAAATTTGTTCCCTCCTTCTGCAAGATTTTACAATCCTCATTTTTTTAAATTCCCTCTGATTTCTTCAAAGATTTGGGAAAGCCTTTGCGGTTTAACCTGGCTGTCCCACATGCATACGAGCCATTTGCGTGTAGATCTTCCAACAAATTGATGCTTTTAAAAAATTATCAAAATACACATGATGGTTGTAGCCATGCAGTTTGTCTGTCAGCTTAGTTACTACATTGTAAGCAAAGCCATGTTCAGGGTTTTGTTACCTTGCTTACCAAGATAAACATCAAGCGTGACATACAGGCAGACTGAGCAGCACATAGCATCCAAATTTTGATTCACCTCTTTATGGACTTCGCAGGCATGTATTGGCAAAAGGAGAGACGTACAGAGAACTTTACCATAGCTTCATCGACAGATACTTCTCTGGACAGATGGTAATACTGAGGGAATTTTTCTCCAACTTTTTGTATGATTGGCCGGACTTTGTATAGCCTGTCAGAGTTTGGGTCATCTGTTGTGGGCTCATTCTCTCTAGCAGACTCATGAATATACTGTTTCAACTTTTGAAAC
Organism: Sinohyriopsis cumingii; assembly: GCA_028554795.2. NCBI lineage: Eukaryota > Metazoa > Mollusca > Bivalvia > Unionida > Unionidae > Sinohyriopsis > Sinohyriopsis cumingii. The sequence goes on along the minus strand of CM068834.1, from coordinate 113,861,672 downwards.
CTATTGCATGTTAATAAATTTTGAATTCCAACATTGCCAGTTAAATTGTCTGGGGACCAATACATAGATGGATCAGGCAAGAAATTAATTCCCCATTAAGACATTAATGAGACTATAGGCTCTAATTTCCTCAGGAGTGGTTTCCACCCACCGCGTGTCGTCTTCTCTCAGTTGCCCCATTTTCAGACGTGCATAGTTATCGATGTGAATTGAAATATCTGCAATCATTTAAGGTGTGAACAAAAGGCTGAAAAAAATCAAAAGCTGAAGCTATATTAACATCAATTGCTTGCGGAATTATGGGTCCTGATGCCCGCACAAATTATTTTACCGTCAAGTCATTGAAATTGTGTTCTCGTCAATATCACTCAAATCATCCAAATCTGATGAAGTATCAAAATCCACGTTATCTAAATCGATATCAGAGCCAATATCTGCCTCGCTGAAGCCTTCAAAGTCGCAAATGTCATCATCCGAACATTGAAGAAACTGCCGAACGAAATCCGTTGACTCCATTTTTTGAATTAAGGTGAATGTGACCCAGTTACTATTTTTAACTTGCAGATTACGACATTGTTACAATATGGGGTCACACTCCACGTCCGAGGGTGTCTCAGCCCTCGTTAAGGGACAGCTCGGGACGGTGTTTGCATCTTCCGTGTCGCCTTCGGTGTTCTCGGTGATGATCGTGGCGACGACAAAATCGCTGGCGGACTCTCTTCCTCGGTATCTCTTAAGGAGATTAGCATGGTGCATCTTCTCCTTAGTCGGTAGCAGTATCCGGTAGGTTTGACCCCCGACCTTCCCGATTACGACGTATGGCCCCCTCCAAGAAACTTTCAGCTTGTTGTGTTCTTGGGGCAACAGCAACAATACATTGCCCCCTAATTCACACTGGCGTGTTTCCGCTCGCTTGTTGTAATATTTCGCCTGACAAGACTTCGCTCGCTTGAGGTTCTCCTGTGCGATGGAACAAACTTCTTCCAGTTTGCTTCGCAAATCCGCGACATACTGATAGTTGCTAGTACGTACCTTTTCGATAGCGTGCTCGTCGGTCCACTGCAGTCTCATACGGAGATGGGACCACGCATGGTACACCCATACAATAGTTCAGAGGGACAAAACCCTAAACTATACTGTGGTACTTTCCGGTATGCGAAAAGCATGGCAGGAATATACCGATCCCAATCTTTGGGACGGCCATCACATAGTTTCTTAAGCGTGTTTTTCAGAGTCCCGCTAAACCGCTCAACCAGTCCGTTACATTGGGGATGATACGGTCTAGTTGTAAGGTGCTTAATCGACGTCAGTCGGTTCATCTCTCTCATCACGCGACTCTTGAATTGTGTCCCTTGATCGGTCAGGATCTTGTCGGGCACTCCGACTCTTGATCAAATCTCAACAAGCGCTTCAGCGACGGTTTCCGACTCAATATTACGCAACGCAACAGCCTCCAGATAACGTGAAGTGTAATGTACGACCGTTAAAATATACCGATTTCCTTGCGACGAGGCGGGTTTTATCGATCCGATCAAATCCATTGTGACGCGTCGAATGATTCATCAATAAGGGGTGTACTCCTCAAGGGGAAGGGTCAATGATCAGTTTTCGGTGCCATTCTCTGACACTTGTCACAGGAACGACAGAACCACTTAACATCTTCTTGACTCCTGGCCAGTAGAATTCTTTGACAAGACGATCATGTATCTTGGCAGTTCCCATGTGTCCTCCCATGAGACTTTCGTACGCAAGTTTCTACACTTCACCTCGCTTCTCCTTTGGCACGACGACTTGTATGAAATGTTCGTTTATTTTCCTGGCGTGGCGACACAAGATCCCCTTCTTGTATACGAACTTCACCGCGACATTCGGAGCTTCTTTCTCCGTGCCTTCTGCAGCATATTTATGCAACTGCGTCAGAGTTTCGTCTTCCTGCGAAGCTTTCTCAACTCGGCTGGAAGTGCGTTGCTGACCGGTGTTAACGTAACTTCCATCGGTGTCGGTTTCGTCTGTCTACTCTTGGACCTGGTTTCCACATCACTCATCGACGTCGATGTGTAGGTTTCGGGGTTCGGTTGAGGAAACATAATGACAACCCAGCATGACGTCATGTGATAGCCCGTCTAAGCACACAGCTTCAATTTTCCCCTTTACGTATGGTGAATCGAGGTCGATGACAGCCACTGGCAACGAGTCACGTGCGCTGTTTGCGTACTGGACCACAATTAAGTCCCTTATGTAGTCCTTAGGCTTCACGTATTTCTTGTCGGCAGTTGCGGTCGCGAGATTTGCTGGTTTAGAGCTTGCCACCGTCTTGCACTTCTTCTGAGCGACAGCATTCACCTGGGTCTGCCTGAACTTGAGACGGTCCCTGGCAAAATTCCCCAGGCACTTGTAGTTGTAGCACGACAGCGGCCCTGCCGTCCAGTAAGGCCCGTTTTCGTGGGTGAGGAATATCTGGGTCTATGGGTGTCACCCTTACCTGTAGATCCCTCTCCGACCTACCCGTCTCTCTGACGGTTACGGACAACCGGCTGTCCCTCAACAACACGGCGTGACTCAGTGGGACGGTGTCGGTCCGTACCCCCGGGAACTCCACTCTTCGAGTGTGCCTGCTTGTATCGCTCCGCTATGCTGGCGATCTCTTAGAGAGTCCTGTGCTCTCTCTCTTTCTCCGCTAGGAATACTGTCAACTCGCGACGGTAATTACTCAAGACGTGCTCCTTGAGTATAACCTCATGTAACCCGTCGTACGATCGTTCGACTTTTGCCATCTTTAACCACTTCTCGAATAACCCTCGGAAAAGGGTGTGGAATTGAGAGTTGGTTTCCGTTGCCTTTTTCGTCGAGTCCCGAAAAAGTTTACTATACGTTTCGGCGGTCAGCGGATAATGGCAAAGAAGGGCCTTCTTGAACGCATTGTAGTCGTCGGCTTCTTATACGGCTAAGTTATGGTAAACTTCTTGAGCTGCACCTTGCAAAAAGGCCGAGACGTTAATCGCCCAATGTTGCTCGGGAATTTCATGAACGCACGCGATTTGCTCAAATTTCACGAGGAAATTGTCAATGGACTCCCCTTTGTCGTTGAATAGCGGCATACTTATCTGTGCCATTTGGTGGTCGATAATCGGTCGTAAGCTCATTCCAGAACTACTACTGGAGTAGTCCCTATTGGTGGTCCTAGAATTTACCCTTAATTTTTCCGTTTTGAGAACGTAAGCGAGCTCTCCTTCTTTTGCGGTAGCTGCTATTCTGGCCAGCTCCTTCTTTGTCTCTTTTTCCACTGTTATCTTGGCCAGCTCCGTCTCTCTGTCCACGTCTATTCTGGTCAGCTCCCTTTTGGCTGCTTTTTCGGCCCTCCATGCTTTGATTCTCTCCACTATGACCGCGGCTAGGTGATCTCCCTCGTACTCTAGGTCTTCCATGCCCATGGCGCGTAACTCTTTAATCATGTCTTTCTGTAGCCATTTTCTGATGATACTACCAGTAAGTGACACCTTGTCTCGCCTTACTAAACAATTGACAGAAGTTACAAGTTTATAACACAATACTTACCTGTTGGCAATAACTAACTTCGCTCAGGTAAGAAATGTTGACCGATATTTACTTCACAATTACTGCAAGTAACTGAAATCTACCAAGCATGCAAATATCAAAATAAAACATACACAATTTCAAAATCATAAAAATTCAAAATGGACAGGATTTAATATATTATCCAACTGTTCACTAATACTTCCTAATAACTAAAATTTTAAGTCGTAAAGATAATATTTATGTCTAATTCAGATCCCGGACGATGTCGCCCCTATGAGGATTGTTATGGTTGGGGTGGGGTGCTCCCAATATTTTATTTAAACTATTATAGAATCACACCCAGGTTCGATTTCGGTTGGAAGTTAAATTCGTGAAAGATATATGTAAAGCTCCGAGCCTAAAGTCAGCAGTGCCGACAGTTAAATGTTTAAATATACAAAAAGGCTGAAATTCAATGAATAACAATTTAATAACAATTCAATAATCAAATGCTTAAAAATCCCAATTACATTCCTTTCGCTTGACCATGTAATAGCATATTACATCACTTGATTAGCAATGTCAGATCGATTTCTACCTGTCCTTTTATTCCACTTAGCTGTGACATTCTTCTCTCTCCCGTTTCTCCCAATTCCTCCTCCTCTTCCTCCCCGACTTTCTACAAATTCCGTCTCCTTCTTCTCGACTTCTCTATGCTCCTCCTCCTCCACTTTCTCCTCTAGGCTCCATTTCCTTCTCCTCGACTCTTTTCAAATTCCTTCTCCTCAACTTCCTTCTTCACCGATTAGACCTTCGTCGACTTCGACTGTTTCGGCTAGTCTCGCTTCCGTCTCCAATTCTTGAAGACTCTGGACTCAATCGAACCCGAAGTTCTGTGTCCCTTAAAAAGCTTCCTTTTCGATGCTTTGTCTTTCCTTAGAATCTACCTTTAAGTTTTGCCGCCAAATTACGATTGGCTTCTCTCTGAGTAACTCTATTGATCCGCTATCTCCATCTCAATTCCGACTGAATATCGCTGTGAACCAGTCCAATCAAACTTAGCGGACAATGTCTCTCGTTGTCTGTCAACGTGGGAACGGATGAGAACACTCCTCGCTCATCCCGGAGGCTCCTGTTGATCTTAGACTAACTATTAACAAGTAGGTGTTAGTCGTGTGATCTATCGCCTTGCTGATTTAAGTTCTGGTTCTCCGGCCGGTGATGTAACATTGCGTAAGAGATTAACACTAGCCATTGGCAGTCTTTAGACATCAAACACATGGCCGCGGTAATATTTTCAAAACAGGTAGATTATAATTTATACATGACTTAATAACTGGGGCTTAGCAAACGTGAGACACACCTTAATTTAGCCAACGATGTCGCTCGTAATTCGATAAATTCCGTTGGTGACTAATCTAATAGCAACAACATTTGCACGTGGAGCACAAATTGATACGAAAAGGAATGAAGAGAGGCAAGTACGCATCTATTAAGCGAATCTGAGATGAAAAAGCGTGCAATAGATATAAGTAAGACTTGGGTGAACGTTGTGATCAGTTGGAGCTCTTGAATAGTCAGAAAGGCCTAAGCTGAACTGAACACAATCCGACATAGCGTGTTGTTGGCTTCTTATGTTTACAACGATAAGGTCATCAAATCTTGTTTTCCAGCTTTTGACTGAAATCTGTTAACTCACGGGATGTCTCGGATATACATCTGATTAATTAGTACACATGTGAAATATGACAGGGTTACTCACATCGAGGGAGAAATTTACATGGCTCATAATTTGATGACATGTCGACATTCACTGGTTTTAATGGTACTCAACGACGTTTAGAACCAATATCTTTCAAGGTTCAATAATATTCAGATGATTTTGCAAATGACACGTTTGAACTGAACGGCGGAATTGGTTCTCTAAAGGGTTGGTTGAAGGCAACATCGTTATTAATTTTCCCGAAAAGGTCTTAAAATATGAATTGAAGGAAGCCATAACAGTAGAGTCTTAGTTGGGGTGAAATGAAAAAAGCCATAAATAACAACTGATTTTAACTTTAAAATATATTAAGAACAACTGATATTAACTTTAAAATGTCAACTCTGTGGTAGAAAATCTACACTCGGGATATTCTAACACTAATTTTTATCTGGCACGTATTCAATACAGCTCATACTAAGAAACCAGAAATCTACACCCCGTCTAATCTTTCCTGGATATTTTTTGTGATTATGATGGAATTATTTCAGTACTTGGCAAATCTATAACACAAATGCATGGAAAATGTTGCGAGAATCCTCGTTAATAAATAGTATAATGCCTGGTAGTTTTGAAGAAGCGACGATTACTAAAATTGAGAGTAACGCTGATTTTGAGCTTGTTATTTTGAGAGTTATAAATTATATTTTAAAAAAATAAAGTAATTCAAACTATACAATAACGGTTACCTCTACCCCCAGGATAAAGTTCATAGGTAAATACCCTCTACCCCCAGGATAAAGTTCATAGGTAAATGCTTGTATGTATGTGACCTGCTTCGACACAAGACCGGCATCATAATCAACGTTCATAGTAGAGAAATAAAAATAGCAATAGCTAACTGGTTCCTCCAATTAAACATCAAATGACTTCAGTCTGGATGTGGTCTATAACACACTAGATTATATGCATTAGAGCTTGTTAGGTTTTGCAGTGCCTTCCATATTGCGGCAAACAAACAACTTAATCTTCAGTAGTATTATTTTCATCAATACCTATATCAGTAATATCCTTTAGTCTCGGCGTGAATTTACCTTTAATTGGAAACCTCCACACCCAGGATAAGATCTAATTTTTACAGCAAATTTTCAAGTACATAGTGCCAAACCCCCCTGAGTAGTGCACCTGTTGATTCTATCATACAGACAGCGCAAGGAGTTTCTAGTGATAACACAACTGTACGCGTACAGCGTCGACCAGATTTCATGTACTATGTGATTTCATCGTAAAGCTTTGAAATAAATGCATGTTGGTTTATACTGTAGTACGCATAAATTGTTGAAATGCAGATAGCGTACATTGCACTATGTTTAGTATCACACCACTAACAGGCTAGCTGACATGTTTAGTCAAAGAGTCACTATTTATAGTAAACATGTTTGTCTGTAATGGAATGCGGTCGTTTTTCCACAGCAGTTTTACCGTTTACGAATTAATTGAGTGAAATTGTGTTTTTCCTTAACGTCTAATTTATTTACGTTTAGAGTTATTACATTTCGCATTCCTCGCCTCATATCTACGGATTAGCTATTATATGTCAAAGCATACACATAACATTTGAAATAAATATATTATCTTCTGCCAGTTATTTAATCAACGCTTTTCAAACTTAAATGTTATGTCTTTATTCTAGACCACAAAACTGGTTATACATCTCTTGTGACATTTAGAATTCTATTAACAAATATATTGTACTTGACAACAATTCTACTAGTCATTTATAGCAAACGTGTGCAACGGATCTGAGAAACAATTTAACTCTAATCGTAACACTCGATATGAGTGTAAAATCGCAAAGTACCTTCTACTTAGATCTCTGACAACACCACTATTTATACACACCGAGGTTTAAGACTGTTTTCACATGACTGAACCATCTGATTATTGATGTCCTCGCAAACTTCACGCTGCCCTTGTTTGTCCCAGCCACATGACTTTATTAAATCGTGTTCGCGTACAGTCCAATGACATTTCTAAATATTTTTGTTCATAATAAAGGAAAAAGAAAATGAATCGTTTTCTCTTCATATAAGTACCTACAAAATATTAATGGAATTATTTGCTACATTTTGGCACCACATACTTTTATTTCTTGGTTACTATTGTCTCTTGAATCAAAAGATAAATTGACCTTTCATATTCATTCTTTACTAACAAGAAGTCCAGCTAACTGTATGACCTTAGATTATTATTGCTATTATTATTAATAGCAGTAATAGTGGTAATAGTAGTATTAGTATTACTCAACATTAGCTCTCTTCAAGAAATTTGTCAAAATTTATTTTGAACAGATTCCAAATTTAAACTTAATACCTATTCAACGCATTTTGTTTTAGCACATAAGGACAAAACATACCTGCTGCTATGTATGTATACTTTTGATAATATCAGCATATGCCGCAGGGAGACTTTAGCCTGTTTTCAACTGCGATAAATACATTACAACAGGTTCTACCATATTAAAGACGTGTATCTTTTGGAGACTATGAGTTCTTTTTGTGTAACTAGCAACTGCATACCTGCTTCTACATATGTAGACCTTTGACAGCACCAGCATGTGCCACATCCGTGTTTTAGCTTGTTTTCTCCGGCCGTAAACAGGTTACCGTGGACATCCTCGCAAACCTTACGCTCCGCTGCTTCTCCACCTCCAAGAGATTTGATCAAATCTTGGTCTCTCTCAGTCCAATGATAGCATTTCCAAGGAGATGCTATAATAAAAATGATCTTCTTGCGAGATTGGCACTCTCCTTAAGTTTATTGCATTAAACGTTTCTTCAAGAAACGTGTCGATCTTTAATGAGAGTCATATTTTCATAGAACGTTATTGAATAGTGGTTCTACCATGTTGTGAACGTACACATCTTTGTAACCATCGGTTATTTTCTTGTTACCAAACAATGAACGTGCCTGCTTCTACGTATGCATATTTTTAGCAGCGCCACTATTTGCCACATCTGTGTTTTAACCTGTTAAAGATGTCCTCATAATCCTTACGTTCCGATGCTTCTCCACCTGTATGAGCCTAGATCAAATCTTAATCGCTACCAGTCCAATCGTACGATTCCAAGGAGCTGATTTAATGCAAATGATGTGTTCGCCAGACAAGTACCATACTCGTGCCCTTTACATTAAAAATTTCTATTCAGCATCGTTAACTTTCAATTATTAGTTCTGTCCGTCTCCTTTTTCAGAACAACAGCTATTATTCCACACATATTCTATGTATTATCCATGTTTCAATTTTATATTAAACGAAACATACTTCTTAGTTAAATTTTTGGGATTTTTCTTACTAAAGGACGAAGAAGCTTTACAAGAAATGACTCGATCCTTAATAATGGTCAGATTACAATTTGAACGTTTGTGCCTATTGTAGAAGTACGATTTCTAAACCATCGGTTCCTTGTGTGTAACTAAAGCCTTAACATACCTGCTTCTACATCTGTAGACTTTTGACAGCAGTGACATGTGCCACATCCGGGTTTTAGCCTGTTTTTGCCCGCCGTAAACACGTGGCCATGGATATCCTCGCAAACCTTATGCTCAGCTGCTTCTCCACTTCCATGAGACTTGATCAAATCTTGGTCGCTTCGAGTCCAACGGTAGCATTGCCAAGGAGTCCCTTTCATAAAAATGATTTATTCCTCAGATTATTACCTTCTTCGATCCAAGACAGTAATAGTCTCTATGCAAAAGTCCGTAAAAATTTAAGTATTAATTAGGTTCGCCTCTGTCACAACGCCAGCTTTTATTCTACGCATATTCCATTCATTATCTATGTTTCTATTTTATATTAAGCTAAAGATACTTTATGAAACAACAAAAAAGTTCTACAAGAAATGTCTCGATCATTAATGATTGACAGATTTCAATTTAAAAGTTATTCCCTATTTGTTCTAACATACTGGGGACGTGCACGTTCAAACCAGAGGTTCTGTGTGTATTAACTGAAAAGTGAAAGTACCTGATTCTACATATGTAGACTTTTGACAGCACAAACATGTGCCACATCCGGGTTTTAGTATGTTTTCGCCCGCTGTAAACACGTGACCACGGATGTCCTCGCAGACCTTTTGCTTCGCTGATTCTCCTCCTCCATGAGACTTGACCAAAGCTTTGTCACTTTCAGTCCACTGGTAACATTGCCAAGGAGTTGCTTTCATAAAAATGATTTGTTCGTCAGACAAGTACATTCCTCGTATCAATGACATTAACGGCCTCCATTCAATACCGAAATACTTTAATTACTAATTAGGTTCATCTCCTTTATCACAAAGCCAGCTATTGTTCTATGCAGTTTCCATTCTTTACCCATGTTTTAGATTTATATTAAGCGAAATATACTTTACAAGCCAACACAGAAGCTCTTCAATAGATATGTCGATCAATAATACTAGCGAGATTTTAATTTGAACTTATTGCCTATTTGTTCTAACATACTGGGTACGTGCACGTTTTAAACTATCGATTTTTGTGTATTAACTAAAAACTGAACGTACCTGATTCTACATATGTAACCTTTTGACAGCACCAACACATGCCACATCCGGGTTTTAGCCTGTTTTCTCCCGCCGTAAACACGTGACCACGGATGTCTTCGCAAACCTTACGCTCCGCTGTTTCTCCGCCCCCATGAGACTTGATCAAATCTTTATCGATCTCAGTCCAATGGTAGCATTTCCAAGGCAATGCTATAAAAAATGATATGTTGGTCAGATGGATACCCTCCGCATGTCCACTGAAATAAACGTTTTTCAAGAAATATGTCGATCGTTAATAAGAGTCAGATTTCCCTTTGAAAGAAACAGCCTTGTGGTTCTACTATTTTGTGGCTCTACACATTTATGTTACCATCGGTTGTTTTTTTAAACTAAAATGTGAACATACCTGCTTCTACATATGTATATTTCTCATAGCACCAACATGTGCCACATCTGCGTTTTAGCCTGTTTCCTTAGCTACAAACACGTGCCCATCGATGTTCTCGCAAACCTTATGCTCCGCTGCTTTTCTGCTCCCATGAGACTTGATCAAATATTGTTCGCTTCCAGTCCAATGGTCGCATTGCCATGGAGTTACTTTCATAAAAGTGTTTTATTTCGTCAGTCATATACCTTCCTCGTTTCTATTCAAAACCGCAAAATGTTAATGATTAATTAGGTTCATCTCCTTTATCGAAAAGCCAGGTATTATTTTATGCTTATTCCATTCATTATCCAGTGTTGGATTTATATTAAGTTAAATTATACTTTACAAAAGAACACAAAAGCTCTTCAAGAAATGCGTCGATCTATAATAATGGTCAGAATTGAATTTGAAAGCTATTGCCAATTGATCCTAACATACTGGGGACGTGCACATTTTAAACCATCGGTTCTTTGTGTATTAGCAGAAAACGGAAAGTACCTGATTCTACATATATAGACTTTTGACAGCACCAACATCTGCCACATCCGGCTTTTAGCCTGTTTTTGCCCGCTGTAAACACGTGACCATGAATGTCCTCGCAAACCTTACGCTCCGCTGCTTCTCCGCCTCCATGAGACTTGATCAAATCTTGGTCGATCCCAGTCCAATGGTAGCATTTCCAAGGAGGTACTATAATAAAATTATTTGTTCTACAAATGGGTACATTTCTCATATCAACTGCATTAAACGTTTCTTCAAGAAATATGTCGATCGTTAATGAGAGTCATATATCCATTTGAAGTTAATGCCTTTTTATTCAACTATTGTTTGGACGTACGCATTTTTGCAACCATCTGCTCTTTCTTTTGAATTACAAAGTGAAAGTGCCTGCGTGTGCATATTTGTTTATTTATTTCTGATCGCAACAGAATATTCAACATTTGGTTTGTAGCCTTTTTTCTCTGGACATAAACACGTGACACGGATATCGTCCCAAACTAAACGCTCCGCTGCGTCTTCGCCTCCATCAGACTTGATCGAATATTGCTAGCTTCCATTGGTCTCATTGCCGAGGAGTTACTTTGATACAAATTATTATTTCGTGAAATAAGTACCCTCCTCCTGTCCTTTACATTAAAAGTTTCCATTCTAGACCGTAAACCTTCTATTATAATTTGGTTCGTCTCCTTTTCATAAAAACAGCTATAATTCTACATATAGTCCAAGCGTTACCCGTGTTTCAAATTTATTTTAAGGGAGACAGACTTGATGATTAAATATTTGAGATTATTTCACTAAACGACACACAAATTCTTCAATAAATTTGTAGATAATTAACAATGGTCAGATTCTAATTTTCAAGTTATTGTCAATTGGTTCCAACATATTGGGGACGTACACATTTTCTAAAACTAATCGGTTCTTTAGCTATAAATAAAACATAAACGTACCTTCTTCTGCAAATGTTGCCCTTTGACAGCACCAAGATGTGCCACATCCAGGATGTAGCTTGTTTTCACCCGCCGTAAACACGTGACCATGGATATCCTCACAAACCTTATGCTCAGCTGCTTCCCCGCCTCCATGAGACTTGATCAAATCTTGGTCGGTCGCAGTACAATGGTAGCATTTCCAAGGAAATGCTATAAAAAAAGTATGTTCATAAAATGAATTCTCTCTTCGTGTCCGCTGCTTTAAAGGCTTATATTAAAAAATGTGTCAAGCTTTAATGAGGGTCAGATTTCCATTTGAATATTATTGTTTTTTGGTTCTATTATATTGTTGACGTACACATATTTGAAACTGTCATTTCTTTTTGTGTAAATAAAACGTGAGCGCGCCTGCTCCTACCTATCTATATGTTTGACAGCTCCAATATTGACCACATCCGTGTCTTATCCTATATTTCTCCTGCGTAAACACGTGACCATGGATGTCCTCGCAAAATGTATGCTCTGCTGCTTCTCCGGTTCCATCATATTTGGTCAAATCTTGGTAGATTACATTCCTAATGTAGCACTGCCAAGACATTACTTTCAAAAAATGATTTGCTCATCAGATAAGTACCTTCCTCGTATCCATGACATTAACAGTCTTTATTCAATGCCGTAAAACTTTAAGTTTTAATTAGGCCATCTCCTTTTTCACAAAGCCAGCTATATTCTACACATATCCATTCTGTATCCATATTTAGGATTTATTATTAGCGAAATCTACTTTACAAGTCAACACAGAAGCTCTTCAGTAGATGTGCGGATCACTAATACTGACTAGATTTTAATTTGAATTTACCGCATATTTTTCTAGCATACTGGGGACGTGCACATTTTAAACCATCGGTTCTTTGTTTATTATCTGAAAACTGAACGTACCTGATTCTACATATGTAGACTTTTGACAGCACCAACATATGTCACATCCCGGTTTTAGCCTGTTTTTGCCAGCTGTAAACACGTGACCACGGATGTCCTCGCAAACCTTCCGTTCCGCTGCTTCTCCGCCTCCATGAGACTTGATCAAATCTTGGTCGATCCCAGTCCAATGGTAGCATTTCCAAGGGGTTGCTTTAATGGAAATTATTTGGATGTCAGAAGAGTACTCTCCACCAGATCTTTAAATTAGAAATTCTTATCAGCACATTAAAATATTTTTACGAGTGTTCTATTCATAATCCATATCGCGGAAATTTATTAAGCGAAACATACTTGATGATTAAATTTATAACATCAATTTACAATCAATATAAAATCTCTTCAGAAAATGTGTCGATCCCTATTGATGGTTAGATTTTAACTTAAAGTTATTGTATATTGCCCCCGTTGTATTGGGTGACTTCAATGTTTTTAAAACACAGGGATTTTGTAGCGTAAGGTCTGATCGTACCAATTTCTACATATGTAGATTTTTGACAGCACCAACAGGTGTCTCGTCCGTGTTTTTGCCTGTTTTCACTTGCCGTAAAGATGAAGCCATGGATATCCTTGCAAACGTTACGCTTTGCCGCTACGTTTCCTTCACTTGGCTTGATCAAATCATGGTCGCTTACAGTCCAGTTGTAGCATTTCCAAGGAGTGTCTTCAATATAGATTTAAGATTCTTATAGTGTTTGCCATTAATACAACAGCTCGTTACACAAATAGTTGATATTTGCTTAATGACATTATGTGCCTTTCGGTCCCTATTGTGCACTGTAAGAAAGTTAATGATGAGTACAGATATTAATGTGTGTGTGTGTGTGTGTGTGTGTGTGTGTGTGTGTGTGAGAGAGAGAGAGAGAGAGAGAGAGAGAGAGAGAAAGAGAGAGAGAGATTGCACGTAAAAACATTATAAGGCCTGACTTCGTCTTTTTCAATTTCCACTTTTCAACCATCTTTCCTTTAAGTAAGTATTTGGTACCAAGGACCAGTGAACAAATGCTTAGCTTTCGTGAGTTTAGATATTTGGACTGAAAAGCTGTAGTATTCATTTAGACCATTCCCTTGTTAAAGTATGAGTAGTATCAAAAGAGATGTTATGAAGTTTTATTACTTTTCTGGGTCACAGCCTCTATCCCCCATGTCCTTTGCCCATTTTAGCAAACAAGTCGCACAGATTATTAGCATTAATATTACATGCAAGTAGGGTGGCTCAAACAAGAAGCAAGAGTCATACAGTGACTGGCAAAGCCGGCTATGACAAATTGATTTTGTTTTGAATCGACTTTTCTTGTCTGCACAACAACTGTGTGGTGTTTATTTTAATCTGTGCTAAGAGTTGTCTGTGATGCGCCTGTGATGGTAGTCGTGGTTGCAATTCCAGTCTCACCGAAACCAAATATTATTGCTGCGGCAAGCCCACAAATAGCATCTACGACCAAACACGCGCATTTTTTTTTCTTCTCATGATTAACGCTGTTTTCTTGGTGATTTCTTCTCGTTGCTGTCATTCTGCTTCGATTATTTATTTCTCGTCGGTAATACTGATGGTTCATCCTAGTTCTATTACTAATACAATCGCATTATAGTACAGTTGCACGACTAGCAGACCATGCCCTGATTCATCACGCCCAGGTGTAATACGCACAGGTATTTCTAAAGAATTACATTTATTTACTAGTACAACTGTCATATAATTATAAAAACATCTGTATCTGAAAAATATTTAAATTTACAAACATTTTAATTTCTGGGATCTAGCAACGTTTTCATTAAAAAATATACTGGTGTCACCTGTGCCTGGTTTATTAAACGATCGTTCTCGTCGTCTCCCAATAACTGTTACAGAGATAAGTGCGTCCTTGCTGAATAGCAGTCGATATCGTTTATGTCATCTGAGTTAATGTTAGTGTAACATATTCATTGGTAAACGTAACCGGGGTGAATTCAGTGGTGAATTCCACGATATCGTTGAAGAAACAAGTATTTTGGCACATGGTGGTACAACCAGCTTTTGGGCGTTTGCAATTGCGATGATTCCAAGTTGATCTCGAGTTGTTATTGGTCCCAACGGTCACTTTCTATTTGACCTTTAACAAGATTGTTTTTTTAGTATATACAAGGGTCTGTTAATGCTACTCTGGCGTAGATATTTGTTAAGAAGTGGAACAAAGTAACCATCAATGATAACATCCACTGCCAGTCGGCCGCACACCCCTTCGGTAAATTCCGCTACCTCATCACCTCGATCAGAATCCATGACGTATATACAATGATAAATCTAATGTAAACACAAACACCAAACACGGTAATATCAACAATTTTGAATAGTACCATTGTTAGCATTTATTGTTACTAATGGCCCAGCCATATTGACATTATTTATAATTATATTTAGTGTACCCCACTTACCACTAAGACCTTATACGATGACCAAATAGGATCAAGACGCCATCAAGTTTAAGATGTAAACTTTAGGTGCATCAAAAAAATTCCTTTAAAAACTGAAAACATGTTGGCCATTTGATATACCTACAGTTTGTACCTCCCCTTTACAGGTTGAAAATACACCCCTGAACATACTACTCATGGTTGTGCAGGCACGGTACAGAAGTTTGCATCTATAAGTTGTTTTATCCCAACCCAAGCTGCATCAATATAATTTTTTTTTAATTAACGTATTAGGCAAACCAGTGTCTCTGATTCCACCGTTTTCAGTGATTGCAGCCAGGTTCTTTGCAATAGCGCCTCTAAACCTCATAGCAATATCTTGACTTTCCATGTTAGACGTTTGTAATTTTATAGTTCGATATTGAAAATTCACAAGCTTACATGGTTCAACACCAACCTGGCTGATAAACTTAGACAAATCCGTTGTTATAATGAAATATTGAATATCAACATTATGCGCTTTACGTTAACCAGTTTGATCTTCAAACAGCACAAGTTCACCTGGGTCAACACCAACAACAGCAAAAATAGAAAACAGTAAAATCCACTTTGGTGGCAAAGCTGCTAATATCTACATCATCGCCTTGTCATCTCGTGCGTAACGTAAATGTTAATAAGCATTTTTTAAATACTAAACGTAATTTAATGTGAAATAAATGTTTTCCAGCTGGTGAACGCTGAAGTGCACGCAACACTTCAACAACAAGATGACTGCATGTGGGACCATCCAACAGTGTGTGTACTTGTATAGTCAAACAAAAAAGGCTGTCGTCCAGGTTCATCGTAGTTCAGGAAATGATTTACAATTCTAACGGGTGGTGTTATTCCATACGAGTCAAAATACTACCGATGTCGAGCTGTCATCATTTATGCATCCCAATTTGTGAAATATCATGTTGTCAAATCAGTTTCACGTGTCTCTATAGCACCATTGATGCATGCGCACTGTGCACAAAGACACCATAAAATACTTGATTAATTTTACCATCGCGAGTAAATCAAGATTAGTCAACGGACGAGCGACCTGCGTGTTGTACCGATTAATCATAGATCTCTTCCCAATGGTATTCGGAGTCTTCTTTCTGGTAATGTAAGACCTTTTGATTTTTAATTTGCTTCACGATGCTTTCTGCGTCTTCCAACCTCCCTTGTCAGTGCCATTCCTGATGCAGTTCCGACACGCCCCTAACGCCGAAGCTTTGGCAACATCTGGAGCTGCTGATGCCTACAACACAGGAATCGCTGCAAGTAATGTAAATATTCCATTGGCCTTTAGTGTTTGTGTCATCTCTGATGTGGATACCATAATGTCACCGAGATGTTATTATGTTTGGCAACATTAAGCTGAGCGATTTGCTTTTAGGTCAACCACACGTGGAAATTTCTGGTCCGTTTTGCTAAAGAAAGTTTTAATGCGTCTCCACACATTTTTTTAATTGCGTTTCTTTTTCCCCAAATGATTTTCACTAAGGCCGACCTTCACTTCGTGACATTATTATTTAAATACGTAACAGGTTTAATTATGAGTTTTCCACAAGTGCACTGATGACCCTCATTCAGCCACCAACACCCTCCAACAACAGAGTCTTGTCAGACAAAATAACATAGCATATGTACTTAGCACCAGCGGGAGCTACATGTCCATGAAAATACATATCACAACGGATTGCCTGAACAACTACAACTTTTCCAATCAAAATTAATAATTCGGGTACAGCGTACGAAATCGTACTGGGAATTTGGAGACCTGTGTAGATGCTTTGATGCCGGTCCATATACGTAAACAGACTGTATATGCACCTGCAGTATGAGGAGTGGCTTCTGCATAGTCTAGCTGAATTTATTCAGATTGTCCCTGGTGACCGTTTAACCGCAAAGAAACTTCAGTCGCTCCTAAAGTGTCAAATATCAATGATACTATGTCCTTGAATATTATCTCAATTTACATTTTGAACTGTCACAAAAACATGTTTTGGTGCAGCACCTATAGAGTATATTATACCCTTTAGCATCCCGAAATTGATTCAAATAAGCTGGTGACGGACCTGTTAATAACTCCTGCATTTTCTCTGCATCAACGAACCAGAATAAATTGTTTTTATTCAATGAAATTAGATGAGAGACTTTTCAAACGGAACTTCACACTTAGTAATCTCTGAACTAATTGTAAGATTTCTTTTTGCCAAGGATGGATTGTACCCAATCGACATCAAAGTATGTAAATGGGAGAGATCTCTATAATCCAGAATGTTGTTTCCTTTCATAAGCAATAAGAACATGCGAATCACATAAACATTATAAGTAATTATCATGATCAGTATGCTGACTCGTGATTTTTAAAAAATATGATATTGATTATCAGTTTGTGATAAATAAGGCAGATAATAGGCTTTGCTAATGTTGGTAACTGTTTGACATATGGAACGTTTAAGTGGTTTATTGACTACGAAAGCGTCATCAGGTAGATTAGAACATTCTTCATCTAATGTAGTCTGTTAAAGATGTTATTTCGGCTGATTAGGCGCAGAAATTCATCTTGATAATTTACGTTGAAGTTATTATTGACACAAAGTATTCATTACCAATTACTGAATGAAGATTGTTAGCACCGTTGGAATCCACATGTGTAATATCTTCCAGTGAGTTGTTCCATGGAGTGTCATATATCCTCGTTGTAAACCATCAGCTGCAGCACTAGACAACGGAGACATGTACATATACTGTAAAATACCACGGTTAATACAACCATACAGCTGAGGTTGACGTCATTCACTGCTTCTATGCAACACAATTAAATCGTATAGACGATAAAAAGCTGCGAGACGAAACCCATTTGATCCATTAGGGGCTCGAGCAAACAAATCTAGACGTAGAACTTTAGATTGGATGATAATTATTTCTTTACCGGACTGACACGCAGCGTGATGAATTAGCTTGTTCTCTTTATCTTTTTCTTCCCAATACAATGTACCGAAAAGAAAATTGTTTGCTAGACTGTACAATCGATGTCTTGATATAATATGCACCACAGATAATTCGTTTAGACACGTTCCTTCCGACAGCTTCTGAATCTCTTATTTACTTAATTGCGTGACTCCGTCATCTGTTAGTCCTCTTCCCAGACATTTGTCTGTTAAGTTTGTCAAACGATATAAAATACATGTACTTTCTGTCATGTTGCATATTCTGGCTGTAAAAATGGAGTCCTTCCTGCTCTATCGTGAAACAACATTGCATTTTGTTTTTGAGCTTAAAGCAATTGCACGATATCAGTGAAGAGCAATCTTGATGATGCGTGAAGTGCTGTTTTGCATTATATTATCCACCATTCATCAAAGGGCTTCATTTTGTGTTCTAGCTTTATTTTAGCAAGCGCATCTTACAGAGTACCAATGGTTAAATCATTCACCCATTACACGCCGCCATTCCAGGTAACGCAGTTATATTTTACGTCTAAATTACGATGTTTTTGTACAATTTTAGGTCTGATAGATGTCACATTGTAGAGGCAAAGCTGATCGTCAAACTGGTGGCCAAAACTTTTATATAAATCAAAGCAAGATGATGCGGTCTTATACTAAGATCGTTC
This sequence comes from Sinohyriopsis cumingii, assembly GCA_028554795.2. Classification (NCBI taxonomy): domain Eukaryota; kingdom Metazoa; phylum Mollusca; class Bivalvia; order Unionida; family Unionidae; genus Sinohyriopsis; species Sinohyriopsis cumingii. The sequence goes on along the minus strand of CM068834.1, from coordinate 113,843,029 downwards.
AAAACATCTGCCATATGCTTGTTTCTAGTAAGTAAAAGACGTGTTGCATTTACATGGCCATGCTGAGCTGCAATGTCTAGTACAAAAGAAGCACAAAATGTTATGCTCTTGGTAATTAACTAAAGAGCAATAAACCTTGTCTGCGAAAAAATGATATATTAGTTCCATCATCCAGTAAGGTGTGAAGAGTATATACGTTCACTTTTCGTTATAAAAGTTGGGGGTTACCTCATCCTCATTTCGGATATGAACGTCTTTAACAAATAGAAAACACTGTTTAGTGGTATCGTAGGAATTTTTGTAACCAGTCAATTTGTGAAACAATGAAATAGAAGTGAGCGTGCTATTAATTAGTTTACGTTGCAGTGATTTAAACTATGTTACCAAATCATCTCATTTTGATTCAGACACATGCGTTGCAAGGTCTTAATATGCGTGTTACTTACTGATAGCGCCCTCTTCCTTGATAACACAGAACAAGTACCTTGCTACGAAATAATGCCCTTTATCGCTGGCGATAAAAAATGGCTTCCCTTGCACTTAATATATGCTATGCTTACCAATGCTATATGAACATATGCATGAAAAACACACATTAATCAGCTGTAGTTATCACAAAATGAGCAACGAAGTGCATTTCTTTGCCATACAAATCTCTGCTAAAATATGTGCACATAAACTTTATTATTTTGAAAATGGTTTCCTTTATTATTGGTGCTTTTGATGCACTTACTACTTCCAAAACTTTCTTTGCCCACTGAAAATGACTCTCTCTTGTACCATAGACATGCTCAAAATGGAGTTGATATGTCTTGTCTGACGAATTATGTATATTTTGCATGCCCAAAATATCATTGAATTTCAATATGTAAGCGCATGCTGAACATACAAAAGGTTTCCAGTGCTCATATCATATAGTTTATGAATTGTATCAATCATTTCATCAAATATCCATGTTTTAATAATGGTTTCAGACCAGTCTTTTTTTCCCTCCAAATAATTGTCTATGCAATTGTTAATATCTTTCCTATTTCTGGTATCGTTTGAACCAAGCCGAATGATATGGACATCTCACATTTTGTGAAATATACTTAAGATTTCTCTGGTTATAAAAAAAACTTAATTTATGATGGAAAGCAGTATGCCGTATACTCTAAAGCGATATTTCATTTCTATTATTTTCTTTGTCTTCGAATTCATCTAAACCATCAACCATTATAATCATTCTCTGTTTATTTAGCAATGCTCGATGTTATTTTTAATAATGGAACACTACGCTTTGATCCATGCATCCAACAGGATCAAAATTAAATTTTTCTGAATTCACGTAACTCATAAAACACAATAAATGCTCCAGGATGATTATCATCAGCGCACATAATACCTGCTTCAGGATGATCAGTATCAGCACATGCAATAAATGCTCCAGGCTGATCAGCAGCAGCACACACAATAAATGCTCCACGTTGGTCATCAACAGCACACAAAATGCATGCTTCAGGATGATCAGTCAGTATCAGCAGACACAATAAATGCTCCGTGCTGATCATCGTGTAATGCTCCAGGAGAATCAACATCAGCACACACAATAAATGCTCCAGGCAGATCAGTATCAGTACAAACAATAAATGGTCCAGGCTTATCTTCATCAGCACACACATAATAAATGCTGCAGTATGATCATCATCAGTACACACACACGATACATGATGTGGGCTGGTCTTCATCAGGATACACAATGAATGCTCCAGGCTGATCATCATTAGCACACACATAATAAATGTTCCAGGCTGGTCATCATCAGCATAAACAATAAATTCTGCAGGCTGATCATCATAAGCGCACACAATACATGCTGCAGGATGATGCTCATCATCATGCCAATAAATGCTGCAGGCTGATCATAATCTGCTCACACAATGAATTATGCAGGCTGATCATCATCATCACCCACAATAAATGCTCCAGGCTAATGAACATCAGCACACACAATAAATGCTCCATGCTGACCAGCATACGCACAATAAAGATTCAGGCTGATCATCATCAGCACACACAATATATGCTCCAGTTTGATCAACATTTAGTTTTAGTTACACTGTTCACCTTCCTATAATCGGTGCGCATACGGAAAGTATTATCTGGTTTCGTAACAAATATACATCGTGAACTCCAGTCACTTTTGCTTGGCTCTATGAAATCATTCTTCAGCAAATACTGGATCTCTTTTTTCAAGTATTCCTGTTTGAGAGGGTTCATCCTGTATGGGTATTGTTCCACATTCTTGAAATTTAGAATTTCAACGTCATGGTAAATTGTATTTGTTCTTGTACGAACATCTGAAAATAAGTATTAATATTCAAGTAATAATTGTTTAAGTTCATTCCTTTCTTGTTGTTGAAAATGTGAAAGATTCTGGTCCAGATCATTCATAATTTCTGAATTCCGAAGATTTTTGTTACTCCAAAATCAATAGAGTCCGATTGCATTCCTTCGCTTAATTCCTCACTGAGTGGAAAAGGTACAACTAAATTAAGTGCATGTTTAACCTGGCTATCTCTCTCAATATACTCCTTTAACATATTTATGTGGCAAAGTTGTTTATGTTTTCGCATTCCATGAGTATTTATGATATAATCTAATTTTCATATACTTTCTTTACAACTATGTAGGGACCATATTACTTGGCCTTAAGAGGATATTGTAGTATGGGCAAGACACCCAGAACTTTATCACCTGGCTGAAAACTCCTTGTCCTTGCATTTTTATTATACCTTAGTTTCATTTTTGACTGAGCAGAGTGCAGATTTGTTCTTGCAACCTCACAAGCCTTTGACAACTTATAGTTAAAATTGGATTCATAATCGAGAAGATTCATTCTTTTATCTTCATTAGAAAGCCGTTTCTTTTTCAACAACTTCAATGGTCCACGCTCAGTGTGTCCAAAAACTAGTTCAAAGGGACTGAATCCTAAAGATTCTTGAACTGATTCCCTAACAGCAAACAAAAGTAAATGTATGCCTTCGTCCCAATCTTTACCCATATCAAATCAATATGACAGAATCAAATTTTTCAAAGTTTGATGAAATCCTTCTAAAGTCCCTTGGCTCTCAGGATGATAGTCAGAAGATTTGAATTATTCGATGACTAATTCGTATATAACTTGCTGGAAAATTCCAATACATAAAATTTGACCCTTGATTAGATTGAACAGATTTGTGAAGGCCAAATTAAGTTTTTAATAAAAAACGTTATCAAAACTTTTAGTATTGCTTTAGATTTAATATTTTTCAAAGGAATTGCCTCTGGGAATCTTGTTGACGCACACATTATGGTCAACACGTATTGATTACCTGACTTGGTCTTATGTAAAGGACCAACACACTCTGCCATTAGTATGCTAAATGGTTCGTCAACTACAGGAATAGGCTGCAGATGAGCCTTATGTATCTTCTGATTCCGTTTTTCTACCATTTGACAAGTATGACAAGATCTACAATATTAAAAAATCACTTATAATTTCTGGCCGATATAAGTGATTCAAGATCTTGTGATCAGTCTTATTAATCCCTAAATGACCATCCAAAGGAGTTTCATGGGCCAGACTAAGTATTTTCTGACTGTATGATTTTGGAACTACAATTTGATAATTCATTGAATACGCGTCACCAGCAGGTACCTCGGGAGGTCTCCATTTTCTCACACGAATCCCATTTTTAAAGAAATACAGACAGGCACATCAGTGGCTTCAGTTTCATTGATGTCCTTTTGAATCAAACAGGAAACCTCATGATATTTTTTCTGCTTGACACAAGTGATAGTCATTTGTCACCCTGATTAGAAAAAAAGACAAGTAGTTAAAAGAGTATCACTGCTATCAATACCCTTTCATTGATCCAAACAAGACGTGAAAGTGACCTCATTAAAAGCCTGACCAATACATGTGTCAGCTAAAGGAATACTTTCTTGATCAACGTCATTCTCAAGAGCTTTCTTTGCCATAGTTCTAGGGACTGCACAAGCTGGGTATAAATCATGGAATTCTGTTTCAATAGGATCGACTTTCTGATCCAAATAAGGCTTATCAGTTACAAGTGGATTAACCACAACCTTATATTCAGCTAGGTCGTTGCCTAGTAATAAATGAATGGCCTCAACGGGTAAAGCATACACTGTTTCAACTGTCTGATGACTAATTTGCACAATGGAGAGAAACATTAACAAAGCCGCTCTCGACTTCCTGATTAAATACATTCTCATTAGAAGAAGACTTATCAGAAAAAGGCAAAGTACCTGATGATAAAATACTCTGAGACGATCCCGTATCCCTTAAAAAATGAATAGGGGTGGAATTGGCACCCAATAATGATATAGAATCATTCGACATGAATGGTTCATAATTCTCCATAATACAATCAGACTGGGGTTTATTAGGCCTAACAAATCCATTTCTTTCAATACATGACCGTAACCTTGACCTCTTAGAAATAAGATCATTTGGAATAGGTCTGTCTTGATTCTAATGCTTTTTTTCCAACTTGTAGCATTCAGAAGTAACGTGTCCTTTCGTCTTACAAAAGGTACACGTAGGAGGAAACAATGAGTTCTGATCGAGTTTATCAAAAGCTTGATTTCTAACATTTGTGCTAGATTGAAATTTAAAATGGCTCGTATTATGGCTGAAATACTTTTTTACCAGAAGACTGCTGAGTGGAAGACTGGCCTACAAAAGAAACTTTATGAGCTAACATATACTGGTCAGCAGTACGAGCAGCATGTTCCAAGGTTTCAACCGTATGCTCATCAAGATAAGTCTTAATGTCACTATGGACACAGTTCTTGGACTCTTCAAGTAATACAAGTTGTCTGAGATTTTCGTCATTTTGATTAACTTTCATGACTAAGCACCATCGGTCAAATAACTAGACCTTTTTCCTGCAAATTTGACATGCGTTTATCCAGCTTCCTTTTTATTGTTCCTGAATTTTTGCCGATAAACCACAGGGACCAATTCATCTCCCTTTAAAATGCATTTGATAACCAGATCATAGTCAGCACTTTGCTGTAGTGACATTGAATTATAAATATCACTAGCATTACCAGTAAATACACATTGTAATAATAGAATCAAATATTCCATTGATCATTTCAAATTTTCATCAATTATTTCAAACTCAGGAAAATGTTTATCTACGTTTTTTCCTCTAAAAAGGGGCACTAACCTAATATTATTAGTAACATCAACTCTTGAATTTGTATGTGAAGTGGCAACATGCATTTCACTTGCCAGCTCTATTTGTCTTATTTAAGATTGATATTCTCTCTCTTCCCTCTCTTTCTGCGCTTATAACTCCATTTGTTTTTCTTCTTTGTGTAACTGCATTTGATATTTCTGTAACTGCATTTGTTCATTCTGTAACTGCATTTGTCTCTCTATTTATCCTCTTCCTCCGCTGGTGACTGCACCTGTTTCTCTCTCTCCTCTTTCTCGAATAGCATTTGTTTTTCTTCTTTCTGAAGTTCAAGCCTTCTCTAATTCCATATTGTATTTTAATTTTAATTTCTTTTTATGTCATAGTCTGATACAGACTTACTGATCTAAACCAAAGCACTTTTATCCAAAACACTCTTTTCCACCAAATACAGGACCTAAATGTTTTTTATTTGTGGCTTCGTTAAAGAAGCTTTTGCTTCAGAAAGATCATATTTCCGGGCAAGTTGAAGCAACTAGGTTTTTTTTAAAAAGGTCTAACTGTTCCTGGTAGGATTTGAAAGTAAGATCTCCACTTTTGATGACATTGTAAAAAGGCCAGTTGATTTCACTAAAGATTTATAAAATGTGAAACAATGCTTGGGATTTAAAAAATTTCAAACAGTAGGGGAATTTAAATTTAAAACAACAAAATTTTCTGAAATAATTTAGCCAAACTTCACATATCCGAAGGACGAGTACCCCCAATTTTCTTGTTACGAGACTAGGCTCTTACAAAAAGTAACAGAAAGGAATGAAGACAACAAGCTTTGTAAAATTTGACAAAGAATTTATTTCCCTTAAATATTAAGTGAAGAATGAGAAAAAAAAGAATGTATGGTTTTCTACTAATGAAATCCAAAAATAGTTTAAAAAATAGAAGTCCTAGTAAGAAAAGTCCTGAATGAAACTGAATTCGAATCCCGGTGAAATCCAAAATGGAAGACGATAACATCTGTTGTAACCTGAGAAGTGCTGATATGTCAACAGTTTCTTGTCGAATCACAGAAAATATTACTCCAGTTTTTTTTAAATTTCGTATAAATTTCAGTGAATGTCTTTGTCCAAAATTTTGTAGGAACACTTATGTATTTCCAGGGAAAATAATAATTTGAAATTCAATAAAATTAAATTTCAACTCAAAGTGGTCACAACATATGCTTGGAGCCCGACTGAATTCTTTCTCAAAACATCAGTAATAAGTCTAATTAAGACGCAAAACAGATTCCCGAATAAGGTCAATTGATATAAGATATTTGTCATGTTATCCAGGTATGGCATTGACTTAACTTAATTCTTACTCTAAGAAAGAATAAGCTTTTGTTTCAAAAAGTTGTTTACCAAAACTATCACTGGTTCTGAATCAATGTCAGAAGCTAGATATAGTGTTTCTATTATTAGCTGTTTATAAACGAAATATAACAGCCAGGTAAAATTGAAATGAACTGAATTTCTGGAAAATGTCAAATCCAGTAAATACAGTTATATTAAAATAACATGTAATGGAATTTTAAAAAAAAAAAAACTTACAAAAAACAATTAAAGTAAATCAAATATACATAACACTCACACCACTAATACCATAAAATATCTCATTACTATCCAACACCCTTTCAAACCCTATTCAAATCTCCTCTACCGATTGTTATATGGTGTGAGTGTCTGCGTGTAGGTGCATTTGTTTAAAGTTTAAAAAATTAAGACACAACAATGATGGATGAACAGACTGACAAATTTTTCCCACTTGCAAACCTAAAGCACGGACGCGATGGAAACCATCCATTCGGTTTTCGGTAGGAACGATATAGCTAACCCAATGCACAGTGATAGAGAGAGGCGAAAGAGCATATATTCATACAGATGTAATTTTTTGTTAAAAACAACAGAAACCCATTTTTCCCAAACACATGTTTATTCATAACTAAGAAATTAATCAACAACAATAATTACAACCGCGACAGGTCAACACATTGTTTTCTTTATCAAACAGTAACTTGTTTACATGGATGACGACGTTGTGGAATGTTTTTTCAATTCCATTCATTAAATTCTTTGGGTGAGATATGCTCACTAGGTTTCCTAGCTAAAGACAAAAGATAACCATAATGTTCACAAAACCATCTTTCTACTTCGTCAATGTTTCAAGAAGAGTCACGATAAAACTAAGTCACTAAATGTTCTGAGGGATATCTAAGACTGCGTTGATGAAAACAATACACACCACAATATTGTTTTCACACCATGGAATCTGTGCCCTGCAATTTCACATTAGTGAAGCGAGTGGTCTTGGCATTTCTTCTCATAAATCGATGATGACGTCTTCCAAAGGCTGTAATCCACACGAATCCAAAGATTTCCCTGGGGTCTTTGCCATCTCCTTTCCCATCTTTGCTTTCAATCTCCGAATAAGTCAGTGAAGGAAGAAATGGTTACACTGCTCTTTACATCGCTTTATCCCGGTATTAATAGCAGTTCATTTACTATTAATACAAATCAAGATCTTCACTCAGGTAATGCTTAGCTAACGATTCACACTGATTTTTTTCTTTGCAAATGTCTGAAAAGTCATTCACTCTGCACACATGCTTCTTACTACTTTCTAAGAGAGGGAAGGAATGATCATGCATGCCTTTATACCACTAATTCAACACTTCTCTTTGAAGAAATCAAGCATATTCCTGATACCTTTCAAACCATTCTTCTTGACTCATAGTACACTCTATCAAAAATTCATTTGTTAAATATCAAACAAATGAGTATTTGTCAATCATGAGATTTAAAACAATTTCTGCCAGGTGTTCAGCATAACTCATGATTAAAAGTTCATCTTGTTTTGGCCATCAGGGCAACATGTCCTCTTCGTCTTTGTCTTTTTGGGGGATAGTGGTGGTGGTTTTACTTCCAAGAAATCCTCTGTTCCCATTTCCAAAGATTCTCCACCCTTCAAAGAGGGATACGAGTCTTCCATATATTCTAATAGTCTGGAATCACTTCTTTCAAGCTGTTGACTTCAAGAGTTTTGTCGAATACAAGATGACTTTCACCGTGTTGAGTAGAGCTTCTTCAAAGTGAAGTTCCACACGAAGTTGAACGGATTTTAAAGGTTGGAAATATCCATCGTCACTGCCTTGGTCTGCAGTGAAATCAAAGGTCCATAAAGCGGAGTCTCCGTCATAATCTTCCTACGAAATGCCGTGGCTGGTGTTGGTCCCTAACTGTCCCGTAGCTTCGTACAGGGACAAGTACGATCTCAAGTAATTCTTCTCGGTAAACTTAGGTTCGAAGGATCTGGTAAACAAGGCCGTACCATTGCGACTGATTTCGATCTTGGATAGTTTGTAATTCTTATACTCGAAAGGATTGGCAGCGGCGGCCCCGTTGAAGGCTTCATTGCTGACGATACCAATGATTAAACGTTTGGGTAACTGTCCTCGGAACAGATGATCTTCGATCTTGGATTGGAATCGAGCGGAAATGGTAAAGGTTTTCACTTCCACACATCATATCGGATACTTGGCGGTCCTTCTGCTCAAAGTGTGGCTAAAGTCGTTTCCCACTTTAGGTAACACTTCCACGCGTCTTACGTACAGTCTGGTGTCGTGGATGATGGTTTTATACAACATGGCACTGGCCAGCAAATGGAAAACGGTACTGCTTAGATTCAATCTCATGCGGACATACACCCCGTTTAGCAAATACATTTCTTGCATACACATGTCCAAATGCAAACGATCCATCAGTTCTAGGTCTAAGGGGTTGTTACCAATCTGTTTGTCGAATTGATTTACTATCGCATCGTACAAAATCCTGCCTTTGGTTGCTCCTCTTTTTTTTTGGACGATTGTGTGTTTTCTTTGGTAGACGTCAATGCTTGGCTAAGCGTTTTTACGGATGCGAAGACAAACGACAGGACGGTCCTGTTCTTTTTCCTTTCTTGACAGGAGAACGACGATTGTGCTCGTATACACTTCTGGCGAGTGACATCCTGTTGCGTTCAGGAGCACAAAAACACTGACACCCATCATTTGCCCCAGGTCTTTTTATAATCGTGGAATGCGTCGCCACTGATTGTCGATTCGTCGTATAAACTTTATGATCCGACGTTGAGGGGTTCGCAACGGACTAAATCGAGACATTTCTTCCTTTAATAAATCCAGTAAACTCTGTCACATCCCCGATCTCTCCTGGGATTTGATTTTAGTGGAGGGTACTTTTTAGCATCCACCGCTGCGAATAAAGAGGAGGAGGGTGTCACCGTTGTCGGAGAAGTTCCTAGAGACACGGGTTTCATTTTTTCATCAAATGGGGAAGAACGGGTGTAATGGTATCATCACCTTTTCTAACACTCTAAGCTAACACAGGACGTTTTGAATTATGTGTTAGTTAATAGATGGTGTAGATGGTGTAATGGATAGTATTGTATGGGATGCTGGATGGTAAATAAGGTATTTATGTTTTGTTTGCTTTCATCTCTTTCTCTTTTGCTCTAAGCTAACACAAAGTGGTGGTGGTGTGTGTGTGTGTGTAAGGGGTGAGGGATGGATGCCATGGTAGCAAGATTTATACCCTCTTGTTATCAAAGGTAATAAATGTACTTTTTGAACAGAAACTGTTTTATTTCAGTAGCGTACCAAAATTGTTTAGACACTAACTGACACACCACACGTCGCACAGAAGTTTCCTCTTGAACCAAGATTTGTTCGTGTACAAGATTTTGGTAATCCTCTAACTGTTCCTCTGGAATTTGTTGCACTATGGTCACCTTGTAAGTAGAATGAGTTGCATCCAACGTTTTCTGAATCTCTTGTGATTTATCAATGTCTGGCCATTGGAACATTTCGAAATGGATCAATCCTTTTATACTAGCCTTGGTATATGCCTTCTCTTAGCTCCAGAGGTAGATTCTGAATGTACTCTTCTAAACTAGGCATTCACAGCAATGACTTTCTTTTGTCGTAGTTAATAGATGTACCTTTTGCACAGAACTGATCATACTCCATCGGCGTATCCAAATTGTTTACTCACTAGTTTGCACACCACACACTGTACAGAACTTCCCTCTGCAGACAATATTTGTTGTTTAAAAGATGTTGTTAATCCACTAAGTCTTCCTTTGAATTTCGTTGTAGTATGGACACCTTGCAATTAGAATATGTAGCAACCAAAGTCTTCTGATACTCGGGTAGTTTGTCAATGTCTGACCATTTTAACATTTTCAAATGAATAAATCATCTTATATCGTGTAGATACCATTGGTTAAAACAATGGAGACGTTATGGATGTAATTGTTTTTTTTGCGTTTCACTTGTATCTTGACAACAAAATAATTCTTGGTAAATGTGTTCTCTCAGCTCCACAGGCAAACCACGAATGTTCTCTTCTAAAGTATCCATGAAGACATTACTTCCGTTCCACTATAGTAGTGAGTGCGGAGACATCGATCATGTTCCAGGTAAGCCGAGTCTTTCTGTTCATACTCGTGAAGTGACACACCGAAATTGAATTACTTAACTTTATCACCATCTCCCTGGTAGATAAATCCAGCTCTGGCTAATTCCTCGAGGATAGGTTCTCCCAGATATTTGGGCCACTTTCTTTTGAACGTTTGAAATCACTTTCAAAGTCTCAGTATTCAGGCAAACGTACAGGGAACTAATATTCTTCTTTCACATGTTATTTTCGATGAGACGGTGGTGAATCCCGAAGTAACTTGCTGAGGCGTGGATGAGTTGCGTAGGGTGATAGCTGCACCAAACCAAGAGGGACATTTCCGCCCTAACCAATCGAGTCAACTTAGTGTGGAATTTCAGTTTCCAGAGGCTCTACCTAACATGGTGAACGTCATATTCTGTGGCGAATGCGACAATTCTCTAAAAGTCAACACTTTTTAGGATAGTGAGTGTGATATAGCTGGATGGTAAAGTGGGTGTGGTAGGTAGTATTTTTTGTAATGTAAGAGATATTATAATTTTTAAGATTTTATCTTTTTCTCTTACAGTTTAAGATAAAGGAGAGCGTTTGAATTTTGAGTATTATATAATGCATGGTATAGTGGGTGTAATGAATAGTATTTGTGCGAGATTTCTTCTCCTTCTCTTACATTTTAAGCAAAAATACAAGGCATAGTGAATATGATATGCTGGATGGTATAGCTGGTGTGATGAAAAGTTTTTGTTTTTGTTTTTAAAGGGATAGAATATTTTGTGAGATTTTATCGCCTTTTCTGACACTAAGCTAACAAAGAACTTTTTGAAAGATGTGTTTGGTAATAGATGGTGTAATGGATGGTATTTTATAGGATGTTAGATGGTATATAAGGTGTGTATATTTTGTTTGTTTTCATCTCCTTCCCTTTTGCTCTAAGCTAACACAAGGTGTTGTGTGTGTACGGAGTGAAGGATGGTATAGGTGATGTTTTGGATATTATGTTTGTGAGATTTCTTCTCCTCTTACATTCTAAGCTAACAAATGGCGTTTTGGATACAGTGCATAATGACATGTTGGATGGTATATAAGGTATGAGAGTATTTTTGTGGGATTTCATCTTCTCTTCAACTCTAAGCTAAAGATGGCCTCTTGTAATAGTGTATGTAGAGGATGTTGAATAGAATAAGGATGTTGGATGATATAGTGGTGTGATGGATAGTGTTTTGTGGTGTAAGGGATAGTGAGATTTGATCCCTTTCTCTTGTTTTGTTCTTTTCCTTGATTATAGCTATTTATAGCAGCATTACAAATGTGTAAATGTATGATCATTGCCTACATAATTTGAGGTCCAGGTAATGCTTGAGATATAAATCTCGGGCTTGTATTTGTATTTGTCTGTCGCTGTCTCTGTTGTGTGTGGCCTTCTACCACCCTTGTCCCTAGACAGGCCCTACGCAATTTCCCTAGATAAGCCCATCCATGTTGTTCAAGGTCATTTGTCCCTTGAGAGTCTTATATTCAATTCACATTGTCCATAGACAGTCATATCCATATTAAATTTCGCTTGTCCGTATAGCATCCCACCCATGTTCAATTCCGCTTGACCGTATATTATGTTAGTGTAACAGATTTATATAGATAAATATGTGTTTGGCTATGTCTATGTCTAGATACATGTCTCTCTGCGCGTATTCAGGTCAGCCATTTGCAACATTGTTCCTAACTGCTCCGCCCTATTGAGGTTAGCCACTTGCATTATTGTTGCCAATGTTTCTCTAGTGTCCAGTACCATGACGTTACCAATCTCCAATTCCCCTTTTCCCTATACAGTCCCAATACATTGTCGCTATACATTTCCTATGTTAAATTTACCTTGTCCGTAGAGTATCCTACCAATGTTAAATTTCCTTGTCTGTAGAGTACAACCCCTCAAATTTATAATTAAGTCCCCATTGTCCGTAGAGTATTCCCACAAATTACTAACATCAGCATACACAATAAATGCTGCAGGTTGATCATCATCAGCACACACAAATTGGGAGAAAAATGCAGACTTTCCGGGATCCATATCTGTAACTAGCAATGATCCATTGTGGTATAAGTATCTCAGAATTGTTTCAGATATGCTTTATGATCACCATTGTCTTTCAAAAATCTCCTGGTTTTCAGTTATATAATAAAACATGTATAGTTCTGGTCTCAGAGGATGATAAAAGTCCGATAAATAACTTGCGAAAACAAGATATATGTGGGTTCAGACAACTAATTGAATTAATATAGACCTTAATGTTAGTCTGTTTTCAGCCTAACTATATCTTTTTGGTGTTGTACTAAGGATTACATTTTTAAAACGTTCAAAGTAATATTATGCGCTGCTCATTCAAAGATACATTCCCTTGTAGTTGTTCACTATCCAAATACGATCCTGTGAGATCTGTTTGTTTTCTCCAGTAGTATATGTCCAGCGACAACTATAATATGGAAATGGTTTTTCGGTAAATCATACTGTTGCGTGCAATTTTCCCACATGTAGGCTTCTTCTATAGAGATGACATTAAATTGTTCTTCCGGTACATATCTAAATAAGTTATTTAATTTCTTTTTAAATAAGGAGCTTAAAAAAACACAAGCTGGATATGTAGGTTGTAGCATAGTTAGATCTATGAGATCCAAAATTAATGAAATTCCATGATATTTATCTACGACTAACATACATTTGTTCAAGCCTACCTCAAAAGTCTTGTTGTCTCACGAAAATGTCAAAGAAGTTATTTTATATTTGAGAGGCCCCTGTAATGAAAATTTGATAATATTTTCAACCCAAAAGATTTACCCTCAAATGCCTCGACATAAATATTAATAAGTAGTATTGTTTATATGCAGATGTTTAATGTAAGTTCAGCGACATATGAAAGTACGAGAGGTAATCTTGGAAAAATACATAAGTTCATATTTGACATAAAATATTCGAAACCTTTTCGTTTTTCAAAACAATTATTCAGTGTCATTTAATATCCTATCACAAAAATAGAAAGCATTTACCTCTCTTCTTTTCAAAATAGCGTGTATTGGAATGTTTAAGTTGTATGGGTGCACAATAATTGCAAAGAAAAGATCATTAAATGTTCGAATCCATTTCTCCTGATACACTACTTCCATTTTGATCATCTTTGAGCAAGCAAACAATTACTTTTCGTGCTAAAGGAGTCTAAAGTTTAGTATTTTGTTATTTATAGAACAACGAGAATATTTCGATGACTAACTGTATCATTGTGTCTAGCGTGAACATAGATTCACATGTAATACAAAGCAGAAAAAGCATTTGAGAAAATGGATGTAAATTATGGAGAAATAAGACAATTTTAAATCTATTGAATCAATACATCAATGTTTACAGATAGCAATAATGTAACCTCTTACTGTATTCTTGGTTTGTTTTGGTGCCTGTACCTGATTTTGACAAAAAATGTAAAATGAAAAATTTTAATACAGACTTCAGTTCAATAGCTCAACGTTTGTCTTCCCTAAAGTTTAGTAATTGCAATTATCTACTTCTTTCGTTGACAAATATTATTAATAAATGAGTGTGCTTGAATTTAGTATTACTAGCGCTGCTAACAAACAGCGTTGAACCGTATTTCATGAAGCTATCTTTTGATACACATTTTTGAAATCGCGTGTGACTAAAAACTGACCATGTACGTAACAAAAATGTAAACCTTAAGAAAGTAAAACAAATATCTACCCTAAATGATTGACGAAAATGTTGCGAACGGTTAGACACATTTCCTCATGGTCCTTTTCCATTAAATGTATTAGACGTTGTCGGACACTACCAACTAATTAAGTTCTCATAGACCGAATTATTTATGTTTTGAAAACTTATTATACTTTCTTGGTGAGATAAACAAAAGACTTTTATCCTGTGAATAATCTACCTGTGAAGGATTTTTTTTAAAAAAAATTATATACTGAGGAGTTCTGATTGAGAACAGTTCACCTTTAGCGGCTGAATATCAAATCTGGATATTTGTGACAAAATGCCAGTCAGTGCCTAAAAATATGTAATGTAATTTTCCTGAAACATCAACAATCAGATATGTGATACTTGGACTCTATTCATATACAGCATCGATACCTGTGAAAGAATATGTACATGCACAGACAAAACTTATGTGTTTTCTCAATACATAGCAATCATTCGGATTAACTGTATAATATGTGATTATGTAGTTTTCCCTCAAGAAGTAAAGCATCGATATACTAAGATAGAGATTTGATGTTTAGGTGTGATAATCAATCAGCCCGTAATCAAGACAGATTACGAGATATAGAGACTGATTTTTCTTCCATGCGAAAGAGATATCTAGCTGTTTTGCTAACCTTACTTTTCTTATCTCAGTCTAGTCATCTCAGACCAGTCGACTCAGTCAAGGTGTTCACGCGCTCAGAACTACTTTAAAAAAGAAACCGTTGTTGTTTTCTTCTGTGCCTGACGTAGTTGTTCCAAAGTCAAACAACAACAACATCAAATATATAACAAAAACATAATAACTCAAAGTCAATCCATCTTTGAGGACACACCATATAAAAACATTTCGAAAGAGAGACAGAGAGACAAAGACACACGCACACGATGTCGAGCTTTTTGGTATTATGTTAGTTCATTCCACACAGCATGGTCAATATTATCCTATATGCAGGCCTAGCTTAGTACATTTTCAGGTCAGCGTCACTAAATGTAGGTAAATCTATCTAACTAGTTTCAAATACTTCGTGTGAAACAAATTATATATTGTTAGCTACATTTAATGACGCTGACCTGAAAATTGGCTGTGTTACAGATAGGACAAAATTCTCAATTCTGTGTGAAATGACAGAAAACACTGATCCAGGCACATAGGCTATAAATGTATAAACTGTATAGCCTCCCAACTGTCTTAACAACTATAGAAAACTTAGTAACAGACAGAAATGTGTTATGCCAAACATGCTTTATTCTAATTTTGTTAAGGATCTTCATTGTGCCCGCGCTGAATAAAAATTATACCTGCAATATTTAATGACAAAAAATGCACTTACCAGCCAGAAGGAATCATTTATCCGTCAGCACATTAATTCATAAGCAAATTACACTGTAGCACTTGCCATATTTCCAAGACAGAAACATAAATTTTCAAAGACTCAGTGAACTTTAGCACATGGTTATCTACTAGGGTACCTTTTGGAGGGTCTTTTATACACGGGAGTAATTTTACAATCAATATTAAGGACAACAAGTATGTCACAAATAATTTCTCCTCCTCCAAAGAAAAGGAAAGTTAAATAAGATAGTTACACATATATCTAATTACCATGAATAATCTAAAGCAAAATGTTACTCTTCGTTACAGCTTGTACTAAGTACAACTACAGTAGAGCTGAGTAGCCAGCAAAGTGTCATTATTTACAATATATCTTTTCAAAATAGGAAGAGTTTCTTGGAATAAATATTAATTATATATTGTCAGTTTCATAGAACATTAATATATTAAATGTGATGATACCTCATTACTATGCGACGTTTTATGTTGTTATTTTTCTTTGCTCATACGTATAAACTGTGTACATCGGATGCAATGGTCCCAGCACAGCCCACATTAACATATTTGTATTAATGAGCCACATGTAAACATTTGCACGTGAACTATATTACACTAGTTAAGAGTTCTTTCTACTTTAAAGGATAATATTGGGTGAGAAAAATAATCTACGTTGGGGTTTGGGCCGAGACAAAAATATCCTAGTCGCGGGGTTACATTATATATCTCCCCCGCCCCCAGGCAAGTCTCGTGGAGAGACAAATAATGTAACCCCTTGACTAGGATTTCCTTGTCTCGGTCCAAACCCCAACATAGATTCTCTATGTATTTGAGTGATCCTGGAAATTTTCAAACTACTAAAATATTTTTACTCACCTATGCGAGATCCTATTTCAGTTTCTCTAAAACGTAAAGCCAACACCATGACTGCTAATAGTACTGTATGAACAGATATATTACACCACTGATATTGTCCCTTTGAACAATCTGGCTCTACGTTTATTGTTTCTGATTCCATTTCTGAATTTTTACAATTGTTTATGGGTTCATCAGCTACATATTTGGTATCTGGAGTCGGCGATTCCCTCTGATTTTCAATAGTTTTCTTAAGTGCATCGGTTTTTTCTTCAATAGTTTCAATCCTTGACGTAATAGTTTGCATTTTGGAGACCATCTCCTGTCTAACATTTTCAATCTTTGACATGATATCGTTCTTTGTTTCAGTTGTTTTATTTACCTTGACATCTTGTATTTTTTTTAATAAGGACTGGACGTTCACTTCCTTGGCGATTTCATCTGCAGTGATAAAATCTTTCAAAATATTTAATTTTGTATCTCTTTCAGTATCGCTTAATCGCTGAGGCTGCATATGTGCTATATTATTTCTTTCAGCCAAAAGTTTATTGATCTTTTCGGATAAAGAATCTGACATAGGAAAAATTCTGCATCTTTTGATGATTCTCAGATACATAGGCAGATCATTACATTTATTTACCTGCCAGGTTTGACAGACTTTTTGTGGACAATAAATTCTTCCAATCTCACGGTAGTCATTTGGCCATTCCCATGAATTCATTTGATCCCAGTAAACTTCATCTTCCTTACGCCTTAACTTGGCAGAAAGAGATTTCCTCCATTCCCGGCACGTGTCACACCACCTGTGAATCAAATTAAAGCAGGATAAAATGATCTACATATGATTACAAGATAAAGGATGATACAAATCTTCCGATAAATAATTTGCTTTTGGATATATTATGATCAGTTGGAAAGCCCCAGTTTTAAAACTTACACGCTTTATTATATATCAGTATATACTCATTCTTCTTACCAGTTTGCTTTTACTTTCTGTTGCTTTTTTCGTTCTTCTTCCGTTTCTTAGGTTTCTCTCTTTTTGACAAACATATACTTTGCACAAATGCAACGGCGATTTCGATGTTCACTATACTTCATAGCAACTGTTGCAGATGATTTAGTGACAGTGATTCAATAAGTTACCTTCAGTAATTATTACCGGACGAATACTGAAATTGTTTACAATCTATCAACCTATTTGATTCTTTAATATAAATACATATTCCAATATAATATGCAGTGCGGCTTTAGCTTTAAATTAGAATCGGACATTTTTTTCCGCGAGTGTAACCTGACCCTTTCAACCATCATTTTCAAATCTGCACGAAGAAGACTCAACAAAACCGCATGACTTTCAGTAAAACTGATTTGTTTTCCGTCAACATGTAAGTGGCTGATGAGGCCAATTTGTGCCCTGTCCTGTCTTTAGGACACAAAGTAGGAGATGCCTCTTTGGATTTCTTTATCAATAGAGAACGTATTGCAGTTTTAAGACTTCTACACAGTTTCTTCAGTTAGATGCAGTTTAAAGTCTGTAGCTCCAGTATATGAGACTGTGGCAGCTGGAGCTTTTCAACACTCAGAGTCAGTGGTAAAGCGTTTCAAGAATGGCTTGATGGAATCTTTGAAGCGTTTCTTCTGGCCTCCATCATATTACTTTCCTTCCGTCAGCTAGCCATAGAAGATCATTGGTTGTCTCGTATATGACATCCTGGTAACTTGACCTGTCTATGTATTATCTGATTGCAACTACGATAAACATGCAATAACGCAAATGTGATCTCAAGTGTGAATGATTCCCCAGCGACAATTGGTGTAGAAAATTCACATACATTTTGGATTGTTGATGAGATGGTAAATATTGTAACCCTCATGGTTGTATTTGCAACACCTTGCCACATCGTGACATTAATGTCATGTAATACAAGACGTGTTGCGTCAGAACTCATCATCATTATAGTCACATACATCATCGATGTCTTAAAGAAGTTCATGCTTAATTTTGCTTCAGTACGGACGATGTGCGTTCTGTATCTTGTGAAGGTATTACACGTTGTTTTTGTATGGGTGCTTCATAGGCTTTTGTGTATGTTGCTGCGCGAACAGATTTGTGTTGGACTGTTAATCTTCCTGTTTTTCCTCTTGGGGTTTAGATAAGTATGTTGACCCAGGTTCAGGTTCGGTTTTACGTAAACTTTCATAGATCAAAAGCGCATGGAAATCTGGTGGGATTAGGGATCAAAATAGCGTTTCATATTAGGACGAGATCAACTATTTCTCGTGTATAATACATTTCTATCAATTGTTTCCCATAATTCGTCACCTTACGTCTGGCTAGCAATTTGAAATTTTATATGTGCTTCATTAAAATATAGCCCACGCTTTATAATTACTCATCACTCGTGTTTATTCCCGTAAAGTCGATAAATACCCACGTTTGCTTTTCCTCATTTAATTGTTGAGGATGCATCTTGGTTGGTAGTTTCAACATAAAGTGCTTCCATGGGCGCGGCGCATCCATGGATTTTTCATGGGTCCACTTGCAGGAGTCATCAATACAGAAATGAGGGTAAATTTTCATCTCTGACTTTACCAATGTGGTTGTTTTGGTGGCTTATTCTTTTTTGTTTCTTTTCTAGTATACTAAGCGTCCCTGGCAAGCTTTCATTAATATTGGGCTGCCTTGAGAAAAGTCATATGTCATATGTTCTTTTTCTGTTCTTATCGCTGCAGCAATACAGAACTGAGGGTATGTTTTCAAATCTGACTTTACAAGGTAGTTATTTTTGTGGAATATTCTTTAGCGTCTCTTTTCCAGTATACTAAGCGTCCCTGTTAAGTCTTCAATAACTTGGGCTGCCTTGAAAACGGCACGTGTTTTTTTATGTTCCTATTGCTGTAGCAATTGTCTGTACCTCTTGTATCGATTAAGTTGCTGGTTTAATTAGTGGTGCAACATTTTCTTCAAAGCCACTGTCAGATTTTATCGTGCAGTGTATCTTGTCTGAAACATATTTTGGAAACTTTTGCGGCCCACTAAAACATTACAAATCAACTCCTGGTAATAGCGAGCAACCTTACTGCTTTGCTCTCAATACTCTGCAATAACATCATGGGCGGGTTATATCATTTTATATGATTATCGTGGTTGTTAAAGTGTTCGTTTATCCAAACCGGCTCGATACTTCCATGTTCCACAAATCAACTCAGTCGTAAAAGAACCATATAGGACCAATGTGACCTCAGCAAAATACTGCGAAACTCATCCCAAGAGTGGTCGGCAGCACACCAAATCCAGTTAATGTTTGCAACGACATCCGCCATCCGCGTCAATATCACAGAATATTGTCAACATGTTATCGTTGTCATTGATCACTTTAGGCACGCGTGTTTATGGTTCTGTTAAAAAGATCACATCGATGGTTTTGTATCGACCTCGTTAAAATGGTCTCGCTGGGTTAATTTGGTTTTCAAGCATTACACGACAAGATCTTGTTCACTTAAATCATGGTCGTCATTAGTAGGAGCTTCTTCGATTGTAGAATAGAAATCAACCTGGGACGCTTTGCCTCACGATGATGATTGAAGGGCTTCCGTCGAATCCTTGGCTACATCATACCATGGTTGATCATCAGCCGATAGCGTAATCACATACAACCGGTTCTGTGTACAAATAACCAATGCGCGAACTGACTTTGGAAACAGAGAACTTTCAAAGCTATAGTGATTTAGGCACTGATTACACAGAGAAATCAATGACAGGTTTTTGTGATGCCATGATAAATTCAACAACAAAATAGTGTACAAAACAAATCCCGTTTCCATACTGTGTGCGGAAACTCGTGCTACAAATAGGCACTTGTGTTAGATGTTGAGTAAAATACTCACGTTTATTAAAATACGTTGACAGCGGTGATGTCACTGCTACATTAACAAATTTACATAGAAGACCAAGGAGTAAATATCCTGGTGAAAAACATATCTGGATACAATTAATGTAGGTCTGGTATACAATCAGATATACAACTTGATTCTAATTACAAGCCAAAGCCCGGGGAAGCAACTATTAATCGTCTCGATGCGGCATATTACCGACTTATATAATTTATATGAACATGCGTAAAATGATATACGTGCACGACAAAAAGCTGATATAGATTTTATTCATTACTTAATTGCGATCAATTCTACGCATGGATTTGAATCGCTTGATGAATCATCAAAGAAGGTGTGAAGCCCATGATTGTGGTAAGTAGTGGATAATGCGCACTCATTCGTGGTAAAATATACTGATAAAAACAAACATGGTTTCTAAGCGAACTTTATCTATAATATATTTAGTATTCGCAGTTATTGGAATGGTGAAGCTGCTTTGAAAAATTAGCAAGAGTGGCACAGGTCATCCGTGGGCCGTGGGTCTGCTCGAACATGGTTCGCCAAGCGAGCATTTTGGAAAATTTACCTTCCAGTATCAAGAAAATGTTTCCGTATTTAGTTTTATATTTAAACACCTGACAAGGTTCATCACGCTGATGTTTCATTTCTTCCAAATGATCAAATCAAGGGTCGCACCTAACAGTATGCGTTAACCATTGTTGCCATCACATACAAAGAAGATGAGCCATTAGCGTCTCAAGATTCAGCACGTATTTATGTACGCAAACCGTTAATATGGCCAAGCCTGTTAAAAGTTGATCCATGTAAGAATTTCTTAGATATGTTGTTGCGTTGTTAGCAAGACATAACTTACGGGTTCGTGTTGGCTTACGCGATTATTCAGACAGCAATACGCGCGGTTATTAATGAAGTCTCGGATTACAGATCGCAAAAGAGCAAAACGACTTTCATTAATCCTGTATGCACTAAACAGTGACATCACACTCATGAATAGATTAAAACCAGCTGATTAGATTCGACAATGGATTTTCACCGTTTCATGTATACCGATTTCACAACCAACACCATTAGCACTACTTTGAAATAGTTTTTCCTCAGTAATTATATGCACCAGGAGAGTCAGAAGTTGAGCAACGTCGTGCTACTGACCATATACAGTCCTTCGATGTATTTTCAGTTTCACCTTATATTGATGTTCCAAAACAACCAATACTTTGTCATTCGGCGACCGTGGTACCATCCATGAGATGCAAATCAACTACGATTAGTGTATTCGTCAAGCAGAGGATTTTTGCAAGAGAAATTGCAAGCTGTTCCAGCCAGTATATAATATATATTTCAATACATATGCGCGTGGTGGTAATTTCACTATGGAATATCCATCACTAGTGTTAAGCTGTGACAAACTCACTTTGGTGCATCACTATACACTATTTTGACCTAATCATGTTTGCTGTCTATGTAAATTCGCATCGCTCGCGAAGACATTCAACATAAATATTGTGCCTGAGATCCTTTTGTTCACAATAGTTCGTGAAACGCGTCATCATGTTTATATTTGTGGAGGCGAGGAGTGCAACCACAATCAGGTACATATTGGGTCCCACGTATTCTTCGATTGGTTTACCCGAGCAATCACCGTTGAACTTGCCAACAACCTTTTTATTGTTGTTTCTAAACACAGGTGTGTTCATTTGGATGATCACTGTTATCAAATTCGTTCACGAATATGCTTCATGAGATATCCACATTGGCATACTCAGTGTTGATATGCGTCATAGGTTTTGTCGGCATATAGCATCTGGAACATGGTCTTGGCAAACAGTTAGATCTTCTCGTAACAAAACGCATCCATGAGCGACTTCGGAAAGTGCAAAAGTGACACATAAACAACATGGATAGACTTTGTCAGTTTGAGTCTTGACATTTTACTATTTATGGCAACGACTCCACCATCAAAGATATCTCGTGATTCAAAATCATGTGTGGCTTTAGTGCGCAAATCAGTATTTTTTTTTGTATACAAAGCGCCATCCAAACAGGCTCTTGAAATCCAAGCGACCTATGAACTTTACTTAAATGCATTCCCAATCGTAAATACAAGTGTACACTAAAAAGAGAACAACCACTGACGGGGCATTGACTCTTCCGATGCAAACGGATAATCGGTAAGGAATGTTTAATGTTTAAATTCCATGATTTTTCCACTCGCTTCCGTTCGTTTTCCAGTCGCCGCTGTTGTCGCACATTATTCCATCCCCATACAGACATACTGACAGCCAGACCGACAGCTTGATACACCCAAACGCACACATACAGACAGATAAAATAACACCAAGATGGCCATAATAACAGGTACGGAATTAAAATATATAGACACATGCTACTAAATTAAACTCTTAATAGCAACTTGTAACATTTCAAAAGTTCACAACGTTTCAAATCCGTGTAGTGATAAAGGCAACATTTCACGCTACGACATTAAAACTGAATATGCTTCACATATAAAATAAAATAAAAATGTAGCACTTACCCCTATGGCTGTAGAACAAAGTGGATAACGTACACTCCTTGATAAGATCCCAAAAGACCAATTTGTCAAAAAAAGTATTCACCCTAGGTAACGTTGCATGCTTGTACGACGAAAATTGATCAAATCATTCTAAGGCGAAACCAAGTTGTTTTTATTTTTTGCCTTATTCTGTGACAGTTATCGTTATCAAGGAGATGATCGACCACGGTGTTATTGCCCGGATCAATTAGACAGTACAATAAAATACAAAATTAGTCGATGGAATAACAGAGACCTGAGCATAGATATATAATATTAGAACACTAGCACCATTATATAAAATACAATTTAATAAATTACATAAACAAAATGAAATCGAAGACCAACTGTGAATGATTCACTTTCTCTTAGAAATAGAGTTACAAATGTATGCGAAATTCAATTAGGAGTACCGTTGTACTGAAGAACAAATTTCGTCATATGATCCAGTGACGGATCGAACTCACACTCCCAGCATGACAGCATCACCTCCTGCTTCTGGTCTTTTCCAAATCACTGCTGGTGATATATCGGCGTTTCCATATTTCTTTCCCTCCCTTTGTTTCTGTCGCTCTCTGTCTCTCTGTCTCTCCCTGTCTCTCTCTCTCTCTCTCTCTCTCTCTCTCTCTCTCTCTCTCTCTCTCTCTCTCTTACTAGCCTCTTCGGGTAATCGATCTCTTGGTTGCCGACTGTGCCCTTTTTTTCCACTGTGCATTACAGTACAGAGCTATTTTCGCGTTATTTGAAAATAAAATATAGTGCCCATCCTAAATACGTGTCAGGTTTGTTCGTTTCCTATGATCAACAATATTTCCCATGTTTACGTCAGATATCGTCTATCGTAATTCAACAGAACTAGCTATGGCCGTTTCGCACCTAATATACACCCAGGCTCTATTAATTTATGTATTTCTAACTGCTTTCGCATTCTTACTTAGACCATGACATAATTGTCTCTTTAGATGAATCATGACTCTCCTCTGTGGATATAAATTACCAATTGTGTTATCCCAGTCGTTAGACTTCTCGATCGTCGGTTGTGGAGAGTTCACAACTTAATTGCACATAAATTAATGGTCTATACCCCTGACAGTATACGCACATGGTTAACCAACAGCAACAAGATAATATCATTAGATCACTAGAAATTAACCATTCTTAAAGACAGTGATGAATACACCCGAGTTTTCCTATATGATTCCTTAAATCTAAAGAAGGGTGCATTTGAATCATAAACACGTCCAACATCTGATTTAGCACTGAGAAGATCAATTCGAATAGGAAAACAGCCAGACTACGTAAAGGAATATGAGTTTGTGCATAGAAGTGTAACTCTTATAAATAACAAACTACTATATTTTCAAAATCACGATATATATATATATATATATATATATATATATATATATATATATATATATATATATATATATATATATATATATATATATATATATATATATATATATATATATATAAGGGGGGCTAGAAACCACATCTCCACAACATTTAACTGCCGTCTAGCGTCTTTTTCTTGCCTCACAAATCGCAAGAATATTGAACCAACATACACATATCCATTCAACAAACACTAATGTATCTACGCATAACTATCGGATAGTTTTGGTGAATCATGCAGGAAGTAACAATCATATTTTTATAATATCACATTATGGTTTCCAAATTCTACTTTGTTTGTGGAATAAGTTTTAAATCATATAACGTGTATGCATTTAGATGCTTTAATGCAAACTTTATGCTGGCGTGATGTTTCGCTTATAATTAGCTTCGTGTGTAGTAGCTGCAAGCTGTAATGTAGATCTAGATATATTAAATAACAATAAATAAGTCTACGTCATCAAATGGCAATTCAAATCGACAAGGTAGCTTTGAACTATACCATTTTATATCACCCACACAAATATGATGACTAAACCCAGAGAACCGTGAACCTAATTTACCCAATTAAAAGTTGCCTATTTTGTACAATATTAGAAAATCAGAAAATAAAATGATTACATTGAGGTTATTTTGAATATGTGAATTTCAATTGCTAGAAACCGTACATCGTTGTGATCAGTCTAAAATATATTAAATCTATTTCCAGTTTAAATATCATGCATCTTATCGGGACATAATTAAGAATATTTAAAATGTCAATCTGAGAAAAGAGAAATGTATCGTTCTTGAAGCAGAGTTATATGGTAATATAAACTTCTCTTCTGTTGAATCAGCAACCTTAGGTAAAAGATAAAGCTAATATATAGGGACCAAGACCGATGATACATCAATATCATCACGGATAAAGGGTTGATTTTTCGGCCGAATAGGGACCTAGAAATTGGTATAACAACTCTAGTCAATTGTAGTATGCACGGCATGCATAAACATGTCTGTTGAAATAGGTCTTTGTCACGCACTAAATAGTACACCTATTACAGTATTCATATTCCTAGACGACTGCGTTTTGAAAAGAAAACGATTGCAAATTTTGAGATCACATGCTGGTTAGCCACCTGTTTTAAAAACGGCCATAGTAGTATTTGTACTGATAGACGATTGATTTTACAAATTATGAAAATAGTGTGTGGGTAAGGGGAGATCACAAATTATTGAGCTAGTACACGAGGTATATAACCGGCTTCTGAAATATATTTCGTGTTTATATACTGAGTACAATTGCAAGTGTGTACTAAATGAACTTACATCTTATTTTGGAGGTTCCAAGCTTAATTGTACCTCGGTACGATGCATAATATTTGTGAATACCCTTCCTATTTCGTAGCAACTTGAATCTTATTGAAAACAAAACTGGTAGAAAATAAAGTGATAGTTGAGTTTCCTATTGTTTTAAAAGTGGCTTTTCTTTCACATTTGATGAGATGGGCTTGTAAAATCATAACGAAAGTTGTGAAAAACCCAGGTAATCATATTCTTTAATTTGTTAATTGTTTTTGTTTTGTCGTGTTGATGCGTGGTTAGAAAAGTTTTAATGCACTGGTGAAACCAGCAACACTAACCTGTCAACTCCGTCTTTAAACGTACTGCATCGTTGGTGGCATGTTTCAGATTTGGAACACACGGTACTGATATCCTGGTGAAGAATCTTAAGTTTTTTATCCACATATTGATGAATTTCTTCTGCAACACTTCCAAAAACAAGCTGAACCGATAAATAATTTAGATTCTCTTTCGCACATAACAATTCGTCCTGTTCGGCCATTTTGTTTTCTTGAGGTAATAACCAATATCGACTGACGTTGTACTGCCACACAATAGTGAACCTAGGGGAAAACATCTCGACAACCTGTATAACTTCACTTTCAAACATATGTAGATTCTCATGGGTATTCTATGGATCAATTCATCAAAAGACAAAAATATTTGAGGGGATTCATATCGCAAATGTATCCATAATTTAACTACGAAAGGAACATTTTAAGAGATGTTTGCTTTCACATTGTATTTATGGTAATAATGAACAAGAACTAACCTTTAAAACCGCTTCATCAATATATGTATTTGAGCTCGATATATGGCATTTTTCATACTTCATGGTGTATTGAAGACAGCCCATATTGTGGTATGCATCATCTCATTAATGCCTTTTATTTTAGCAGCTTCAAATTATGTTATTTATAAAAGCATACCTAAAAATTAAATTAGATGTTTCTTCTCACGTACATTTATGTGAACATTATGAGAGGTAACAAAACTGGCCATACAATTCTATGTTGACAAACAGATAACAAGTTTTATTGTCCCTATATTATTGTGATAATCTGCAAATAACTGTCATGAAAACTGTTATCTTATTATTATATATCATAGATACGGTATTAGCAAAGTGCCCAAACTTGGATACTATACAACCCGTTATTTATTTATGGTTGAAAAGATGAAATTGGGTAAAAAGTAAAAATCGATCAAATATAAGAGGACAGTGCTTAAGACACAAAATTAAAATAGTTCTACCTGTATAGTGTGCGCTATCATGCCCTCTTTAGGTCTCTGAATACAATTTCTGCTAATGGTGTAATGAATACATATGTTCCCCCACTTGATGCCCCACTAACTGCACAGGTGTCATAATATCGCACGCGATGTGTATGACGTATCCACCCAAGGGTAAAATACATTGCTTATTATAACGTTGAACGGATCATTGTTACACGAGGTACAAAATTTTATATAACATCGTGATGTAGGAGTGGTGTTGGAGTGGGTATTTTGTCCCACTTGTGAATCTTCATCCCCTCTTCACATCTACCACCCCCCTCCATGACAATTTAGATATAATTGACAGTGGCATGTTGATCACGTTTAAATTTGTCCACGGGGATGCAAGCGTCCCATACACACGTACCGTGAGGGATCCAGTCATCGGGGGTGGAGTCTCGTCGTCTGAAAGTGCCCCAAATACATGAGTGGGGACAAAACATCAGCCTTTCACACTATTGTGATGTGATTCTGCAACTAAATATCACGTAGAGGAGTGTAGTTATGCAGTAAGCATTGTAGCGATCAATACCCACACTGTGTGCTTAGCGAATGAAATAATGAATGTACTGATTCTATATAAACTATATCAAAAAGGCTCTGTATTAATATTTTCCCAAAGGAATACTACAGTACGGTATAGTTTTTATAGCATGATTTTGTACTGACAAAAAGAGAAATATATAGTCCAGTTGTATATTCATTCATATTGTGAGAATTCATCATCGATGTTGTATATTTCATGAATATATTCAATAAGTCCATGCATCAACGTGCACGATATGTATTTCTGTCCATAAGATCGTTAGCGAGCAACCGCTGACAAATTGATGTAGCTCCGCTGATGCCTTCGGTTGCGTTGTTGCCCGCACGAATTGATCGCACACGTATTTACAATGGATCAGCAAGGTTGTTAAGGTCACACACTATATCAGGGCCCTTTCCTTCTTTTTCCTGTTGTTAATGACTTTTGAAATTTTCATACCTTGAGAAATCGTCTTCTTACCATGTCTTTTAATTGGGTAAAGGCGTGTCTTTTGGTGGTTCCATAACAGGTGCAGATACCTCTTTAGGTGTTTGAACATAAATTTGATGCATAGCATCTATGTAAGTTTGCTTACAATTATCTACATATGAAGTAGCCTTTTGCTGCACCTATCAATCGATAGATATTAACAAGTTTATCAAAGTCCGGCCATATAAGATCTCTACTGCTAATCTGCTTTGTTAGGTCCACTCTTTATATACCCATTCTGACCAGTGTTATTCAATGTATCTACAATCTTTATTCGCTGGTAGTTTATTTTCCAACATATAGACAGTTAGTTATCTTTTATTACGTACGAAAAGGGGTAAATTGTATTGGATCATCATAGATTATAGATTTCATACCGTGCTGGTTGTTTAAATTTTTGTTTACCTTTTGGTTCCTTTAACTTTGATTTATATTCATGTGGTTTTTCTTGTGGAAGATGCATAAGCGATTCTTCAACGTCTTCTTTGACTGCAGCCATTTCCGCTTGCAAGCTTATGATACTCTTTGCAGTCTTTGTTTCGAAAATGTTGATGTAAAGTTCTCACAAAATATTACAATCAAACATTCTGTGATGTATTTTGCAACAAGATTTACACAGTTTCGATTAATCACAAAATGTAAGATTGTTTATGCGTTATGTGTGTGTGTGTATGTGTGTGTGTAAAGCGAATAGTGGTAGGGCGCAGAAAAATACGTCTGATCTTTTCAATCTGTGAATAGCAACTGACACCGATTCGAAGCTAAGGCGGTAGAACAAAAACAAATTAGCCAATGAAATCGTTTACAATGAGTGACGCATTGTTGTGTTCTAA
Source organism: Sinohyriopsis cumingii (assembly GCA_028554795.2). Classification (NCBI taxonomy): domain Eukaryota; kingdom Metazoa; phylum Mollusca; class Bivalvia; order Unionida; family Unionidae; genus Sinohyriopsis; species Sinohyriopsis cumingii. Next base: position 113,814,120 of record CM068834.1, on the reverse strand, counting down.
GGCTACGTGGCAATAATGCCTATGTTCTAACGTTTTGCCATACAGGGCAGACAGGCTAGAGTGCGAATTTGCAGTCTTGTGTTGTGTACTGAAACATTTTCTCTTGCCATAATAAATACTAAACTGTTAAATTATTGTTTCAAGTTTTGATACCGACAACATTTTTTTTAGGTATTTTGATATGCATACGCTTTCATAAGTAGAGAGAGACAAAGGTTATACCAGTTGCTTTTTTTTTCTCAAACCAGTTTATTGTGGAGTTTGTATGAAAAGGTTAAGATTTCTTGTAAAGTTGCAATTATGCGTGTATTGGAGAACGCCCAATATCAGATTTACATTTTTCTCCTGACACATGTAAAGTGGAGAGTCTGTGCAGGTTTCAAAACTAAAGTCGCATAGTTTATTACTTGTAGACATTTCGACTTTAGAAAATGTTAAGTGTAACAAGTTATTATCACAAAAAGAGGTAGAGATAGGGATGTAACAACTGTTGTTTGGATAAATCCAGTAAAATTTGTAACACGCCTACTCTGCCTAAAACTTGCATCGACGACACGATGTATTTTATACTTTTCATACACGTTAAATGACTGTTCAAAGTCCAAGTCACACAATCTATACCATCCAAGATGGGGAATACGCAGAATCCAAAATTACTTGTGTATTGTCTGAAATCACACACCTACAACCAAAGATAGATGTATATTTTAAAAGAAGGATATGAAATCGCACAACATTTCGCATAACACTTAAAAATGAAGATTTATAGATATGAAATTTGAATATTAAATTTGAAAATGAAAATGAAATATGGAAAAAATATTTAAAACCTAAATTTACATTGTAAATCTTCGATGGAAAATTGTAACAAATGAAATTCGAAACATGCAATGTAAAATTGAAACATTGAAAATAAAATGTATGTACAAGATTGTAGAAAATCTCAGTTTGGATATAAAATTTAAATGGAAATCGAACAACACCCAAGCCACTCCCACCTTGCTGGTGTGTGTGTGTGTGTGTGTGTGTGTGTGTGTGTGTGTGTGTGTGACTGACTTCATTTTTCTTTTTGTGCATTCTAGCCTCTTTAGAGATAGTGTATATTATTTGTTTTGTAACTTGAACAATGCTTTAAATAGGTAGTGTAGGGAATTGGCTGCTCCAACGGCGTGTTGAGTAGTGGGTAATTGGATACTGGATGGCAAATAATGAGGTGTTGGTCATTAAGAACGGATAGTTGATTTTTATGTTATGGAATTTTTGATAATAGGTAACAGTGTGATGGACAGTAGACAACTAAGTGATGGTCACTTGAAACGTCGTATTGGTTAATAACTGTAGTTTTAAAATTCAGTCTTCAGCTAAAGGGCATAGAGAGCTCGGCTGTTAAACATATGGACCACTTTAACAATACATTTCATATAAGAGGTGTCACAGAATTGTATAAATCCTTTTATTTATTAAATACATGTACTCGGGTTTCGTTTTTTGTGTACAACGATACCAGAGGGTGGTGTATGTATATTGTACAATATTTCGAAACAGTGAGTTCGATTCATCTTATGCCGCACGTGGAAAGTGCTTTCGGTGGGAAGAACTGAATACTTTCAGCGCACATACGATGTATGGCAACATCGTCTGTGTATAAATGCCTCACCGTAAGACTAAATGTACACATTACGGTACGTCTTGTCAGTGAGCGATCTTATTGAAGACTTGCATGACCAGGAATGAATATGGACAATGATTCAGACAATGGATGCAGTTGGAAATAAATATACAAAACGGAATACTACAAGGGGAAATAAATATATTAAACGGAATACTACAAGAGAAAATCCCTTGGCTTTGGCCGAGACGGATATTTCAATCAAGTAGGAGGAATGCTGTCGACGTGGAATGAAGGAAGATATAATTTTATATAATATATTACAATTTTGAAACGGAAACGGAATAAGGACAACGGATAAAGTTTCATATTCTCAATGTAATATACAAGAAGAACTGTATACAACTCGAGGCATAGAACTCGCGACCAAGGTAATACTACAATAGAATGTATACCAAAGTATACAACTTGGAAGGAAAAAGGATATTGATGAATGAACATTCCACAAGAACAGATTGTCTAGATTAGGAAAGGACATTCATACTTCTAAGGAATGAATGAACAGACATGTTTAACAGCTTCCTTAACTCCTAACACTATTCTCTGTATTCCACTGTAACTCTTTAAACTATTTGGAAACATACAAACACCAAACAAAATTGTATGCGTTTTATGTATTTACATTCGTTAATTATTAGACTCGTTTAAGATTTACAAAATTATTTAAACAGAAAGTAACTTAGTAATTTGTAACTTGATTCCTGAACTTACATTTGTCTTACTCATTTGTTAGAGTTACTCTAGATTTACGAAATGATTTCACCAGATTTTCTATCAGTTGCCATTAACTCGAATTTTCTGAACTAATAACTATATATACCTAGCCAGCTATATTGAAAATAAATCCGTAGCACGTGAGCTAGCATGACCAGTGCTCACTAGCTTGATGATGCATTGCGTGTGCACTGCCCGTGCTTTAAATAAACGACCCTAAGTTGAACTCGTGCGCTAAGCAATTGCAGTGCTTATGTATTACATTCATTGATTAGACTTATATCAGATCTATCTAATGGTTTCAACAGAGAGTAACTTGGTAATTTGTACAGATTCCTGAATTTATGTTCGGCTTACTCATTTATACTAATTACTAGAGTTACTCTAGAGTTACCAAATGATTTCACTAAATTTGCTACTAATTGCCAGACTAGAATAATGTATTACTAAGCGACCCTAATTTGATCTCGTGCGTCAAAAAAATTCATTTCTCTTTGCACCAAACAATTACATTTACTTCCTTCTCTTTTCTTAACATTAAACTGCTTCTACAAAACTTAAATCTTGCATAATTAAATAACAATTCAATAAATTTGATTTATACCAGCCAGTCCGTACAAAATACAAAGGTTAACACACAAAACAATATAGCACAAAACACATCTCAAACACCGGACAACACTAATCCCTGGCACGGATCACTTCTGTAAACACAACTTTTAGACCAGCCAAGGTCCAAGAGTATCTAAACACTAGTTAGGGAAGAGTACAAACCCTAGAAAAAAATTAAATAAAACCCAAATTTATTAAAACTGATACAATAAATGACATATTAGGGAAAACATAAGCACATAAAAACCGTTAACTTTAGACATTAGGGGGTCTCTTCTTTGATGCAAGTCTGAGAAGGACCACATTAATAAATTTAAGGACTTGCACATCTTCATCTGTAGAGGTATATGAGTTATTTATTAATTTCTTGTGTATAAGTTATAACTATTGTAATACCACGTATATTTTAGTATATTTTCTATGTAACTTCGGCTTACGTAGTATAATGCAAAAATTTTATATTCTTGTTTGTGACTTAGCAAGAGATTTATATTACCAATATCAAGTTGCATTTTGAAGAAATGTTTAGTACCGTAGGATTCTTATCGGGCACGGATATGTTTATTTGCGAACGTTTGTATTGTTTTGTAATTATTGTGCCGATAACGTAATCTGTATAACTTACCATATACAACGTCATTACGTTTTATCGTATATGCCCGTGTCATGAATAGTACACGGTGTTAGATGTATTTTCAGCTGATCGGAGTCGTAGATGTAGAGCTGATCAGACTCGCAGCTGTAGAGCTGATCGGAGTTGACGTGGTACCAGCTGTAGATCTAACCATAGAAGTTGACCATAGCAGCTGTAAAGCTGAACCATAGCAGCCGTAGGGAAGAGTTAACAGTGTTGCTGGTCGAGTAGCAGGGGATGGGGCGTTGCTGACCGATTGGTGGGCACTGACTGCTTGATTACCCAGGAATTGAATGGTGGTGGGTGACTACCTGGAATACTGACTGCTTGATTCGCCAGTGTGACTGGTAGCCAAGTGTGCTGGTGACGGAGTGTGTAACTCCGAACATGTAATCTTTTTGCCGTGGGCTAATATTGGGGTTGGTAAAACCCTGTGTCTTTGGGATTGGAAAGATATTTGCTATGTCAGTCCCTTTGTTTCCATCATTTTACTACTTGAGAAAAATACCTCATTTTTTCCACTGTTTGAGTGAATTCATTTTACTATATGAGTAAAGCACCACCTTGTTTACTATTTGAGTAATACACATAATTCTTTTCGTCGTGTGAAATCACTGTCAATCATTCACATTTGTCCTTGTACTACGTCAGGTCGTTTATTTGTATTTTCTTTAATCGCATTAGTAGGTTCGTTCGCTTTATTTTAATTTGTCCTATATTTCGATCTTATACACGCACGTATTAATCATAAATATTTTCCCCATTCAAGTCGTTCATCGTTAAACATTGTATTTGTATCACCGTCAAAAGTTTTCTGTTGTAAATCCAAAATCCAACCCGGTTATCTTGTTACAAGAGGTCAGAGACCCCAGAACCAAACAACATTATATCCTCAATGATAAATTCTCATGTCGAATTAATTAGTGGTCCAGAATTACTTACTTACTGGAATTAGGATTTTCGTAAATCAGTTTCCGCTGACTAGATTTTTTGTATGTTCAAACTTTTTTCTTTCGCGACGTAAAACCACTCTAAGCTTTGGACACTAGCAGTGTTACCAGTATATCTAGATTAATGTATAGAACTGATCGATTTTTTAAAACTAATAATAAACATTTTATTACAATTGAGACACAGAATTTTGATATTCATAAATTTATTTTACTATTTTGAAAACCGTTTGATAGCAGGATATGCATACACTAGAACTTTTGGGTAACATGTTCATACTAATAGCAAAACTGTTTCAAGTTTGTGAGGTTTTCAAATTTACTGTTTACTAAAAGAAAAATTGCATCCTTTATGACATGTTTATTTTAAATATTGGTATCTGAATGCAATTAAAAGCTCATTAGTTTGAAAATGTTCAAATGGTCGCAAGATATTCATGTAAATGGGCAATTTAAAGGAGTACTCTCATAATCGACCTCGTGATCTTTGAAAACATATGTCAAACTACTTTGTTCAGATACAAGTGAAATACAGAGAACAATCTGCAACTGATACAGAACAGACTTTTGAATAATTGGTTTCTGAAGACTGATTACTTTGAAAATATCAAAATAGTCAAAGACTGGTCAAATGCAAATTGTGTTAGCTTTCGTTCATGGCAACATCATGCATGATATCCGTGTCCGTAGTTTAGTGAAGTTTTATATCAACGTCTTGAAATGTAAATAAATTTACCTAATTCAAACCTCATCCGAGTCATTACGATTTCTTTAAAACTGATTATAATGTTACTTAATACATGTATGTGATATTATTTGCGCCCATAGCTACTTCGTCCTGTATCACAAATAAACTCTTATATAATTCCAGGGTCAACATGACTGACATGTACACGGACCACTCTTTTTCTGGATATATGAAACAAATAGTGTTGTTCTGTATGTTGATACAAGTGGTGTTGAAATCATTTGTGCCCGAAACGGATTCGGTAACTTTAGCAACATTTTGAGAGGCTTACGTAAAAATTCACTGAGCTACGTTCTTGAATGTCATTCGCGATGCAGAGCTGAACGAACTATAATAACATTGTCATGGTTATAGCATGAATCTTGTCTCCATATTACAAACGAATTATGTAAGCATACTATCGTTATCGTTTCATAGGAGTTCATAGTCATTCAAATACCTCCATATGTTGACGCTGGGAATCGGAAGTAGCATGTATCATTAGACATTGCTAAGAAGCAGAAGAGTCTTTTCTTGGAGTCACAAGCACCTAGTTGAGGCAGATTCAGCTCACCCAGTTCACAAGTGGTCATCAGAAAAAAGTGTTACTTATTTTATTAACATAATTTAAAGATACAATTTGTACATTAAAATTATTCGATATGCCTTAAAATTCATTTGACCACCTGGACAGGCAACTTATTTTTGCTACCAGTATGCCGTGAAATGGCATCGGACCAGCGGGCTGAAGGCAATTGCGCACACTGCTACCGAATACACAGGTAAACTCTTTTAAAGTATTATATGTCAACTACTTGTGGGTTTCATTGAAATAGCCACCTTACTGTCCACAACTTGTCCTATCACATCTGAAAAATAGATTACATTATGAATGCTTTGCTATATGAGGAAATGAGCTGACTCATATTAGTAATGCTTCCCAAGTGTATTATCGTAGAGCAAGACATATGAAGAAAAAAAGAAAAGTTGTAGATTTAAGAAAAAAGGCAGGGCATGAACTTTAAGAGCAGAATAAGGATAACGTAATCCATCATTTCCTCTGGTATGAAATACGGATATCCCATCCACAGGCAGAAATTGTTGGAAGGAAAGAAGCTGAATTTCTGCCCACAAATTTTGACTCAATACTGTGTAATATTATTGATTATTCTTTCATTCCTTATCAATTGATCACGTTAGATTAATAATGGTTGGTATATTGCAGACTTTACAAATAAAATGGACATCTTTGAAGAATGAAAGCCAAGATATCCATTAAAGGTCATCTATCTCACTCATTTGATGAATGTGTTTCTCACATCCTTTATCAGTATGGACAGAAAATGTCCAGACGGAAAATCCTAATTCTACTTCACACGTGACCTTAATATTTCCTCGAGGCCTGGTTTGACCTTCTGATGCTAGAATAGTGAACAAAGTGTCCAAAACTCCTCAGCTTTTATAATCAATTATTAGTTTGAATTTATTGAGCAGCCTGGCTGAAACACGTGTAATGGATAGCCGTAGAGCAGATGTTGCTTAGTATGATGCTAATAGAATATCGTGCACATCTCGACTTGAAGGGCAGTTTGGCGCCAAACGCGTCATTCTGAGACTTTTTGTTTTAGCCATTCAGTGACATAAAGAAAAGTGACACCACGGGGGTTTGTATGTTTATTTACAATTTAGTAAAGCGTACTTTATATAATAATAAAAAGGAGGGCAATTCTCTCATTTCTCTCGCGACCAATTCAACAAATGACACAGATATTCCAAGCTTTACTTCGTACAGCGATTAACGCTTATGTTTAGCTCAGATATTCAACCATTTAGTCCTGCATTTTTTGACTTAGTGATGCCCCCTTAAGGCCAGTTTTCCAAAATTACCGCTGGACATGGTCATGATAGCACCCATTAGATATTCAGTGCAGCTCACTGAATGGAATAACGTCCTTTCATTGGTCGATCAAAGTGTCATATCATGCCTGCTCCCATCGTTATATTCGGTCGACCAGTACTTTTTCTGAATGAACTCATTTATCATTGTTTTGAAATTATTGTCTTACAAATTGTCTGATTGATGTTTGTGTTGCGGACGCAAAAGTTCCTTCGCTGTTAGAAGTCGTTAGTGGTGCGCCAAGCTCTGCTTCACCCTTTCTTTTCTCATCCACACTTAGGAGGCTGTGCATAGTATTGTCACAAGCCATGGGTGACAATTCGCTACGCTCTTTTATCACCCGTGGCTGCCTTGTACTTAGATTGCTTCGCATTTATGAGTACGCATACAAAACAAAACAAATCTAAACAAAAAGATACCATCAAATACACAAGGTAACACTCTCCTGCACATAAAAATGTCATCAGTTGTTTCGAAATTTAAGTGACTTGCTTGGAAGAAAAACTGACAGTCTCATTCAAACAACTTGATTTGTAACGTTTGGTCATCATGGCTACAAAACGCGACTCGCACTCACACTGATTGTTTAAACAGATTTCTTCATATTCATGAGAAATGAGGAAATCTCAGCTCAGGCATCCAGTGGTGATTAAAGAGCGTAGCAGATTGTCGCCGACGAAGTTATTATTACAGTTACCTTCTTAACTACTATTATTTGACCATTAAAATGTGTTTAACGTCACTTATTATTTGCATTTAACTTTTCAAGCAGCCCCTGGGGTGAATATTGAGTAAATTGTTCAATGGGTGCTTTGAAGAGTGGATTCGTGCTCGCAGTGATTGTTTAAGTAGGTTTAAATATAATCATGAAAAACAAGGAAATCTCAGCGCAAGCAGTAACGGGTGCTAAAGGAGCGTAGCTGATTGTCGACTATGGCTTGCGAAGATATCGTTTTAACCGTAATCTTCTCAACCACTATTTTTGAAAACTCAAATGTATTTAAATGTCTGATAAAGTTTACAGAAAGATTTCGCTATAACCTAAATGTTTACATCTTATTGAAAAGTGATAACATTTTTCAGTGCGTGTTTTACTAGTTGAAAGTTTACAATACACCATTTTGACTTCCATCGTGATTTGTCCTCAGGAATGTGATAAAACTAATCCTTGATTATGCATAAGTCAATGCAACCCTTGGGCTGAATATTCTAGCCCTTTCGTGGAATTTTCCTATCATACACATATACATAACAAATATTCTATTCATCCAACATTACTTTCTCACATGAGAAAATATATTTTACACATGTTTAGAAATGAAAAAGAAAAGTCTTGATGCACCTAGCAATTACATATATGTAATGTAATCGTACTAATGTTTACGTCATTGTTGACTATTTTACAGCGACCCGCTCTGAAAGTTTCCATCATGAAACTTTTATTTTAAAATTGACCTGAAACAGTATGTGTTGAAAAAAAGGTGAAATAATTTGTCTTACTTGTGAGTGTGTGTTGCCTTCTACGAAGATGCTGACTTGTAGGTATGTGTGTTGCATTCTACTGATGCAATAATCGAATGAGTCAACACTCATATTTAGCAAAATGATTGATTCAGCTTTACGTTTCTCTTTGTTAATAATTATAGGAGTACAAACACCATGTGTAATTGTGTATTTTCATCTGTCAATAATGACTAGACCTGTCTTAACGAGTGTAATGTAATAAGAAAAAACATGGACATTAATTGCCGTCGATAAAATTTAAATTTTGACTTTAAACGTTAGAGGTATTTATATCGCCATCTAGCGCAGTTGGTTTTGATGACCAGATTCCGCCTGTTATGCATATATATATAGTGAAGCAGTATTAACCACCCAGCAGGAGCAAGCACATTTGGCCGTAGTTAGTTGAATAGACCAGGTAATCTCAGAAGGATAAGGACTGGGTAATATGTTCACCAGAACAGAGGCGCTACATAGCTCGTTCAAGAAGCATGGGAATCCTGTTACCATGAACTTGCAAGAACACAAATAGTAACTGAAGACCTCATTCCTTTCATGTTTCTGCTCCTATTAGTCTTTCTGTTAACGTCAGGGGATGGCGACGATCCCGAAGACGACCCATTCGACGAGGCACGCTACAACCTGGTAGGCGACCCCGAAGACGACTCAGCTGACGACTCATTCTGTTTCAATGTATTAAACTGACAGGGACCCGTGAGACCATACGGCCTAAGGTTGCTCGCCTTTACTGATGACACACATCTCACCTCCGTCTGCACAGGTTGGTGTCTCGGCTCCTATAACGTGGGTATGCGAGAAAGCTTGCCACCAGCTTTCCTTGGGTCGGTGTTTGTTCCTCCGCCAAATATACTGGCCGCCATGTATAATTTATAATGGGCTGAAAATGGCGTTAAACGCACCAAAACATGTATTAATATACCAGTTTCTTATTGTATTAGCTAGCACTGAGTATTTTGTTTTCAAAATAGACATTGAAACTTAAAGGCACAATAGTGCAGAGCGTTTGTACTTTTGTGAATGTTACAGATCATGTAACTAGTGAAATGTGTCGACTTATAAGCTGAAATAATTCAAAATAAGTTAGAGTTTGAGAAGATTAAATTGGGCAATTGATAAATAAACGAGAGAAAATGAATTTTTTGTGGGGGTCCGCTTTAATTGAAACTTGTAGGTCACGAACTGTTACGGAAGCCTCACGTGACCACAAAAACGTATACGTCATCTTCGTCCAGTGGGCGGGTTATGAGTCACGTGGTTGTAATTTAAATATCTACTATAAACAAAAATGGCGGACACACGTGAGAGTCAAAAACGTAAAGGTCGCCTGCGCTTGTCGCTTTCCGAGAAGAAACGTCGAAAAACTGTCTAAGAAACCGAACGGGACTTATCAAGGATTCGTCTTGGGGACCAGTTTGTTCGATGGAGAGCATTGATGTAAGAGTTAGGACTGGCATCAGGCACTGAAATGGCGAAGTTGTTGTTGGACAGGTAAGCCAATGTCTGTGTTATATGGTGATACACATTAGTTTCCCCAGAATCAAGTGACTGTGATGTCTATGTATAAGTGTTCTCCATTTTTCAATATCTTGTTCCTACAGTATGTTTGAAAGCATACTGTTTTATTAATACAATGTTTGCACAAGGACTTGCTTTGTGATATGCCCAAAATAGATGTGATCGGCTGATCAACATTTAACTCGGTGACTGCATTGTGTGTATTTTATGTTGGGGTGGAATATATTATTTATTTTTTATAACAGCGTGCTCATAAAGGTCATTTTGTACACCTGTCTTCGTGAGACAGGTTTTTTAAATTCGGCGAGGGAACTTAGATACGTTTACAAGCGTTATCATTATTTATATCATATATATCCCTCTCTCTCTCTTACACACACCTTAGGTTAATGTGACATGCACATTACTTGCATAAAAGTTTAATAACCTTATCATGTAAACGTGATGGAACAAATAATATGATTTTATTGTACATCTTTCAACTACTAGTAAATATATTATAAAGCACTGTATTGACTGCAGTTACAACATGATCTCTAGTCATGATAGGAAAGGATGTTGTAGTGCTACCAGAATATATGGCTGGCAGATTGTTATCAGTTAAAGTTTTGAGCTGCAGTCAAGTTAGTTTTATTGATGTGAATGTTTTGTAGATCTATTATTATGTATTCTTGCTTAAATGAAGTATTTCAGTTCTAAGTGTTTAACACAGTGCACAAAAAACAGATTTAAGGCATAACTTATAATACAAATGAATATTTAATTCATATTTTAAGTTACAAAGAATATAGCAAAAGATGAACCCAAGCATACAGAACCGATGGCCAATACATTTTCATGCTTCACATCAACACCTGGCCAAGTGCTTTTGCAACATACTGAGAGAATGAAGACACCTTCAGTATCTGAAGTATTTGCTGTTGAATCAGGAAGGTAAAAATGACTAATTTCTTGCAGATTTTTTGTGTGTGGGTGGGGTTTGTCTTACAATTGTCATTCTGCTGAAAACAATGATGTAACAAATACAATGCTGATAAAGGACATTATTATAACTGCCAGCAGGTTGAGTTCCCACTTCATGCTTTTCTTAGTTTGAGTTCGAAAAAAACCTGAATTTCGCTTTCTCAGAAGTGGGGTTGGGTATTTCAACTGTGCCGCTTGATGCATAGAAAAAGGCATAATTTGAACTGTCATTGTTTTGGTTATGCAAAAATGTTCCGGTATACTGTACTGGCTAACCCAGTAATCACAGCTGGGTTTTTTTCCCTACTCAATACTTAGAGGACCAGTGATTGTATATTGAAATTGTGCCTACATGCCTCATATGCTTTCTTTATGCCGTTTCCCATTTATACATGTATCTATGTCCCACATGCAGTTCTTGCGAACATCCTCTTCCCATCTATCCACTTAGCTCATGATGAATGCACATAAGACATATTTAATTTAAAAACAAAATACTGAGAAAACAGTTGAAGTTTGTTTTTGGAAACCACTGGCAGTTCATTAGAACTTTATTCATTAGGACTGGTGATATAACTTATTTGGGATTTAATTTACAATACTGTAAGTTCTTTTTAAATTTCATTTTTTATTCTTGCGAATTAAATGACTTGTTGGTTTTCACTCTTTACTGTTATAAAACGTTTGGAATTGAAAAGCTGTTACTATTTTGATGATTGCTCTTCATGCATTTTTAACTTTATTTTATCTACCTACTTTTCAAGGTTGCCAAACGAATGGATAATATGGCTGTATTACAATGGTCCCAAGACATGAACCAGTTTTGGTTTTCATGCAAGACTGCTAGCAGCTATGGACAATTTTTTGTGAGTGTTTAGTCCTTTTATTTGAAACATATATGTAAACATTTGCTATTGTATACTTTTGTATGAAATCAAAATTACAGTGCATAATCCTTATCTTCTGATTTCTTTTAATGTATTTTTTATCCATATATATTCATCACCAAATCTTCTAGGTATGTAGTTTATTAAAAGTAATTTATTTGAAATGTCATAGTATTGTAGAATATTGAAGGAACAATGATCTGAGGAAAATTTGAATCCTGCTACGCTAACTATTAGCCAGTTCTACAATGTAGCTTTCACTTTATGATATAAATCAAGTTGTCTTATCAATATGGGGTCACCATGACAAAAGAGACGAGCTTTAGGTGCTAAAGGTATTGATTGTGGCATTCTTTCAGAGTATCTTGAGGAGTGTCCTAAATCACATCACCAATACACATGAGTAGATCCTCTCACATGGCCAAGGCATTAATAAATGTCTTCATAAACCTTACCTGGAGAATGAAGAGCTGACAAAGCCTTGGCTTGATGAAGATGATCCAAAGAAGAAAGCCAAAGTGCTGAAAACCTTGGCACAGGTGCTCTTGGACCAAAGGTTCCTAAACAGTGGAGTATTACTTAAATTTCAGGTATACCATTTCAGGATTGCAACAACTGCATGGTATTTAAAAAAAATGTGAAGACCACTTTAGATATTTTTATTCTCAACTAAATAATAAATTACTGTATATATTTACCATTTGAAGATCTGAATAAGTTAGAATTCATAAGATGTGTGCACATGATACATGTATAGTGACTCTCCTTCTCAAGTCTTTGGTAATTTCAGGTATAATACATGCACATCAGGTATAAACAATTCCATGACACTCTATCAATAAACACTTCAGTAAAGATTTTATGTATGCAAAAATTACCAACAGTAATGATTATTTAATAATTGTATTAATCTGTTAGCAGATTACAAATAACACATGTTACAAGATGCATGTTTTTGATAATTGCAGAAATACTGCTGAGCTTGAAGTTTTTCATCAGCAGATCATGATGTACAGTGCCAAGAGATTTTCATACATCCCTCCTGTCTACAGGATTAGAAATGAGCTAGCTGCTTTGGATCACAATATACATAGTGGCTGAGGTGTAATGAGAAACAAAGAAGGGGAGATAGTGTAAGCTTGTTTCACTACAGGACATTAGAAATAATTTTATATATTGATTGTGCATTATGATCCCTGCCTGGAGATCAGACGAATGGAGTATTATTCACATATACAAGTCATGAAAACTTTGTATTAGATACAAGTCATTTTGCAACAATCGGCACACATTTATATTTGTGGTAAGAAATCTTAATATTTTCATGCATACAGATCTTGTAATTAGTATTGTTATCATTCTAGTGGATATTTATTTTGAGTTGATCTATGCAAGTCTAATAATTAGATCCAGTGATATGTATAGCACTTTCCCAGGGGACTGACACACTTTATTAAGGATATATGGGGTTTATGGAATATCCTTAGGACGTTTGGGGTAGATGCTGTCATCATGATGATTACTAGCTAATACCTGTTCATGAAAACATGTTGCTTTCTGAAGGAATGGGCAAAAATGCATCCTGTCTCACATAGTATTTTGTGGATAGAACAAATAAGAACAAAAACAAATCCTCAACAACTCCTTCTTGGGAACTGATCATGAGGCTCTAATATTGGGTAAAAATTTAATATGGGTTAGCATGGGGATGCTTGTCACACATGTTAAGAAAGTAAAATTTTCTTTAAAACAGGCATCGATGTTACAACAAAAAAAAAGCGGTAGATGGTCCGTCTACCCTTGCAAGGAAAAGAAAACATCCCCACATCAGGGAGCTTATAAAGAAAGCCCTTATCTGTCAACTTGAGGGAAAGCAGGGAATGCAGAGGAGAAGAGAACTAAAGGAAGATGATCCCAGGAGAATTTGTAGAAACCTGGCACCTCAAGAACCACCATCAACTCTAGTGTTGGTGTGGTGAAGGAGATCTCTCGATTTTAGTTATGTAAAATATGAAACAGTATCTGATATATGGAGGTGTCAGCTAAGGCAGGTTACACTTTATATAATATCCTGAAATATCAGTAGTTGAAAATAAAATAATGTATAATATTGTATTTGCAGTTGCTGAAAACTTTTTATATTGATTATTTATGATCGTGCCCACATTGTTTATAGGAAGAAATAGACTGGTGTTAAAAAAAATCTGAAAGCATTATTGTTTGATGCAATATTATGTGCATTTATAAGAAAACAATGAATAAAATCAATTGTATTCATTTATATACAAACTCATACATGCAAGAAAGTGTTTAACTTCATGCAAGTCTCGAGGGGATGAAGCCAGTGTATTGTCCATCTGGATATTTGTCATGTATCTGCCAGAAACAGCAAGAGGGAATTACATGTCTCTGTCCAGACCCCAACCTTCCATGTTGCCGTAGTATGAACTGCCTATAGGTAGCATGACTGTTGGCACTCATCAAGTCAACTTTATCGTTGAGGACAAGAACATTTCGTCTGTACATCCTGGACAAGGCAAGTACAGCCTCATCAAGGACTAGATTTTGAAAAATCTGAAAAATTATTCCAATTGTAATATCCTATTTCTAAAATGTAAAAGAATATATTTTAAGAAATAATAGGAACATGAGCTTATTCAAATATTATTCATCTTCGATCAGCAAATTCCACTGTGAAATACACGTGGATCAAAACTGCACATGGTTTTTATTTTGACATGAACGCTGAGAGTTCCATCGCAACTAGAACTGATAGTTTATGTTAAGATGGACAGCTCAAAGTTTTTGGGGAGCCTTTCTAGAAGTCAGAGACTCCTGCATTGGGATCAAATAGGAATGGCTGATTGCAGCTTAGATTTGTTTAGTATAGTGAGGTACCCACATTGAAATCAGGTAATGAAAAGAATCTACTCGATGAGTATCAATTGTAAATTAAAACAAAGTCCTTATCATTTGCATATGTATGCATGTCTGTTTTTGGATGGCTTACAATTTTAAAATTCTTTCACAGTGGTTGCAAAGAAATGACATCTATAACAATCACGTATGTACATAAATTATCAATCTTTGAGAGTCCACCTTGGAAATGGAATTCATTGTAAATGTTGTATTGTAAGAGTAACTGTCAAAGTTTTAATTCTGTTTGTAAATTGATGTAGTATTTTGATTTTTTTGGTACAAAGTGCAAGTTGTACATTCATAGGCATGTGCTACACATATCCTGTATACAGAAAGAGGTTTTCTGTAATGTAGCCAACATACCTGTCAAGTTATTCATACTTTTTGTGATATACATTTTGTACATAAAAATTTTAAGCTTTGGCAAGAACACGCTTAAGGAATATATAAAAGTTATTGAAAGAATTAAAGAAATTTCAAAATTACCATTGAATCGAGTAAATTTGTTATACAGAAATCATTTGCAGTAATCACCAGTTCAAAGGTGGAGACATTGAATGCCAAGCAGACTGGACAATTAAAATTCTTACCCAAAAATGTTAGATCATATATGAAGGAAAAAAAAGTTTCTTGCAAGCCTTCATGTCAGTCTTAATTCTGGATAAATAAAACAATTTAGGATAATTAAGTCCTTATGTTTACCATGATATTGCATATATAGTATTATCTTAACATATTTTGGGGCTTTAGAAATACACATTAAGGCATGCATCATATTTAAAACAGAAGAATAAAAGTGTAGTATTTATTTCACAAGACTTAAATGGCTATATGAATTCTGTACATGTCTAATTTTTTTTTAAAAACTGCAATCTAGTCAGGTCTAATTGCTGAACTCCAAAGTAAGATTGCATAGACTTTTTGTTCCCTTTTTGTATTTTAAAATAATAAAACTAATAAATGTGATACTTAAGTTTCGTTTATTAATTAAATTGAAAAAAGAGCAAGTTGACCTTAATAGTATTGAATGTTTGTATGCCACTAGCGTAGATCACTAATACCTATATACGAAATGATTTTAGCTAATGTACCTTTAGGCCCTCATACAAAGGAATTTATCTATTTTAAATGTATCTCTGAAGCCGCTGTATATATTGGTTTGGAAGAAGGAAATAGATTTGGCATTTTCAAAGTCAACTGGAATACTATTCCAGAGCAAAGTTCCAGAGTACTGGAAACATTTTTTGAATAATTCCTTATTTGGTTTGGGAATTTTATACTGTTTGGTAGACATGGATCACAGTTGTGGAGTATTACCAGGTATCCTATCCTTGAATAGTGATTGTAAATATTCAGGAGCACTATTCTTGGATATCATGTACATTACATTGGCTTTTCTCAACCGGATTCAGTCTTTAATAGGTAATAATTTTAACTTACCACCTAAAATTTTCCTTGCTTACTTTCTGGATTGATATAGCCTGAATGCACTTGTTTTAAGATGTGCCAGCTTTGCTATGATTTTATCATTTGAATTACTCTACACTGTGTTACAGTAGTCTAAATAGGGTTGTATGTAACTGTTATAAAATAGTTTTATGTACCTTATCCTACTGAAAAGTCATAAACTTGAATTAATTTTTTAACTGACATGTTCAGTCCATGATAGGTTATTATCTACCAAAACACCAAGTAGTCTATCATGACAAACCATTTGCAAATTTGTATCCTTCCATGTCAGACATAGTTCATCACTACCAAGATTTGTTCTTTTTTGCCATGTTGAGATAAGTAATATTTTAGTTCTTCCAGTATTTACCACTATGCCATTGCATGTGCACCAGTTGTCCAGTTTGTTTAGGGCATCCTGTAAATAAATTTATAGTTTGTACTTTGTGTTTTGGATGTCTGACAATGTTGTGTCATCTGCATAGAGATCTGTAGATGAAATTGAGTCCTTTAGTAAAAAGTGGTAGGCCATTAATAAATAGTATCAAAAGTAATGGACCTAAAATTGAACATTGTGGTACTCCATATCTAATTGTTCCAGGTTCCGACAGAACATTATTTATATAAACATGTTGTGTTCTCTCACTTAAGTTTGAAGTAAACCATCTAAATGTGCTTTCATCACATTGGTTGATTTTCAGTTTCTTAAAAGAATTTCATGTACACCAACCCATAAACTTTCCTGAAATCTACAAATAGAGATCCTATTATTTAACTTTGATCAAGTGGTTGAAGCCATTTATCAGTTAGAGAGATCAAGTCAGTGTCACATGAATGTTTCTGTCTAAAGTCTGATTGAATAGGGTGTAACAGCAACTGTTTCGTTAAATATGACATTAACGAGTCATGGACATGTTTTTCAATCAATTTTGACAAGTTTTGGTTGTATTGAAATTGGCTGGTAGTTATCAGCATCATTCTTAGAACCAGATTTGTGCATAGACATTACTTTTGCAGTTTTCCATATTTTGGGGACAGATGAGGCTGCAATATTTAAATTGATTATGAATGTTATGCTATCTGAAATAGCTGAGGCAGAAGTTTTAATGAGTGGTATACCAATCTGATCAAGTCCTGTAGCTTTCTTGATATCAACTTTACTGAGACATGTTTTTAGCAGTTTTTTTTTATACCTGTGGGATAGAGAAACATCCCTCCTTAGGGATTTTTCAGTTCATTATAGTTGTTTTCTATCACTGGTTCTTTTAACTTAGTGGTAACGTTAGTGAGAAAAAAAAATCACTCAAAACATTTGCAATGTCAGTGTCATCAGTGAATTTTGTGTCATTTACCAGAAGTGAGTGAATTTTATTTGTCTGATTTTTGTGTGTTACCCCAATGAGTTCACTGAAGACTTTCCAAATGGAGTTTGTGTTGCTCTTTGTGTTTTCAAACATTGATTGATAAAAAGGTTTTTTTAGCCTTTTCGATCATACTTGTTATGTTATTTCCCCATACTTGATATTGTGCATGGTTTCCCATACCCTTCAATTGGTCTCGTGTCTTCATAGTATCTAGAATTTCAGTAGTAAATCAGTTAGGTTGGATTTCATACTTTACTCAATGTACTTTTAGTGGTGCATGCTTAGAGACTACATTCATAAATCAGTCCACACTTTTAGAGCTTCACATATGTCATCAAAATTTTGGATAATATTCCATGGAACTTTATATAGGTCATCTTGAAATTGTTATTTACTTCAATTTTGGAATGATCTGTAAGTGATAGTTTTGTGTGTATTGTTCCTATTTATGTTGCATTTAACCTTTCTTGTCAAAAGAGTAGGATAGTGGTCACTAAGACCAACATTTGGTACATTAACATAAGCCACATTGTTTGGTAGGTTGGTATAAATGTGATCAATAAGAGTGCTTGATATTTCTGTTACACTTGTGGTCTCATTTACCAGCTGGACTAGGCCTAATGATTCAAAAAATTCCATCCAGTTACTCCTTATTTGAGTATTGAGTAGATCCTTATTTACACTGCTGAGTATATGTATTTCTTTCTCCTGTGCATGAACATTTTGTATTTGTTTCAAAGAGTTATCATTCCAAATTGCTTTGGAGGAAGGTGACCGATAAATGAAACCAACTAGGAATGATTCTGCATTATTTTGAGAAATTTCCACCTAAATACTCTCAATTTCATGTGACCTCAAGTCAGGTCGCCTTTCTGCATTTACATCTTGTAATGTATACAAGACCACCACCCCCTGCTGTCTCTCTGTCCCTGCATAATGGTTTATTGTAGCCTTACAGTGAAATAGATTATCATTGTGACTAGCATTTACTTTGGTTTCAGTGAGTCCTAAAACATGCATATTATTTTCCTTGGAAGACAACATTAACTTAATCTGTTCTATTTTTTCCACTATACCTTATACATTTAAGTGACCCATGTTAAAACCTTTTGTATTTAGCTTCATATCAATTATATATATTTCATCGTGCAATGGGGTACTCTATGAGATTGTCTCCATAATACTTTTACCATTTTGGTATTATATAAGGTGGCCATATAAATGAGGTGGCCTCTGTATTTTCTATGGTATCTGTGCATAGTCTTCCTTTATCAAATCATATTGGGATGGGGTGTTGAGTAGCAACAAAAAGTAAAGCAGTTTAAACATACATTGTTTGGTACAATAACTAATCCTTTAATACAAGTATGCGTTTTCTAAGTTGTGCAAAACACTACTGACATAGATATTAGAGGCTTTGCCAAGTTACTTAGTACCAAACATTTTTCAATATCTATCAATACTTGTTTTGCAAGATATAAATAAACAATTACCCTCATTCTTGTCTGCCTTGTCTGAACTATGTGTAGAGCTTGGTTAGCTCAGTTTTTAGGCTACCTTCCTCCTCTCCCCCATCTGGTTTTTCAACTTCTTGCTCCATGCCTCATCCTCCATCTTCCTCTTAAAGGTTGCTCTAGAATTGAGCTTGAAAGTGAGCTGATTTAAGTCTAATGAGTTTTAATATGTAAATGTATTTCATGATTTGACAACTGATATATTCATGATTTCTTATCAAACTTATAGGAAAATAGTGCTAACTTTGGATCAGAAATTAAGACATGAGAGGTTGTGATTTGATGGAAGTTTTTTTGGGCTGGATCAGGTCAAGTGTTGGGTGGGGTGGGGATCCAAAATTTAAAAAGGGCCCCTACTTTCCTCGAATGGGCACCAAAGCAAAGTCTATGTGTCTATTTACTCAGTGAGCACAATACACAATAAACATGTGCAAGAATAAAGCTGTGGTCAAACTTCAACTGACAAGTGACTGTACGTTTGTGTGTGTGTACTTTTTATGATCTGGCCCCGAGTTTTGAACCTAGATTCCATATTCTAGTCGCAGATTTAAAAAAAAAAGCTTATTTAAAACCTTGTGTATGTAAAGTATTAACTTGGAGAAGCACACAAATTCTTTTCCGCTTTGTTTGAAACATCAGAAAGATGGGTGTTAGGGGTCCACTGGTGACAATCTGGTTAGAATTTATAAATTGATTAATGAAATTACTCAATTCTGAGCATTTTTAAATATCCCTGATGCTTTTAATTTATATAATTGAGTGGTGGGGACGTGAGGGAGAACGAATTCTACTGGGCAAGAAATAGAGTGAGTGCCTGTGGCCTTTTGCAATACTGTACAGAGCACGTCGATTTAAATTATTCTCGTACCACAAAAACTTTGAAATATAACTATAAAAGTAGTTCTACATACATTTAATTGTTTCCTCTCAAAATTAAAATTAGAAAGGAAAAGGATAAGAAGAAAAGAACGAGATCAGAAGAAGCTCGTACTCACCGTTGTTGACATTTTGGACGGTCTCGTAGCGTGGTTGTGTTTTACGTCATCATCTTCAGTGTTTACAATGTGGCCTATAATTATGCAAATTTCGGTCATCGGAATTATGTGTGTTGTTCATTCGGGATCTGCCGATCACTGCCGAGCGGGATTTCAACATGGAGACGATAGATTCGTTACTCTACGTACGAAGATTTCAGAGAGCTCGTATTTCATAACGAGAACCCTTACGTACTTGATATTATCCCAGAAATGCCTTTTAAATAGTATTTAATCAGTTGATATACATAAATATCCCAATATTTTTGTATGAAAATTCACCTTCAGCTGCACTATTGTGCCTTTAATAAAAATGTTGTCCTGTGTCCAGACTGACAGTGCCAAATTTGGACCAGTGGCCAAACATAAATGGAAAATAATGCTCACTTTAATACAAGGATCCTGATAAATATATATACAGTTGCCTAATAAAAAAGGCATATGCTACCTGGCATAAGTTTAGGCAAAAAGGGAGACAAATGCTTCATATCACATGTAACTAACATTCAATTTGTTATGAAGTTTGTTTTTTCACCAACAATCTACTGTTATTGGTATTTTAGCTAAATGTAAGTTATATGTCATGAATCTCATGATAAATCTTAGGATGGCAACGTTGACGATTTTAATATATCATTTAGTTATACGAATGGAATGACTAGTACATTTTATACTTCGACCACGTGTTAATAAACAGTCCTTGGTGATACATATTTCGCGTGTTATCCTCCACTTAAGGAAGTTGCAGTTGGGCGGCGCCTTTTGGATTCTTTCTGATCATATGATAATATCAAATGATCCTTCAATAAGTATGAATACTCTGGTCTTAAAATATGTAAGAGAACGAAAGCGACAGAAAGTGAAACAACAATTTAATTAAAACTCGAAAAGCAATTTATTTTCCTAGAATACAAAAGGAAAAATCAAAATAAACACTTACAGTCTGATGATTTAGATTCCAAGTATGCATGAATGTCGTGTCATAAGTCCAACAATGAATTCCAATAGTTTTGAATGTCTGGATCTACCGATGATGCAATCCAGAATGCCTTGGAATGAATTCACAAGGATCCAAGATGACATAAGGACTTTCATAATTCCAATGAATAATTTAAATAAATAATTCCTCTTGACTTATTACTTATTTTACAAACACAGCTCTAAAACTCTGATGACAGAATGGGTTCTCTCAGATTGCTCTAAGACAGGAATCAATCATTTATTTGACAAAGCACTATTTATATACATTTTCTATTGACCTACGACGTAACGGAATGTGTAACAATGCAAAGGAACATATATTCTAATTGGAAATCAGACTGGCCTTGCACTCAATTACACGTCAACATTTTTGTTTTACAACTTGCAATCTTCGACAAAAGTCAGCTATGTAAGCACGCTATTTACAACATAAAATTATGGACAAACATTTAAGAACCCAATATAAATTAAATATACAAAATAATAATTAATTTCTAAAAATCTTTTTTTTTTCATAAGCTTGGATTAATGTAAAAAGTACAATTGTATATGACAATTATGATCTGAGTGATCAATATTAACAATATCTTAAGATAAAAAATTAAAACTTATAAATACCAATATTCATTAATGTCAATAAATGAATGTGTATTTTGACACGTTAACACAGCTCTTTCACAACTGAGACAGGTAAGGGAACCATTCTATCACCACTATAATATTATATGAGATTTTTGAACTTGGGCAAAAGAACATTGAAAAGTCTCAAAGTTTTAGTTCTTTGAAAATGTTGAGGTAATCATATCTTTAAATAAAACAGAGAAGCAATTGTAAAAGGATGGGTCCATTTTCAAATGGGGGAAAATTCCATCAATCAGGGTACGGAGAAATCTCATCCCACACCCCCTTTTTAATAAGGTAGCAAAACCCAACCCTTTCGAAATAAATTTCTTACGGGCCTGCACATGACCGATGAACTTCATATAATTTAAGCGATGTGTGGTGGGGTGAGTGAGTGGGAACCATACATTCATTTTGTCTGGGAGCATAATGTTTTAAGCAGTAAACTAGCTATACAACTGTTAGACATTTTCTAGCTTCTGGAGTCTTTCCCCTTAGGGCTGCATGTTGAAACCGAACTTGATTATTCATATCAACATTGGAGTGTTGGTGAAAAAACAAACTTCATAACAAATTGAATGTTAGTTACATATGATATGAAGCAGTGTCACATTTGGACCAGTGGCCAAACATAGATGGAAAATAATGCTCACTTTAGCACAAGGATCCTAATAACAAAACATCAATGGAATAAGAACTAAGTACACTGAATTGCTCGCATATTGTTTTAAAAGAAGAATTCAGATATTCGCCACTCTCTGAAATGCGGTCCTCTGCGTGATAATAGCTGGTGCAATGCATATAATTAACATTTTGAAAGCCAAAAGCAAACCGATCTCAAATATTTGTCTCGGTGAAACAAAATGTTTTGGTCACGACAAAATTCCAGAAGAAGTACCCTTAGCAAAATATTTTGAAACATATCCAGCTTACTTGTATCGTAAGGTTTGTTTAACTGTGCTGTATGAAGGCATATTTAAAACGTCCAACGTAATTCGATCCCTCCATGGTTTATGTCAACCGCCATGCCGGTGTAACGTAGAATATTGACCCCGTAGAAAAAGTACCGTTGTGTCACTTCTACAGAGGTTAAAAATTGATGAAACATATTAAAACTCATAGACGTTTTAACCGATTGTGGTTATTTTCTACAATTTGTTTTAGTGCGTGAATGTTGCTAATTTCAACGATATAAGCAAATATAATCACTCCATCAAATGAAGCTGTCATAAGTTTATATATATATATATATATATATATATATATATATATATATATATATATATATATATATATATATATATATATATATATATATATATATAAATACAGTTGTATAAATAAAAATGCATGTGCCAGTTGGTAAATTTTAGGAATACAGGTAGACAAATGCTTCATATCACATGTAACTAACATCTAATTTGTTATAATGTTTGTTTCTTCATCAACATTCCACTGTTATTGGTATTTTAGCTAAATGTAATTTATAGGTCAGGAATCTACAGATAAGTCCAAAAATGAATTCCAATAGTTTTGAACGTCCAGATAATCCAATAGTCTTGAATATCTGGATATAACGATGATGCAATCCAGAATGTCTTGGAATGAATTTACAAAGACCCAAGATAATATAAGCACTGTCGTAATTCCAACAAATAATTTAAATAAATAATTCCTCTTGAATTATCACTGATTTTACAAACACAACTGTAAACTCTGATCACAAAATGGATTTCCTCAGACTGATATAAAACAGGAATCAATCATTTGTTTGACAAAGTACTATTTATATACATTTTCAATTGACCTACGACGTAAAGGAATGTGTAACAATCCAAATGAACATCTAGTCTAATTGGAAATAAGACTGGCTTTACACTCAGTTATACGTCAACTTATTTTAGAATATTGACATTGTATAAAACCTAAAACCGGGATTCATAATTGCTAAATGATACACAGAAGCATATCTCTTCGAATAACTCATATATCTGAAGCTAAACAAGAAACAAGATATCATTTTATATTGACCTGTGTGACAACAAATGTGTTTTTTTTTGACTGTTAGCATATTTAGCGCTGTGCAAACAATCTTTTTTCACATCAATTCCCAACATGAGCCGCACAGTGCTGTCCGGTACACATGTCTACTTAGATTTTATTAATATACTTGCCAGAATAAGGGCTGAAGAGATCTTGCTTGCAATACAATACTTAAAACAAAATCGGTGGACTGAATCAGCAACAAAATAAATTATAAAAGATATCTGTTAATACAGGATAAAACAATGAAAATCAAATCAAAATATATTTTTTCAAGACAAAACACCCAGAAAAATATTAGGAATTATATCGTGGATTTAAAAGAATATTTACTTACAGAATACCAAATATTATTTCAGCAATCTGTAATTACAATTAAAGTATCGTCAAAAGAAGCATATTTCTGTCTTTTCTACAGAGCTGGCAAGTTTTGGGGATTTCAGATAAAAATAAAAATATAATTATTGTCAGCATGTACCGAGTCATGCTGTGTTTTTATTAATTGAAACATAATCAAGTGTTTGGTGCATTAAGCTTTTATTGTCATTAACATTTAGAGGCAAGGGTATATTTGGGTAGCGATGCAATATCAAGAATATCAGACTATTACGTACTAATGTCACTTAAACCATTTCAGGTAATAAATAA
Organism: Sinohyriopsis cumingii; assembly: GCA_028554795.2. Taxonomy (NCBI): domain Eukaryota; kingdom Metazoa; phylum Mollusca; class Bivalvia; order Unionida; family Unionidae; genus Sinohyriopsis; species Sinohyriopsis cumingii. Next base: position 113,789,455 of record CM068834.1, on the reverse strand, counting down.
TAGTGTGATTGTAGTTTTCGTCATTGCAAAACTGAATCTGAAACAGAGTAATACTTTGTTCAGGGAAAAGAATAGACGAAAACCATGTTTTTACCTCTTTTTCTCTCAAGGTAATCGGTAGGTGTATATCTTTGTCTTAGTATACGTAATAGTATGTACCTTCGATATCAATTAGGTCATTAAAACAAGCGGTATTGAACGAATTTAAATCTGCTTGAAAGGAGACAAGATTGTAAAATACAAATAAGTAGATAAATCCAAATAGATGATGCATCCTACACACGGTATAGAAACTAACTCAAAGGTGCGAAAAAAATAATGGTCTCACTGAAATACCGGAAACAATCAAGAATTATTCTGTTTCTTTGAACTGAATAAGTCATATAAAGATTTAAAAACATTCTTTTTGATTCGGGGTAATTCGAAAGATAATTGCGCATTGGGTATATTGAATATATTTTGGACCAAGGTACTTATGCTTCTCAGTTCATTATACCTTCCAATAAGTGTAAGGTTTCGAAGATATAAACACTTTTTCCCTAACACTTTCTCAATAAGTGATGAAACCGTTTCAAAATGTTCATGATGATTAGTCGAGTTAAATCTTTGCCTTATGTTGTAATAACGATCGAACAACCATTTCATTGGGAATAATGTCGAATTCACATTATTTATTTCCAACTGAAATACCAATGGAATTATCATTTTTAACAATGCTTGCACTTTACTTGTCGCTGGTCTTAATTAAGGAAAATCAAGGCGCACCGTCTTGACGATACCGTTTTACAAATATTGCTAGCATCTTTATTCACTTTCCTAACAAGAAATGACATAGTTTTCTGTGTATTCTTCATCTGATACGCACTCTCCGATAACAAGTCTGAACGAGATATTACTTTAAGACAGCTAGAGCCTCTTACGAAAACAAAATAATTATGAGGAGAATAATTCATTGTATTCACGCACTTAAGAACGGTACGTAGACAGTGTCGTTTTCTCTGGTGTAACTTATTCACATCAAACAAAAGGATAAATGACAAGTATAATTCAGTCTTAAGTTTTGGATAAATCAAGGTAATATTTTGTTCTTCTAGGTATCTTATGACTCGTGACTGGTTGAACACGTAAGCAAGGTAAATTCGTGATAGTAGGTCAGCATTTTGGCATAGTAAAGCATTCTTTCCCCATTTGTTGGCAATGTATTCTAGACTTTTGAGGAGTCCATTCGCAGCAGTTAGATGAACCAATGACAGTGCGGCCTTAGAGTTCTGGCAAATCGCATTATATGAAAGCATATTGCCCTTAGATACATGACGAAGGACAAGAAGCGTGGTCACGTCATAATCCGCTTTGATCACAGGTGTTATGAATTTATTATACACGTGTTTTGTTCTATTGAAAAATTGTAATTCATATGGCTGTTTATTACAGTAAAGGATGGAGAATTTAGCCATAGCTCCGAGTATGATATGATTGAAATTAGAATCTTTGGTTATTGATAATCCTCGTTTAATGTAGTATTTAACAAGGTCGAGATTTCCGCCTTCAATTGCTCTGTGTAACACGTTAAAACCTTCTGTGTCTACACACTGTTCAATATAGTCGAATCTTAAATGCTTTACCATGCGGTGTACTGTAATGCGGTCAACGAACCAAAATGAATTGTTCATATTCAAAGAAATGTGATGAAGGGGGGATTTTTCAATTGGCACTCCGCACTTTAAACAGTCACACTCATCCACAAGGAACAGTTTTGCCATAATTGGATTATTTCCAATGGATACGAAAGTAGTTAACGAATTAAATGCACTATTTCCAAGATATCTATGTGCAGGCAAATATATCAAAAACATAAAAGTTACATATACATTAGACCTTTTGATTGCTTCATGCACATATCCATTAAACAAATGGTGGTATTCAATTTTCAATCTCACAGTCTTTACAAAAAAGAAAATTGATAATTCAATAGGCGACATATGCATGATATAATCATTTATATCCACACCATCACACTTTTGAGAAATTACATCGTTCATGGAACAATTGTAAGGTATTCGAACAATACGCTCATCATAAGGAAGATTGGAAAATGCTTCGTCGTGAGGTTCATTTTTTAAACTGTCGTTTTTAAGAATAAATCTAAAAAATATATCTTGAAATTTGTTGTAGATATATGGTATTGCATTAAAGTAACCATGCTTCATCACATAATGCAGTAGATTAGCATCGGTTAAATCAATATGTGTGATATCGTCTTCTGAAAAAAGTCTCTTCACCACCAATATTATTTCTGAGATGCGGTTTAATGCATAAATTATAAAGACGACATAAGGCTGCCATATGAAATGCAGTTGATCCATTTTTAGTATGAGAAAAAATGTCCACCTTCCATACATATAGGTAGGTTAACATATCCCAACCATCATGACAAGCAGCATGGTGAATAGGTCTGCATCCTTCCAAGTCCTCCTCTTCCCAATCCATACCTCGGAGAAAGTAATTTTGTGTCAGATCGGTTAATCCATATCTTGCGATCAGGTGCACCACTGATGAACCATTGGAACACTTGCCTTCTGAAAGTGCATTTATCTCCAGTTTATTCAAACGCATTATTTCTTCCATGCATGTCTCTGATGCATTTGCTAATGGATATAAAAGTTCAACTATGTCTATTCTAGTATGTATGACAGCTGTAAGGAAAGGAGTTCTACCACATCTGTCTCGACACTGCATGGAATTTTGTACTCGAGGCATTAGTAGACGTACAATATCTATAAATCCCAGTCGTGACGATACATGAAGAGCTGTTTCACAAGATATTGTCCACCAGTCGTCAAATGGTTTTCTCTTCGAGAATATTTCATTCACATATTCCAAATTATATTTGTCTGAACTATTCGCATTCAAAAATGGAGATTGCATTCTGCTTTCATTATCTTTCAACCAATAAAAACTTCCGTTGCACTGAATACATACATCTTGTACACCAAAAGTAATCAGTCTTTGTACGATGTTTGTATGACCAGTGGATGCAGCTTGATACGGGCATCTCTGATCAGCACATTTTGGACTCAGTTTCAAGAAAATATCGAGCACTTTAGCATGACCAAACTCACATGCAAGATGATGAGGTTTTACATTTATCTCGTTTAAAACATTCGCCATTGTCCTATTTCTGCTGAGTAGAGGCACAGTTCAGTGGCTAAATAGGAATTCAAACTCTTGGCCAATTTGTGAAGCAATGAACCAGATTCATTTTTTCTTAAGTATGCTATCAAGTCTTGTCTCTTTGATTCAGAAACATGGAGCGCAAGATTTATAATGTTTTCATCACTGTCATTGTTTGATTCCTTAACCAAATGAAACAAGTATCTTGCCATTAGATTATGGCCTGCCTCTTTCTCAATAAAGTAAGTCATTCCCTCTCTTTTAACATCTGTCAGCCAATGATACATTGAAATGTGTGTGAAGGACAATGTTTCATCGGATCTGACAAAATGCATCAACTTTTGCATTTCTTTGCTAAATGTAATTTTGCTCATATTTGTTCTTTCAAAACGCAACATGTCAAAAATGGTTTCTTTCTTCAATGGTTCAATGGATACACACAATATTTCCAGCACTTTCCTGGCCCAATGAAAACGTTCCTCCGTTTCGCCGTAAATCCGCTCGAAATTGAGTTGATACATTTTGTCTAATGTATTAGGTATATTCTCTACACTCAGAACATTTGTCGATTTTAAATATTCGAGAACATGGCGAATATACAAAAAATTTCCAGAACTCATTTGACGCAGTCTATCAACAATATCACTTTTATTATCCAGCATAAAGAAGCTTGACAGTATTTGGAAAATTGACTGGTTGTTGTATGTCTCACTTGTTTCTATCATCATTAGAGGTTATTTCCATCCGATGACAATCTCCCAGTCTCCGAACTATATTCGATATATTTCTAGAAGTGCATAGAAATTTGATCCATTTAGGAAATCTGTGCGCTGTCCGTTCTATAACACTCAGTATTTCATTTTTGTTTGTATCCGCGTCTTCGCATTCATCTAAGGCGTCGATGACTATAATCCAAGTCCGTCCTGTATCAATTCTTGACTCCACTTTCAATAAACTGTTAACTATACTTTGATCCATACATCCAACTGGATCATTTTCGCATTTCGTTAAGTCTAAGTGGCTAAGAGCAGCATGTGATGTTTCAAGAGCAGACCCAAACTAAGGGATTGAATTTGCTGTCATTACTGCAAGTCTTCGAATAAATATAGCGGCTTTTTGGGTATTTAAGGCATTAAATATACAGATATGATAAGCAAGAAGCCGTGATCGCAGTTCACCAACCGGATCTTTAGTTGCAGCACAAACAATATGTGAAATCAGAGCCGACTTTCCAAATCCCATGTCTGCTACCAATAATACTCCTGTACTGTTGAACTGATTACCAAAAATTGTATCTGAGATGTTCTGTAGCAACCATTCCGGTCCGGCAATTTTGGTATGCTCCTTGATATAAGGAGATAGATAAATATCTGGTTGCAGCGGATAAGAAAATTCTTCTGTCAAACACCCTGAAAGAAAATATATTTTTGAAAAGATTAAAGCCAGTACTGTACACTACTCTTTACACTACGTCTGGTATATCATTTTACCCATGATATATTTAGTTCCCTCTTATTTGAAATTGTATGCAGCTCAATGTGTGGTTACATCATATTCACTTTAACAAATTTCTATAAAGGACATTGAAGGCAATATTTTGTGAAACAAATTATATTACCTACAATGGTAATTAACCTACCATTAGTTAATTTCAAAGTATTTTGAAAGCATTTCTCCATTGATAAATGTAGTTGAATTTTTTTAAAAAAAAGTATATTCCATGTGAAATACCATGCAACCCACTGTAAATATAACTTTGAAACCAACCCTCTTCTCCCATCCATTTTTTTTTTCAGGCAAGAAGAACGCCACCCTAACTCACGCTCGAAACATAAAAGTTTATGTACATTTCTCAGCACAGAACCCTATCCTACATCATTCAAATATCAACGCAATTGCTGCGCAATATTCGAGTAAAGAAGATTATGGCAATTATGTCAGACTCCATAGAATCTCTTATATATTCAAATTTAGTACACTCCAACTCAAAGTATAATGCTTATACGACATAGTAATGAGCTCCACCATCATCGTGAGAGAAAAAAAATACACAACACAAAAACTACGAGACCTAAGCGAAAACGTTCGCAGAAAATGGGAATGTTATGATTTATCTGAAATATGAAACATTGTGACAAAAGAATAATTAAATCCTTCTTTACTGAGCTCGAAATACTAGTAGTAATTTGATCAAACACATTTATTTGGTTTTATCGTACAAAACGGTCATTCATTCATAAACTGGTGGGGGTAGAGACGGTGTGGACGTAATGCAGATCAATTTGGGCATGCGTGTGTTGAATTATTACAAATGTGTTTTTACTAACTTAGTGTAGAGACCATGTTGTTGTGCGACTGACATTAAATACAAAGCAATTTTGGAGGACATTTATTGAAATTAACAATAACTCTGTACGTATAGGATTTAGTAGAGTTTTTATAGCTAGTTACCGTAGGTGGATTATACGTTTTCATTCTATGCATAGTCATTGTTCATATTCTATGTTTAATATTATATTCAACAATATTTTACATACGTGCACACAGAGTTGTACCGCAGAACCGAAAATGTAGTAAAGTTAATTTCGAAAAGTTGAATTGATATACGTTTTTAATTCAGATCAAGTTCAAGAAAAATATTTAAATTTTAATAGATCCATGTATTCAGTCTTCACTAACGAGTTGTGATATTACGTTTGATATTTATGTGCTTTATATATCTTTGTAGAGCTAGGTAACCCGCAGTCATAGAAGATTCCCCATTGATAGAATACCTATATAACAGAGCCCGTAAATGTGCCCTTCTCAATACAAATCAATAACATAGTGGAGTGTAAGAATGTTTATCTGTCACTATTATAAATCTTGGCATCTTCACAACATATATACCTTCATTCGTCGTCGAAGTTTCAACTCGTTGTTCTAGACGTTTATTAGAACATGTGCATCGAACCAGTCGGATTTACGTCATCAATCGATGCTCTATAACGCGTCATCATTCTTTCTCAGGACTTACCAATCATTATTATTAAGCTGAATTTATTAGTAAGGATGGTGGCTGATAGACTGGAAAGGAGTAAAATGTGGAAAATTACTTACCTGGTAACCCAAGCAGTCAACTACAGTTTATGTAGCAGTAGTCCGGATAGCCGATTACAACAACTATCGGATCCAGCTATACCTTGGCTTGGGTTTGCTAATGATAATGGAGAAGGTTGCGCGTGTTCGTCAAAACGCAGCCTTCACAATGTTGTGTAAGGATGGATAATTCTAATATGTCCGGGAAGAAGCGATATCACAGACTTGATGGATTTGTATCCTCATGAACGATTATTCTCTCTCTCTCTTTTGATGTTAAACGAAATCCACTGGTAGATAGTGGATACTTAAATATCACTCGAGCCGCTTAAGGGAAGAAAATGCCTTCTCCTACCCTTCTTTTTTCCTTTAGTAGCTGCAAATAAAATATATGTGCACTACCTGGCCAAACAAGTCTATCGCAATTATCCACAATACATACTGGGGGTCTCAAGCGAGGATGGAAATATTGATGGAAGTTGGGGTTTTGTACTAGAAACATGGCTGACATAACAAGAAAATCGAATCGTAATCGAAGCGTAAATATCCCTCCTCAATTGAAAAATCATGTAGTTCGCTCTTCTCCGAGCTGACTCAACGGCCACAAGGAATGTGGTCTGGAACATACCATTTTCAAAAGAAGCTTAACTCTTTGTGTCAACAAGCCAGACGCCGGTTTCTGTTGCTCACGCAAAGTCAATTTCACAAACAAATTTGTACCAGTACCATGCGCCGTGGAAATGGTCCATATAAAAGCTGGTTCTTTTCGAACATGGGCCCCCAAAATGCATATCACATAAAATCTGATTCCTTGAGTTTATCTTATTAGTGCATCTATTGTTAGACCGTCATTAACTTGCAGAAAGTAAAAATTCCATCCATTTCTATTAGTACTCATAACTGAGTAAATTTCATCAGCAGACAATATTTTCCTCTATTAAATTGTACCAGTTCTGAAATTACAGTGACATTAAAAAGCAGTTTTGCATATCGTCAGGTATAGGTTCTTCAAACCCCCGATGTGCTGATTTTTGTTCTTCAGATCAATTATCAGTGAGATACTTATTTTTTTTATCCATAACCAGTCAGTATTTGGTAGAATATTAACTTTTTGAGGTTATCTTAAACAGACTTAGATCTGCTTTGTTATTACAGAATTTAGAGTTTGGTTATCAGGTAACGGTATCAGTCATGTAGACAACAGTTTTCCTGTCTGAATGTAGACATCAAAAAATGTGTCGATTTTATTAACTCAGACACATTTTGTACTGTTAAATGTCAATAAATCACGGTTTTTTTCCATACTGCACGATTACATTGATTTTGCCAGAATTTAATGTCAGACCGAGATCCATGTCTGTTCAAGCTATGTCTTTTTACTGAGTTATCATTGTAATTGTTTTAAGTGAAGTTCAAAACATTCTTCTCAGTCTTGATACAAACGGAACTAGATGGAATTAGTGCCAAAATATTAGAGTTTACCGTGCAAATTATTTCAACAGTTCTCACTGGTCTCTTCAATAAATATTTAGAAACGTGTGTAGTATATTATACCTTGAAGCATACTAAGGTCTTGCTATTCATAAATAGGTACTGAAAAATGATGCATTAGAATAAAGTCCCATTCTGTTCTGAGAGACAGATGAAACGAAATTAGAAACAGTTTTCTGCTCAGCTGTTTCGGTATCTCAATAAATATAACCTTCTAGATCAATCTCAACCGTAATTCCGATAAAATGGCTCAAGCTAACTGCATTATTGAAACTAACAAAAATGGCCATATCTGCTATTAAAAGAGCTAAATCCCAGTGGGGTCTTTAGTATAGCTTTCAAACAGACCCTTGGTTCTGTTGGTCCAAATATCTTTTGTAGACATTAGAAAATTATAAATTTTCAACTACTCTCAGCTCTATGCTGAATTCAGGACTCAGGGTGACAGTAATCGAAGCAACTTATTGTCATTATAACAAGCAAAATTTGACGCCCACCAGAGCTAAACGTTATGATCTTTCCTTTTTTGTAATCTTTAGAAACTCTTAAATACTCTAATTCCGATATATTTGCCGATGACATACCTATCCATCATTCGGGAACATCTACATCCGTCATCGATTATCAGCCTTAAACCGGCGTCCTATTTATTCCAAAGTGATATATGCAAAGTTAAAAAGCACACACATATGTTAAACACTACTTGCGTGACAATTGGCTCCACTCAGAAGCTGTTGACAATTCCTGCAATAAAGCACATTCTCAATGAAGTTTTGCTTGCTTCTCTATACTCTGAAGATTTTCAATGTATCTTCGCTCATAACAATCATCACTGGGATACCAAAGTTAATCACATGTGTCTTTAATGAGTAAGTGGTATGAACTCGTGAAAGTTCTTTCAACATTATGTTTTTATAGTATTCCTAACCTATTCTGTAATAGCTGAATTTTATGTCTCCATCTTCAAAAATGTAATTTGTTGTATAAGGGGGATTTAACATTGCTCTGTTGAATGAATGTTAGTATGGCACTAAGTTACAAAGGAAAAAATAATATTACAGATGTCCATAGGTCTAACATTAGGAAAAATGTGATTTTCACACTCGTCTTTAAGATAAGATTTGACCTGGTACCTATTATACCCACGCTTTGTTTCTTTTTCCTTTGTGTAATTGTTACTTCTGGAAACAATAAATTTGACATTAGTATAGTATTTGAGGCACAAGGGAAAATTTGAATTACTCCTCAATCTTCATAATATACAGCCACAAGTGAACGGTATGCCAAACATGTCCATAGGATGAATATTCACACTGCCTGACCAGCACCCACTTCTACCAATACATAGTCTTATTAAGTAACACCCAATGGGAATGGACATGTAAAATCCGACGTAGGGTAAGGAAAAGTATCACCTAGTCAGAGAAAATTACATTTCACAATCATACATACATACATACATACATACATTCGCACGCACGCACGCACATACATACATACATACATACATACATACATACATACATACATACATACATACATACATACATACATATATACATACACACATACATACATACATATATACATACATACATACCAAAGTGTAGTGTAAGGACAGAAAAGGTAGTAGCATTCACACTTGCACAAAACATACTAGTGCTCACTTACACATATGTATTATCACCCACACAAACGAAAGGAGGATCGATGGATTTTAAGTTTGGTTGAAAAAAGAAAACTACAAAGACATACAAAACAAACTAACACGTTCTATTTTGGCATTAGTTTGAATAGTATCTCTGTTTTAGCCTGGGTTGTCCTGAAAATGGTTAACACAGATTTAAAGGATTTAAGTGCAGATGCATTTATCACTCACTTTTTGACGTCTCTTACATGAGTCGAAACGACAGTACATTGTAAAAGATCATGATCGTCTGCGGAATTAACCAATGAAAATTAGCTACTCTACGTATGACATAAAAAGGATGCAAAGATTTATCTGTCGATCAGTATCCTCATTATGAACAACGATTAAGACCAGATGTTTTAGCTACATCAGTCGTGCTCGCAAGAGTTCACGCATAGATAACCGATACACTATAATGGACGCTATTATGCGGGTGAATTATAAGATCACACTTACATCAACAATGAGAAGACACTAGCGATTACACAAGCTCCAACGTCTAAAATGCATCATGTATCAATATTCAGCCAAAAGAATGCTTTAGTTACATTACTTGTTCCAAACTCAAGACAGGTGGATACAACATGCTAGAAACCGTGGAAAAAATAAACTTAGATCTTGTTCCGTCGATGGTTGGGATTTTGGAAAACCCACAGTTCGTGAACGAATTTTTCAGGAATATTTATCTCATTGGTTCCCAACGTGTCATACTCACTAAAGACTGCAAAATCCCGTGAAAGAGTCGACTATAGAAGATTTACATGCCCTTAAGTACCAACGACGTCAGAATTTTAAATTTAAAGGGATACCTAGTGCTTGAAATGTGGGAACACAACTCTTCTGGATGTTGATGTTTGAAAAACATTGAGAATTTCAACGCGTGTAATGGTGAAAACACTGATTAATGTTTGAAGTAATGAATCAATTAGCATTGCATAGCTTTGTGCAAGTCGACTGGCTGTGGAAGTTATTACTGTAACCAGAGTTATAATATTGAGAATAAATGCTATATTTGGTGTATATATTGTCTTATCACTATAAGTTTACAGTGCAGCAATGTACGTTTGTGGAGATCGTCCAATGTAGCATGTATGTATATATAAGTAGATGGAGTGAGTAATATAATGTGTGTTCACCATGTTGGTAAGTGCATTGCAAGTAGTATAGTGGGACGATATAGCCTCACGTAGACTTCTATGTTAAATTTGGGGGGTTGTACTATAGCCTCAAGATTTATAGCATCACGTAGACTTCGTTTGCACTATAGCCTCAAGGGGAATTTAACATGGGGAATATTGGGTTTGTTTACGGAGAAGGGAAAGTGGAGTCTGTGTAGCGTCCGACGTCATGGTATGGGAGATTGGTAACAATGTTGCAACCATGTGAGGTGACGTAACAGTACTGAGCAAAGAGCGGGTGTACAGGTGTGCACCGGACTGACCTCCATCGGGAATAAAGAGAGGGACTTAGATTTATATAACACACACAACAGACAATATACAACACACAAACACTTATACAACATAATTTTAAAAAAATTGAGCCAAGAAAGCAACTCTTTTCGAGGCATATGAGTGGCCCTGAAAAGATACAACATACAGTCACAAACACTTATACAACATACTAAAAAAAACATTTTTGAGGCAAGAAAGCATTTCTTTTCGAGGCATATGAGTGGCCCAGAAACGGGTCTTTGAATTTATGTTAACATTATTCCGTTAATACTGAGGGCATCGCATAGGTCTTCTTTTCTTCCTCAAACTTCTTTTCACTTCTTGTCCGTAGACAAGAACCCTTTTCAAACAACCTTGTCTCTTCACGCAAATTCTTCTTTTCCAAACGCAGGTATCCGTGATCCTGATGGTTGTCCATGATGATTTCACATACATAGTTAAGTCCGTACGGAACAGCATTGTCGATACGAGAGTAGATGATTCTACGTTGGTCCACATCTTGTGAAAGAGAACAGGTAAAGGGAATACACTAAACGGGTTATTTATAGGGGAAGGGAGGATCGAATTCACCAATTAAAAAGACGCGTTACAAAATTCAGTCACAACACGGAGTTAGTCTTCCAATCTTAAGAGAGCAGTCTGTGAAGTCACATTCCCTATATAGATTCGCTAGCGTCTGTGCGCAGTCAATCCATGCGACACAGCTTTCAATTATGACGGAACCTAAGAAGACGATGTATTGGAGTGCACCGGCTGTGGAGAAGACAAATGATGGTATAGCAGCGGCTACCAAAGTCAACACAAGCCTACTTCCCGAAGAGGTTGATTTTAATTGGGATTTAGCGGATTTTCTATCTTCTTCGCAAGAACTTGTTCCGGTAGCAGTACCTCCGCCACCTTCTCCTTCTTTACCAGACGTGGAGAATTTTAAACAGAGACAGAAAGAAAACTTGGAGAAATTTTTACAGCAGCAGAAGGAAGCAGAACAAGCTCTTCTCCTTCAACAACAGCGAGAAGAAGAAGATGCAAGAAGGAAACTACAGGAAGAAGAAGCAGAGAAGAAACAAGGTCTAAGGGAGAAGGAGGAAAGTGAAAGTCAAACTGTGACGGTACTCTTATATATTTTAGCAGCGTTAAGGTGTCTGAAACAAATGTATCAGACTTCTTTATTACGACCCAAGAGAAAAAGACCTTCCCAAGGAAAACAACCCAACCCTGTTACTATGTCTGCCATACCACTCCTAGTGATTTCTACCAAATCATTATCGACGGGGGTCAGTTCAGAATTAGGCTTTGGTCGTGGCAAAGGCTTAAGGCAGTTAAAGATGATTACGTCCCATTCCTGAGTTACTTTTTTAACAAAAAAATACCTAATGGTCATTTTCAGGGCCACTCACTTCTCTCGAAAAGAGATATTATTTCAATTGCCAAAATCAATTAAAATTCAAAAAGACAATTTCACCCATCGTGTACGTATGTGAATGCTTGAGTGAGTGCGTGAGTGTAGGTTCTTATTCCAAAAATCAAAACCAAGAAACACTTACGCTTTATGCCTTGTACATTCTCGTACAAATTTTACAATTCAATTCACAAGACAACACTTTAAAACGTTCATTCACTTCTCTTTGTCTTTGGTCACTCTCTCTCTCTCTCTGTTTTTTAAATTTCTTCACTTTTAAAATATTCCTTTACTTTATCCTCACTTTCTCCTCTTCTTCTCATTTTTTATCTTTCTGCACGTGTCTGGGTTCTTCCTTTGGGGAGGGTACCTCTACCTCTTCCTGTCTGGAACCCCTCTCCTCTTGCTCCTGTTGTTTCTTATGACAATCTCAAGACCAATATCCTTTTTTTGATAATGATAACATGTATCTTTACTTTTGTCTCTTCTAACACCTGCTTTGATTTCTTGACGGTCAAGACACTCTGAAGACCAATGCCCTTTCTTCTTACAGATATAACAAGTATCTCGACTTTTATCTCGATAGGAGGGTGAGTAGTCCGTCGGCTTGTCTGAAGAAAATTGTCTTATGAAAGTTTGCAAATCTCTGATCAAAAGTTCTATCTGTGTGGGCTCTTCCATCGTTCTGCTCGGTTTGAGAGTGAAATGAATATTGGAAGGGAAGTCACACACTCTTTATATATACGCAGGTCTGCCATGAATATAAAGTGACCCGTGGTGTTTAAAATGCAGTCATTTGAATTTTCGCCGTCAAGATGAAACGATCGCATAAATTAGCGAATAAAGGAGAAGGAAGTAAGAGGCAGAAACGTGATTTATCACCTCGTACAGTAGCTGAAGTCTTGGCACAAATTCATGCCAGTGACTTTGAAGATGACATGGGTGAACCAGAATCCAGACCCAGAGATTCTACACCAAGCCAAAGTTCACCACCATTAGTAAACCTTGAAAATTACTCACCATTAGTAAACCTTGAAAATTACTATCACATTCGAGAGACGGAAAGGCGCTCCTCTAGAAACATTAGAAATATAGGTTACACCTACACAGTGAAGTTTAATTATTTAAACTCCAACGTACCACAGGATAAAGCAGAGGGCTTCATCACCGAGATGTGGGATTCTTTATTAACCACTCTGAAACGTCAATGTCAAGCCAAAGAAGACGATCGCTTGAGACTTTCAATTCATCACGACAGTCTGAAATCCCCCGTGCGGATCAAGTTTAGCAACCCAGCAGAATTAACACCTTCCAAAGTCATCGACAAGATTCAACACGTGCAACAATCCAACGACAAATTTCACATCACCAATGAAAAAGCCACACTGTTCGTGACCCACGTCTGTCTCCCCAAAGGGACCTAACAACGCAGAAAAGTGTTATTGGTGGATGACCTTCGTAGCATCAAGCGTAGCCTCGTCCAAATTAACAATCCTCAAGACCAGATGTGTTTAGCCAGGGCTATCGTGGTGGGACGAACGTATGCCGACAAGAACGGCACGGTGGAATGGAAAAGAGCCTGGAAAACTATTCGACAATCGGACCGAGCAAAACAAGGAAGAGAAGCGGAACTCCTGTTACAGCAAGCGGGGCTATCCAAAGACACCCTCTGTGGCATTCCTGAAATGCAAAAATTGCAAGACGTCCTGGCTCCACGCTACATGTTGAAAGTACATCCTCAAGAAGTGTGTGGACTTTTGTTGTATCGAGGCAAAGATTTCCAAGAGGGAAAATATATTCACGTCTATCATCTCGATGAGCATTTCGATGCCATTACCAGCATCACCGGATTTTTGGGATACGGTTATTACTGTGAGAAATGTGACTATGGCTATAACAATCGAGAGCAACACAAGCATTGTGGATCCAAATAGTCAGGATTTTTGGCCCCTCAACCCTGTCTATACGAAGGACAACCACGAGTACATTGCCCTGCTGTCAACGCACGTTTGTTGGTCGAACCTGTTACCATCAACATCTAAAGGCGCAAGGTTCACAGCAGAAAAGTGCTTGTCAACTGCTGCGATTGTGTCCTACATGTGGACAAGGCAAACGTACCAATAATGCCAAGGCTCACGTATGTTCAGAAAAGAAGCGATGTCACATTTGTCACCAAATTGTGGACTTGGAACACCAATGCTACATTAAAAAACACCAACCAAAACAAGAGGAAGATGATCAGACGAAAGGGAATTTCATCTTTTTCGATATAGAATGTATGCAAAAGACTGGCGTTCACATTCCTAATTTCTGCGTGGCTCATTGAACGTGTGAAAAGTGCATCCAAGAAACTATCTTTAGGCATTGTCCTCACTGTAGCAAGATTCCTAAAGGACGTGAAAAATATTTCGTGAACCGAACACGATAGCCGAATTCGCACAATGAATCTTAGACCCCATCAACGAAACGTGGAGCCAAGAGGACATCAAACGTTACGGAGACTGTCATCTCCATGCCACAGTGATGGCTCACAATTTATCTGGATACGATGGACAGTTTCGTTTCAGATACTATACGGAACAAGGCACCAAACGTCCTAAAGTCACTTTGAACATGGCCAAAATCATTTACATGCAAATGGGACAAGTACAGTTTAAAGATTCGATGAGTTACTTGGCCATGCCTTTGAGCCGAATGCCTAAAACGTTTGGAATAACAGAAATGGCCAAATGTCCACACTTTTTCAATACCGAAGCCAACCAACATTTGCATGAGGCTCACGATTACGACCCCGACAACATGCGTACCGAACAACAAGAAGCTTTCTACGCTTGGCACCAGGATCACGCCTCGGACTTTCAGGAAGAAATGTTAAAGTATTGTCGTTCCGACGCGGACATAATACGACGTTGCTGTGGAAAATTTCGAGAACTGTTAATTGGAACACAGAGGGATCGATCCTTTGAAAGAAGCCTACACAATTGCCAAAGCATGTTCCTTAGTGTGCCGTCAACGTATCATGCCTGAACACACCCTGATTGTCATCAGCCTTCAAACGACCAACTTTTTCAAACGTCAATACTCAGTCAAAGCCCCACGCTGGTTACATTACCTGTGTAGCAAGGAAGACAAATGGATTAAGCACGCCTGCAACGGTGGAGACGAAAGACCATCGGAACTTATTCAGTGGATGGTTTGGAATTAGAAAACCCGAAGATCGTGTACGAGTTTAACGCTTGCTTATTTCGCAGATGTGGCCTCTGCTACCCTGAACGTAACAGTAAAGATTAGTTTTTCAACGGACTATGGAAGACTTGTACGAGACCACTTGTCAGAGGCGATTGAAGTTAGAACAACAAGGATACCAAGTGGTGGAAATGTGGGAACACGAGTACGATCACCGTTTGAAAACCGATCCCGTGTTTAATCGCATCGTGGAAAGTTGCAAGTTGATGGACCCACTGAACCCGAGGGACAGTTTGTACGGAGGAAGGACAAATGCCACCTGTTTGCTGTACCAAGCCGACGAGGAGAAAGGAGAAGAAATCAAATACTTGGACGTATGTTTCACTTATCCTTACGTGTGCAAATATTGTCGCTTTCCTGCAGGGCACCCGCAATTGATGACGGAACACATTGACCTGGACAATATTCGACAATACGAAGGCTTGATTAAGTGGAAAGTCTTGCCTCCCACCGACTTGTACCATCCCGTGCTACCTCACCCTTGCCAAGGAAAACTGATGTTTCCCTTGTGCCGTACTTATGCCGAAACAGGCAACCAAGACAAACCTTGTCAGTTCACCCAGAAAGAACCCATCTTGACTGGAACGTGGGTCAGCGTGGAATTGTTCAAAGCTCTGGACCTGGGATATCAACTGTCAGAAGTGTATGAAATGTACCACTTTCCCAAGACAAAACAATACCACAAGGGTGACGAAACGCAGACTGAAACAAGAAGCCAGTGGCCATCCTAGTTCTTGGTTTCACACTCCCGAAGATCAAAAGACATTCAAAGAGAAATATTAGAAGTAGGAAGGCATCACTTTAGATCACGTCTAGAAAAACGAAGGAAGGCGATCGTTTACCAAAGTGATGTTATTTGTTTGTGGAGTAAAATGGCACAACAACCGTGTTTACCCAAGACGGAGTATTTGACAGAACCTTCCCGGTACTTCCAGATGATTCACGACAAAACCAAATATATGAAACACGTGAGGATTTGATCTTAGTCAGTTACGAAGAAGATCTGGATATTGAAAGAATACCTTGCAGTCTGAATAGGATGAAAATTGTAAATTTACCACCTACGAATCGCACAAGATTGTA
Organism: Sinohyriopsis cumingii; assembly: GCA_028554795.2. NCBI lineage: Eukaryota > Metazoa > Mollusca > Bivalvia > Unionida > Unionidae > Sinohyriopsis > Sinohyriopsis cumingii. Next base: position 113,772,843 of record CM068834.1, on the reverse strand, counting down.
CGTTTACCCACTCACCAAATCGTTAGTCGACCCTTGGAAAAGCTGTATCAAATAGTGTACCAGAAGTGAGTGCGTCTTCCCAATCACTTCACTTTACCGTACGGTCACGTCGGTATAAAACATTGGTTCCAAGAGGATAGTCACCAACAAGAAGGATGATTCCGCTACCGCAAGAATCGAGTAAGAGACCCAATGAGAACTCCAAGTTCACACAATACCATTTTCCGGTCTTCTTGACTGACTATTGTGATTGTACCCGTTTCAAAAATGGCCCACATCGAATGTTTAAGCTAATTGCCCACATCAAATGTTTTAGCTAATTGTTAAAATTGCGGTCTGAAGTTATTAATGGATCAGTGTTTCTATAAAGATTCAGCTATTCTGGAACATACTCGATGGACTCAGCACTGTCCTTTCCATTCTATGACCTTTCCATCAATCACACTGCAGTACATTTATGAAGGCATGTTAGAAAAGATAGTACCTTTGTCCAGGAACAAAAAAGGAAGACTTCCAAACCTAGACATAAAACGGATCGATGTACAAGCTTGAGACTTCATTGCGACTAGTATAAAAAGGGACAATGTCCAAGATCAATAGTTCATTGTGACTACCAAGACCAAGCGAACAAGATGAATCCTTTTAAACAAACATTATTCAAGTTCAGTGATTCTCAAGTGGAGTGCGATGCTGTCCCTTGCAATGAGAATAATAGAGTAAAACATCATGGCAACATTGCTATCACTACTACAGTCACTACACCTACCATGTAAAGGGATGCTCTGCGTGTCAAACCTGACGGATGCGAAAGCGATGCTGCTTGTTATCGTGGACTCTTTACTGGTTTTCATTGTCAATGTCAACCTTCACGTGAGGCCATGGGTCTGCCACCCTACGGATGTCATCCAACACTGAGCAAACTCCTGTCTATATCACCCTATCCTCATCGAAACGAACCTGTAAAATACGAATATTTGTTCCCTGTGCGTTTGCCTGAATAATGTGACTTTCAAAATCGTTTTTAATCACTCTAAGGAAAATGGCCTAAATATCTGGGAGGACCGACCCCCGAAGAATTAGCCAAAGCCGGACTTTTCTACTTGGGCGAAGGGGATAAAGTGGAGAGCTACAGTTGTGGCATATCACTACACCAGTGGGAACAGCAAGATTCGGCATACTTGGAACATGCTCGATGATCATGATTTGTCACTATTTACCTTTAATGGGACGATATCAGTAATCTCTGAATGGATACTTTACAAGAGAACATTCGTGGTTTGCCTGTGGAGTTGAGAGAACGTATTTAGGGAGAGTTGGTCAAAATACAAGTGAAACGCAAAGAACAATTGCATCCGTTACGTCACCGGTGTTTGAACACTGGTACCTGAATGGTATAAGAGGACTGATTCATTTCAAAGTGTTCTATTGGTTGGACATTGATGATACACATGAGATTCATACAGTTTCGGATGTTACTCATTCTGCTTACAAGGTGATCCAAATAAACAGAATTACAACGAACGAGTTAGAAGATTACCAAAATCTTTTGCACCAAGAAATCTTGGTTAAAGAGGAAACTTCTTTACGACGTGTGGTGTGTGATTTGTGACTAAATCATTTTGGTACGGAACTGAAATGAAACCGATGCTGTTCAGAAAGTACACTTATTACCTTCAAAAAAGAGAGTTTAGTATGACATGATTATGGATACTTTTCAAGAGACCATTCGTGGTTTGCCTATAGAGTTGAGAGAACGCATTTACCGAGAGCTGGTCAAAATTCAAGAATAGTTGCATCCGTTACGTCACCGGTGTTTAAACCACTGGTACCTGAGTGGTATAAGAGGACTGATTTGAAAACTTTCCAATGGTCAGACCTTGTTAAATTGTTCGTGGACGAGAAGTATCAGTATGTTAATGAGTTTTGTTAGAACGAATTCCAGAAGAAGAGTTGGAGGATTGCCAAAACCTTTTGCACAACATAAACTTAGTTGAAGCGGAAGCTTCTGAACGAATTGTGATGTGTATGTTAGTGACTGAACCATTTAGATTCGCTACTGGAGTACGATTCTGTCTGTGCAAAAGGTACATTTATTGCTTCCGAACAAAGAGGGTATAAACAAAGGCTGCCATGCTACGACCTTTATCACTCGTGATTCAACAGATTCCGTGGAAGGAGATCAATGACACTATTCAAACAGTGGAAGATTACCAACACTTATTACGTGAAATGTATCCATTGAATTGGGGTCGACGTGTTGTTTGTGTCTTAGTGACTTATTTTCTGGGATTTCTTTTACCAGCTGATTTCTTGTGGACTCTTTACGAACAGCACTTACCACCAAATAAAACATTAAAATGGTCCCTTTAAATGTCCACGAGAGACTCATTCTGCTCAAAGCTTTGCGTTTTCTTTTGGATACTTCTCGACCTCTACGGGAAAAGAAGATTCGTCAACTTGTAGGTACCGAAGATGTATATGACGATGTGTGTGTAGCTTGTGACATGCACCCTCATTGGCCAAATGTATGTGACTGGAAAAATTGGGGTTTTGACGTTTGGACCCAAGAAGTGGCCCATTATGCTCAAGAGTTGTGATCCTCCATTCACACGTCCTAGGAAAAAGGTAACTTTAAACCTGTGTGAGTGACATTGCCAGAAGAATCCGTCACCGAGGACAACCACTCCCTTCAGGACAGGACTGTCATGGACATTCCTGAAAGACCATTCCGGGAGGACACTTGTGTGACATTACCCCATGTAGAGACTGTAAGAACATTACACACTGTCCTTAGGACATCTTGGTTGTCAAAAACATGTTGTACAGAGACTTGTTTATATTTCACTTTGATCGTTTTGATGTGTATTCTATCATTTTACTCAACCATTTGGCTTTTATGTACTTTTGTCTTTCGTGTTTATTTTTAACAAATCAATAAACGTGTTCTGCAAAATGTATATAAACTCTTGTATTCTCTGTCTTCGTGTCGAAATGACATTCCATGCACTATGGATACCTCTGCTGTCTCTGCTTCCTCTTCCCCAACTTTCAAAGTCATCGAAAAACACTTAGATCATGCCAGTTGGGAGTAATTTTATCTTCGCCATCCATTTAACATGTCAATCGCTGGGCCTAGCGGTTCAGGCAAAATCGAATTTGTCAAACGTTTTATCGAACATAAATATCATTTGATCGATCGTCCACCTCAACGAATCGTGTGGTGTTACAAAGAGTGGCAATCAGCGTACAGTCTCTTGCGAGAAAGTCAAGGTGATTACATCACATTTTGGGCGGAGACACTCCTTTCACTTTCAGTGGCTCCTCGGACAGCCACAGAACTCTGGAATTATGAACAATAACAACCTATTGTACTTAACCTTACCCAGTGACAGTTCCATGGAGATGTTTCCCCATAACCATGTGTGCTATTACAGGGACAAATTCCATCAGACCATCCAATTAGATCACGAAACCCATTGGGAAGTATCTTTGGTGGAACTCATTTACCCTACACAAATCAAAAACATCACTGAAACGCAAAACACTTTTGAGGCCGAAGTTCTGGACCAAACAGTGCAACAAATCATGATTACCACTAGACAACATCAAATATTGACTGTAAATCGACTAGTATTCGACACTAATATACTACTACTCCTACATTGTACATCTATGAGTTTAACATTAACCCAGGATATTATTTTAGCGGTCAACATCTGGTGGATGCAATTGCTGACAGATTCACCATTTGACAAAGTTCTGACCAAATTAATCAAACCTGTTACCATCGAGTACCATAAAGTGGCTCATCGCCTACTGATCAAATTTCCAGAGGACAAAGTGATAGGTATTACATTTTGCCTTGAATTTTTGGACAGATTGGGTGAGAATCTCAATATGGCTGCGGATAAGAACAAAAAGGTCACCATACCAACGATTGACAGCAACGTGAATTCCGCAAGATACTTTCGTTTCCCGGTAGAACTGAACCAAGGACTGAATTTGATCTTTATGTAATCCGATGTGGTGGAGTATAACCAGGTGGGACACATCTCCGTACCGTTACTGCGTGTAATCCCTTTCAAAGTGGATTCTACCAAGTCCATTGACCAGGAAGGTGGAAATGCCTATCATGTTCATAGCAAATTTGTTCATCCTCATTATTTACCCGTCACCAAGTCGTATTTTGATACTGTCAGCATTACTATAAAAGGAGATCTGGGACAAAATAAACCCCTTCACCAAAAGAAAAGTCAGGGTGAAACTCCGTTTTCGAAAATGATTCTCTAACGACTCGTAAGTCATGTATACAGCGTACCGAGACGTCTCTCGACAGCAAAGACACGGTTTAGGAGATATGTTGAAATCAGCCTTTTGTTCGGTAGCTCCCGTGTTGAAACCGATGGTGACAAGAGGATTGCACGCTTTGAAAGATATAGCGTTGATGCAAGACAACGAATTTCTCCAAAATGTCATCATCGACAAACAAAACCCGAAAGAAGTAGTCTTGAGAGCAGGCAAAAATGTCTTGCTGCAAACAGCTAAAGACATTTTGAGCCGACGAGAAACGCCTATAAATGCCCTGAGCGCTTCTGAGTCAAGCATTTCTGCTTCCCTGACGCAACAAAAAGTACAAGGCAGAAAGAGACGACGAAAAAAACACACCCCTTCAGAATATTTCATACACATGAATCTAGAATGACTAGAAAAGAAAAACTGCTCGAGACTTAGACGTTTATGATTATTAAAAAATGATGCACCGAGAGTCTTGTGCCTGTTCTAAGTCGGAACTGGATATGTTTGCCATGCCACCCACCATAATGACGATGCGAGAATCCCAATGGATCGAATTTCACCCCGTCTCCTCTTTGACGGATTTTGCTCCCATCGAGTTTGAAATCAAAGGGCAGCCCGAAGATTACACTGATCTGAATAGCACATACTTGTACTTGAAAGTCCAAGTGACGAAACACAGACAACGCATATCCTGGAGAGAATGACAAAGTAGATCCCGTCAAAACTTGTATGCATTCTTTGTTCAGCTCAGTGGGTTTGTACTTGAATAACAAGCTGGTTAGTAGCAGCATAGATACATACCCTTACCGAGCCTATCTGGAAAATCTCTTGGCATACGGAAAATAAACCAAGAACACATATCTGGATGTTTGTGTGGTATGGAAACCTGAAACAGCAGGTACAAACACGTTTAACTACCTAGGAGTTTCAGGAGAAGCAGACGATGCTCACAATGCGGGATATATCGCTCGACGTCTGAAAATCAAGCTATGACGCAGTTTAGAACTGATGGTTTGTTTGCATTTAGACATGTGGCTGCAAGAAAAGTATTAGCTGAATGGTGTGGATGTCCGCATGGGACTAAATCACAGCAGCGCCTCTTTCCATTTGATGGCTTATGTTGCAAATTACAAAATCATCGCTCAAGAAACCCGACTCTACATTGGACGCGTGGAAGTATTACCTATTGTGGGAAACGACATCAGACACACTTTGAGCAGAAAGACCGCCAGGTATAGTATACGACGTGTGGAAGTGAAAACTTTCACCATTCCCGCTCGACATCAATCCATGATCGAAGATCATCTGTTCCAAGGGCAGGTACCCAAACGTTTAGCATGGTGAGCAATGTAGCCTTCAACGATACCGTCACTACAATCCATTTCAGTTTAAGCATAACAAGGTGTCCAAGATCGAAGTAAGTCGCAATGGCAAAAGCTTGTGTACCCGACCCTACGAACCTGCCTTTGCCCAGAAGAATTATTTGAGATCATAATTGTCCCTGTATGAAGCCACCGGACAGTTAGGAACCAACACCTGTCACGGCATTACGTACGACGATTATGCATGAGGCTATGCTTTGTGGGCTTTTTTTCACTCCAGACCAAGGCAGCGACGACGGACATTTCTACCCTATAATATCCGGTCAGATTCGAGTGGAACTTCAGTTTGCACACCCACCTCCAACCAAGACGGTGAACGTGATCCTCTATGCAGAATTCGATAATACCACAGAAATCAGCAGTTTGAGAGAAGTCATTCTACACTATTAGAAGCCATGGAAGACTGTTATCCTTCTTTGCATAGTGGAGAATACTTGTACATGGAATGGGAGGAGATCGTGGAAGTATAACCTCAAGATAAAGACAAAAAAGACATAGTGATAAAGTCCAGATGGCCAGAACAAGAACAACATTTATTCTTCTGTTTTGCATAACACATTGCAGAAAAAAATACGGAATTGATCAAGAAAGATTGCTATGGATGTCAAAACAGACAACCCAGTCAAATTCAACACAATAAATGTGTTATGCTGAGTCAAGAAGAAACATTGGACGAGTATCTGGACGAAGCTTGGAGTCTCATCTCGGATGGAGCCGTGTTGCACCAGTGGTATAAAGGCTTGCGTGAACATTCCTTTCCTCCATTAACTAGTCCAACTAGAGATCTATCGCGTCGACGCTCTCTTGGCTCAGAATGCAGAGACAAATCGAAGAAACGGTTACTTGTCAGAAAAATTCAAAGCGAAAGTCAGTATTGAATTGATCACATCATTGCCTGTGAAGATAAACAACAAAAAAATAGATACCTGGGAACATTATTGCCTTTTGAACCACATTTCGTACACTGCTTCTTTGAATCCGGTCGTGTGTACTAAAGATGAACTACCTCATCGCAAACCTCAAAACCATCAAGCTTATGTCATCAACACGGACGATAGTCATCTCCCAGGAACCCACTGGGTAGCCGTCTACTTTCCCTGTGATGGTTGTGTAGAGTATTTATATTCGTATGGATTGCCCCATTTGGAAGACGATATGAAAAGAAATGCTCAGACAACACGATTCAATAATGTGAAATTAGAAAGCACAGATTCCATATTTTGTTCACAATATTGTGTGTATTTTCTTCATCAACGCAGTCTTGGATATTTTTTAGAATATTTAGTGACCTATTTTGATCGTCACTTCTATCGAAACGACGAGAAAGTAGATCGATGGTTTTGTGACCATTATGATTATCTTTTGTCTTTAGCCAGGACACGTAGTGTACATCAATGGCCCAGTGACTTCCAACAGTGGAAGGCTACCTTCAATTCATAAGGTTGTCAACCTTGTACAAAATAGATTGTTATTATAAAAAAATGTTTGTTGTTGATTGAATCGTTAATTTAAAAATTTGTTGATTGCTGAATGTTTAGTTGTTTGAATAAAAATGTTGGGTTTTGAAAAAAGGGTCTGTCGTTTGTTTGCCATTTGTATCATGATCCATGCTCTTTTGACTTCTCTCTTTCCCTCAAATCAAACTATTTTATCGTTCCGACTCCAAACAGTATAGAGATGTTTTCGATCGCGTTCGTGCTTGAACCATATAAAGCGGAGTATTCTTCGGTCTGACCATCCATTGTTAACTCATCCTCCTATGAAGATGTATTCAAGATTAGCCAAGCTGAACGAAACTTACGTGAATTTGCGTCGTATCAGGCAAAGCCTGATACCGAAACCTGAAGAGATAGAGAATGTTAGAACGTTGAAAATAACTGAAGACCTGATAGAAAAGCTCTTCAGAGATGAAATCAACAAAGATTAAGAGGAATGGACAGAGAAGTACAGACTTCAGAAACAGCAGACAAAGCAGCAGCAACAGCAGCAGCAGGAACCTGACAGATGTTTTGTCGACTGTCGTGTCGACACCAAAGAGTTCTCCTTTTCTTTCCGAAGAAGCAGACCCTATCCTGTGGGAAAGCCTGCCGCCAGACAGGGAAGCAATCTTAAATCACAATTTAATTGGCAATGGTATGTTATTAAGTTTTAATAAATAGCAGTGTGCCTATAAGCACCTCATTTCTATATCTTTGTTAGAAAGTGTGACTATAAACAATTCGTTTTCAGTAGCTTGTAAAAAAAATAATTAATGCTTGTCTGTAAAAAAGTGAGTGTTTCTTTTAAGTGCGCGCGTTCCATGTTTCTTTGAGGTGATGACATTACCTCGTACGTTTTTAATCAGGGATATGTTTTCCTTCACGTGCGTGCTTTACAAATATGAAAGGAACGCTCGTCAGTATGACTACAAGCCGTTGATTCATCAACATTGAAGAATGATCAGCAGACTCGAAAAATGATGGAACTTGAGATGCATCTGGAGCATGTTTGGCGACTCCTGAATGAGCTGTCAACGGAGGTTATTGTAGCGGAAGCTAGAATTAAAGAAGTGGAGGAGGAGAAAAAGAAGGAAAAAAGTGGAGGAGAAGAAAAAGAAGGAAACGAAGAATGAAATTATCCTGCCTCTTTTGATGATGATACAGAATTGTAAAGTTAAGCTGATGGTGAGGGCACCGCCCCAGCGACAAGCACCACAGTAACTAACATCACCAATACCCGTGGTTCCTCAGAGAGAAAATTTGAATGCGGAATTGGAGAGGCAAAGTCAGCCTCAGCTACAAGAACATTCACGGGTGCAAAATAGACGAAGGAGACACGAACAAGTCTTCACTATTCCTCAAATGACTGGAGATGTGTCTCTGGAGCCAGGCCGGGGAGATGTCACCATTACCCTGGTGCATCTGTGGGTTTTTTTTAAAAAACCTTTTCAGCACTAATCAAATCTTTAGAATAGAGACACAGTTCAAGTTGCCAATTTGCGTGAATGTGGAGTAGTGTAAATATAAACACTCTCTCCTTTACTATTATAATTGTGTGTGTGTGTGTGTGTGTGTGTGTGTGTGTATGAGCTCATGTACATTTGAGTGGATAGTAGATTATTGGGTTTTGCAAGCGCTCACGTACGTTTGTGTGGATAATAGAGTGTGTGGCTGCTGCTTTGTTTGCTACTTCGCGTGTGTGGATAGTAAATGTGTGGGTTTTTGGTGCTTCTTCGCGTGTATGAATAACAAATTTGTGGTTAGTTATGGCACTTTTCCGTGTGTGGATAGTATATTTGTGATTAGTTGTGGCACCTTTCCGTGTGTGGATAGTACATTTTGGTTTTTGATAGTATATTAAGGATTTGTTTATGATCCTTGCCCTGTTTGGATAGTAATATTGTGTTTTGTTTTGACTTCTTTCGTGTGTGGATATTATATTTGGGGTTTATTATGACACCTTTCCGTTTATGGATAGTATAATTTGGTATTGATTTTGCTTCTTCGCGTGTGTGGATAGCATAATTGTGTTTTGTTTTTTCTTCTTCCCGTGTGGGGATAGTAGATAATATGAGAAGTGAGTCTAAGGCTTGTTTTCCTTCACGTCCGTGTTTGATAAATAAAAACTCAAGAGTCCGTCATTCGCGCAATTCAACATTGAATAACAAAAGAAGATGATAGCAGCCTCAGATATGTTTAATAATTTGAAGGAGATAAGGTATTGGATGGTAGATGCGGAGTATGTAGTCGAAAGTAAATATTGAGTTTGTTCTAATGGGATTTAAGCGCTGACATCTATTTATACGTAAGAAATTCTCAACACGAATGCGACATCATGCTCAGCTCGCGATTGTTTCAGTTACAACAATTCGTTTACCTCTTATTATAACAGGATTCGGTTTATTCCACGTTATTCTTGAATATATCTGACATCTTAGACGAAGCTTAATCAGAATTGAAGTGATATTGTTTCGTACTGAATGTATATGTACTTAATGAAAAAACTTATTATGCAAGCAAACGTAACGACGGGACAAGCTCATGGGATATTTTTGTTGGAGCAACTGTTACTAAGTCACTGCGGTTGCTTGGAAACTTTAAACGATGGATTATGCAAGATAATAAATTGTTACCCATCAAAAGACTTTGTTAATAAGCATGTTTTCGAAAGTAATTACTCCATTTTATGAATTTTTCTGCCCGAATGATCAGTAAATTAGCCTAATGTGCAATTTTATGTAATCTATGGTACAATCAATTCTCGTTCGCTTCTGCCTCTTCCAAGTAACTTCATTTTGGATGTGAAAGTCGTCCATACTTTAAAAATAAAATCCTACTCAACAGTGCTCTTAGGCAGAGATGCGTAATATATAATTTTATTTCAATAGACAATTCCTGCGTCATAAAATATACATGCATGTTCGTTTTCACGTTTACCAAATTTATAGACGTTTACATACAGTAGAGGCTGTTTACACGTACAATTTTCAGCCTTTAATACAAAGAACAAATAAAATTAGATCTCACTAAAAGTCTCTCCTCACACATTTTAATATATGTGCATGACCCACAGTTAAACTGTACCAACAAAGGCAATTTAAACATTTGATAGAGTTTCAATGGACGGAGAATACAATGTTTAAACTTGTATACAAAGTCACGGTTGGATGCACATATATCAACCACAAATAATGCCTTCTTCGCTGACTGTAATACGTGCACAGGGCAACAAAAAATATTTATTAATTTTGCATATATGCATCCGTGTATTTTGAATGCTTGCATTTTTTAAATACTAGTTCCACATGCAATTAGAAAAATTCATATTCTTGTTCTGGGTGTTGATGTTATCATTGACATTGTCATGGTTACACGTTGGTTTAGCGTCGCAAACCACTCCATGTCAACCGATTGTCTCTTTGTCGGTTAGACTTTTTATGTACATCTGCTCCCTCTCCCAAACCCACTTTTTTATAATGCACATGATATGGATTTTTTTATAGATTCGGTGATTAGAACGACATTGTCAGTTTTCTGCTGACAAAGCAAGTGCAACGCGGCATAAGTATTATTAATTCTTATCTGTATGTGTCTTTCCAAGTTTCACTACAGTGTGCATTGCACGGTTTGTATTTAGAACACGTAATATAGACTTCCTCATGAATTATTTTTAGTGTTTTGTCTATATATTAATGCAATTCCTTGGCAGTCTCGACGAAGACCTGTTGTACCAACCCATAGTTTCGACCCTCCTTGTCGGCCATTTCATAGCTGTTGCTGTTGATTGTATGTACTCTGTTTATCAAAGCACCACCTCATTTCATGAGACGGTGCTTTCGTTTCGTAAGGGAAATGACATTACAGGTTATTATCTATTGCCATGAGGGGGAGGACGGGGGTAATCTCATAGTTTGGTGCTGCATACTTTCGTCAAAGACTACAAGCAAACACGCATTCGTAACAAAACTGAGAGAACAAATGCTAACGAATATTTAGTTTACACCTCCATCTTCAACCCACAGCAAAATAAGACAGTTTGTATCCAAGACCAATCAGGATCACAGCACACGCAAAGAATACAGATAAGAATTGCATAGTTTCCTTTACAATTAGCGATCTTTTGTTGTCTAATATATATTGATTTCTCAATTTTGTATACAGATTCAACCAAACCTTGAGGCTTTAACTGTTTCAAGTCAGTGCCAATCTTTAGTATGATGCTGATGGACTCTCCTTTAATATTTTTCCTGTCAGGATTCTTTTTTGCCTTTTCACACATGCAGATACAAATCATACTCTTGCAAAAGTAGCAGCTTTCGTTTCATTTCATAATCGACGTTGAATCTTGCAGCCGCTTACATAACTAATTCATTTGGGGGTTTTCAACTCGTGCTTTAATAACACGTTCGAATTATCCGCTTGTGACATGCTCCATTGGCTGAACAATGTACATTGCGTTTCTTGTTTGTTCTTTCAGGCAAACTCCCACTTTCTGATCCAATTATTAATATACATTTCTTTTTAAATAACGCCTGCATACAATATTGGGCAGAATATGAAATTATCATATGCTCATTTTTTCCCCGTTAACTTTACATTGCCAGAATCGTGCAATATTACCCAACACTTTTGATTTCTAAACAAATCATGTACACTCGCGTAAGAGGCGCTTTACGTTGCAGTTGTTTAAATTTGTTTCTGAATGAACTAAAACAGTTGTTTAGTGGACTGCCACATACCAGCTGCTTTGGCACATTTTGCGGTGATAAAATGTTTCGGATTTAGGCTAGCTACAGTATAAAACAGACGCACGAAAGGGTCCTTACAAATGACATATAAGTGACAAGTCATATACTGTCTTCTTTAGCTGGTGATAAGAATGGCACAAAAATATACTTACATTTTGACATCCTGAATTTCCTCAAAATGGACTTTCTTAGTTCTGCAAATCCGAATTACATGAGCCATATCATAGATTCTCAATCTTGATTAAACATTTCGAAATTGTACTGTAATTTCGATGATAAATGCAATTACATACTCCTTACTGCATTCAAAATGAAATAAGCATTAAATACCATAGCGTCTTTTTGCAATTGAAAGACTTCATATTTTTCCCACATTATGATTTTTAACATTCAATAACAGAAACAGAAACACATTTGCAGATGTCAACACGCTTCTCCCTCGCTTCTTCAATCCCATGTATTTCATGTGGAAATGTCACATAAATCCAAGTACATTATCACGAAATTTTGTAGAATCAAAAAGAAAATAATACCAAAATCTATTCATTCCAGATCAAGTGGAAAAGTTGTTGCAATGGGCATTCATTCACAATATAACTCCCAATTTCACTTTTAACTAGAAACGCCATTTTCTTTCTTAAGTTATGTCGAGCACGCGACTAAGTTCAAATTTATCTGGGCGGAGTTATGTGCGCAGTAATAATGTTGTTGCTGTGTAATGATCTATATTTAGTTTGGAATGCGGCATACATTCAGTTACTTTGTTTCGTGTAGTGTATTGTGTTAATATAATTAAGTATTAGGTAGAATTTAAAAAAATTAGCATATAATAAAAAGGTTACTGCATTTGTATGGGAAAATGTGAACTCGTTTTGTTAGATGGATATACTGCGCCTCCAAGGTCGTCCAGTATTTCCAGTCGAGAAAGTCGTTCATATTTTCCCATCGAAATGCAGTAACCTATAAATATCTTTTCACCGCTTGTTAATCACTGTTTCATCATCTGATTCGATTATCTGATTCGCCATTTCTTATTCGCAGACATGGGTAGAAAGCTATGAAAAGAAGTTAAGATAGTTTTAGAATAATTGGAGTTTGTATCACGAAAAGGATGCTTGCTAGAAAATAGGTGATTCTCTACCGTGTTAGATATATTAGCGCATTATTTCTGAATACTATGACCGTGAATTACATCAGTTGTAATATGTAGGAATTGAAACGATAAAACTAGAATTAACATCACGCTTTAGGTTTATATTCTTTGGTGCTTCAGAGCGAAACGGTAATTGAACGGTACGCTTCTCTTTTTAAAAATTGTGTTTGGGTCTATATAGAATCCAACTATCTAGCACTTAATTATTTACTATTCAACAATCCATACGTACTCTCCATTAGCCCACAAAGTCTATCCCACACACCATGTGCATTGACCAGTATTTAGCTGTTAACTATCTAACACCAACTCTGCACTATATAATAGCCCCAACAAGTCATGTGTAACGTCCAAAGCCCAATCATACTATCTAACGAAAAGCAGAACCGTCCTTGGGGTGTGCGGGGCCCAAGGTAGCAAGCGATGAGCTCGGGGCCCTAAGCAAACGTTTTTAGTGATTAATCTAACAGATCCCTCTGCTGTTATAATGGGTCATTAAAATAATGCCCCAATATTACAACAGATCTTTTCATTACAATATTCCAACTTGCATAAAGATACAAACTTGGTGGTAACCTTTACCTTGCTATATTGTGAATTCAACGATGTTATGAAGCTTTTTACATGCTGGATGTCAGTATGTAATGAAATGAACTGTCAGGATGCAACGAGGAAACTTATAAATGGAATAATACATTGTAACATGTTGACATGTCTAATATTGAAAATATGTTGTCGTGGAATTCGAAGAAATGATATTGCAGTATTCCAATATCACGAATAACAAATTTATAAAGAACTATTAGCAGATGTAAATATGCAGCTGTGAATGTACATCTTACACACATCGAAAATTCAAAGATGAAAAATGAAGAATAGAACGTAGCACGTATCTTAATAGAAACTACATGCCTATACTTATAGCGATACTCCTCTCCATAGTCTGCCCACTATCTCTGACCTATTCATCTATTGAAAATTGAATTTATTTTCTTTCTGCCCTAATAGAAAACAAAAAGAATCACAAAAATTAAATCTAAAGGCCAGTCCAAATAAAGAAACTTATGGGTTAAGAGCAAGAATTACAACACTGAACCACGACATTTTCGCAAACACACATGGACATAAATACTGATCCCTGGCAAGGATCGTAAATTAAAAAAAGATAAGGAAACCAGCCGCAATATGTAATGCCTGAAGATGAAAGTTGAAGCTTTATACAAAATAAAACTTTTTAGGCCAGGAGACAGAAGGGACGGAAACTTGCAATCTAACTAAGTACGTCTCCACAAAAATGCAAATTAATACCCCGGTTTCAAACAACAACATATTGTTATGTATATTTTATTTGTGTTGTGTAATTACCTTTATCCATAACTCGGGGTATGAGGTGGGCCTACCTGACTGATGTCCTGTTATTTTATATATTTAAACGCTAAATATTTCTCTGTGAGTTTAGATTTTATATTAAGATTATATTATGCTAAGGTACACAAGTTCACCTAGATCTAAATTCAGGACAGGCGTATTCCCCTGGAAAAACAACATGGTCTCCCTGCCCTATCCCAGGTAGCTTGCTAAACTGTAAATAAACAGACCTGATCTTGCTTACGAGTTTGGTGTAATGTTCCATTATGTTGCAGAGTATTTACAGAAAATGATTATTGCAACATAGATCAGGTGGAGAGCTATATAAAATTACGTATTTCAGAATTACACATTCTATATCTTAAAGTCAGTCTTAGTAGAATCAATTTTAGTTGTGTTTCAAATATTTGATAGGATTTATTTATTTAAAATATTCACTTGAATTTTAAAGTGCTCTTGGACATTAGGACTAAATTAATATTTGGGAAATTACTGTGAATTCATTTAAGGACATTTTCGATTAGACCATCGTGAGACATCAAGACTCTTGGCAAATTTGTTCATTCGAGGCTACTGGCACATCAGCACAGCCAATATTGGAATTCATTACGAACACCACTGGAAATCATTCACAATATTTTAACTTTTGTTTTTGTAAAATACCAAGATTGACACATTTGGGGAGAGGGACAAAGATGTAAAAAAATCTGTATTAAAAGGCGTCACTTCAAATGTCTATGAGATTATCATAGCTGATGATCTTGGAGGTGCTTACAATTTAAAAGAGACTGCCTCTAGAATTTGTAGAAACAACGGTCGCGATTTTCTTGTAAGAGATATTTTTACTTTTCGTAAAAAGAGTAATATTCAAGCATAAACACATTGAGAATGCCCACAATAAGATATACATAACGTGGAGGAAACAACCATACAGAAATTAGCATATTGTTAAAATATCTGCGCAGAGTCACGTCCTGGAGGAGGAAAAGTTATATAATGAGAAAACTATGCATGATTAAATCTCAAGCAGCAGCGACACAAGAATCAACGTATTAGATTACTGAAACGGACTCTGGAGAGATGAACAACTTCCACTAGGAAGACAGCTAACGTAACCCCTCGACAGGGGTTGCCTTGTCTTGGTACAAGCACACAGAAAGATTATTTTTCTCGCAAAATGTTTCCAAACAAATTAAAATAACACTGCAAGTTTCAAATACAAATATATTTATCAGATTCAACAAATATTATTAATCAGGTACCCTTATTGCCTCTCACATTATATAAAGGTCGTCAGATCTTGTACTCTTGAGGACAAATCAATATTTTTTTAAGCAGAATATAGCTATATATTCCGCTCTTATCATGAAAAGGGAAGAAAAAACATAATTGTTACTTGTTTGACGCATTGCACCTTGAGCGTAACGTTCTATTGCTCGTAACACCGCGCATTGATGCGAATAAGTCAATGAGGGCAGTGGGGTGACCTGTTGACTCTAATTACACAAGTTCTAGGCGTGAGAAAATAGAAATAAATACAAACATTTGATATTATTGTGTATTATCACATTTAATAGATGGACGTCATATGAAAATAACAATAAGAAACGAAAATCTTGTACAAGTAAAACTTTCAACTTTTATCAGTTTTAACTTGAAAAATGTGCTTTGGTAGGCAATGGCACGAAACAATACTGGATACACAGCTAAAACGATGTGTGAAATGACTGAGAATTTTCATTCATTTTTTCATGAAAATTTATATTTTATGTCCTGGAACTATGGCCACTGTTGCTACATCTAGTGTAAAGATT
Source organism: Sinohyriopsis cumingii (assembly GCA_028554795.2). Lineage (NCBI taxonomy): Eukaryota > Metazoa > Mollusca > Bivalvia > Unionida > Unionidae > Sinohyriopsis > Sinohyriopsis cumingii. The sequence continues at coordinate 113,756,604 of CM068834.1, read as the reverse complement.
TCTCAAATGGAAATCTTCTTGTGTAGAAGCGTGCGCACTGATGAATAATCCACTCAGATTGGTAAATGCAGGAATTTTCATTTGCAATTAAGTTAATGTGCTTGATTCAATTGGGGCGGATTTGTGTGTTTAACAAAATTTGAACGCAGGTAGAACATATCACATTTCATTTTGCCAGCCTTACGGTAGCTCTTGGATTTTTGTAGTCAGTGATGTGTATAGCATCTGCGTCTGGAACAGTGTTTTCTGTTAATTTCTAGTATAACTATTTTCTTACGCTTGAGTTTATGTGGTATTTGGCACATATGCGTCCATATGGGTTACATGGGCACCGTATAATGAATGGTCAGGTCGCAAAAATCACGGGGACGGGGCGTTTGTTCTTATAACATATATAGATATGGGATACCTATCTTGAAAAAAATAAGATAGCGAACATTCTTTTCATTGCTTGCATTTGTTACGTCTTTCCATGTCCTTGTCTTCGTCTGTCTCTCGTTAAACTCGGACTATTCTAAATGAAATTCACAATGTTGCTTTAAAGAGCAATTACCCCATTTGATATTTCTGCGTTCGTCACCCCCTCCCCCTTAACACTAAATGCAACATATTTTTAAATCATAACATTGATGGTGTTTTAGGGCCCAACATTGAGGAGTCAAACAGTTAAGTTATGTGATAAGCACTGATGGTCTTTGGGTTACATGATACGCTTTTATTTATGAGCTCTACCAAACAGTTCGAATTCGTGTGCGTGTTTGTGCTTGTGTCTCTTTCAAGACGTTTTGTATAGTTTGTTATCAAAGTTGGAGAGACCTTATGTTGCTTCATGAGTTTTTTAAAAACAAATCTGTTGTTCTCTGATTTTATAACAAGTCCGCCATGCAAATCAGCAGACAACAATGTGTTCTTCTTTTAAAGGTAGTTCCCAGCTCGTGGATACCATGACTGAGACGACCTGATTGAGACAACCTGGCTGAAATAAGAAATTTAAGGTTAGACAATCAGGAAGATTTCTCTGTAGCATGCATACGAAAATGCTATTCAGAATGAATAAATGTGCCATGTTGATAGACAAGTTGCTGATTGATTGTATCAAAGGTCAGATTGACTCCCCCCATCTCTTGCTCTCTTTTCGTAATAAAAGCATCAAGTGCGATCACTAGCTCTCGATTTTCAATATCTTTTTTAACAGATTGTTTTCTTCTTGCAATTTAAATCTCAAGTTTTATGGTCAGTGTTCAACATTTCCTTATCATTTTTATTTAGCTGTAAGCTCATTGAGCGCGGGAATGCATTTACCATAAACGGAAACGCTCAATACTTGTCCTTAACAATAGTTAATATTGATATTAACCAGTGTATATGTGTATGTTAATGTGAGAAAGTAAAACTGCTTAGGCAGACTTCGAAACTAAGAAAATTGGTTTTCCAGTTTGTTTTCTCAGCATGCAGGTGTGGGTATATAAGAGTGTTAAATCGCTCGACGTGCAAACCGCATTGATTGCCAAACTTTTAGTTAGCTGCTGTTATATATGCAACAGATTTTTGGACTGTTTTGCACACTTGTTCGAGTTTAAATTAAATGATTTTACGACATGTTAGAGAATCACAGATGTATACACACAGAAGTTAAGTATTAAATGCGTCTTCTTCATATTTTCCCTTTCAGAAGAGTATGTAATGTTATGCATGTAATATCCATGATCAAATGTGTTTACTTGATGGTCCCTTTAGTTGTCAGAAAATCAGCTGGACTCATCAAACGGTTTTAAACTTAACGACCTCAATCCACATAAGCAGGATGACAGTTATAGGGATGTGAAACGTACAAAAAATACTTAAGGAAAATCGTTTTTTCTTTTATTCATGACTGTGCTGTGCAATTTAGCGTTGTCCATATATATGTATGATTCTGTATCTGATAACTTTCATCGAAATTGTTATAAACAAACTGGTATTCATAATTACTATCTACTACATATAAAATAAATTTCAGGGTTTCAGAGAATAATTCGTAATGTCAGAGACAAAGAAAATATATATATTTTTATATAAACTATCTAAAATATTCAACGAAATTTATTAAAATGAATCATGTTTTTTATATAAACTATCTAAAATATTCAATGAAGTTTATTAAAATGAAATTTTATATCACAAGCGAACCCGTTGAAGGTTGTATGTAAAAAAAAAGTAACACATCTGTCAATAGAACAACTCCGATGTGTCATTTTCATTAATCATGCAATTGTATGCAATTCTTATGTGGTAATTATATATATATATATATATATATATATATATATATATATATATATATATATATATATATATATATATGACTGTGTGCATCGAAAATGTGTTTCTTCTTGGCTGTTATCAGAGTTCCCTGTGAAAAAAAGACCTTTTTCGCATCAATATCTCAACAAACATTGTACAGTTTGTCCCCGTACACATACCTACTTATATTACATTAAACAATTTTTCATGATTAGAGCTGAAGAGAAATTGCTAACTAAATAAGACTGTCAAGGAAGAGTTAGTGGACTGATTCAACAAAAGGAAATTACATATCATACATAAAACAGTATTAATATAAGAAAAATCAATGAAAATCAATTGAATATTTTGTCCTAAAAATCACTCCAAAACATTGAGAAAAACTATATTCAGTTACACCTTAGCAAATGTAATATCAACAATATGTAATTCTAATCGCACTGTCTTCATTTTCTTAAATCTTTATATTTGTGTCACTATGACGCGTTAGTTCAAATTAGAAAGACTATTTTATTTTACGTTTCACCAATAATCCTATTGTACGAAGCAGCCTTACGTGTATTACTCGGTCAAAACTAAAATGTTTTCTTTTAAACGTCAAATCAATCATTTCATGTAATACAAATGTTTGTGATCATAGTTTCGTCGTTACAAGACTTACTTTGAAAATAATTAATAGTTTTTAAGGTTAAAGAATAAAAAAGACCATCTATTGATATTTTCACATCTCAGGGGCATCATTAGGTGTATATCTTTTTCCTATATCATGAAATAGTAAGTGCCGTTTATAGCTGTTACATCAGTCAAGAAAAGGGATTCAATAGGGATTCAAATATTTCTGAAGGAAGACTAAATTATAACACAGAAAAGATGTAATTGCAGATACGGATTGCATTTTACACATCGACTATAAACTTCCTCAGTCGAAGCAGTGCAAGAAAAACGTTATAACTGCATTGAAAGAAGTAATCATTAATTCTTTTGTTTTTTTGAACTGAATAAGTCATTTAAAGATTTAAAAGCATCCATCGTGGTTCGGGGTAATGCAATAGAAAATTGCATGTTAGTTATGTTTAACATATTTTGGAAAATGGTGCTTATGGTTTTCAGCTGGTCATATCTACTAATAAGGGTAATCCTTCTAAGATAGAAAACTTTTTTATCTAGCGCTGACTCAATAATCGGTGAAATTGTTTCCAAAAATATAAGGTGATCTTTAGTCATGTTGACACCTTGTATTATGATGTTCCAACGATCGAACAGCCACTTCATTGTGTACACTGTCGGCTGTTTATTAACTGTTTCCATCCAAATAACCAATGCAATGATGTTTTTCAGCGTTGTTGGAACTGCGCTCATCAATGCTCTTAACTGGGGAAATTCAAGTGTGCACTGTCCTGATACAATCATTATGCAATTATTGTTTGCAACGTGATTCTTTATATCATCCTTTAACTGCAAAGTTCTGAAGAATATGCTAACGAGTTGTGACGTTATCTTTTGTATAATCTTAAGCTGATCCGCCAATTCAGGTAACATATCTAACCAGGAGATTCTTTTAAAACAGTTGGAGCCTCTTAACAATGCAAGATAATTATGAGGAGAATAACTAATTTTTTTCAAGCAGTGAATAATGCTACGAAGATAGTGTAGCTTTCTCAGGTTTAAGTTGTTCATATCAAACAAAAGGATAAATGACAGGTATAGTTCAGGCTTAAGTTTTGGAAAAATCAAGGTGATATTTTGTTCTTCTAGGTATCTTATGACTTCATATTGGTTAGACACATAAGCAAGGTAAATAGGTGTTATTAAGTCGGCATTTTTACATAGTAAAGACTTTTTCCCCCATCTTTTGGCAATGTATTCTAGACTTCGCAGGAGTCCATTGGCAGCAGCTAGATGAACCAATGACAGTGTGGCCTCCGAAGTTTGGCAAATCACATCAGAGATTAAAATGTCTCCCTTAGGTATATGACTAAGTACAAGAAGAGTAGTGATGTCATAATTCGTTCGAATATGCGGAACCAAGAATTTGCTATGAAAGTATTTTGTTTTATTGAAAACTCGTAATTCGTATGGCTGTGTATTAGATGTAAGTAAGGGGAATTTAGCCATAGCTCCAAGCATGACATATTGTACAACCGATTTAATACTTTTAGTCATTGATAATCCACGATCAAGGTAGTATTCAGCAAGCTGATAATTTCCACCTTCAATTGCTCTTTGTAGCACGTTCAACCCAGTATTATCTACGCATTTATCGACATATTCTATGCTTAAATCCCTTAACATGGTGTGTATTCTCATTGGTTCAACGAACCAGAATGAATTGTTCATGTTCAGAGAAATCTGATGCAGAGGAGATTTTTCGATCGGCCTTCCGCATTTTAAAATCTCAGCCCCGTCCCGAAGGAAGATATCTGCCATAAATGGGTTATTTCCAGTGGAAGTAAAGGTGACTAACGGACTTAAACCACTCTTTCCGAGGACACCGTGTGCGCGAAAATATATCAAAAACATGAGCGTTACATATACGTTAGACCTTTTGATCGCTTCGTGCACATAAAGTTTAAAATAGTGATGGTAATCGATTTTACCACTCACGGTTTTTACAAAAGAGAAAATCGATAATTCGGCAGGCGACATATATATAACATAATCATTCACATCCATACCATCACACATATGAGAAATCACCTTCTCCATGGAACAATTGTTAGGTACTTGAACAATATGGTCATCATAAGGAAGCTTGTAAAATGCCTCGTCAAGAGGTCTATTTTGCAAACTGTCATTTTGTAGAATAAATTTAAAAAACATCTCTTGAGATGTGTTGTATATATATGGTATTGCTTCAAAGTAACCATTCTTCATCACATAATGCATTATATTAGCACCTGTTAAATCAACATGCATGATGTCTTCCTCAGAAAAAAGTATTTCCATCATCCCCGTTGTTTCTGAGATGCGGATCAATGAATGAATGGAATCGATAGATAGTGGATGCATGTACATATACTGAAGAATACTACGATTTAAATTATCATACAGTTGTGGCATTTTGTTAGAATTCAAGCTGTACATCACGTATAAATTATAAGGGCGACATAAGGCTGCAATATGAAAGGCAGTTGACCCATTTTTAGTACGAGAGAAAAAGTCCACCTTCAGTCTAGTTAGGTAGAATAACATATCCAAACCAGCATGACAAGCAGCATGGTGAATAGGCCTGCATCCTTCGTTATCCGCTTCCTCCCAATCCATATCACGGAAAAGAGAATGTTGTGCCAGATTGGTTAATCCATATCTTGCGATCAGATGCACCACTGATGAACCATTCGAACACTTGCCGTCTGAAAGTTTATTTATCTCTATGTTATTCAAGTGCATGATCTCATCCTGTGTCAAATTCCATTCCAGGCATTTGTTTGATGAATTTACTAATGGATATAAAAGTTCAACTATGTCTGTTCTGTTATGTATGACAGCTGTAAGAAATGGAGTTCTTCCAGCTCTGTCCCGACATGTCATGGCATTTGGCTCCTGAGACATCAGCAGACGTACAATATCTTTAAATCCCAATCTCGATGATATATGAAGAGCAGTTTCACAAGATATTGTCCAAAAGTCGTCAAAGGGCTTTCTGTTTAATATTTTTTTTTCAATCATACCTTTCATCATTTCTCTATGGAAGTTGCTTTTTAATGGACTGTCAAAATGAAAAAATGGAGACTGCATTCTGCTCTCATTTTCTTTCAACCAATACAAACTGCCATTGCAATGAAGACAGACATCTTTGACATCTAAAGTTAGAAGTCTTCGTATGATTTGTGTATGTCCATTGGATGCCGCTTTATACAGACATCTCTGATCAGCAAATCCTGGACTGAGTTCCAAAAAAATGTTGAGCACTTTAGCATGACCAAACTCACAAGCAAGATGATGAGGTTTTACATTCATCTCGTTTAAAACATTCGCCATACTCCTATTCCTGCTGAGTAGGAGACGTATAGTATCTACATGACCATGCTGAGCGGCAATATCAAGTAATCCATATCCCCAGAAAGTGCGTGTCTTAATAATTAACGAGGCGTCGTCTACAGCGGCAAGCAGTGTTGGCAATGATATCCGGAACGTTATTTTGGCTCCTGCATCCAATAGAGCTCGTAAAGTTTTTACGTTGCCCCTCCCAGCTGCTATAAAAGCTGCTGTTAGGTTATCAGCATTGAGGATATCAACATCTTTGATAAAATAGAGGCACAGTTCAGTGGCTAAATAGGAATTTAAACTCTTGGCCAATTTGTGGAGCAACGAACCAGATTCATTTTTTCTATTAAAGAACCTGCGCGGAAGAGATTTAAAATATGATATCAAGTCTTCTCTCTTTGATTCAGAAACATGTAGTGCAAGATTTATAATGTTTTCATCACTGTGGTTGTTTGACTCTTTAACCAATTGAAACAAGTATCTTGCCATTAGATTATGTCCCACTTCTTTCTCAATAAAGTAAGTCATTCCCTCTCTTTTAACATCTGTCAGCCAATGATATACTGAAATGTGTGTGAAGGACAATCTTTCATCGGATCTGACAAAATGCTCCAACGTTTTCAATTCTTTGCTAAATGTAATTTTACTCATATTTGTGTTTTCAAAATGCAACATGTCAAAAATGGTTTCTTTCTTCAAAGGTTCAATGGATGCACACACTATTTCCAGTACTTTCCTGGCCCAATAAAAACGTTCCTCCATTCTGCCGTAAATCCGCTCGAAATTAAGTTGATAAATTTTGTCTAATGTACTAGGTATATTTTCTACACTCAGAACATTTGTCGAATTTAAATATTCGAGAGCATGGCGAATATATAAAAAATTTCCTGAACTCATTTCACACAGTCTATCAACAATGTCACTTTTATTATCCAGCATAAAGGCGCTTGACAGTTTTTGGAAAATTAACTGGTTGTCGTTAACATACTTGCTGACAAAATCATGTATATCTCTTTTGTTTCTGTAATCATTAGAGGTTATTTCCATCAAACGAAAATCTCTCAGTCTCCTAACAATAGTCGAAATATTTCTAGAAGTGCAAAGAAATTTGATCCATTTGGGAAATCTATGCGCTGTCTGTTCTAAAACACTTATTATTTCATTATTGTTTGCATCCGCGTCTTCACATTCATCTAAGGCGTCGATGACTATAACCCAAGTCCTTCCTGCATCAATACTTGACTCCACTTTGGATAATGTGTAAACTATACTTTGATCCATGCATCCAACCGGATCATAATTACATTTGGTTGAGTTTAAGTAGCTCAGAACACCGTATTCGGTTTCAAGAGCAGAACCAAACTGAGGAATAGAATTTGCAATCATTCCTGCAAGTCTTCGAATAAAAATAGCTGCTCTTTTAGTATTTAGGGCACCAAATCTACATACATGATATGCAAGAAGCCGTGATCTCAGTTCATCACCTGACTCATTACATTCAGCACAAACAATATGTGAAATCAGAGCCGACTTTCCAAACCCCATTTCTGCAACCAATAATACTCCTGTACTTTCGAATCGCTTATCAAAAACGGTATCAGAGATGTTCTTTAGCAACCATTCCCGTCCGGCAATTTCGGTATGCTCATCAATGTAATGAGATAGATAAATGTCTGGTCGAAGTGGATAAGAAAAGTCTTCTGTCAAACACCCTGAAAGAAAACATATTTTAAAACGATTAAAGCCAGTACTGTGCACTATTCTTTACACTACGTCTGGTATATTATTTTAACCCATGATAGGTTGAGTTCCCTCTTATTTGAAATTTTATGCAGCCCAATGTGTGGTTACATCATATTCACTTTAATAAATTTCTCTAAGGGACATTGAAGGCAATATTTTGTGAAAAAAAAATTATATTACCAAAAATGGTAGTTAACCTACCATTATTTAATCTCAAAGTATTTTGAAAGCATTTCTCCATTGATAAATGTAGTTGAATTATTTTTTTTAAAAATTATATTCCAAGTGAAATACCATGCAACCCACTGTAAATATAACTTTGAAACCAACCCTCTTCTCTTCTCCCATCCATTGTATTCAGGCAATAACAACGCCACCCTAACCCACACTCAAAACATAAACGTTTATGGAGATTTCTCAGCCCAGAACTCTATCCTATATCATTCAAATATCAACGCAATTGCTGCGCAATATTCGAGTAAAGAAGATTATGGCAATTATATCGGACTCCTTAGAATCTCTTATATATTCAAATTTAGTACACTCCAACTCAAAACATAATGCTTAGACGACTTAGGACTGAGCTCCACCATCATCATGAAAAATAATATTACATATTAAATCTGAACACAAAAACTACAAGATCGAATCAAAAAAGTTTTAAAAAATTGGAATGTTATGATTTATTTGAAACATGAAGCAATGTGACAAGAATAATTAAATTGCTTATTTACTGAGCTCAAAGTACTAGTAGTAATTTAATCAAACACATTTGTTTGGTTTTATAGTGCAAAAGGTCATTCATACATGAACTGGTAGGGGTAGGGACGGTGTGGACGTAATCTAGATTAATTTGGGCATGCTTGTGTTGAATTATTACAAATGTGTTTATACTTAGTTTTAGAGACAATGTTGTTGTGCCACTAACATTAAATACAAAACAGTTTTAGAGGGCATTTACTGAAATTAACAATAACTGTACGTATAGGATTTACTAGAGTTTTTTACCGTTGGTAGATTATACGAGTTCATCCTATACACAGACATTGTACAATATTCTATGTTTAATATTATATTCAATAATGTTTGTGTGATATACGTGCATACACAGTTGTACCACAAAACCGAACATCTAAAGTTTATTTCAAAAAGTTGAATTAATCTACCTTTTTACTTCAGATCATGTAAAGAAAAATATCCAAATTTTAATAGACCCATTTATTCAGTCTTCACTAACGATTCGTGATATTACGTTTGATATTTGTGTACTTTATTTATCTTTGTAGAGCTAGGTAACACTGAGTCATAGAACACCGACTCCACAGTTTTAGCTAGACAAGAGAAGTGTAGTCAATATTTCACATTGATAGAATACCTATATAACAGTGCCTGTAAATTTGCCGTTGTCAATACAAATCAATAACATAGTGGAGCGTAAGAATGTAGTTTTAGAGGAGTAAACCTTTCATATTTATCTATCACTATTATTAATCTTTACGTCTTCGCAATGTAAATATCTCGTCCATCGTTGATGTTCCAACTCGTTGTTTTAGACGTTTATTTGAATACGTGCAACGAACCAGTTGGATATTCGTCATCAATTCATGCACTATACTGCGTCATCATTCTTTTTCAGGACTTGCCAGTCACTATTAATAAGCTAAATTTATTAGTAAGGATGGTGGCTGATGAACTGGAAAGGAGTAAAATGTAAAAAGTTACTTAGCTTGTAGCCCAAGCAGTCAACTGCTGTTTATGTAGCAGTAGTCCGGGTAGCCGATTGCAACAACTATCAGACCCAGAGATACCTTGGCTTGGGTTTGCTTATGACCCGAAATAATGGAGAAGGTTGCGAGTGTTCGTCAAAATGCAGCCTTCATATTATTGTTTAAAGATGGGTCATTCAAATATGTCCAGGAAGTAGCGATATCCCAGACTTGATGGATTGGTGTCCTCATGAACGATTAGTCTCTCTCCGTGAGAGACGCATACGTTCTCTTGATGTTAAGCGAAATCCATTGGTAGATAGTGCATACCGAAATATCACTTGAGCCACTTAATGGGACAAAAGGCCATCTATTACCCTTCCTTTTTTAGCAGCTGCTAAAGAAAATTTAAGTGCACTACCTGGGCTAACAAGTCTATCGCAATCATCCACAGTACAAACTGGGGTTTCAAGCGGGGATGGAAATACTGATGAAAGTTGAGGTTTTGTGCTAGAAAACATGGGAGACATCACAAGGAAATTGAATCGTGATCGAAGCGTAAATATCCCTCCTCAATTGAAAAATCATTTAGTTCGCTCTTCTCCTGTCTGACTCAACTGCTACAATGAATATGGTCTAGAGCATACGATTTTCAAAAGAACCGCAACTCAGAGGTTCATAAGGTGTTTCATCAATGTCCACAAAGAAAATGACAGGTTCCATTTTTGTGTCAACGAGCGAAACGCCGGTTTCTGTAGATCGAAGAACTTAATAAGATCCGATAAGCGAGGATCGATAGGGCAAAATACACAGATAAGATCCTTTAAGTGGGGATCTAAAAGGGAATATAAAAATATATGCTGCTGCAACATGAGAGGATCAGCAAATACTAATGCGTTTCCTTAAACACCAATCACAAAAGAATTTCCAGTTAGCAACAATAGATCTCTATTCTGAACAAACCGTCGAAAGAAAGTTTTTGTTCCCTAGAATATGAAGAACTGTTAGTGTAACTCCTTACTAATCTTCCACTAGGAGAGAAGGAGGATGAGTACCCAGTTGTCATATGAGGTATGCAAAACAAACGTGTCATTTGAGAAGACCATGAAGCAATGCCCTTAGATATGTTATATGACCACTTCACACCCTTTTCGGACAAGGAGCACGATTTTCAACGAGGGCCAATCCTGACCTGAATCTGACATGTTGATGTACAGAAATGAGTGGTGTTCAGAAGCCTGCAGGGGAACTCCCCTCAGAAACTTTTCTTGATTTTCCAAACACTTGAGGTGGTAATGAAACGTAGACACTAGCGGAATTTTACCTGACGGTTCATTTTTGTGGGGTTTCCAAACCGCCAACAGGAGAAACGTACCAGACGAAAACACACTCTCCCTTTGAAAGCTGAAGAGTTCAATGTTCCCAGAAAAGAGATACAGAAGAAAGAACCGACAACGAAGTCTTGGTCCGTAACGTCATTTAAAGTTCGTCATTTTGTGTATACACTCTGACTTAACAAGAGCCGGGCCAAGAGCGGATAGGAAATCTAGTCCTATGTTCGCAAAATCATACGAGGTATGAGATGGATGTCTCAAGGTGTGGAATCAATCCTAACTGACTCACTGTAGATCAATAGCTGTTCATGTGATTTAAAAGGGACTGCTTGTTTTTGTTGTTGTTATGTACCAACCAATCGTCGAGATAACGGATCAGAAAAATGTCCAAGTATTAAGTGCCAGCTAATAATCTCATGGCTCTGTTGACGACTCTGGATGCTGATGCTAGACCAAACAGCATGGCACAGAACTTAAGTATTTATTGCTCGATCCGGAATCGGAAATATTTTATTGTGCGAAGGAAAAATAGGGATTTGGAAGTAGGCATCCTGACGACCGATGGACGCTACCAAGTTAGCGGGTGTTACAGCGGTACAAAGAGAAATTGCAGTTACATCTAGAAACGTTCCTTTACCAGAAATTTGTTGAAGTGGAGAGGCGGAAAGATCTGTAATAAGCCTCAGATTTTGACCATTTTGGAGACCAGAAACATCTGAGGAAAGAAAGCTTTCGGTTTGATGTTTTGAATCGACTCTACTGCGCCTTTTTGAAGTGCACTTCTTTAATATTAACAGATTTGACTGATGGAAGAAGATGGATTTCTTTCAAAGACAGAAGAGTTCTTTGCTACATAATGTAAACGCTCCTTTATTATGTTAAGGACACACCGATAGTACTTGATGTTGGACCAGGCCTCTAACATGAGGATCAGTCGAGCACCAAATAGTATTAAAGAGAACGGCATGCACTGTAGCAGAGATGCGGTGTCCCTACGACGATCGCTCTTCCTTCCTTTTCGCCTGTTTGGGAGAGATGGAGGCAAGAGTAGACTTTGTTTTCAGACTCTGGCCAGTCTGCTTGCTCCGGCTTGTTTGAGCAGTGGACTTAATGGTGTGGGGAGGGACGTACGGCTTCTTTGTTTTAGTTGGAATTATAGCTGACCCATGGTTCCATCAGGTTGTATGCAAGTACTGACCGGTTTCAAATGTCTGCAACGACGAGGGACTAAAGTTCTTGGTTCTCTAAAATGCTGAGAAACAATAGTGGGCATAATAAACCAAACAAAATCCCAGTGTCCAGTGGTAGACTTAAGAACATTTTTTCTATGTTCTAGAAAAATCTTAGACGAACCAAAAGCTACATCTCATAGGAGGTGACAAAGCTCCGCAGACAACGCATTTGTCGTACTCTTAGCCACGTCCTCCATGTGTCGTTGCAAAGCAACAGGTGATAGTGTTGCAGGGTAACCCGATCAAATGCCATCATGATCATTCCAGCACGTTACTGAACATGTGAGAGTGAGCAAGTAGCAGTCCGGTCTGGACACTGTTCCTGCCAGTTCCACTAAGCATGAAAGAATCCTAGGGTCACTTGAACACTTGAACTAAGTGCACAGGCCAGTTGAAGAAAGTGGTAGACTTTGTTGTCAGCAATTTAAAATAACCAAGTGTCCTACACCTCCACCACTTGTGTCGCTTGGTAAGAAGGATCTGGAAATACTCGGAGGGAACAGTATGCCCTATTATTCGGAAATTGATGAAATGCATGGGAATCTACGATAAACTGTCTTTAATGGGTGTCATATCACAAAAGCGAACACTCTTCTCATTCCTCATTGAACTTCCAGAAGAAAGGGGGCTATCTCTATCATTCCTTGATGATCCTTTATGCAAACCTTTTGATGGTAGTCGGACCTCATCATTCGTACATGCAGGTGATCACCTTGACATTATCACTGGAGGTCGATGTTGTTCTCGTCAATGAGGTTGGGTAAGTTCCGCTTACGAAAAGTGCGCAGATCTAACACCCACCGGCTACTCCATCAAGTCGTTCCCCGCCACTCTCGCGGAGGTAGAATTAATGTCATCATCAAGACCTCCATGATCAAAAATCCGAACTACACCACAACCTTCATTTTCTACCATACATCGTTTGAACTTGTCCAAACAACACTCATACTGGGACAAAGGTCAGTCCGTTTTTTATGCCTCTACCGCCTTCCTGTTAGTAGAAAAAAAAAAGCTGACTGAATATATCGTTTTAGGGCAGTTTCCGAAACTCCTGGAGTATGGAAAATCAATAGGTGGCAAACTAATTATTCTTGGATTTTTCAACTTTTACTTTGATGGTCCTGAAAACCCATACACATCAAAACTCTTAGATTCCATTAATGTATTCAACCTCAAACAGTCAGTTAACGAACCCGCCCATAAACAAGGTCACATATTTTACTCGATTCCTTATAGACCTGATGTTAATATTCTACGGTCCTCCCTGGTATCCCACGAACTTGCATCAGATCACCTCTGCATTATATGCCATCTTGACCTATCAGTCTCTAACCCTCCACCTTTATTTGATACTAAGAGAATATTCCGTATGATAAAAAGAATCAAACTAATGCATGCCATCCAAGGAAAGCTAACAACTTGCTTACATCCTACACCAAAACAACTCGATAACTGCCTGTGTTCATTGCTTGACAAACATGCCTCAGCCACCAAGCACGAAGTATCAATTCAAATGTGTGTATAGCAGTGTTAGGGACCAGTTTTGCGCTCCTAAAAGAGACAGCCGTAAAACTGAGAGGCTATGGCTTTCCACCAAACTCACTATTCATAAGCAAATATATGAAGCCGCTAAGAAGAACGTCACAAACATAGTCCATGCAGCGAAATCAGCCCACTACAGTACTAGGATCATGGAAAATTTCAGCTGCAAAGAGTTCTTCGAGATTACTAACAAGCTAATGTCAAGGAACAAATCAACACCACTTCCCACTACCTTCTCTCCAGTCGACCTATCGGACCTATTTACACATTTCTTCCGTGACTAAATACAAACCATTAGAGATCAGCTTGACAACACAATTTCAATTGACTCGTCGTTACCATACAGTTGGGATACAGGATTTCAGCGGCAACCATTAGCAGCATTTGAATATGTCTCTATGGATATAATACTTACAATCGTGATGAAGAGTGCACCAAAGTGATGTGAACTTGATCCAATTCCATCATCATTGCTGTTTGAGTGCTTAGATCCAGTATTGTCTTCACTAACTGATATTATTAATACCTCTCTCTCATCCGGGTAATTCCCATCATTTTTCAAAACTGTCATTGTAAAGCCACTGCTGAAGAAACCAACACTCGACCATAACGATTTAAAGGACTACCGCCCAGTTTCTAATCTCCAATTGATATAAAAATCTTAGAAAACGTAGTTCTGTCCGAACTTGTAACTCATCTGAATTCAAACAGACTTTTTAGCAATATACAGTCTGCATATTACCCTTGCCACAGTACTGAAACTACTATTCTCAAAGTAGTTAATGACATTCTCTCTGCTTTGGATAGTGGCAATATTACAGTCTTCATTCACCCTCCTTGATTTGTCTGCAGCATTTGACACAATAGACCATGATATATTACTTCACTGTCTCCGGCATGTATTTGGCATTCATGATACAGCCTTACTGTGGTTCAAGTCCTACTTGGTCAACAGAGCACACATTATGTCCGCAAATGGAATATACTCCAGCCCAGTTGATCTATGTTGTGGTCTTCCACGGGGGTCTGTTCTTGGACTGTTCTCTTCAATCTTTACACTCAGCTGTTCTCAAGTGTCATATATCATCATCCAATGTCTCACCAATTGTACGCTGACGACACCCAAATATACACAAATCTAGTCACCCAACTGAAGTTGATGCTACCATCTAAGGTGTAGAGATGTGGATTTCTGATGTAAAATCATGGATGACATGTAACAAGCTGCAGATGAATGACGATAAAACTGAGACCATTCTGATCATAACAAAGAGACTTTCTTATTCACATCCTTAACTTTAAACAATACATATCAGCAACACCAACATTAGATTTTTTACAGTCAGTACGAAACCTAGATGTTACTCTGGACAGTACTTTCACATTGCACCAACATGTCATGAACATATGCAAGGCTGCATATCTCGAGCTGAGATGCATTAGCTACATTCCCTTATGTGTTCATTAGTACTTTCAAGACATGAAAATTGTAACTCAGTTCTGTCTGATTCGTCTTAATATCTACTCCAGAAACTTCAAAAAGTTCAAAACACAGCTGTTCCGATCATCCTAAGAGTACCACGATCAAAGCACACCTCCCAGCTGATCTGTGCCCTACACTGGCTATCCATTCGATCCAGAATCAAACAAAAAATGTGTTCTCTGTGCTATGTTTCAATGACAGTCTCCATTCCAACATACCTATCCAATCTCATCCATGTGTACACACCAGCAAGACACTTACACTCCTCTTCTGACAGTCGTATACTCATTATTCCCACTATGAAAACGAAGTCATATGGACAACGTTCTTTTGCATACCAGGGCCCAGCAAAGTGGAACGGATTGCCCACTGAACTTAGACACAGTGATCCCATTCAAGAGTGTTCTTAGAGATTCTAAAGATTAGGCGCTATGCAAAATCATCATTATATATATATATATATATATATATATATATATATATATATATATATATATATATATATATATATATATATATATATATATATATATATATATATATGGCTGTATTCATGGATATTGGCCTCGTTGGCAACGTCTGTAAATTTATGTAGATGGTTTTTAATGCAAACTAACGCCTACCGTTGTGTTTATCGTCGTCCTTGCTATGGCAAATTTGTGCAAATCATTGTGTTTCTTTCATGGTAGTAGCTGAGGCGGATTTAGATATCTTTACTGCCCATGGCTCATTCTATCCACAAATGGTCCCCTGGTCATTCATGGGTGAGAATATTATTGTCTTATATGCATGAAAGTGCTTTAAATTGTGCTCCTATATATATATATATATATATATATATATATATATATATATATATATATATATATATATATATATATATATATATATATATATATATATATATATATATATATATATATATATATATATATATATATTCATTCTTCACTTTCTCTTTATGTTAAGTGATATGTTCTAACTTAAACGTTAAGTAGTGATATGTGCTATCTTTTGGTAAATAATAAGACGTTATCGACAAAAATACACTTCGTGAAGTAGTATGTCACATCTTCAAAGTGGAAATAAGTTCAATAATTATTCACTCTATTTTACTTATCTTTATTCTTCATCGAAACCATTCTATGCTGTGACAAGTTGTATAGTAATAAGCGTAAAAGAAGCCCTGGGTGACTGAGTGGTCTAAAGCGCTCGCCTTTACCGATCAGTGGGATCTCACCTCTGTCCGCATTGGTTCTAGTCTCGCGCTTACTCTACTTTGGCATGTGAGAAAGCTACCAGTAGCTTTAAGTCGGTCGGGGATTCTTCCCGGGGTTTAGCAGGTTCTTCCTCCACCAGATACACTGGCTGCCATGTATAGCCTATCGTGTACTGAAAAACCCACAATAACAACTACAGCAACTGAGCTAGATTTCTAGAAACATGCAGGAATACATTGGCGTGTTACGTAATAATAGACCGATGTTGAATTATTATGACACTTATAAATGCTTATCACTTGCCTCTGATTGTGTCCTTCCCTGTCCAATGAAACAGAAAGGCGGGGAGAAGGAAGAGGACGATAATGATGCAAATGCTGGTCCATCGGAATTTCCTATAATAACGAAAGGGAGCGACTTTATTTCTATCACTAATTATTGTTCTATGCCCAATGTCATTTTCAAGTGTTTCCACGTCTTTTCGTATTGTATGCAGACGATCTTTAGTATCTTCTTGTGACTTTGCTAACTGTATTTGTTCTTCTATGTTTTGTATACGATTGGCAACTTCTTTGTTCCTTTGAAAGGGCCTCCTTCTCTCGATGCTATCTAACTCTTGTATTAACGACGATGCATTGATTCCTTTCTTTACCTCCTTTGTGGTCACAAATTGTTTCAGCATGTAGAATATACGCGTTTTGTCACCGTCGGATAGTTCCAGACATGCGTTGTGCCCTATGTAGGCATTTCTTGCATCTTTGATTTTCTTGATCTGATCTAGTACAGAGCCTGGCAGCCTGAAATCATTACAACTTTCAATTATTCCCAAGTAGGTCGGCACATCATTCAATTTCCCTTCCTCCCAGCACTGATGGGCGAAGATCTTGCCAAGTTTTCTGTAGTTATGCGGCCATTCATGTGAATGCATTCTATCCCAATCAATCTTCCTCCCTCTTGGCCGAATTCGTTTCGATATGTTTTCCTTCCATTTTCTACACGATTCACACCACCTGTGGATCATTAATAGAGCAGATCTTATTGTGAAATACGTTAATATAATATTAGATGAAATGCTCTAGTTTTATAGGATATTTGACAAACATTTTTGTCTTTTTAAATCTGCTCGTGGTAAAAAAATTTAAAGTTTTGGTTTTATTATTATTATTATTATTATTACTATTATTATCATTATTATTATATTCTAAATACATGTGTATACAGATGTTTAGTTCAATACATTTATTCGCATGAAAATGTTAGCTTTAAATGCGATGAACAATGTCGTAAGTAGCATGTGCGTGTATATCTCTTAATATCTACAAGACTCTTGTATTGTTGACCTATCCCCAACTCTCCAGTTGATGCCAAGACTTTGTCTGAAAGTATGCTATGGTCCAGTTCTCACAATTTGTATGTGGGATAGTATAGTACCCTATCCTCGATAATCGCGTTGTATATACACTTTATACTTCACTATGTTTTCATGGTAGCATCAAATATATTGAATGCGGAACATGTCAAGTGTCAAAAGACATGCCTATCCAAAACGAATGACGTGTACCAAGCATTGGTTGCAATATCTCCAACGGTTTGAGAGTGATGTTTCAGAAACCAAAATATGTACGGACAGACAGACGGACTATGGACAGAGAATTGGACAGACTTGTGGATAAAATCACAAGGTTTGTTACTATACAGACATACTTAGTGTGTCACTTAATGTTGTTGTTGTTGTTTTGGGTTTAACGCGATTTTTCAACACCCGATAGGTTATACATGCCGGTCAGTTTTTAAAGTACATTCATTTATGTGAACGTAACTGAACAATGTAGGTAATGCTCAGTAAATTTAGATTAGTATACTTACAGCTAACGGATTACTAAAGTTTTGTTGCCAAACTGAAATCTATCGTTATTGCTTTGAAATTCGATAGGACATTATTTGTGTTGTTGTTCTCCAATGGACAGCTTTAATGGGACCCTATTCACTTATATATGACAAGTTTGTAGATACGTTAAGTCTGTTACGATAGAACAAGACTGGAACTGTATTTCCGTTCTTAGCAAGTCCGTGTGAAGAAAATGCGCATAAGACATGATTACTCATTAACGGACACATCGTTTAGGTAATATTTGATTACTTTGGGCTATTTCAGTGAAATTCATGTGGATGTGTTTAGCAGGACTGTATTACACTTTTGTGTAAATATGCTAAGTTAATCAATTCTATAACAAAAACGGCATGAAACAAGAGTAATCACACGAGTTACATTTCTCTCTGTTGAATTTCATAAAGCTTAAGCTGAGGTTTCATTGATTCAAATTTTGATCTATTTTAATATTTTGATTTGACTAATCAGAAGCAAATATGATGCTCTGAATTTAAAATTAAGATCACAAATCCCTGCAAGAAAGGCAGTTAAGAAATTACTTTAGTAAATTCACCTGTAAATTCGGTTTTTAGATAACCCAAAGGCTTTTCGTTTCATCAGAATGACCAGAGAACAATGTAGCAGATGCATCATGTAATGGAATCAAATTATTGGTCTAAGATGTATAATGATTTATTTCTTTCGTAGAATATAAGACCTGTTCTGAGAAATAAAGATGGTGAGTATTGGTCTATGATTATCTAAGTTCATGTAAGACCAGGTCAGATAAATAAAGATGGTGAGTATTGGTCTATGATTATCTAAGTTCATGTAAGACCAGGTCAGATAAATAAAGATGGTGAGTATTGGTCTATGATTATCTAAGTTCATGTAAGACCAGGTCAGATAAATAAAGATGGTGAGTATTGGTCTATGATTATCTAAGTTCATGTAAGACCAGGTCAGATAAATAAAGATGGTGAGTATTGGTCTATGATTATCTAAGTTCATGTAAGACCAGGTCAGATAAATAAAGATGGTGAGCATTGGTCTATGATTATCTAAGTTCATGTAAGACCAGGTCAGATAAATAAAGATGGTGAGTATTGGTCTATGATTATCTAAGTTCATGTAAGACCAGGTCAGATAAATAAAGATGGTGAGCATTGGTCTATGATTATCTAAGTTCATGTAAGACCAGGTCAGATAAATAAAGATGGTGAGTATTGGTCTATGATTATCTAAGTTCATGTAAGACCAGGTCAGATAAATAAAGATGGTGAGCATTGGTCTATGATTATCTAAGTTCATGTAAGACCAGGTCAGATAAATAAAGATGGTGAGTATTGGTCTATGATTATCTAAGTTCATGTAAGACCAGGTCAGATAAATAAAGATGGTGAGTATTGGTCTATGATTATCTAAGTTCATGTAAGACCAGGTCAGATAAATAAAGATGGTGAGTATTGGTCTATGATTATCTAAGTTCATGTAAGACCAGGTCAGATAAATAAAGATGGTGAGTATTGGTCTATGATTATCTAAGTTCATGTAAGACCAGGTCAGATAAATAAAGATGGTGAGTATTGGTCTATGATTATCTAAGTTCATGTAAGACCAGGTCAGATAAATAAAGATGGTGAGTATTGGTCTATGATTATCTAAGTTCATGTAAGACCAGGTCAGATAAATAAAGATGTGGAATATGACTAATAATTTTAGTTTTATCCCGAAAGGAATCGGCACGTTTTAAAATATCCAGTTGTCTATCAGTAACGCGTTCTGGCTTAAATATCTTCCTTCGCACACACACACACACACACACACACACACACACACCAGTCATCATTATTCATTTCAACCACCATTAACTACGTGAACTAGGATGACTCTGACAAGGATTATCTGAAAATGTAGGTTAAAATGTTTTACATGTAAGTATACATCAATATTTCAGTAGAATCGAATGAATATTTCAAAGCAAAGATACCCTAGACGATTCTATCTGAATCGGTGTGTAGACAAATCAAAAGAAAAGCATTAGTCAGGCATTAATAATGATTTTTTTACCCAGCCAAAAAGAATATGCAATTATCAAGAGATGTTTCGTTTGTATTTTAAATCAAGAAACCATACGCAATCAGTACTTAGCTGATGATACCTCATCGCGTTTCAAAATATGGACACTTATAATGCCACCCTTTCAATTTACAAAGGCTATTGACTTATATACACTAAAATCATTTAAATTCTCTGAAAATCAAAATATATTGCCTTAAGTGAAACTGTTGATGGCATTAAATATTTCATAACATTTACAAGTGTTTTTAGTCCAGGAATATTGTGACAATGTTTAGTCAAGTTACAAAATTGTAACAAAATATATTTGTTATGCAATGCAATTCTACAAGGTACCTAACACATTATACTAAAAGTATAGGAAAAATATTTGGTGGAAGCATTGAAAATTTACATTAATGTCATGTTATTTTTGTAAGTATATACATCAGTGAGTAGCAGAAATCTATATGAATAGTCAATGATGATTTGACTTCAAGCTAATTTTAACAATAAAGCTTAATTGGATTTACGTTTGGTACTTTAAAACATAAAATATCGAAGATAATAATTTGTATATGTTGAATACACTTACGATAAAGAGACATATATTGTCAGAGATCTTAAGTTTCGAAATTGTCAGCCAGTGTTTGTAGTAGTTTTTAATCAGGTAGCAATAGCAAATAAACATTACTTAACATTAATATAATGCTTACTCTATTAAGGCAAGCTAATATAAATATAATATACTGGAGACATTTAACAAATCAATAATTTGGTACTTGTACAATTATTAATACTCACGACAGCGGTATCAGCTGTAATTATGGTCAGTTTGTATCTCGTAATATCGAAATATTCACTGTATAGAATTGCTTGGAACAGTCACATGAAAGTGATACAAATTAACATGTTAGTACTTATAATCTTCTGTCTCCTCCATATCATAGTCCATAGGAGAAGCAATGGTACCAACAGAACCTCGACATTCACTACAGGCAGGTGAACATTCAAGACTATGCTTGCGGCATGTACTACATTTAGTCTTAAGGTTGCATCTGAGCGTCTCCAGCTGGCTTATTGTGCTGGTTGAGCATCACTGGCCAAGAGAAGAAGAGCTCTTTAGACTTCCTTCCATCCCAACTTAATGGGCCTAATTTATCATTACCTAGACAGACATGAATTTCAT
This sequence comes from Sinohyriopsis cumingii, assembly GCA_028554795.2. Taxonomy (NCBI): domain Eukaryota; kingdom Metazoa; phylum Mollusca; class Bivalvia; order Unionida; family Unionidae; genus Sinohyriopsis; species Sinohyriopsis cumingii. Next base: position 113,734,957 of record CM068834.1, on the reverse strand, counting down.
GGCAGACATGGAGTGTGTGGAACTTTGCTGAAGCGGATATTTGAGACAGGAACCTCAACTAGCGAAATATTGAGGTCTTCTTTACTTTCTCATATAAACACCTGTGTAATGTATCATTTGATTTGCCTTTTTACACAACTTTTATTTCAGTCAAAACCACATCAACAGCAGCAGAATTTGATATGTTGAAGACCTTAACATGCGCTTCAAGCTGCCTGATCTTCATGAGTCCAGCGTTTTTCCAATTCCATGCAATTGGGTGGTTGTATCACAATCAAATAAAGGATCAGTGAAGAGAAGATTTGTTTGGTTACCATGCCTTCATTGATCGATTGAAGTTTCAGTTTCTGACGTTCCTTAGAGGTATGCTTGTGGTGCTACTTCTACTTCGCTTCTTTCCATACTGAAATGATAGCAAAGTAGCAGAATTATGTAAGAGTCATCAGCTACAACTATCACGTCTCTTTAAGCGGTATCAGCAACTACAGCCTGCAAAATTAAACCATCTGTCATCTCCCGGTTTTTATGTATGATATCACATCCAGCATTTCAAGACCTTCTCCCAGCATGTATATGAAACGTTGTTTGTTCTCTTTGTTTATGCAGAAGACATTCTGCATACAATGAGCACTGTTCCTGCATCACATTTAATCGATATAGTTGTGTCAGTTGTTGCTGATCTTCTCTCTTTGCAACCGTCAGCACCATTGAATATTTCCCATACTTTCCTGTCGCGGAGTGCACATAAACCTTTAAGATCTTTAAATTCTGAGCCCCTTTTATAGGGCAAAAGATGCAGTAAAGCTTACCCATCTAAGACACACAATGGAAGACAAATGGAAAATGTTTGTATTTTGACTTGTACATCCCTCCGCAATGTATCAGCAAGTAATGTCTTGTTTGTCTCCCTCAACACATATTGTATCTCAACTAAAGTGACAGGATCGTTGCAAAGATCATACTTAAATAGTTCTTCCATGTCTGTGTTTTCGTTTATGCTAACTAATGCCAATCTCTGAAAGAGACCTTCAGGGTCAGTGTGGATGGCTTGTGAGCTTGCTACCAGGAGTGATTGCATGTTGACTCTACTTAAATGAATATTTGTAGTTATTCTGGCCTTTCATAAATTGTATAATCTTCTGTCCAATGGCTGCTGCATTGTCCACATTGTCCGACTTCCGTGCCACCACTCCTGTGACTATGCTACGAAAAACAGAATTTCACAACCGAAGGGGTTTTCTGCCTTCACGACCTCTGCAAACTTTTGGGTGTCTTCGCAGTAACTCTCCTCCCTTTTATTACATTTCCTTATGTTGGTCACTGGTTTGGAAGACTGATCATGCAGATACTTGCATAACATCGTTGATCGCAGAGCACTGCTGGCATTCATTTGATCCAGACAAGTCTCTAAAGTTCTAACATAACCATATTGCAGGTAAGACCGCTAGTGGTCTTCATACTACGCATCAGCACTTTTCAATATTGTGGTCAGTGGAAAGAACTGCTCAGAATATCTTACTATGTCGTACCTCATCGTGTCCTTTGATAAAGTCTCCTATACACTTCGATGATTTGTTTCAAGGTTTGTCATTTCTTGAAGATAGAAAAGAAGTCTTTTTGTATAGGGATGATGCCCTGCTACAGTAATATATGGGAGCAAGTGCCTCATGGAAGACAAATGAAGATCCCAGTCGGCAGTTCCTACTCCTCTTGGTAAACTCTGTAGAAGATTTTAAATCATGTCCATGTCCTGCATCCATAACAGGCTTATTCTGCTGAATTTGATCTGTTCTTTTTTACTCTCCAACTTGCTTGATATAGTTAGCAACAAAGCACTTATTTCCCCCTTCTCAACCAGATACAATATGAATGTCATCTGCTGTCACTATTTCTTCATTAAAGGAATTCGCAGGTCTCCCATTCAGACACCTCGATAAACTTCCAAGGTGTTTGGCAACTGGAAAGTTGATTCCAAAAGGAATATTCAACAAAGCGTCTACAAGGCCATCTCTTCTAGATATTGCAATGGCATTTCTAGTCAACATGCGTATAACTGCATTGCTGTCATATACAATTTCAGCTATCTCTCAAAGCCCAGAGCCATCCATCAGGTGTCCAAGACAGTCATGAGTCTTGTTGCTTATGACAGTATTAGCTTTCCACCACAGCGTCTGATGAAAGGTTATCACTGTTGTCACATTATTCTTTCTAGCTTGATTTGGCACGACGATCAGTGTAGAATAGATGCATGACATATCACTTGGGCCAAGTCAATCATTGGTAGGAATCTAACTGATGCTTCCCTATATGATTCCCTGGATGAATCTTTTTCTTAAAACCAGACCATCTGGGACGTGACATCCCCCAACCCCTCCAAAGTACTATTTAGCTTAGTTTTATACTACAAACCAAAGATACAGTTAATCAATATTGCTGGATGTAATACATTAAGCATACATTAAAATGTTTACAGGATTACACAGGTTGTTTTAATGTGGTTGGACATTTTATAAAAACTCTACATTCTACGCAAAAATGTATCTCTACAAAATGTGAAAATTTCCATCAACTATATTTTCCTTTACTTTAAATTTGCTGACCAAAATGCTTCTGCAAAAGCAACTTTTATTGCATTTTTTCACCTTGAAGAAGATAATTCCTGGATTATTTCGGTATGAGATCATGAGGGGTAATTGATGACATCAGTAATGCATAATTGTACAAATGGGGGGGGGTATATCATACGCCTATATGAGATGTTCGCCACTTAGAAAATATACAAATATGATCCCTGTATTTTATTGACCTGGACGAGAGATTTGGAAACTTTTCAAGTATTTTCAGTGTGATCCTAATTTCCTTTTTCTCGCAGCTAAATCTGGATTACGAGTGGGTAAGTTGAGACTAGTCTTGGCTATCCTAAATATCACCGCTCATAACTACCTAACTGAAGACAAAAGGATTACTGATGACGTCACTGATTACTAACATTTGTAAACTTGTAGACGGTATAAAATAACGAAACCTATGTTGCTTATCTGAAGCGATTCCAAAATCTTATACCTACCCATCTACTATAGCTTCTAGCCATCCTTCCAGTAGCTTGTCCTCCAACCCCAACATCGGCACCTTCTGATGCATGCAAGGTTTAATTTTAATATTTCCACAAGCAAGCAAAACCATATGAAAAGGAAGAAAATATACCCTTACATCTCAACGTTACGAAAATTTACGGAATTATCATGAGCTTGCAGGAAACTATGAACTTATCACTCCTGTTGCATGCAAAACATAGATTCGCCAATCCAAACATGGACGACATGTTAGTGTTGAATTTCCGTTAGGGTTAAAATGCAAAGCAGTTGACAGTGCTAGGGACCGCTTGGTGGCAGTTGGGTTAGAAATTGTAATCGAATGAATGAAATGAGTAAGCTTTGCGATTATTTTTATATTCTTAATGCTATTCGTTTTTAAAATGAAGGGGTGATTGGGTGGGTAAACGCTGACTGGAGAGTAGTTGGAAGCAAAAGTGAGACTTAATGTTCATCTGACACCTATTTAAATGCATGACATTGAAAATGTGCATACTTTTTCAGCTTGATAACCTTTTGTTTGATATTCGTCTTTAATCTGTTATTATAACTAATTCAGTTTATAAGATGTGTTTTGGTGAAATCCTGGTAATATTACTAATTATATAAAACATCCTTAGGATCGTTGTGATATTGTATCCCTCTCTTACATATATGTACATACTAAACAATGAATAATTCGGTCGGGCGTGCTTCCTGGCCATGTGCAAAATTTGATTTCGTTAGGTATACAATAATAATGGAACTATTCAGTGACATTTAAAGTTGTCACCATGTTCCTTTAAAATAAAATGTCAAGCACCTAAGGTCCTGTGAACCAACATGTTTTCCAGAGGTAAAAATTGAAATTTAAGGGATTTTTGCTAGCATTATCAATATAAAATTAAACACTGATATGTAACATTAGGTACAACCAATTCTGGCTGATTCCAAATGATGATAACTTATACATTCTATAAGAAAAGAATTAGGAAAACAATCTTACCAAACAGTTAAATTAAGCAGAGATAGAGGAATACATAATTTAATTGGAACTGACACTTATGCAGTCATGAATGCCACGCGCATGTTCGCTTATGCCGTTACTGATATTATAAACGTTTACGGGTAGTAAATTAAACTAAGCCTTTTACACCTTTAAACGTAACAGCGTTGGTTTTGTGTATTTCGGTTTTCGTTCATTACCAGCAGATGGTTCGTTGTTCATTTGTATCATTACTAATGCATCATCCAAATATATAAATAAATACATTGGTGTAAGTTTAAAACATGCCTTTTGATATGGGTTTTCACACACATACACGCATGTATGCGTGTATGTATGTATGTATGTATGTATGTATGTATGTATGTATGTATGTATGTATGTATGTATGTATGCATGTATGTATGTATGTAAGAGTGAAACATCGGAAATTATGCTCATTAACTGAAACTTCATGGTTGCAAAACTCTGTTTTCTTCACTGAACACAACTATAGGCTCACCGGAGTCACCATGATGCGGGAACCCAGAATACAATGTGTGCATTGTGTTTGTTGGGGTGGGGGTGCCGTCGTAGAGACAAGTGTCATGCTAAAACGCTATCCACCAAAACCTGATGACCAAGTGCTAAAAGGCTAACCTATGATTGTTGTAAATGTGGGATTACTCTCATGCAGCTTATCAAGGTCTTAAAATATTGAAAATAACAAGTAAAAACGCTGTGGCAATAATTAAAAAAATACATCACAACTGCCAGCCAGTGTAGAAAGATTTTGATTTATTGTTACCCCTACCTGACAATTATGGACTGCTAGCAAGGCATATTTGCATTTCGGAATGATCACCCATTAACACAAATGAAACGTACCACCCCTCAACAAGATCGTGAATATTGTCTTCCAAAGTGTTGATTGATACAGAATAATATAAAGAAATATCTTTTCAAATATCTAGTACAATAATGAAGACACTGAAAAGGGAAAACTTAAGGGTTAAATTACATGTATTATATTATATGTAATCCACTTAGCACTTAGCAGATTTAAGTGGACAGAAAACCCCCGACGTCAGCGATTTAGTCCTTGTTTAAGCATGATCAGGGACCACGAGAGAAAATAGCATAACTTAGTTAATCGTCCTTAATATTCCAACTCTCTCTTATCATAGCCTTACCTGTGAGTTTCTTTCCAAGTTTCACTACAATTATGTTGGCAAGGTGGATAATTGGAGCATTCTGTGTATATATCCTGGTGAATCGCTTTCAGTTTGCTGTCCACATATTCATGAAGCTCTCTAGCAACACATCGAAATGCCAGCTGAGCTGTCAAGAAGTTCTGAAATTCGCTAGACTGTAGCAATACTTCATGGTCGGCCATATTTGCACTTAACATTAGCGAGTGACAAGTTCGTTCTGGAGGACGTGCAAAATATTGAACTCCAGCTTTATGATAAGGTAAGTCAAGTTTAACAATAGTATTTATTTCTTCTGCAAAGAGTCACATTGAGGCTCGTTTTGAACCGCATAGGTAAGCGTCTGCTACAGCTAAGGTCATGCTCAACAGCTTTCAGAAAATGGCACTTGCTAACATGTAGGTCTACTGCATGATGTTTAATCTATGCGGTAAAAACTGCCAAATATCGGGGTCATTGTCATCTCCTACTATCAAATATTAACTTTCTTTGTCTAGCTTTTGATTTTATCGTACTTTCAAGTTCTAACTCGAGTTATTCTACACCCGTTTTAAATCCTGCCTGTAAATTGACTCAAATGCTTTAATAAAATAGTTGACATTTCGCGTTTTTACAATCACTAAGTTCTTACAAAAGACTTTTCCTACCCGTACTTTCATAAGGAGATTAGACAAACAACGTCGATCATTCATCAGATGAACGATATGAATTTCAATAGTTGCGAATAATGCAACAATCATTTTGAAGAAATGTATCGTGCTAAATTTAAAATAGGATACTAAATTGGAATAGTAAAATTCAAATAAAAATAAAATTAAAAGAACACTTCACGACATGCAATAAAATTCAAAATTACAAGGGGAAAAAAAGGATGGCACGACACTAAATAAAAATTGAAAAGATACAATGACAAAAAAGTTTTAAAATATTACCATAAAACTCTACGCTATTTACATTTACGACTAGTCTTGTTAAATAATTATAGCACTAATATTAGCATGCAGTTCTTGTTTTCTTTATTTTTCTTTTTAATTTGTGTAACATCAGCAGAACATATTTATGGGTGACTGCTGTAATTATTTTTGCTTCAGCCACGTGTGGTGAAATGAATTCTCATTCTTCTGGATATTACTAGTGAACCGATATTGAAGTTTTCTTCCAAATGCATACACACTATCAACAATGAGATATCAGCGACATTGAAGTAAAAATGTTTGCGAAGAGAATGGCGTAAGAATTTGTTATTATCCAAGAGTAAGAAAAGTGAAAATTTGAGTGTATTAACCAATTTGGCATTAACCAAGAGTAAGGAAAGTGAAAATTTGTGTGTATTAACCAATTTGGCATTAACCAAGAGTAAGGAAAGTGAAAATTTGTGTGTATTAACCAATTTGGCATTAACCAAGAGTAAGGAAAGTGAAAATTTGAGTGTATTAACCAATTTGGCATTAACCAAGAGTAAGGAAAGTGAAAATTTGTGTGTATTAACCAATTTGGCATTAACCAAGAGTAAGGAAAGTGAAAATTTGAGTGTATTAACCAATTTGGCATTAACCAAGAGTAAGGAAAGTGAAAATTTGAGTGTATTAACCAATTTGGCATTAACCAAGAGTAAGGAAAGTGAAAATTTGTGTGTATTAACCAATTTGGCATTAACCAAGAGTAAGGAAAGTGAAAATTTGTGTGTATTAACCAATTTGGCATTAACCAAAAGTAAGGAAAGTGAAAATTTGTGTGTATTAACCAATTTGGTATTAACCAAAAGTAAGGAAAGTGAAAATTTGAGTGTATTAACCAATTTGGTATTAACCAAGAGTAAGGAAAGTGAAAATTTGTGTGTTGTGTTAGTCCTATCCTAATAACCATGACCTCTGTTCACTTGAAATCAAATCTGGACCTGCGGGTGTATGAAATAGAAATCGCATTTAAACCAGCCGAAGAGTAATAAGTGAAAATATCATTATAATCGTAAAACTGGTTCGGCGAGGTCCAGTGCAACTTTGAAACGGGGGTGTATTACCGACGTTACCTGTGACGTATGAAAGAGAATGTATCGCCGTTATCGTTTCAAACAAATTTGACTTAGAAGTTGGCCGTATGTAGGCCAATAGCTGCTCATTACTTGTGAGAGCTATGCGACGCGGAAAACTCGGTTTCGAGCAATCGCTCTGACAGTTTGACTAATTTAACATTATAGCATACATATATACATATATAATGAACAAAACGACAACATTAATTGATGTTGCAAAACCAGGGAAGGAAGCACCTCTTCTGACTGGTTTGAAGGCATTCGAGCCGTTTCTATGGCGTTATCGCCGAGATACAATACCATAACGTACACATTCATTCGATTCGTATGGAAACATGAGAGAGAAACCTCAATAATATTATCGAACCCCATTGAGCTGACAAAATAAACATCTGCATCAATATGTTTGAGACGGCTAGGCGGAAATTACAATTCTCTCTAAGATAGGCAAATACGGTAAGACCTTGTTATGTGTTTAGGCAGCGAAACATGTATACACTGGTTTCAAATTTCAGTACGAACAGGTTTGATGTAAAGGCTTAGTCTATGGAATGCATGTTAAAGTCAGTAGGTTCATTCATACTCTGTGTAGTAGAAACCTTAGCAAGCGCAATGAATGTTAATGAAGTAGGCATAGAAAAAACTGTTGTTACTAAATAAGAAATTAAATACAGCATAAATTAGATACGTTTCTGGAAATATTTTGAAATTAGCGCACTAACCTTGTAGTTTTATACTTCAAGAAACAAAATATGGTATAGCAAAAACATACCTATGTGAGAATTACCACAGTCCTGAAATAGTCTTCCTAAGAAACTAATTATATATTAAATGAATAGTAAGCAATACACGTATTGTCTGTAATATAGAAAAAGTACAATTTATAAAAGTTAAAGTCAATAACACTTGAGAGAAAACTGTCAATGCGGCTGTCGTTGACTTGGGGCCTGGCGTAGATGTCGCTGTTGGACCTATGGAAATCTCTATTTATGGCATGGATATATGTATTTCAGCCTGGGTTGTAGGTTACTCGAACTCGGGGCTGGACTGGGTATAGTATGCATTCTATATGTCGGGAATTTCAGGTGTTACTGCAAGAAGAATTATCACCGGCGATGTATACATTTTATGCTGGAAATCGTCTCAGTAACTGTGATGTACCTGGTGCTGATATTTCAGAATAGACCCTTCTTGTGAACGAAAATGACAGGAGAGTTGTCCAGTCGTTCCGGAGTTGATGCAGCCTAGCTGGGCGGCGTGAAGTCTGATGGTTGCAAGAGTTTCGGTGCGAGTCTGTTCCATAGATCATTATTATGCAGAGTGACACCCTTATTCATGATATTCTCCACTAATCGTTTATTCTCCATCAACTGTTACGATATGGTTGTGTATCATATTTTTCCATATACTGTTATGATATGGGTTTGTATCATATAAGTTAAGAAATGTCTGCGCCCATGGTTAGAGAGAGAGAGAAGAAGGAATTCAGGCTCTCTAACAAGGGTATCATCAATAAACGTGGAGATAAGACTACATCGTGGGGAATGAGGTACGGAATCGCTGTAAGGAAAAGACAGAGCTTTTCTGACTCGAGGAACAAACTTTTATTGATATAGATATATATAATGCTAAATTATAAAGATACATTTATAAAGCCTTTATATTAAGAATACACGAAATACATATAAACGTACACTTTCCCATCGTGCTTACCAACTTCATTGTATAATATCTGCATTTTATAATGCAATATAGATAAATCTCGATTAACTTCATGATATCCAACGAGTATAAAATTCAATAGTTGGGAATAATGCAACAATCATTTTGAAGAAATGTATCGTGCTAAATTTAACATATAATACTAATTTGGAATAGGTTGCTAAACTTTACTCAATATTACTTAAAGAATCTTTTATTTCCAAATTAAATCTAAACGTGAAGCTGGTAGCGAATTCATCTTTTCCTATAATACATACCACCAATACAATTAAACATTCCATTATATTATAATCTAAAATATAAAGAACTCACAAAAATGTTGGAAAATATGAACTTTACCGTTAAAGTCTCAAATATTAAAAATTACACATTCTTTAAAGACGTTTGCGAACACAGACGATTCTTACCTGTAAGGAAAAGACAGAGCTGTTCTGACTCGAGCAAGGAACTAATTCTTCGTAAGCCTGCTTCGCTATTTATACAGTCTAGTGAGAACATGACCCTTGAACTTTTCCATGGCGATCGTGTGAATCATCTGCGTAACGCATCCATTATTGATATAATAATTTGTCTGTTCAGCAGCTTCCCTCCAAATCTAAATTGCTGACAGATAGATACGAGCGAAATGTATGTTGTGTTGACAATGGTTGATATTTAGTTATGAGCAAAATGTATTGTATGGGTTTCTGCACCTGCATGTAAATTGCGATCTTTATAAAATAGCGTACAGTTATATGACATAAATATATAAATTTTTTATCTCAATATATTTTAGTGGAAAATTATTTTCAATATATATTAATGAAAAATTACTTTTAATACAATTTAGAATAAATTTCAATCGTAGTACGTTTACTTAAAAGTTCTGTCCTAATACATGTGTACAAAAATAAACTTGTAATCCTAAAGAAATCAACAAAAACCCAAGAAAATTTCTTAGAAAAAACTTGAAAAATGCATTCAATAGAGTGATATAAGTGTGGCAATGTATTAATACAATTTATAAAGTGGTACATTTAAAGTAAAACAACCAATATTGCTTCTTGTAATCATGTTGTAAAATTGTATCATTGTATTGATATAATGTACAAAGAATCTTGTCTTAATTTCTCATGAATCTTTAATAAATAAATAGTACTGTCAAGGTCTGATTATAGGGTGCGTATGAAATAAAGTGCATTTTCCGGTCCTAAATATTTATTATTAGTAAATAATGTATATAAGGAAATGACATTGGAGTTTATCAATTACGCAGATGTGTATTAACGTTTAATGCTCTGTTCATGTTTGCTGTCTAAATAATGTCATTCTCTTTCTTAGTTCAGTTTTAGTTGTAGACTTCATATTTTGCACATATCAAAGCGCAAATCACATTTTAAAATGTGTTTCTCCTGTCTCTTTGGTTATAAATAACTTACCATTTTTAAATTTAGAAACTCTGCTTCCAGTTCGTTTATTTCCCACAGTATTTTCATTCGGACTAGCGTTAAATCCGGATGGAAACTATATTAACGCCCATTCCGGAAAGTGACACCTCTTGAAACCAACTGGGAGAAAAGTTTCGAAAGGTAACAGCTTCCTACGATACGTAAAAGTGACTTCCATATGCATGAAGCGTTTTCCAACCACACAAAATGAATGAGTGTTTCAAACCCTAGCGGACCGTGGGACAAATGTTGGTAAGAGAGATATTTGTGGACCTATCATATTAAGTCTAAAGGACAAGGTGAAAGTCAATGCCTTCATGAATATATTGAGTAAACTGAAAAGACACTGAAAGCGAGATTTAATGAACATCGAAGACCAAGTTCAAGTTCATCTGAAATATCAAGCCACATCCAATTGGTTTCCCTGGCCATACTATAACTTGGAACTCAGTAAAAATCCTAGATAAGGAATAAGCCTAATTCGAGCGGGGGGTTAAGGAATCGACCTACATCCGTGCGCACAAACCGACGTTGAACATGGATGGGGGCCGTTACAACCTGCCGCATATCTGGGACAATATGTTAACATCGCTCATCATTCCGCCGAGCGATGTTAATAGTCAGTAGAGATTAAATCAGTGCTGATTAAGTCCTTAGCGTAAGGACAAATGCTTCAGGTTAGCTTTGTCTATTGTTTGTGTATTTAATTGAAAAGTTAAAACATTGTCAAATATGAATATTACTACACAGTTAAGCTTTCACCAAAGTATACACCATCTCTACTTTTAATTCATGATGAAGAATACCATTGTATAATGGAACTACTAAGGACTAAAAACCAACTGCAATGATATTGTCCTATTTTTAAGTGATCATGATCCCGCAGTGTTGTGTCCTGAGGAAACCTTTTAAAAGATACGGACAAAATCACACTTAAGAATTACTCCTTTTTAGCACCTACTCTAAAATGTTGTCAGGGCCTTAGGAGGAGCTTCCATTGTTGTGTACAATAAGGCCTCTCATAATGTCACGCCATTCTTTTAAACATAAATGTACAAGCAATTGCTGTAAACGTCACTCTTCATCAAGTGATTACCTTTTGTTCCACCTTTTCACATGCACACACCAACTTGTAACAAAATGAGTTAGACAACCCCGTTCAACAGCTGCCTACCCTATTTGCTATGCTCGGAGATTTCAGTGCCCATAACATTTTATGGGAATTGATGTATCCGAATGATAGAGTAAAAAATTTGAATATTCCATTTCCAGACAAGATTTCTATCTATGCAACACCAAATCAAGGACATATTTACATCCGAAATGGGTACACATTCGTGCATGTATCTGACAATTTGTTCTCTTTCGCTGCTTTTGGATTGTGATTGGAAGGTCGCTGATGACCTACACAGCAGTAACCACTTCCCTTTTCTTTTAAACGACACATTAACTCTACCATCGATAAGTCATTTTAAAGAAGGATTGTTTGGCCAAGTTTGAAACATTTTGCAAAACAAGATTTAACAGATATACATTGGTTAGCATACATGATCCTGTTCAACATGTTATAGCTATTCCACTCGAGATTGCTGAAGGATCCATTATTAAGACCTCAGCAAACTTTAAAGGAACACAAACACCACGATTCACGAAAGATTTAAAGAAGCCATTAGACAAAACCGAGAAGCATAATAGAAAATTAATTAATCGTCCAAAGTCCGAACATTTAAGTATGTACTGCACATTCCAAGCTATAGCTTGCTAAACTATTAAACAATATAAAAAAACACTTCATGGGGAAAGGTATGTACTTTAAACTCTCGTTCCTCTGTAAAGGAAATATGGGACACTATCCGCAAAATAAATGGTTATGGAAAAACAACTGTTTCCGACATCTAAAATTAAAACGATTAAAACCTCAATTCCAAACGTGACAGCAAATTTTCTAGCAAATACTTTCTCTAAACGTTCACCAGCATCTAGTTATTCAAGAGATCTTCGAAGGATAAAATTCCAACAGATAAGTTACATTTAAAATACATGTCCAATAATTGTATTATAATCAACCGTTTTTACATCGGAATTTATGAAGATTTGAACAAGGCTCTTGCTACATCCGCTGAGATTGATGAAATACGTTATAAGTTCTTGAAACACGTACCGGGACCATCACTAATATATTTTTAAAAATATATTTTCAATGGTTTACTAACCACTGGTAATGAAATAAAAATTGGAAAGAGGTTATCTTTACTTTGGCATTAAAATATCTTGCAGCCTTGACATTATAAAAATCGACATTTAAAACATCCAAAGTCTGCTGCTTCCGTAACACCTATCTGGTTACTTAGACAACCCAGAGAACATTTTAAGCTGCATAAAGGAAACAATTCCGAAACAAATCCTTCCATTTTTCATTGCTGTCATAAGGAACCTCTCTCCAAATTTAAGAACTACCCAATAATTTAAACATGCTGGATGAAAGGATGAGGAAAAGGCTGCTGCAGCCATCATTAGTGGAAATCCCACTAGTTTCTTGACAGATGGTGCATCGATATTTTCAGCCGAAATCAGAGCAATAGACCTTGCTCTGAAATATATCGAAATAAAACATATTTCAAACTCTATCAGCTTCTCCGATTCACTATCAATAATATAATCACTACACAATAGGAACATTGACGACCCACTATTGACCATTATTCTCATCAAACATACGGAGCTGTGTACCTCTCACAATATAGTATAATTCTGGTTACCCAGCCATTTCGGTACTAAAGCTAACGAAAAAGCATGATATACTGATATAACAGCCCTGTCCTCTACAATCATCCGATTTAAACAACCATACACTAATTGTAAACCTGATATAAACAATCCTCAATTAGTAAGTGGCAGGCTCCATGAAATTATGCTAACAAAATAAGAAGTTCCTCATGATGAAACCAATCTTTGGTGAATGGTCTCCTTCCAACAGCACCATTTGAAAGGACGAGATTGTCATTGCAAGAATTGGAACTGGTTATACGTATATAACTAACTCCTACATATTAAAGGGATAAGACCCACCTGAGTGTTTCTTGCAACGAACCATTCACTGTAAACCACTTTATGATAGATTGTTTCGATCTCTAACCGACAGGAGATTGTTACTACAAAGGTCAGCATATGGTGGAACATTTACATGATAGTGATGATGATGATGATAATGATGATGATGATGATGATGTTCGTCCATCGGTGTCGATGAAGACAATTTAATGTCATCGATTCACTGGGGGTGGGTTCGGAGATGGCTGATCAGTCCGATCTGGGCCCGGAAGAGTCTATTGCAGTGGGGACATGGATGTGCAGGTTGCTGACCGGGAGTTGCGGAATTGCTGTTCCTGGATTTGCGCAGATCAAGTTTTTCAGCTGCGTCCACCAAATTTTTTTTTAAAAAAAAAGGCATGATAGTAGTAAATGTGACTTGAAAATTTATTCCAAAATATAGCTTGAGTGCAAAACTATTTCCTTTGAGCATTTTTAGCCAAACGTTGTAATGTTGTTCACCCTGATTTATCATGTATTATCTCATTAACGTTTACACACACCATTAACTTTCCCCGTTGATCAGTGACCTTCAGATATTTTCAGCATATCATCGTTGCGGAGATTTTTTTGTATTGTTATCGCTAACTGCTAATAAATCATTTTGATGCATACTATTTATCATCTAACCTTTTTTTTTATCGCTTTACAGTTCTTGTGCGCCGTAAAATCCACAATCAATCAATCGGTCAATCGTTGAAGACCATTTGATCTATGTTGTTGACATAGTGGAAGCAGTACTTCTGTAGAGTACATTTGAAAAGGTTTAGTAAAATCAAACAAATAATTAATTACTCTAAGTTACAGAGTGTAAAATTTAGGAAATACTTACAGAACTGGTAATTAAATCTCATAATAATTGTAAATGTAATTTCACACGTCCAATATATAATGTTCAGAATGAATTCCAATAATCTTGAATGTCATGATGTAACACAATGATATAACACAGAATGTATTTAAATAAGTAGTGTTTTGTCAAAAAAAGTCAACAAACACCTTGTAATTCCAATGATTTTTTTTAAAGCCCCAGGTTGTATATGCCAAATCATTTGAAAATTACTGAATATTGAAAGATATTTGTCTTAAACTCATTCCGTTGGGTTCCATTAAGACCAGATAATATTGACGTTTCTTCACAATATGTGCCGTGTCATTTCTTGCTCGAACTGAAAAACCCGACCATTTCTACATATGTACGAATTAATCCGATCTTGGTCAGTGACATCCGTGTGTTAATTTCAGTCGAAATCTAAAACACAAGATTTGATGACGTCACCGTTGTAAACATAAGAAGCAAACACCATGTTATACGTAATTCTTAGTTTGCTTTTGACATGATGCAGTACTCAGCCTAGCATTTACGAGTATTTTTTCTTTAAAGACACAACAGGCGTACACTGTTTTTTACAAGTCTGTGTCATATGCTAACCAATTAATATGGAAATCTGGATTTGTCTTCAGCCCAAGTTCGCCATTCAAAATATTCCAGCGCCCCAGCTAATTAACAATATTCATGCGAGTCTTATTTGTCTGAAATGCTTGCTTTTTCCTCTCATATTCGCTTATCAATTCAATGTTTTCAGTATAATATGTGTACTATTTCAATGCCTCAAGGGACGTAGGTTCGCGTTTATAAACGTCACATTTGCGTTTATGACGAAACATTTTACTGACACAGTAATTAAACAGAGAGGGATGGGTGCTTACTCTTATCCTAGCCACTCTCGTTATATATAATACCCAGTATTTATTTTATCTCGTTGTATCATCACTTAGGTATTTATCTTTTTCTAGATTTCAAACAAACCTTTAGTACTGCAATTAACTGTATACCTCTTGCAACCACGTTTTCCTCTTCCTAAGATAGATAAAGTCTTGAATCAGGTCGAGGGTTACAAGGGTAAAGACGTTGTCAGTGTACGATGTTGAAGCCACCTTTCTGATCTCAAGGGAGCCAAATGTACTTACTTTAATGCGGGCCGCAGTTTGCTATATACTGAAACAGTTAATTATTTTGCCGCGCTCTATACCTCTGGATATTGTACATTACCAACAACGTTCAAATAATAAGATTGTTTATGAGTAAATAATGACGTCAAAGTATATACAAAAGTTAATTACTGTAGTCAGTATCATCGTTTCACAGTTCGAAGAGCACTTACTGTCGTAAATGCATGCCATCATTGATAATCTATTGGCTTGATGGTCGCTATAGCTGATAGAAGAATAAATCATAGCAATGATCATGCCTGTCCGAAATTTAAAATACTAATCCGCAAAAGCGAGGTGAACTCGTTATAGGATTGTTAAAGTTATGAGCGCTAAAGTAAAATCATTTTCGACTTCTAACATTTATAATGTATATTCAGTTTAAGTGCTTGTGTGTTAGTTTTAAATTTTGTTTATTTCATCATATGCAATTGTAGCAGCAGAGGGGGCGAATCCGACATTTTGTCCAATCGTCATTTGGCTTAATTAATACTTTCTGCAACTCAACGATCTAGCGTCGTCAGCGCCTGGTAAAAAAAAAAGACGACGTCGTCGGGGGATCGTCCAATCGTCATTTGGTTTAATTAACACCTTCTGCGCGCCGATCCCCAGCGTCGTCAGCGTCCGGTAAACACATCGACGACCGCGTCGATGTCATCGCCCCCTCTGCTGCTTACAATTTAACCGAATATTTGGTCAAGTCCGATACGATATCGTGTCCGAGGATCATGTAAATTTATCGTTACGAATCCATGTGGGGTCGACTGAGCATGACTAAAAAAGTTTTTAAAAACATTAAAGTTCATGTCACCGCCGCACCATGTCTGCCAAATATTTCGTAGCGTGTGTGTATCAACGCCGTTGAATACAGCAAGAATATTACAGTTGTCTCTAATTACTTTTGGAATCTGAGTGTATCGTTGAGTGACATATATCACGTCGGTGTTTTTATGCCTGCCTCTGGAAAATATCTATCCTAGCTGGGTTCTTTTGATTGTCTAACATAACATCATCGTACACGACTAGATTGTTAACGTCGCCATCAATATCATCGATACCTGGTGCATCACTGATATCTGTAATAAACTCGATGACATTTTTTTTAGCGATCGCTGATGCATTCTCGTTGAAATCTTTCAACACCTCGTAGCATCGTTGATCATCTACGCTAGGAGCAACTAAATACAACTTATCCCACTTCATCCATCTCATTATTAAATTGAGTAACAATTGCGTCTTGCCGGATCCAGATGGTCCGATGATAATCATCCGGATCGAGTTTGGTAACGCTGCAACATGCTTAACTGGTTCTCTTGTTTTAGTCGCCGAAAAATCAATTATATTCATATCTCTATACATAAATTATGGATCTATATTGTGTAAAGTGTAGAGTACGTACTGGCACAAATGATATGACAACCGCTACAACAAGAAATAACAGATCGGCGCTTACTGGTAAGTGTGTACAATGCGGTACAAAGAAATTTAGATTTATTTCTATTAAACCCGGGATGTTTTAAAAAAAAGCGAGGAGGTGATATTGCAGCCAAGTTATCAAAACTCCCCGGAGCCCCGTGGGCAAAGTATCCAGGAGAAAAGCACCTCCCATGATATAGCTACTGTGGCCCCGGAACACGATTAGATATCAGACTCGATGATCAAAATCAACCCAAACCCGGTGAGTATCCAATAAATGCTATCGATAAGGCGTGTCATGCTCATGATGTTGCTTACAAAAGTAGCGATCTGCAACAGCGTCATATTGCGGATGTAAAATTAATTCACGCGTTAAATGCTATTCCTGATAAATCCGTCAAAGAAAAATTGGCCTCATGGTTGGTAAAATCGGCTATGAAAGGTAAATTAATGATTGGAAGCGGAGCTTCTCGCGCTGGTAATTGAAAACGCTAGCGTTTATAATAACAACATGGAATCCATCTATTATTCTCCGAGAGGATACTGGAAGGGGAAGCCGCAATTGGTAAGCTTGCAAGCGCTGCAAAGGTAACAAAGGCCACTGCGGCTAATTGGTTATCCAAACAGGCTATATGGCAAATTTATCTACCACCGCCTAAACAAATCAACTTCTCGCGCTTTGATATCAGCGTACCCAATGAAGTTCATCAGGCTGATATACTATTTCTGCCGCATGACAACGGTTACAAATACGCGCTAACCGTAGTTGATGTTGCGAGTCGATACAAACAGGCGGAGCCGTTAAAAACAAAGTCAGCAACTGAAGTAGCCGCTGCGTTTGAAAGAATTTATCGAAGAGGCCCTCTGCGCTGGCCAAATTTATTACAAGTTGATCCCGGTAGTGAATTTCTCGGCGCTGTTTTATCAACGCTGAAACATCATAGCGTCGCGATACGACGAGGTCATACTGCGCTACATCGTGATCAGGCAATTGTTGAACGATTCAATCGGACTGTCGCTGAACGGTTATTTGGATATCAGTACGCGAAGGAATTCATCCAAGAAAAACGATCTCGTGAATGGGTCAAAAGGTTGCCAGGCGTAATTGCAGCGTTAAATAACGAGATTACCCGAGCAATCAACATGAAGCCCAGCGACGCGATTAAATACGAGTATATACCCGGAAGATCAAAAATAGATAGCGTTTCCAAGCCGATTCTCGGCGATGTCACCGTGAGATATCTATATGAACCAGGAGAGCTTGAAGGCGGTAAAAAAAGGGCTACTGATCCTATTTGGAGTGTTACCACACATAACATATCAACGATAACACGATCAACTGGTAGACCACCGATTTATAGACTGGATTCAACTGCCCCACAGCGGGGGTTTACACGCGAGCAACTACAAGTGATACCTGACGATACTCAATTACCCCCGCGTGGTCTTAACTAGCGCCGTTGCGTCTATTACACTCAAGACATGTCAACCTCACATTGGTTTTGACATGACCGAGACAGTTATCGATCCTGTCCACGGTAAATTGGCGAGCGTCTTTATCCGAATAACGCCAACTCATTATACAATTACAACTCGCGCAGTGATTATTCTGTTGTTGTCGTAACGCAATTATTAATTCGGCATCAATATCAAAACGCCGCTGTTTTTTTTTATCCTGTTGGCGGTAACCCGAGAGTTTTCTATCAATGACGCTTGCATCGATGACTCCGTCACTGGCTTCGTCACTGACTTCGTCAACAACAATTCTTCGAAGCTGATTTATCCTCCGTACTCGGGACACTGCAAGATAGACTAGATTCGACCATTCGATGCGATTATCAACCATCCAAACAATTGTGTCCGTGATGGTTAGTCCCTGCGAGGAATGTATTGTTGTTGCGTATCCTAGCGTCCACGGGGATTTATCAGCACGTAGCGCGTCCTCGACGACGCTGATATCAACGAGCACAATATCATTCAGCACGAGAATTTGTTTTTTTTGTCCCTGACGCCGTCGGGCCCGGGATTTCAACTTCAATGTTCTGCCGCCGTGTATCCGCAGGTCTATAACATAACGGCACTGGACGCGTTGGAAACTTTTCCTTATGCAACGTAAACAACTTCCGCTGAAGTGTGTCTCTGACTATCTTTCTACTCGCTACAATCAAATCGTTTGGTCTCCATGTTTCCCAGAATTCATTTAACGGCGTTTCCGGAATCACCTCGCGGATTATTTCACATTGAATTCTATCCGGCTGTAATCTGATTAATTTTTTAACCTCGCGCAGTTGTTCATCAAGTGCTCGGTAATCAGTATCGGTTTCTTCATAATAGTCCACAAACCCGCTCAACCAATCATGTGGACCCTCGCCGACAAATGGTGGTGGTTGGCCATGATCCCCACACATGATTACCGCTGTATTCGCGAGCAGCAACCAATCAAGAAACATTTGTAAAACATCTAACAAAACAGTACATATTTCGTCCCAGATGATAACCTCAGGAATAAATTTTTCGCCCATTCGATCAGGAGTCCACTCACCACCGCTGTATCGAAAAAAGCTGTGATAAGTAACGGCGTCAACATTTCGTTGTTTTATCTCTCGCGCTAGTCTATCGGTCGGTGTAAACACGATTATACTTGCCCGCGTTCGAAATAATTCAATTGCCCGAGTCGTCTTTCCTGACCCGCCACAGCCGCTTAAATAAACTGTTTTATGCCTACAAATTGGATCAGAACACGGTGGTGCATTAGACCATTCTGACAATTTATCACCGCGTAAGTAGTCGTTCTCAACGGTGACATCTGCTGACGGGGAATAATCGCGTCGTATTTCATTTTTAATTCTCCATGTACCCCAACTCTCGTCCGGGCTAGTAAACTCGGCTACGTTTCCCTTATACTTTACGTCAATATAAAATGAATCAATCGCAACTCTAACCGCGGTGTCGGGAAATCTATTTATCATCGAGAATAAATTGATAGCGGCGTAACCCAGCATAGACGCCCTCAAATGCGGGTATGCTGGGCTGTCTCCATCGCTGTAGGTAACAACTGTACCCAACTTTGTTCCATTGGACAAGAAAGCTGTTTTACAGTTCACGTATTTATTTTTCGCCACTGCGTCCTTGATTACGAAATCATATTCTGCGTCATCTATAATCAGCCGTGAGCAATATCGTTTGTAATCGCAGTTTTTTCCACCTTGTGTGAATTTACCGATTATTCTTCTACCGAGATCTTTTGCCTCTCTGTTTCGTTGGTTGAATATCCTCCTGGACCATTCGATGATATATTCCTCGTCGGCATCGATGTGTTTTCTGGACTCGTCAATTATGCTATCTAGACGCTCCGGTTCTGGTAACCAGACTTCAGTCTGCGCCCGGTATGATATAATCGCGTCACTGACAATCAACGAAACTAGCATGCTACAATCAATCATATACCGTAGCAGCGCTATTGGCAGCCACTTCTTTTCAGTCATGTGTCTACCGATCCAAATATAGCAACAGCGATGGAGTCCTGCCGCGAATTAAAATGATACCATGCGAGCGAATCCGGTTAAATCAAAATCAGGCAGTGGTCCATTAATAGCAACACGAGTCATTTCATGTCTGGGGTGTCCAAATCGTTTGAAATACTCAGCGGCGGATCCATACCCGAGAAAACTCGCTGGATAACAGGCAACCATATCAACGGAAATCATAGCGTCGCGGTTGTATTCAGTGTTCCATAGTCCACCGTGATAGTATTCCAAACAACTGGATTGTACATCCGGTAGAAACTCCTTGCGCGTTGGTCTCCACGCATTTTTCCTTGCTGCAACATGAGCCGCAACCGATGGAATCGTAAAACAATTTGTTAGCAGTTGCTCATCATGCTCCTCAAATTCTATGGCGGTTTTTTTCATCTTGTTGTGAAATGCTTCAGTGCGATATAATTCACCGTTTGGTCTTACAAACTGATCAAAGGTATCCGCATCGTTTTCAGCGCTGCGAAGTAACCACACTGATACAGGGTCGTTTTTACACAAGTAGGCAATAGCATCAAATAGTTTCCTCTCCGCGAGAAAACTATCCTGTATAAATTCCCCCGGGATATACTTTACTGTTCTATCCCGTGGAAATATTGTGATCGCGGGCGTCCATGCGTGTTCGTTATGATCAATAATTTTGATTGGGGCCCCATTTGATTTATACTTCGATTCGTATAATACTTCACCGGTTATCGTTGTAACGGTTATTGGAAATCTCAACGACGTTTCTAATCTCGCTATGTCGCTGATGGTTGCTCCACGCTCTTTTACGGTTAGTTCCCACTGGTTGATTTTGCTACGTCGTAAATCAGTCAATTTGTTTCCTCGAGATGCATTTGTAAAATGCTCTATTATTCGTTCTGCTACACAATTTATCCCCGTTGACTGTTTCATTGGTTTCAGTTTTCGGATATCAGGTTTCTTATTTAACGGGTATATTCCATAAACAACTGCTGTTTCAGGATACGCTCGTTCATAGTATGGTTTGTCAATTCCGGTTAACAACCCCGGCTTGGAGTCGCGGCTGACAATGACTGTTTTCTTGTCGCTGAGAACTGGTTCAAATTTATCACGTATGATCCAATTACCTGATTCCACCCGGACAATGAATTTTACTCTAAAGAAATACTTGCTGGAGCCAAGTTGTGATATTATCGTTGATGCGCGGTTGTCGTTCATGGTAGCATCAACAACACCATCAATTCGAAATGTTGACCAACTATGAGATGCACCATCACGCTTGAATTCATTGATACAATCGCGTATTTTGCTCAACAGGGTTCTATCGTTTATTAACGCTTTTGGTGTGTCCTTGAGGACTCTGTCGAGATTAAACCCAATATTTTTCCAGGGCTTAATTGCTGCTAATCTCTCGAACTCATCCATATAATTAAAACAAGTATTTAAATGAAAGAATATAGTATAATGAATCACTGCAAATGGTTGATGATTGGGTCGACAACCCCGTGCAATAAATCATGTAGAGGTGAATTCTGCGGGTATCATTTACAAAGCGTTCGTAATGGTTCTCTTGGCCCCCTCCCGTGCTTGGTTTGCCACGTTGGTGTAAGAGGAAAATCGCAGTTGTGTATTAATTGTGGCGGAAAGCGATACAGAGAGTTAAAACGTTATTACGACAAGCGAATTAAAAACGCCGTCATTGACCCCACCGCCGACTTCGTCATCAAAACTCCTCAAGACTACGTTGAAAGGTTTATAATTAAACCAAATAATAAATTAGACAAGTAGTATTATTATACAAATGGACCAAGAATTTCAGCCGCATCCCCTGCTCGTCAATTACGAGGCATCTCGCGACGGCGTTGTTAGAAACCGCAGACTGAAGAAGCCGGTTGGTACCGTAAATAATCACGGGTATTTGGTGTTTGGTGCCGGGGGGAAAATTTATCTTGTTCACAGGGTGGTATATGAAGCGTTTAACGGACTGATCAACGACGGTCTCGTTATTGATCATATTGATGGATGCCCTCAAAATAACAGACTGTGTAATCTGCAAGCCATCTCTCAGAGTGAAAACAGTAAAAAAGGCCAAACTGGTAAGTGCTCAAAGCAAGCAAGGGGTGTCAAATCGTTTGATACATCAACTCACGAAGAAAAAATATTTCAGTCGATGAATGCGGCAGGAAAATATTTCGACATTTGTAGGGCCTCAGTACGATTTGTTGCAGAACGAGTATATCAAACAGCGATCTCAAAAAGGACCGGATATAGAATTCGATTTTCGTATATAGATACGAAGTTACCGTGACAAGGTCACGTCTGTTCCGGAAGAAAACGAATGTTAAACACCTCCGGGTTGATACACGGGGGTTCATTTTGTAAAATAATTTTTTTTTTATTTAAAAACAAGATGTTTATAAGAATAATGAATATCGAAGACATCAATAATATATTAGCCGAGATTTCAAAATTAAAAAATCGAGGAATTGAATTATCTGATGGTCTCGACAGTGAAAAAATATTATCCGATTATGAGATTATTAACGAACAATCGAAACGGGGGCGTTTTACCCTGGCCCGCGAGTACTTTTTTATAAAACGATTACAACATACGATTAATGAGAACCTGTACCACAATGACGCAAATGCATTCATTGGACTATTTACTGCCGTTGAAATAATACGAAAAAAACTTGGGCGTGTTTATGAACGACGCCGGGAGATTTCCAGCAAGATCAAAAACATTAGAAGGATTATAGACGGAGCCCCCGATGGCACACTAGGCGGGAAATTAGAAATTGCGGAGCAATTGCAATAATGGTAGGCGAATCACTTACTACTCGGCTAGCCAGAGAGCGGCTAGCGGCGCTTAAAAAGTTCATACCGTTACGAGACAGGGTCCGAGAACAACTTCAAACGCGGCAACAAATGCAAACTGATTTTGCTGTTGGAAGCGAACAACTCTTTGCCCCGGTAACTAAAGATGTTACGGCGGCAACTGTGCCCGTCCTCGATGCGCTTGAAAAGATAGCGGGAGAGACAAAACAAACAAAAAGGTCTTTAGAAACACTCCCTGCAAAAATAGCGGCTGCTACAACACGGAGGCCACCACCACTCGCTATAACGGAACCACAAGAACCTTATGTTACAATGGCCGACGAGGAAGAACTAGGCGCCACCGCAAGAGAACCAGAAGAAGAAATACCGGAAGAAATACCGGAAGAAATACCGGAAGAAGCATCGGAAGAAATACAGAAAGAGGGGAATATACCCCGTAATGTACTCAGAAAGTCCGCAATAGATCAAATCAGGGCCTTCAGCAATGAAGAATTAATTGATTTTGCTGCCAACAATTTTGCTAAGGGCACACGAGATAAAAAGCATATCAATAGCGGTTACGAGAAAAATATAAAGACGTTAAAGGATTGGACAAGAATGGTGTATTTAGCAAGTAAACACAAAGATGCATTACCACATCGTGGTGATCCCGATTACGACGCATTCCACAAGGAAGTTGAAAGCAGAAGACCAAAAAAAGGAAAGGGATACTCTGTTGGTAAAGAATCCTACGGCGTTACCTGTCCTGGCAGTGTTCTCAGTGATATATCACGGCTAGAAATACTGATCGGAGGAAAACGAGCCGGAAATAACTCTCCGGAAATAATCAATGAGGCCGCTGATATTTGCAGGCGTTTGTTTGCAGGCGGTATTATGGACATTAATGCATATCGAACGCTCATAGACGAGCTCGTGGATGATTAAAATTATAAAATTATAAAATTATAAAATTGTCAGTTTTTTGTCAATTTTTGGTCGTTTTTGGTCGTTTTTGGTCGATTTTTGGTCGATTTTTGGTCGTTTTTGGTCGTTTTTTATGGGTGAAAACCCCAGGAAATCATTTAGAGAAAATCGACGTTTTTTGCCAAAAACCGGCAAAAACCAACCAAAAACGACAAAAAAAAACGACAAAAATTGACAAAAAACCGGAAAAAACCCGGATTTTTATCTAGGGTGAAAACCCCAGGAAATCATTTAGAGAAAATCGATGTTTTTGACAAAATTTATAATTCGGTGGTGGGGAGGGGAGTTGATCAATCACTAATTGGAAAACTGGTGTTTTTATAATAAAGATGATCATACACTACAACCATGATAAACCAGTACTCGTCTACGTGGTAAACTCGCGATTGCCTGTTTACCGCGCGTACTATGGAGATGGTCTCGGTAGCACCATTGCGGGGTTATTTACAAGAATGGCTCCAAAAGTTGCGCCGTTAGCCAAACAATTAGGAATGAAGGCTATTGATGTTATTCGTGATAAGGGAATTGATGTTGCCGGAAAGGCGCTTTCAGCCGCGCGGGACAAACTAATGTCGTTGGTGAGAAGAAAAAAACAGAAACCACCGGTGATGCCATCAACGACAGTGATGCCTGCAAATGTCAGTAAAGTAATAAATAACGCCGTGGAAGAAAAACTAGAGTCGTTGGCGGCGACGACTCCGTCGTTGGCGACTCCGCCATCCGCCGATGCGGCAACCAACGCGCTCATGAACGCGATAGCGGGGGGTGGTCTACGACGAAAAAATCGCAATTGAAAACACCGACATGAATAATAATAAAAATGTTTGCGCGAACCGCTGATCCCGCGTTTGATATGGAAACCCCAGTGCGCAGGGATGATTCTGTCCGTGATTATCAATTTTATTCTTATTATGCAGCGCAACCTGACCTACGATCGCGAATTGAACTTCAAGTCCAAGATACCAGTAAATATTTTTTGCCGTGTGAAGCGTTTATCGAAATTGAGGGAGAACTCGTGACAAATGCTGCCGATAATGCACCATACGCAGATGACGATCGTGTTCGAGTTGGTTTTGTCAAGAACGGTATCATGGCGTTATTTGAGAGCGCCAGATATCTTATTGACGGGCGAGAAATTGAATCAATAGAACGCGAGGTTGATGTTGCAACGACGATAATTGGGTTAGCGAGATACTCGGATGATTATACAAGATCGGCGGGCCCATCTATGATGTTTGCGAAGGACACCACTAATAACGCTGATCATCTTCAGTACGTTAACGTGCTGGCGGAAAGAGATACCGCAGTTGACCCACAGGCTGAAGCAAATAACCCAGACCGCAGAGCAAGACCGGGCGCTAATTTCAATATTATAAAGAGTATCAACAATGATTACAATCTAGGATTCGCAGCACGAGTAGGGATGTTGCAAAGACCACGCCGACAGTTTTCATGCGCGATTCCACTCCATCACATATTTGGATTCTGCAGAAATGTCAGAAAAGTTATCTATGGGGCTAAGCATACAATCGCGCTGACGCGAAGGGGCGATGATAACAATGCAATATGGCGTGCTGCTGGCGTCGCTGCCGGTAAGGTTGTTTTAACTAAAATGGCATTGTGGATGCCGGTGCTGACTCCATCAGTTACCACGGAAGCACGATTGTAATCATTTATGGAACAGGGAGGAAAATCGTTGTTGAGTTGGCTAGCGGTAACAACTGATGCTAAAGAGGATAACGTCGCCGATACGTTTACATGGCACTTGGCATC
The DNA here is from genome assembly GCA_028554795.2 of Sinohyriopsis cumingii. Lineage (NCBI taxonomy): Eukaryota > Metazoa > Mollusca > Bivalvia > Unionida > Unionidae > Sinohyriopsis > Sinohyriopsis cumingii. The sequence goes on along the minus strand of CM068834.1, from coordinate 113,708,940 downwards.
AAAACAAAGTGTTTCAGCCCCGCGTCATATATTTGTTGCGTTACAGAATAGGGAACGATTGGGTAATCAAGAACGCAGCCATATGATATTTGATCAATTAGGAGTCAGGGATGTTTCGCTGAGAATAAACGGACAACAGGAACCATCCGAGGATATACAGCTTAATTACGCACGTGTGTATCATCGATTGCTGTCATACATGGGTCGTGATCAAAACGTCGACACTGGTTTGCAAATATCACAACTTGATTTTAAAAAACTGTATCCGATTTATTATTTTTCGTTGGAACATCTTGATTTAACGAGACAATCCGTCGTTGATATACACTTTCGAGCTCGTATAGACCCGGGTAATGTTAATTACAGAGCGGTTGCTGTCATTCTCAGCGATAAATCAATGCTGCTAGAAGGTGTTGGCGGACGAATGAGAATCGTTGATGCGCCAGTGGAAAACATGTAATTGAAAGCACAAACGCGTTTACAATAAAATGTCGTATAGTGTTGTCAGTGTAGAGTTGACTGATGGTCAAGTCAAGAAATTACGATCAAAGTCGGCTAAACAATGCGGGACCACAATAACGCTGTAGCCGTCACAGATGGCAGGTGGTAATCATAAGATATCGTTGACGGCGCGTCAAATAAAACATTTCAATAATGCGATGAAGAATAAAAAGGGCGTTCAAATAGATTTCTCGGCCGCAGCGATTAAAAACATGGAAACGACCGGTGGGATATTTCCGCTGTTAGCTGCGATTCCGGCGTTGATTGCCGCGGCCGCACCAGCAGTGGCTAAGGCGGCGGCGTTGGGGGCCGTTGGTACAGCGGCGGGAATGGCATTGAAGAAGGCAACCGGGAAAGGCTACAAAAAAAAACGACCCGTAGCCGGAAAGGGTCTAAGACTACCGGGAACCCCGTATTCATGGTACTCGGGAAAGGGTCTAAGACTACCGGGAACCGTTTATTAACTCCTATGTCTAATTTTGATTTAATAGACGCCGCAAACGCGCTAGCGATAAAAAACTTCAGAGGTGTTTTTATGAGGGATCAATTACCGGCGGCACCAAGGAATATTGAAACCGGTATAATTAACCTCGATGGGTCCTCCGGAGCGGGAACTCATTGGGTTGCGTACGCGATTGATCCGCGTGCGATCGTCTATTTTGATTCATACGGGTTAGCCCCGCCGAACGAGTTCATGCGGTATATCCGGGCGTGTTCAGCCCAGGTTTTTTATTCCACGCTGCCAACACAGCAGTTAAGCGACCCGCCGATATGCGGCCGTGAGGTATTGAACGTACTCGCGGCAATTTCATCATCGCAGAAACCACCTCATGTGGTTGTAAACGAATACACTAGTGGGGTCGTAGAGGCTCAACGGATTTTAGAGAATAACATTTACAATAATAATGATTGATATCTGGGGACGACCGGTTTCGGCGCTGAAAAAGTCCACGGAAACGCCCGCCACCAATGATATAAAAAAACTAATTGAGGATGAAATCGCTGATACGTTGAATCTAACAAGTGTTGACCCGGGCGAAATAGTTGTATTTCAAGACCGCCAGGGTAAATTGAAATCCGGTAATGTGTCGCTGAATGACGTTTTAATACGACAGCGTGATGCCGCCGAGGACACTATCGCGTTGTATACCGGCGACGGACGACTCAGACCGGGTGAACATATATCGACGATAACATTAATCCGAGACGGTTTTACAAGGTTGGATAGATCGGTGATCGAACTCGACGCGCAGGTGAAAAAATCTGCCACCGAGGTGAAAAAATCTGTCACCGAGGTGAAAAAATCTGTCACCGATATACAACTCACTACCGCTAGTTTTTTTGGGACCCCGACGGTGACCGAACCGAATATTGCAACAATAAAGAATACTATTTTGGAGTTTACGACGCTGTCGGGCCAATTTACCTCGTTACGATAAAATGTTAACAGGATCAATGACAACTTTGATAAATTCCTTGGTAAAAAAAATGTCAAACCGGATGAGATTACAATAACCATAAATGATATCACTGCGTATGGACAGGAAATAGAAACAATCAAAACTGATGTTGCAACGAACAAAAGGAGTGTAGACGTGCATGAACGGGAAATAGAAATAATCGGCGCTAATGTTGCAACGATCATAAATAATGTAGACTCGCATGGACGGAAAATAGAAACAATCAAAACTGATGTTACAACGATCATAAATAATGTAGACGCGCATACACAGGAAATAGGAACAATCAAAACTGATATTGAAGCGAACAAAAATGGTGTAGACGCGCATACACAGGAAATAGGAACAATCAAAACTGATATTGAAGCGAACAAAAAAAATATAGACGCGTATTGGCGGGGAATAGGATTAATCAAAACTGATGTTGCAGCGAACAAAAAAGGTATAGACGTGCATACATATGAAATAGGAACAATCAAACTTGATGTTGCAGCGAACAAAAAAAGTATGACCGAGAATACACGGGAAATAGAAACAATCAAAACTGATATTGAAAGCTCGATCAAAAGGGGGTTATACGTGCATACACGGGAAATAGAAACAATCATAGTTGATGTTGCAAATATCAAAGACAGAATACCGGAAATGACAAAAATAAAAATCCCTCACGAGAACACCATCAACACAGTATACACAATTCGGCATGGATCATTCGATTGGACTCCTACACAGAATACAGTAAATATTACCGCAACTATTAAGGGCATTTATCGATTGACACTGGTTTCAATGATGCAGTTTAATATATTATCGTCGAGTTCATCCGGGTTTAACAATACAATATCAACAATTATAGACAAGGACGCAACTGAACGGTTTACAATTTATGCCGTTGATAGAAATTTTGCCGGGGCAAACATTACATGGTATGTGGAATTTGTAGCGAATCTAAGTAATTAAAAACACTAGCTCTTTTAAAATAAAAATGACCACCAAGGAAATTGAATCAGAGGTATCACCGACGTCACATCAATATCGATTCGATACCGCAAAAGAATTCTCCGCGAACTTGAAAACGCTTTCCGAACAATACCGCGCAAAAATAAAAAAATACCGCCGAAAAATAACCGCCATCGACGCGGTCGTGTACTCGGTGTCGGGTATAGTAGCCGGTACCGGTGTTATTTTATCCACGGTGACCACGATAGCCCCGATCGCTGTTCCAATCGCTATCTCCGCGATGACAACAATTGCTGGAGTCGCCAACGCAATCACTAGGAAGATATCATCGTGTTTTCAGAAAAAACTCAACGAGTATACAGTAAAACATCAAATAGTATCCGACGCGTACTCGAAATTATCCGGGTTGATCTCGTTGTCGATTGATAATTTGTCCATATCCGATGTTGAATTCTCCACGATGGTCCAGTTGTATAGCTCCGCGATGTCAAAAATCGAGGATTTTCAACTGGAAGCCGGAACCACTTCAATGGGCTCTGGTTGTTGAAATTAAACACTAAAAACAACGAATAATAATAATGTCGCTGAACCCCGAAGGGTTTCAATTACTTCAGCGGATCGCGGAGAACACCACTCCGGTACAAACAAATATGATATCGATAACGTCAACGAAGCCAGAATTCAGTGTGAACTTCCCATCACCGGTTCCAGTGAAGGAAATAGCGCTGGCAAAATTGCGAATATATCACAGTTGGCCTAATATCCGAGCGGACGCATTTAACGGACAACAACCTAATAACTCTCTGGTTTTTGCATGGACAAATAAACCCGATGGGACCCCAGACTGGAAGGAGGTTACAATACCAACTGGGTCATACCAAATAGAACAAATCAGTAAAGAATTTCAGCGCAGGATAAAATCGATCACAGGAAAGGAATCAAAAATAGCTATTACGGTTCATGAACCGACGTTATCGTCGACGATTGAAATAAGCACACCGGGGTATATGGTTGATATTTATAACAGTTCAATAAGAACCATACTAGGATGGCCTGAGAATCCACCTCATGAAATCCCCGAGGACTTGCACACGAATGCGCAATCGTATCATGAGATTAATCCCAATTATCGAGATAGTTTGTCCACTATAAAAAACGCGTTATTACCCAGTATATTTGCATTTCAAGACAGGAATACCATACAATGGTATTTTCAGTATGAGAAAACTCCTGAATCGCTCGCCACATTCGCAGTTAGTTTAAATGATATTAATAGGGTTTTTATCGAGATTAATCGTAATTACCAATTACAACTAGAACAACTACGGAAAACAAAAGCACGAAAACACGTTGAGGTGTTAAATCAACTTATATCAGACATGGAATATATTAGTGAACGAATCGTTAAAGAAATATACGCTAACAGCAATGATAATAAACAACAATTCCTAACCGAGTATAATATCACAGAAGCCGATTTACCCGATTTCAGGTTTCCAGGATACAACGCGCCAGAACTAAGAAAGTCTCTTAATGATTTTCTCGGTCCATCAACTATCCTCGGACACGATAACGGAGATGGTGGTAGGCATATTGCTCCATACAACGTAAATATCGCATCGGTGATAGCAATCAATCTAGTGTGTGATGCTATCGAAGGGAGTTACCAGGTGGATACCAAGCAATCAAATCAGGCTCAACAGGGGTATATCCTTTATTCATTTTCACCAACAGCCCCTCCGGGATTTTTAATCGTTGAGAGTCCGATTAATCCGGTCTATATGAGATGCCATAATCGGTTTTTAACGAGAATTAATTTTAAACTTACCGATCAGTCAAATAACCTAATTGATCTACAAGAGGAGGAGTTAGTGATCACTCTGTTTGTAAGATCATAGCAGCAGAGGGGGCAATGACATCGACGCGGTCGTCGATGTGTTTACCCGACGCTGACGACGCTGGGGATCGGCGCGCAGAAGGTGTTAATTAAACCAAATGACGATTGGACGATCCCCCGACGACGACGTCGTTTTTTTTTTTACCAGGCGCTGACGACGCTAGATCGTTGAGTTGCAGAAAGTATTAATTAAGCCAAATGACGATTGGACAAAATGTCGGATTCGCCCCCTCTGCTGCTATTGTAATGTAACATTGTTTGCTCGACTTGACTTTGTCCAAAACTTTCAGCTTGATCTGATTGACTTTTTAAAAAAATTTCGTTTATGTAAACAACTAAAAATAGTTTCATTATACTCTATATTTATGAGCTCATCATCTGAATTATTATTCAGGTAAACAAGAGGTGGTAAATATATTAATCAGGGTCAAGGTTTTTGTAGATCCCAATGTGAATGTTATAGGTTATTGTGCTTTAAGTAAACACAATCATTCTAGAAGGTTATTTTCGATTAGGTAATGATTGTTTTAAGAACATGTTAATGTGATCTGAGGTCAAGCCGAGCACTATATGATCTTGTGACTGTAAGGATTTTACCAGTTGTGCTTTAAAATATAGCAGCTTAAGCTGTGTTGTGTTGTAACCAGTTTGGCCTGAACCTTTTTCTCTTCAAATTATAGCATTCAAATGATTATTTTCTCTGAAAATACAAAAGTGCTCTGACAAAATTCTTGGATAAAGACATTCATTGGAATTGATGCTGAATTCAAACCCGGAATATATTTCTGTGATTCAACAAGAGACTGCTGACACATCAATACTTCGTAGGTTATAACAGACATGTCGTCGCCGTCAATTTCGGATTTCTTCTGGACTTTAACTGAGTTTTATTCAGAACTTTTTATTACTAGGCCTTGGGTATTTAATTAATGGGTTATTTTTGCATTTAATTCGCAATACCGTAAATTCTTTTTGCACATTTTTCACATTTTATTTTAGGGAAATAAATTATTGGTTAAATTTTACAAAACTTGTTGTCTTCACTCTTTCATGTTACTTTTTTTAAGAGCATAGACTGGTAACTATATATATATATATATATATATATATATATATATATATATATATATATATATATATATATATATATATATATATATATATATATATATATATATATATATGTATGTGTGTGTGTGTGTGTGTGTGTGTGTGTGTGTGTGTGTGTAACATTTATAGATTTAACATGGTCCCTGAAACTCGTTGTACTTACCTGAATCTATTCTACATAACAGGACTGTTCATTACCATAGGATTTAGTAACATACAAAGCAATGAAGCATCACTTAAACTTTGGATTCATAATTACTAAAGTATGCATACAAATATATTTCAGAGAATAATTTATTAAATTAGAAACAAACAGATACAAGTTTTAAATATAAATTAGATTAAAGTTCCTGCTAACTCTATAATAATTACATTATATCCGTTTGATTTAAACGTATCCTATTGCCATATTTTCAGAACAAGGGGTTTCTGGCTACAAGTTCTTACAACTTAGCAGCTCTTTTATTTTAATAATCCACAAATACAGTAGCTGTCGTTGATGATATCTGACTATTTAAACGTAGCCGTTTAGAGCTTTATTAAGTTATGTACACTGTGAATGAATACAGGATTTTCGTAAATACGATTTTAACATAGACCAAACACAATATAAATTAAGTAAACATCACTTAAATACTGGTGACAAAATACTGTATATTAATAATGTAAATTTACACATAGCGTAATTCAAATGAAAGTTTAGCACATAACTTTAAAGTCTGGCAAAAACGCTAAAGTTAGGCTGGAAATGAGACGAAAATATCCACATGCAGAAACGCTAATAAAACAACAGTTCATGAAATCTGTGTTACAAGATTAATAATTCTACCAGAAAAATAGAATAGGTTTATAATACGAAATCAAAAGATATGTTTGGCAAATAGATTAAGGACAAGATTTATATAAGCAAAGAAGCAGATACATTTGTAAACTCTGTCTAGCAAGAAATGTTGCAAAATCACACAGATAGCTGAGCAATAGAAAATAACTTTAGAGCCAATATTAAAAATGCAACTTCGAATGGTAAAGAACAATTACCATCAGGTGAAACGCTACAACAAGTATGAAACCAGCAAACTGTGTTGTATAAGTTTTGTCTCATCACGATGCGCTGTTTTGATTACAAGAGTGTTCGCATTTTTGTAATTGATCTCTGCATAATTCTTACCCATGTTCTCTGTTGTTTTGTTCCCTAACGTTTGCCGAAATCTTATTGACTGTTCGTCAGCTCCTAGCACTATATTTATAGCAATATTTAGAGGGAGGCTTTTTAAATAAAAACTTGGAAGATTTTTAATGTTTTTGAAACCATCTGGTAGTTGATGAAATAGCTAAATTTTATGGCATTTCTTTTACGTTGATATCGATAGTGGCTTAAATTTTGAAGAAGCTTGCTATGCTCAGGTAAGACAAAGAAAGTCCATTGTTATCCATGTCGGAATATATATATATATATATATATATATATATATATATATATATATATATATATATATATATATATATATATATATATATATATATATATATATATATATATATATCTGTGTGTGTGTGTGTGTGTGTGTATGCGTGTGTGTGTGTTAAATTCTTACATTTTCTGCCACAAAGTTGTAATCTGTTTCTTGGTTACCCATCCCAATGCCAGTTTAGAAGGGTTTACTGGTTTTAAAGAAAAGATACATTTAATGTTTAAGGAATGTTAGATTTGTTGGAACTGATTGTCAAAATGAAATTACGTATCGTCAAATTTTAGGATTTAGCGTCACATGAATGCAACATTTGGTACACTCTCAAAACTGAAAATCTTTTGGAGCAAATCTAATTCTTGATTTTTGGTTTACTGAAAGTATCCCAAGTACGAAGACAATATATGCGTTCTATTATTTAAGAAGATACAGAAGCAAGCCATCATTAATACCAGCCTTAAACTTTAAAACTAAAAGCTGTTCATTTTTGAAAAGATATAGTTATTTTTCATGCTATTTGAAACATACAGAAATATAATTTACTTTGTTTTGATGCATAGAAAGCATTTATGTAACTAAGATGTATTTCAGTGGTTAATATATACGTCTATGCGCATGTATTAGTGCGAATAAGTATGTTTGCCTTTTAGCATTAAATAAAATATTTCCCTGTACCATGAACGTTCGTTCAGAATACTGTTTTGTCCAACTCCGTAAGTAATGTATCAAAAGCAAAGCCTCAGTCCTAGTCATTGCAATCCAGGAATTTAATTTAGTTTTAATGATCATTTATAAAAAGGAATAATAATAATAATAATAATAATAATAATAATAATAATTAATAATAAACATGATTAAATAATAAGCAAATAAACCTACTCCTTTTTAACTGACTTATCTACCAAAATCCAAACTTTGATCTTGAGGGCAATTTGATATGCTGAGGGTTCAGTTTTTAATGGTTTTATTGTATATTCAACACCGCTCCTGTGGCCTAGCGTTTAGAGCGTCGGCCTCGGATGCGGGAGGTTTACGGGTTCAAAACGCGGCCGAGTCACACTAAAGACGTAACAATTGTACTAGCAGCTGCCTCGCTTGGCGCTCAGCATGAAAAGGTTAGAGTGTTAGGACTGGTCGGCTTGGTGTCAGAATAATGCGACTGGGTGGGACATCATGCTACATGTCTGCGGCAAGATACCCCAGTGCTAGACATCACTATAAACTGCCACTCTGCAGATATCGTAACGATATGATTTTTCCAAAGCTATGTTAAAAATCCAGATCGCTTTCACACACATATTCAACAGTGCACAATGTACTGTTAAACTAGAACGAATCATTTATGTAGTCCTATACGTCCAGGGTGTATAATCAAGTAGTTATTGCTGGAAGGCAAATCTTGATTTCATATATTTAAAAATATCCACGGATCTTCATTGACAGAGTCAATACATTTATACAATACACTCTTTAACATTTCAATTACGTTGTATTTCTTCTTGAATTTGCATATTAACTTGGATTTCTTCTAATAGTTTACTAATCTCTCTGTCTGTACAGACATATATAGACAACATTTTTTTCATTCAGCTGGAATAAGTAATATTTCCATGCCTTAATCCTTCTAGCACTTCCCCCTCATCATCAAGGCTCCTCTTTATGTAGGCTGCTCTTTATGTCGGTATATTACACTTCCCCTCATCATTACGGCTGCTCTTTAGGACGGTACATTACACCTTGAAAGTATCTTTTAACTAAATTTGACATCATTTTTATGTAAACTATATCAACATGACATCATAAAAAGGATAGGAAATAAACAATGTTTTCGCATCCATATTACCATTCCCGAAAACACATTTGCAGGTGTGGCATAACCATAAATGTCCAATGCAGTCCAAGATCAAAGAAAATAAATAGAACCAGTCCCAAAACTAACACTTAAAATTTGTGTAAATGAAACCGTATCAATATATTGCTACAATGTTTAAAGTATTCCATAAACGCTAAAACCAAGTATAATTTTTTCAGTTATTTATTTTACTATTGTGTCATGAAAACTGGATTACAAGATCAATCAAAACATGAAAGGCTTTAGAGTTTTGACAACGTGTCTACATTACAGAAATCCATTTTGTGTCGTGAAACTATATCCAAGTATTGATGCGATGTATAAAGTAGCCCGTAAAAAGTACAAACGTATCATTTTGAACACTATAGACCAGAAGAGCTTATAAGATTGTGCACTGTTAGTTAAGACAGCCTTGTATTGCTACAATGATGAAACTATTAGGAGGACTGGCATTAAACCTTACACACACACATACATTCATCCTAAGGTCTGGTTGTTTCTAAATGAAGATGGTGCCTATTGGACATCCATTTTGGCCACCATGGCAGCTATCTTTAAAATATGTTTCATTACTTATCCTTCTAATTGGATGTTCATATATGCATATTTCACTTAAAGACCTATTATAATATCTATTTGGTTACAAACGAAGAAGGCGTAGATCTGACATCAAATATGGCTGCCAGGGTGACCATCTTGAACAGTTTGTTGTAACTACTTCTGAATGGATAGATGTAGTAACATGCGACTTCACTAACAGAACTTTTACGATACTTAGTTGGTCTTCAATAAAATGGTATGATGATACCTACAACACGATGGTCATGGCTACCATCATGTAAACCTTGTCACTACTAGTCCGTTTTATGGGATGATCATACTCTTATGCGGTTTTCAATAAGACACTTCTTACTAATGTAGTTTGTCCAAATTAAAACGATACCAGCGTGACCTCTCAAAAATTAACCAATCCTGTTGAATCTATTTCTCCAGGACTTATGGCCTCAATTACATTTTTCTAAGCCTTTAATCCACTTGTTTTTGCAAGATATAGTTTCTGTATTAAAATGATATTGATCCAACCTTCAAATGGCTGCCTCTATACACATTTTCTTAGACTGTGTTTATGACCATTTCTCCTGAATATTCATATCTAAATGGGATTTAGGCTAAAACTATGGCAATATATTGATACAGTGTAGCTCTAACGAAAATGCTGCTTATCTGACCTCCAACAAGGCACCACAGCCATCTAAATCAGCACTCTACTTCCATGGGTGATGGCATCGAAAAGATATTTTCATCAAAACACCGCTTGTAATATTTAACTGGTACTGAATCAGAATGGTGCATATCTGACCAATAACATATCTACAATTTTGTGAAGGAGTTTGAAAATCCTCATAGAGCTTGGAAATATTTTTGTTCTGGTTCTTAGCAAATATATTGCAAATGATATCCATTAAATTGAAAATAATAAGTTACCAAGAGGAACAAGAAATACAAATTGAAAGAACACCTCATGCCTCGGAAATTAAATGATACAGATATTACATGCAAGTAATCTTTGCTTGTGATAATTCACCTTAATAATAATAATAATAATAATAATAAAAGAAGTGATACTGCATAGAGACTTTTATTTGTGCAATCCATAATTCAGCCGTGCACCAATATGTTTACAAATCATTTAGAATCGTATACTTATGTATATGTATAAGACATATTTTTACCAGTGTATGATAGCTTTCAGAATTTGACTTAGATAATCACTTTTAATAGTCAATTTATTGACTGCATGTTATAGTGTCACATATTCATGCGTTTTGTGTTGAAGTATAAAAGGCGATGCCAAGTACCTGTAGATCATTGGATGCTTGCGTCAGTAGAATTCGTTTCTACTGCATTGTGAAATTAAAGGTGTCTAACAGCAGGTCAAGTTCGCAAAAAAAACTAATTTTTTATAAGAAATGTTGTACATGTTTCATGAGTTTGGCTTAAGGTTGCTGTTTCTCCTATATTTCAAAGGGAATCAAGCTTGTATTAAATCATTCTTACTGGAAACGCGTAAAACGCGCTTCAGTGGCGTCACTAGGGTTGGTGTCACCCAGTTTGGTAACTCGTATCACCCACATTGACCTTCCTGCACAAATATTCAAAAGTTTTATAGACAGTCATGTGCGGTAACTCATGGTGTCACTCTCATGGACCTCCTTCCTGCATAAAAATTCAAAAATTTATAGACAGTCATTTTGGAGTTACTCCCTCTGATGGTGTCACCCGGTGCGGTCCGCACCCTCCTAGTGATGCCACTGACGCGCTTATACCACAAATAATTTCCTGTAATCAAACTAAGGACCACGCATTCAGGTGGTCTGTCTTAATTTCACAATGGTATGATTCAGTTGTACGCAATTCAAATCCGTACATCGGTATGCCATGTCACGTGTTACAAAACTTTTTTTGTTGATTTTAGCTGTACTTTTAACACATTAATGACTTTATAATATGCAGGGTGTATTGAACATGCCACACTTGGATTACGAGTCGTACACTCTACAAAATGAGTTACTGTAGCTAATAATATACATAATACGCATAATTATCCCTATCTTTAATTTCAGGTGGGCTACTTTATGAAAGTAATTCATGCTACCAAAATGTCATTTGAGTACGGTTCACTATGATGCCTCTACGTAAATGGCTAAATGCATGGTTTGAGAAATCTCTTCCCTAAACCGATCAAACAAATAACCACTCGAATCTATCAGAACATAAACGGGAATGTATGTACAAATAGCACATAGTAGTCTGAGTTTCTTACATTATCTAGTTATAATAAAACAACTATGTAGTACTCTTCACTTAAATTTCAATGAGATGACACAGCATAGAATGAACACGATGATAAAATCCTAAATTACATCTTTTTTCCTTCCACAAACCCATCTATACCGACTTTGATTTTGGCTTCTCACACCTGCATATCAAACCGCTTAAAAAATGTCATCTATAGATGGAAGTCGCAATATCATGATGTGGCAATGAGATGTACAAATTTAAGTGACCGAGGGTAGAGAACGCAACTTACCCCGTAGGCTCTAACCTCCCTCATAAGATTGTTTGTATTTTTCCATCATTGTTTTTGTCTCCCAAAATGTCTGGTTCTAATTTGGTAGGAACTGTTTCGTTTTCCGACAAATATTGTAAACATGTTCGAAGAAATGTAACCAAAACCTTTCAGAGCTCAGGGTAAATCAGTTCTTGTTAGGGAAAACAATATTCTAAAACATTTGCAGAACCTTTTGCTTATCAATATTTGTATCCACTGGAAAGAACGCGGGAAGAAATGGAGAGGCCACAAAGACAAACAATTGACACCAAAACTCGATTATTTTTCGATCAGTGGTCATCATAGCTTAAATACTCGAACGACCACGCCATAGTACAGTGTACACAACCAAATCATATTCGATAACGGTGTCCGACTGTTTGAGACAAATGTCATCAAAAGTGCTTCTTTTTTGTCCATACCAACATTGGGGCGCCAGGTACCCGAATGGTCTAAAGATCTCGCCTTTACCGATCACTGCAAACTCACCTCTGTCCGCGAGGATTCAAGTCTCGGGCTCGGCCAATCTGGGTATGTGAGAAAACTTCCCAGCAGCATACCGTGGGTCGGTGGCTCTTACCGGGATTTTAAAGGGTTCTCTCTTCACATTTACATTAGCAACCACGTATATCATGCGCTGAAAAAATGATGTCAAGCCCCAAACAACAAAAACAACCATGACTCAGTTGCGATATTTATCAGAGAAATATATCTACCAATTTGTCAACTATACTCTTAAGAGACAAATGTCAAAATTAACAAGTCATACAAAGTAAATCAAACCACAGAATAAACAAAATTTCTCCTGGAAACCCACAAAGGGAATGTTAAATGAATTCAAGCATTCATCTATTTTTCTCTTTTTAAGGAGTGCACACAGGTCTTTGAATATGTATACATTTTGTCCAGATAGAGTTTGGATGTTAGCAATGCACGTTTCGTGTTTGAAGTGTACAGGTGTTAGGAACCCATCGATTTACAAAATGTCTCAAATGTGCATGCTACTGGCAAACGAAAATAGTCATATCATATTTTATTTATATTGTTTACTCGAAATCGTCTCATAAATATATTACGAACACTGCGATCAAGATATTGTGCGGTATGCGATGATCTTTGTATCGCTCCCAAATTACGCTTAGGGTAGAGAGAAAAGTAGCTATGAGTATTTCTCTCTCTCTCTCTCTCTCAGTTACTTATCTAATCTAACATGGAACACGTTATATCCATCTTTCTCTGTCTCAAAGTTACAAGTGTATGTTGCCACATTAATATTATTTCATCATAGTTCAGACAGATGTTAAAAATAGGCATGACATGGCTTGTTTTAGCTACACACAACAGTTTTGCCGAATGTAATATATTTATCAAGTGGACAGGGTTTTTTTTCATTCCATGTTATGATGTATGGTGTTTCAACTGTTTTTCAGTTCTGATTTTGATGCATTCTTTCCCTGGAAGAAGAGACAAAACATGGCAATTAGTAAATTTTATTCAGAAATGTTGTCGTCTGTTTTCTTATGAATGCTCCATAATTTCATTCTTGATTGGACGTATATTAGAGTGCTATTTTTTATTCTTCCAACAAGTTTAGCATGATAGAAGCTTATGAAATTTCTCAGAGGAACCTCTTCAGGATATCTCAGAATTACCTTGATATCTCGAATTGTAAAGTTTATTTAGCACTCCATTGGATTGTTTCACTTATTAGACCCCCATCCATGAAGCTACAATGCATTGTTTTAATTAAAATGTACCCTTGAATGGCAATTAGCAAAACCTAGAGTCTGAAGAGTGTTTAGTGTTTTCTCCAAAACAAGTTGGTAGACTGATTTATTCATGGCACTTATACACATGCAACTTAATATCCTGTAATGGCAATTAGAGTAAAATGTATTCGCCATATACATCACGATTGACCTGGCCTATTCTCGACCGGATTCGAACTAATAAATGAACAACATCGTTGAAAATACAAGGATACATTAATTGCAAAACGGGATATTTTGAAAAGAGATATATTTTATGTCCATATTAGAGGCAACATCTCCTGGGAGCAACCTTTGATAAATGAAGATATTTTGCTATATCAGTAACTACATTTCATTCTTACCTTAACAAATTCTATATCCACTTACACTTATGTGTGTGAGTTTGGGGACGGAAATAGGGGGTTTCTCGGTTAGTACCTCCCCTTGAAAACACCAGAGGCATATCGGTGCAACTCACTTCCGGATAGTTCAATCAATTAAGATGGCAGATGTTGATCAAGAAAATGCAAGCAGGATCGATATCTCACTATCTTAAAAAGAAATTCTTTCAACATTTGATCAATTATTTTTACATCTTTTATTTTTTCACTAACTTGCGCTGCTCCCAGCTTTCAAATAAATATTATCTGCCCATTTCAGAACTTCATTATTAGTAGTGAAGTGGGGCACTAGAGCGACAATGGGAATTAGCATTACAGACACACACCCCCCGGGCAAATATAGCGACAATGGAAATTTAACATGGAGAAAAATCGTGGGCAAATATAGCGACAAGGGAATTTAACATGGAGAAAAAAATCGTGGGCCACTCTAGCGACAAGGGGAATTGAACATGGGGGGAAATAAAGTGTGGGTCTATCTAGGGACAAGGGGGAATTGAACATGGGATTTTTTTTTTTTAAAAAAAAAGGTGTAGGCAATTGAAAGTCATTCTCTTTTCGAGAAATATGGGTGGCCCTGAAAAGGGCCTTTGGGTTTCTTCTTCTTCTTCTAACTCTTTAACTTCTTCCACCAAGTCCTCACTTTTTCCATTATTCCTTTCTTCTTCTTTTTCTCCTCTGGCATCCAGTCTGGATGGCCCAAGGCTCTAAACGTTTCCTGGACTTTGATCCAATTCTGATTTAGCCTTTCAAAATCAGCCTGTTTCTTTTTGTTTTCCTGATCTTTTCTTTCTTTATACCATCTCTCTTTAATCTTCTTTACCTCTACCTCCATCACTTTTCTCATCAACTCCTCTCCTTTCCTCAGTCTTTCCTGACCTCTCTCCACAAAAGAGCACTCTGTCCCATGTGACATTTTTTCAAGAAAGCGCCTGACTTTGCTTGCATTGTCAAGTGCTTCCCTTAAGCTTCCCACTCTGACATAGGTGGGATTTATCATACCTCTCAATCTCTTTTCCTCCTCTTCTATCATTTCTGCTATCACTTCTTTTGCTACGTTTAGGCATTTAGCGTAGTCCAGATACTCTGCTATCTTCCATTCTTTTTCTAGTCTCTCCACTACATAGATACCATCCAATTATCCAATTGTATATATGTACCAAATTGTTGAACAACTCACTTGCAACCACCATCTTCGTTTTTATTATTCCGTAGAATGGTTCGAACATCAAACCTTGTGGGTTCTTATAGTGAAAGCGCGGACGTGATGGAAAACATCCCCTCTAAAACATAAAATTGATCTTACCTAGATCATGACCAAACATCGCGCGGACGTGAAGGAAAACATCCCCTACTTTTCTCATTTCATATAATAAAACCCAAACTATACTCTCCACATACGCTAAGAAACAATAAACAAACCCATAATCTACTATCCACACAAACTTACGTGAGCAGTTACAAACACAAACACACAAACACATACACTCGCACTATGAAAAAAGAGTTAGTGTTTATATTCACACTACTCTACCTACACACACATTGGCAAATTGATGGTTATTTCTTTTCTTGAGTATTGGGTAGCCCTGAAAAGGGCTGTTGTTTTTTTTGGAACTTCATGGACACCTGGTTAATGGTGGCACCTTCCAGGCCTGGCGCCACATACACATCTTGTTCCCCAGTTACTTTTTACTTTTTTGGGGAGAGAGCAGAGGGAGGATAAATAGCTTCAGAATCCCAATTTTCGGTTTCTGGGATTCTGAAATTTCTTCTTCTTCTCTCCTTTTCCTCCTCTTCTTTGTTTCTTCTCTCCTCCTCCTCTTCTTTGTATCTTCTCTCCTCCTCTTCTTTGTTTCTTCTTTCCTCCTCTTCTCTCATCCTTCCCTCTTCCACAATGGCTTCCGCAGCCAGTTCATTTAGTATGCGCCTGGCATATTCCAGATGCACATGAAGTTCCAACAGTTTCGCCAGTCTCATGTTCATTTTTGGTGTTGATCAATCAACAAGGGTAGCTGGACTGCCGAACGAGTTTCAATTTATAGTGAAAGCGCGGACGTGATGGAAAACATCCCCCTAAAAAACATAAAATTGATCTTACCTAGATCATGACCAAAAAACAACGCGCGGACCTAAAAGAAACACTCACTCACTTTTTTATGCTACCCATTACTATTGTAAATTTTTTTTTTTTATTAACCACTTCAATAGACTATCCACATACGCAAAGCAAACCAATCCAACCCCAAATCTACTCTCCCCACACCTCGAACACCAAAAAAAACCAAACAAACATCATCTTAATCTACTATCCTCACCAACGTACGTGAGCACTTACAAACACACAATCTTATACACAAACACATACCCTCACACTATTTAAAAAAAGAATTAGTGTTTATATTCACACTACTCTGCTACACACATTGGCAAATTGATCGTTATTTCTTTTCTAGAGTATTGGGGTAGCCCTAAAAAGGGCAGTTTTTTTGTTTGCTATGGCAATCTTTTTTTAGTTTCTAAGAATGCGATGTCCTCTGAGGATAGACTTTCTGACGATAGGTCTGCTTCTTCGGAAAGAGAAGAAGAACTCTTTGGTGTCGATACGACAATCGACAAAGCCTCTGTCAGGTTCAGGTTGCTGCTGCTGTTGCTGTTGTTGTGGTTGCTGTCTCTGAAGTCTGTACTTCTCTGTCCATTCTTCTTTCTCCCTGTTCACTTCTCTGAAGAGCTCTTCTATCAGGTCTTCAGTAACTTTTAGCATTCTCACATTCTCTATCTCTTCTGGCTTCGGTATCAGACTGTGTCTGACCCTGTTCAAATTCACGTAGGCTTCGTTTAGCTTAGCTAGTTTGGAGCACATCTTCGTAGGAGGATGAGTTGACAATGGATGTTTAGACTGGAAACTGCCCTGGTTCTTAAAGTCAAAGCGCGGACGTGAAGGAAAACATCCCTCCACGGTTTTCGAGCCGCAACGTTCAATGAGTGTCATGAGAGGGATAGTAAGAAATTAAAGAGCATCAATCAAACATTCTTATAGCCAAACAAAAAAAAGATAAAGGCATTGTTTTCAAAACACAACATTTTTACTCAAAAATCACTTAACACTAACCAAAAACAACTCTAACATTTTTTAACAATAATCCAACACTATAACATCAAACATTTTTTTCTTCAAATGACAAACATTTTTTCTCAATTTACAGTCTACCTTAAACAGGGCTGACAACGTTGTGAATGAAATTGTGATTTCCACTGTTGGAAATCATTAGGCCATTGATGGACACTACGTTTCCTAGCTTGAGACAAAAGATAAGCATAATGGTCACAAAACCATCTATCTACTTTCACATCGTTTCTAGAAGAAGAACGAGGATCAAAATGAGTCACTAAATGTTCTAAGGAATAGCCCAGGCTGCGATGATGCAGAAAATACACACAATATTGTCCACACACCAAGGAATCTGTGCCTTGTAATTTCACATTATTGAATCGGGTGGTTTGAGCATTTCTTCTCATAAAGTCGATGATATCGTCTTCCAAAGGGGGCAATCCGTACGAATCGAAATATTCCACACATCCTTCTTGAGGAAAGTAGACGGCTACCCAGTGGGTTCCTGGGAGATGACTGTCGTCCGTGTTGATCACGTAAGCTTGATGGTCTTGAGGTTTGCGATGAGG
This sequence comes from Sinohyriopsis cumingii, assembly GCA_028554795.2. NCBI lineage: Eukaryota > Metazoa > Mollusca > Bivalvia > Unionida > Unionidae > Sinohyriopsis > Sinohyriopsis cumingii. The sequence goes on along the minus strand of CM068834.1, from coordinate 113,690,746 downwards.
GAGTTCATCTTTAGCACAGACTACAGGATTCCAAGAAGCCGTATACGAACTGTGGTTCAAAAGGTAATAAAGTTCCCAGGTATCCATTGATTTGTGTGTGTTTTTTTTTTCTTCTTCACAGGTAATAATAAGTCGTCAATTCGATCCTGACCTTTTGCTTGAAAATGTCTGACAAATAACCGTTTCTTCGTTTCGTCTCCTCACTCTGATTCAGGAGAGCTTCGATACGATGGATCTCTTGAGTGGTTAATGGTGGACAAGAATGTTCACGCAAGTCTTTATACCACTGGTGCAACACGTCTTCGTCCGAGATGATACTCCAAGCTTCGTCCAGGTACTCGTCCAATTTTTCTTCTTGACTCAACATCAGGCATTTATCGTGTTGAATTTGACTGGGATGATCGTTTTGCCATCCATAGTAAATTTTCTTGATCAATTCAGTCATTTTTTCCACCAAGTGTTTGGCAAAACAGCAGACTAAATGGGCTTCTTGTTCTGGCCATCTCGACTTCATCATGACAACTTCTTCGTCTTTATCTTGGGATTCTTCTCCTTCCACGGTCTCCTCACATTCCATCTCCAAAGTTTCTCCATTAGGTAAAGAGGGATAACAGTCTTCCATAGCTTCTAATAGTCTAGAATGACTTCTCTCAAACTGTTGATTTCTATGGTATTATCGAATTCTGCATACAGGATGACGTTCACTGTCTCTGACAGAGGATTTGCAAACTGAAGTTCCACACGAATCTGGCCAGATTTTATAAGGTGGAAATGTCCCTCGTCGCTGCCCTGGTCAGGAGTGAAATCGAAAGCCCACAAAGCATAGCCTCCTGCGTAATCCTCGTACGTAATACCGTGACTGGTGTTGGTTCCTAACTGGCCGGTGGCTTCGTACAGGGACAAGTACGATCTCAAGTAATTCTTCGCGGCACCAAAGTCAGGTTCGAAAGGTCGGGTACACAAGGTCTTGCCATCGCGACTGACTTCGATTTCCTTCACGTCGAAGTGTTTAAACTCAAAAGGATTTTCAGCGAAGGCTCCGTCGAAGGCTGAATTCTCGACCATACCAAGGATTAAACGTTTGGGTAACTGTCCTTGGAATAGATGATCTTCGATCATGGACTGATGTCCAGCGGGAATGGTGAACGTTTTCACTTCCACACGTCGTATGGGATACTTGGCGGTCGTTCTGCTCAACGTTTGACTGATGTCGTTTCCCACTTTGGGTAACACTTCCACGCATCGTACGTAGAGTTTGGTCTTCTCGATTTTGCTTTTAGGATTGCCAGTCTTAGTAGCATCACCATCAGCCAACAAATGGAAAGCGGCACTGCTGCGATTCAGTCTCAAGCGGACATCGACACCGTTCAGCAAATATTTCTCTTGCAACCACATGTCCAAATGCAAACGATCCATCAGTTCTAAACTCTTTCCACCTAGGATTTTGCTTCGTCTTTCCACAAAGTCATCATTCTCACTTGCGTCACTTGCCTTAAACTTGTTCGCTTCGTCAGGTTCCCACAGCACACAAGCATTGAGATGAGTATTCTTGGCATCTATTCCGTACGTCAAGAGATTTTCCAGGTAGGCACGGTAAGGGTAAGTATCCATGCTGCTGCTGACTAGTTTGTTATTCAAGTACAGGTCCACTGAGCTGAACAAGGAATGCATGAAATTGTTGACGGGAGCTATATTCTCAGTGTCTTCTACTGCACCATTATCCTTATCTAGAACTTTGACTTTCAAGTACAGGTAACTGCTATTAAGATCGATGTAATTTTCGGGCTGTCCCTTGATTTCAAACTCGATGGGAGCGGCCAGTGAGGAGACGGGGTGAAATTCCACCCATTGGGATTCTTGCATCGTCATCATGGTAGGGGGCATGGCAAACAGATCCAGTTCCGTCTTGGAACAGGCGCAAGACTCTCGGTGCATCATTTTGTTCTGTTCTTTCTCAATAATCGAAAACGTCTAAGTCTCGAACGGTTCTTCTTTTCTTGATCTTTCTCGCTTTAGAAGTGTGAAGTCTGGTGAAAGGGTGTTTTCTTCGTCGTCTCTTTCTGCCTTGTCCTTGCTGAATGCCTGATTCGGTAGCGTGCAGGGCATTTATAGGTGTGTCTCGGCGGCCCAAAAGGTCTTTGCCCGTTTGCAGCAAGACATTTTTGCCTGCCCTCATGAAGGCTTCTTTAGGGTTTTGTTTGTCGATGATGACATTTTGGAGAAATTCTTTGCCTTGCGTCAGTGCCGCATCTTTCAAAGCGTGCAATCCGCGTGTCACCATCGGTTTCAACACTAGGGTCACCGAACGAAAGGCCGATTTTAGCATATCTCCTAAACCGTGTCCTCGCTGTCGTGCAACCCCTCGGTACACTGGATACATGACTTACGAGTCGTGAGAAAACCGTTTTCAAAAATGGAGTTTCACCGTGACTTTTCCTTTGGTGAATGGAATATTTTGCCCCAGATCTCCTTTTATAGCAATGTTGACCGTGTCCAAATAAGACTTGCTGACGGGTAAATAATGAGGATGGACAAATTCGCGGTGGACGTGGTAAGTGTTCCCACCTTCCTCGTCATTGGTCGTGGTACTATCCACTTTGAAAGGAATGACACGCAGTAACGGTACGGAGGTGTGTCCCACCACGTTGTACACCACCACATCAGAGTACACAAACATCAAATTCAGTCCTTGATTCAGTTCTACTGGGGTACGAAATAACTTGGCAAAAGAATCGTTGTCGTAAACGATTGGTAATTCGTTTTTCTTCATCATGGTCATTCTCATGTTCATGTCTCCGCCCAACATGTCAAACAATTCAGGACAAAATAAGAAAGACAGGATTCCCCCCCCCCCCAGGAAATTTCATCAGGAAGCGACGAGTTGCTTTGTGGTATTCCAGGGTGACACTTTTTTTGGCAAGCTCCAAAGCTCTCAAAAACACGGCATTAAACCTGGAGCTTATGGTGCTGACCAAATGTTGACCACTAAAATAATAGCCTGGGGGAATGAACAATTGGTAGGTCGACGTTTTAGTTTTGTCATTATAGGCTTTGTGATCATATTTAACATTGGGGGAATTCAAGTGCTGTTGCACTTGCTCGTCATGAACTTCCACCTTAAAATAATTTTGATTGGGAAGGACATTGTGGACTTGGGTCGGGTGAATGATTTCCACTAAAGCCACTTCCCAATGGGCTTCGTGATCTAAGGGGATGGCTTGAGGTAATTTGGCAGTGTAACAGCACAACGTGCTGTGGGGAAACACCTCCATGGAACTGTCACTGGGTAAGCTTAAGTAAAATTGGTTTTGGTGACTCATAATTCCAGAGTTCTGTCGCTGTCCGAGGGGTTATTACTGGACGTCAGAGGCGTGTCTCCGCTCAAATTGGGGTTCTGGTTGTGGTTGGACTGGTGACTGGCACTGACACTGGCACTGGACACTAGGTTCCCGTGGTTCCCGTTCGAGGAGAATTTCAGGGAGGGATTGGGAAGCAGGTAACCGATGCAACTGCTCAATAAAATGGTCCACAATTGTTTGTCTCCTTGTTGCAAACTCAAATTGGCAATGGCTGCCCCGATGACACAATACACCACGAAGATTTGGCAGAAAAAGACGATTTGCGTTTTAGGCACACGTTCCCCACACCACACCCACAAGGGTTGTTTTTGTAAATCTTGCACAGAAGAACTAGGTGAAGGAGGAGTGTTCGACGTAGCTGCTTCTGTGTGAAAGGGCATGATGGTCACTTCTTTTTATAGTCGATGACTTGTGAAGCGTCGATCCAAGAATCAAAACTGGGTGGATATCCTTTCCAACGTACTTTGACTTCTTTGACACGTCGTTTGCCCACTTTACGGGTTCTGCGTTCGAGAATGCTTTCGATGTCGTACACGTCGTCTTCTTTTTTGGTGACACGTTGTAACTCGGGCAAATAAAACGTTCCTTTGAGCACTTCTCCGTTCATGTCTTCCAATTTATAGACGGTAGGATGACGGCCATGCACTCGTCCAGTGACGCGAAACAATTCGGTCGTCCAGTTAGGTAAGTAACCTTTGTCGAAAGTGCGTTTGGTTTTGCCAATGCGCACCCAATCTCCTACGGCCAAGTCTCCACTTTTCTTGGGGACAGCCCTCGTCGGGGACGTACCAAACAGGCGCTCGAACACCAGCACTTCGTTGTCGGGAGTCACTTCTTGCGGGGCACGTCCGATGCTTCAATGGTAAGATTGGTTGTACGCTTGCACCAGGTGCGGTAAGATGTCGATGTACTTCAGAGTGTGGTGATGCGTAAAATATTTCCACATGCGTTCTTTCAAAGTGCGTTGAAAACGTTCCACGATGCTGGCTTTGGTTTCGGGATTCTCGGTGGTAAAAAAATGAATGTCACGTTTCTTTAATTCTTTTTGGAAAGCTTGGTTCAGAAATTCGGTGCCTTTGTCCGTTTGCCATCGAAGAGGGTGTCGACCACTTTGTTTCAACACTCGTTGCAGGGCTCGCACTAACTCGCTGCTCGATTTGGAAGTCAAGGGTACGACCCAGGCAAATTTGGAAAAGACGTCGATGACACAAAACAAATATTTGTAGCCACGATTGTAGCTGGCCAAATGAGAGACATCGGCTAAATCGGCTTGCCATTGATGATCGATGCCTTCCACTCGGGTGCGACTTCTGGCAAACTTGCGTCGAATGGGTTTGTGTAAAGTGTAGGTAGCTTGTTCTTGTAACCATCGTTGCACTTGAGGTAAACGGAGACTTTTCAGTCGAGTTTTGGCAGCATGATACAATTTTTGAACTCCTGCGTAACCTGCAGGATGCGAGGGATCGTAGTAAATGCTGGCTAAGAATTTTTCCATTTTTTATTTTTTTTTTTGTGTTGGTTGGTGTGTTAATAAGGCACCCACTCTTGGAAGATGCTACTCTTTTTCTCTTGGGGTATTTTCTTGGATTGCAATGCTTTGCGTGTGCGACCGGCAATAGGTGTTGAAGAGGAGGATGTCTGAGCGGGGGATATCGGTTCTTGTTTCACTTCTGTCTTCACTTCTGTCTTCACTTTCTTTTCCTCTTGTGATGAAGAAGGGGTGGCCATCATCTTTTTAATCCATCCAATTCTGGAGGTAGGTGGTGTTGTTAACTTGCGTACTTTTTCTGGTGGAGTTTGAGACCCTTCTTCTTCTTCTTCTTTTCCTTTTTCTGTCTTGGTCACTGGTACTGGTACTGGTACTGGTACTGGTGATGGTGCTGGACTTTTCATCAAGGTCTTAAAATCTTTCAGAGTGGGTAGAGCTGTTTCGTCTAAAGCTTTCTGGTGAAAGAGTTGCAGTCGTTGCAAAAGTTGACCGTACTTTTGCGATTTTTCTGTTTCGGACAAATCTTGGCGATCCATCAAGGACTGCAATTCGTGCTGTAACTGGGACATCTTGCTCAAATTGGGATTGGGAGGTAAATGCGGGGTGCGTTGTTCTTGCCAATGATGGTATTCCATCCATCGTTTGTAAGGTACTAAAGCTAGTTTTCGTCCTTCCATGGGGTTGTCAGGGGTCGATTCTGAGATCTTGGGACTTCCGAAGGCCTTTTTATCTTGCTCCCACCAGTCCTCCCAACATGGTTCCCAAGACTCCTTTCAGTAAGGGGTCTAACAAGAGAGGCAAAATACCTCCACGTTGGACCAACATCTTCTTCTTTTGACGAATGGGAATTTTCTTTTGAACCATTTGGCGAAGAACGTGACGATGTTTGCTTAAGCATTGTTTCTGGTGTTTGGACAAAGGGATCGTGCCTTTCAAGACGTTCAAACAACATTCGCACACGGTATCGATGACCTCTTTGGAGGCTGATTGAATGAGTTTTTTTTCGTAGAGGTGGAGAAGCTTTGGACAGGACAGATAACATGTCCCCATGTTTGACTAAACGTGGTGGTAGTCCTTTTCTTTTCCTTCCTTGGGGTTTTCTGGAGGGTGACATCTTTGAGTCTTCAGGAGCACCAAAAAAACACTGATACCCCCGACTTGGTCACACACCTTTTTTATACTGGAACGCGTCGCCACTGATTGTCTTTACGTCGTATCAGTTTGAGGACAGGCATGACACGTCGTGGAGGGGTACGCAACGGACTAAATCGAGCCAGTTCTTGCTTGGACAAATCCAGTAAACTTTGTAACATGCCCGATCTTTCATGGATTTTGATTTTGGGAGAAGGTACTTTGTGAGCAGCAGCCACTGCCACTAAATTGGAGGGTCCTGCAAAGGGGAAGTTCTTTTTGGGGTCATTAACGGAGAAGTTCTTGGTGTGATCAACGTCTCCAAGTACTCTTCAGTTCTTGGTGTCATCAACGGAGAAGTGGATGAACGTGAGGCTGCCGGAGACGCAGTCACCGCCGTGGCAGGTCGTGGTTTGCGAGTGTAAGGTTGCGTCCTGGCCGAAGAAGAAGTACCTCTCTTGCGACTAGTTGTTTTCTTCTGTGGGCTTTTCTTTTTCTGGGGACTTTTTCTCTGTTTCTTTTTCTGGGGGCTTCTTTTCTTTTTCCGGGGTGGTGTCTGGTCAGAGGAGGGTCCCGCCACTGGAGAAGTTCTTCTTTTTCTTCGGGACCTGGTCTTTTTCTTTTTCTTCTTGGGGCTTCGTTGGACTTTTTTCTTGGGGATAAGTTTGGGGGCATTAGGATCCCATCTTAAGATAGAGCGAATGATGACCCCTTCTAGAGTACCGCTCCCTCCAGGTTTCAAAATGATTTGTTTTTTGGTTTGAGTGTCGATGCGGGGATCGGCCAGTTGGACCAAAGCGACTTTGTTTCGATCGAAAAAGCGTTTGGTTTGATGAGGAATCTGAATGATTCCTTGGAGTATTTGACGTGCCGTCACCGTGAACCATCGTAAGACTTCTTTGAGACTAGCTTCTAAGACACGAGCTCGTATTTGTGGAATTTTTTTCTCGACTGATGCCATACAAGGCACGAATCAATTTGACGGGAAGATGCGACTGAAGGGACGTCATGTTCACACTGTGTGTGAGACAGACGAAAAGGGTCTGAGGTTTTTATAGATTTTTTTATGTGGAGTGAAGTTAACTCGAGGACGGAGACGTGTACAGGACAGGCCCTCCGTCTTGGCACCAGTGGTGAAACAAGTGGGTACGAAATCGCAAATCCTCGGGGGTTGTCGGTTTCAAATCGACGAGTAAATAGGCGTGTGGCGTTTGAGTGGCATCGTCGTACGCCTGAGTCAACCAAGGCGTTCCTAACTGTTTGGCTAAGACTTGCACTTGCGATTTATCTCGAGGGCTTTTAAACAAGACCACGTAATGCGCATTGAGACTGATGGTGCGATGGGCTTTACTTTGTTGAAACAAATTTTGGGTGATGTAAACGACACTGGCATTACGATGATGCCCTTTGCGCGTGAACCACAGTTTAATTTCTTCTTCGTCTTCTCCTAACATGTCGTCGAAAATGACCAGATGGGTTTGACGGGAGTCAGAGACGATGCCGTCGTCTTCTTTAGGAATGCCTTCCACAAACACGATGGAATCGCCTTGACTTTCTCGCAAGAGGCTGTACGCCGATTGCCACTCTTTGTAACACCACACGATCCGTTGAGGTGGCCGATCGATCAAATGATGTTTATGTTCGATCAAACGTTTGACGAATTCGGTTTTGCCTGAACCGCTAGGTCCAGCAATGAGCATGTTAAAGGGATGGCGAAGATACAAAGCCTCCCAACTGGCACGATCTAAGTGTTCGTCGATGACTTTGACAGTAGAGGAAGAGGGAGCAGAGACAGCAGAGGTAGCCATAGTGTGAGAAATGTCACTTGTGACACGAAAACAAACAAGACAAGAGTTTATATACTTTTTTCAGAACACGTTTATTGAATGTTTTCACACATGAATACGAAAGACAAAAATACATAAAAGCCAAAGGCTTAAGTACAAGAATAAAAGGCACATGATAACCATTAACGTGGAATAAAAACAAGTGTCTGTACAACAACATGTTTTGGGTAATGTTCTAACCAGTTATATAGTAGGGGGTAAGGTCACACAAGTGTCCTCCCGAAAGGGTCTTTCAGGCCTGTCCACGCCAGTCCCGTCCTGGGTGACGGGTTCTTCTGGCACCGTCACTAACACGGGTTGAAAAGTAACTTTTTTCCTTGAACAACTCTCGTGCATACTGGGCCACTTCTTGGGTCCAAGCCTCAAAATCCCATTGTTTCCAGGTACGGACATCTGTCCATCTGTAAGTCACAAGCTACACACACATCATCATACACGTCTTGGGTAGCTAAAAGTTGACGAATCTTTTTTTCCTGTTGAGGTCGAGAAGTATCCAGATGAAAACGCAAGGCTTTGAGCAAAAGGAGCTTTTCGTGACCATTTAAGGCCATTGAGGTGGTAAGTACTGATCGTAAAGAGTCCACAAAGAATCGGCTGGTAAACGAAATCCCAGAAAACAAGTCACTAAGACACACACCACTTGTCGACCCAAATTGAATGGATACAGTTCTTGTAATAATCGATGGTAATGATCCACGGTTTGAATATGGTCATTGAGTTCCTTCCACGGAATCTGTTGGATTACATGCGATAAAAGTCGTGGCATGGCAGCCTGTTTTTATAGTCTCTTTGTTTCGGAAACAATACACGTACTTTCTAGCCAGACATCTTCGTTCTCCAGTAGGGAATTTAAATGTTGCATACTGTAACCGAAACGTCAGACTTCGTTTAGAAGTTTCCTCTTCCGCTAAGTAGATTCCACGTAAAATATGTCTGTAATCCTTTACCTTGTCTTCCTCAATGTGTTGTACTAGGTGAATCTCGAAGTAACCAAAATGATCAACACGTGGATCATCGGGGGCCTGGAAGTATTGAACAAGGTCTGACCACTGAAACAGTTTCTGACGAATCAGTTCTCTTATACCATTCAGGTACCAGTGGTTAAAAATCTGGTGACGTAACGGATGCAATTGTTCTTTACGTTTCACTTGTATTTTCACCAGCTCTCGGTAAATCCTTTCTCTCAACTCCACAGGCAAGGCACGAATGTTCTCTAGCAAAGTATCCATACTAAAGTCATACTAAGTCATACTAAATCCTCTTTGGTCTGACACAAGACATGTACTGTTTGCACAGACATGGTTTTAATTCATTGTCGAATCTAAATCGTTTAGTAACTAATCTACACATTACAATTCGTTCAGAAGTTTCCTCTTTCACTAAGTTGACATTGTGTTCAAGATGTTGGTAATTCGTTAACTCTTCCTCTGGAATTCGATGCAGTACGTTTACAATGTAGTAGATAGAATCGTCAATACCAAAACCATTCCTTTTTAAAACCAGGGGGTCGTTGATCAATGTCTGTCCAATGGAACACTTTCAACTCAATCAGTCCTTGTATAACATTCAGGTACCAGTGGTTCAGACACCGGTGACGTAACGGATGCAATTGTTCTTTACGTTTAACTTGTATTTTGACCAGCTCTCTGTAAATGCGTTCTCTCAACTCCACAGGCAAAGCACGAATGTTCTCTTGTAATGTATCCATGAACAGATTATGGTAAATTACTTCAATGTCTCGGTCCACTAAGGGTAAGTAATGACAATTCGGTGACCATCGAGCATGTTCTACGTAGGCCGAATCTTGCGGTTCCCAGTAATGAAGTGACACACCGCAACTGAAGCACTTGACTTTATCTCCTTCGCCCAAGTAGAAAAATCCGGCTCTGGCTAATTCTTCGGTGGTCGGTCCTCCCAGATACTTAGGCCATTTTCCTTTGAACGATTGAAGACGATTTTCAAAGTCGCAGTATTCCGACAAACGAACAGGAAAGGAATATTCGTCTTTCACAGGTTCGTTTCGATGAGGCTTGGGTGACATGAACAGGAGTTTGCTTAGAGCTGGATGACATCCGTAGGGGGGTAGACGTGAAGGTGAACATTCCCCTTTAAAACGAAACCCAGTAAAATGTCCAAGAGGACGAGCGGCATCACTTTCGCATCCCTCAGGTTGGACACGCACAGCATCCCTTTCCATGATAGGGGTAGTGACACTAAAGTTCCCATGATGCTTTACGGCATCGCTAAGGTCACAACGTACAGCATCGTACCCATCGCAAGGCTCACAAACGGATTCCACTTCAGAAGCCTCACACTTGAATTGTGCCTTTCTAAACAACTTGTTTTGTGTTTCTCTGAAAGTATTCATCTTGTTCGCTCGGTCTTGGTAGTCCCAATGAACTATCGATCTTGCCTAGGGTTCCTTTTTTATATACAGACCAATACCAACGTGTCCATACGGTAAGGTGAAATGATTGGGAAGTCGAACTCGCTTTTGGTACACGATTTGATAGACTTTTTCCAAGGGCCGACTGACGATGTGATGAGTGGGTAAACGTACAATCTTGTTCGGTTGATAGGTGGTCACTTTAAAGTTTCCATCCTCTCCCGATTGCAAGGCTTCTTTCATTACCCCAAAGTTCACCACACGACTGGTACGATAATTCAGAGTCAGTCCTTTCACTTTGCACGTCGTGTGCACTTCTCCTTGTTTGTCCCGGTATTCGTAGCCGTAATTTTTAGGACCGCCACTGACGAAACTTAGAATCTTGTCATCGGGATGCTCGTCTGTCCAGGCTCCTAAACGGTCTCCTTCGATGTTAGGGTGCTGTTGACTCGGGTGATGGATGTAAATGCAACTGTCCGTGTCAAAGTACAGGACGCGTTCCCCTAACAGTTCTAAAGCTTCGTACAATTTTAAGCGAGCATGAGCTGTTACGTAAGCCGCAATGATGACATTTCCAAAAGGGTCGTCTTGTACAAAGTCCAGATCTTCTTCGTAATTGACCAAGATCAAATCCTCGCGAACGACGTCCACGTGTTTCATGTATTTGGTTTTGTCGTGAATCATCTAGAAGTAGCGGGAAGGTTCTGTCAAATATTCCGTCTTGGGTAAACACTGTCGTTGTGCCATTTTACCCCACAAGCAATTTAACATCACTTTGGCAAACGATCGCCTGCCTTCGTTTTTCTCGATGTGGTCTAAAGTGATGCCTTCTTGTTCGTAGTATTTCTCTTTGAATTGTATTTGGTCTTCGGGAGTGTGACACCAGGAAGGATAGCCGCTGGCTTCTTGTTTCAGTTTCAAAAAGGCATCCACGTAGTCGGCGAAAATGCCTTTCTGACTGGGATCACCCTTGTGGTATTGTTGTGTCTTGGGAAAGTGGCAAATTTCGTACACTTCTAACAGTTGGTATCCCATGTCCAGAGCTTTGAACAATTCTACGCTGAATCAGGTTCCCGTCAAGGCACGTTCTTCCTGGGTGTGCTGACAAGGTTGGTCTTGGTTGCACGTTTCGGCACAAGTACGGCACAATGGAAACATCAGTTTGCCTTGACAATGGTGAGGTAAGACGGGATGGTACAAGTCCGTGGGAGGCAAAACTTTACACTTGATCAAGCCTTCGTATTGTCGAATGTTTTTCAGATCGATGTGTTCCGTCAGCAATTGTGGGTGCCCTACAGGAAAGCGACAATATTTGCACACGTAGGGATACAGCGAACACACGTCCAAGTATTTGATTTCTTCTCCTTTCTCTTCGTCGGCTTGGTACAGCAAACAGGTGGCACTGGTCCTTCCTCCGTACAAACTATCCCTCGGGTTCAGGGGGTCCATGAACTTGTAACTTTCCACGAGGCGTTTAAACTCGGGATCGGTTTTCATACGGTGATCGTACTCGTGTTCCCACATTTCCACCACTTGGTATCCTTGCTGTTCCAACTTTAGGCGCCGCTGACATGGGTCCTGGTACAAGTCTTCCATGGTTCATTGTAAAAACTGATTTTTAGTACCACGGTCAGGGTAACAGACGGGACATCCGTGAAATAAGCAACCGTTAAACTCGTACACGATCTTGGGGTTTTCTAAGTCCTAGCGATCCACGGAACAATTTCCGATGGTCTTTTCGCCTCCTCCGTTGCCGGCATGTTGAATCTATTTGTCTTCTTTATCGCACAAGTAATGTAACCATCGTAGGGCTTTGACCTAGTATTGACGTTTGACATAGTTGGTCGTTTGAGGACTAATTACAGCAACGGTGTTTTTAGGCATGAATCGTTGCCGGTACACTAAGGAACACGCTTTGGCAATGGTGCAAGCTTCTTTCAAAGGATCGACCCCTCCGTGTTCCATGAACAGTTCTCGTAATTTTCCACAGCAACGCCGTAAAATGTCCACGTCGGAACGACAATACTTTAGCATTTCTTCCTGAAAGTCGAAAGGGTCCGAGGCGTGAGCCTTGTACCAAGCGTAGAAAGCTTCTCGTTGTTCGGTACGCATGTTGTCGGGGTCGTAATAGTGAGCCTCAGGTAAATGGGGTAGAACGGCGTGTTGATTGGCTTCCGTATTGAAAAAGTGTGGAAAGTACCCTTTAGCCATTTCTGTCATTCCAAACGTTTTAGGCATTCGACTCAAAGGCATGGCCAAATAGCTCATCGAATCTTTAAACTGTACTTGTCCCACTTGCATGAAAATGATTTTGGCTCCGTTCAAAGTCACTTTAGGACGCTCTGTGCCTTGTTCCGTATAGTACCTCAAAAGAAACTGTCCATCGTATCCGGAGAAATTGTGAGCCATCACCGTGGCATGACGATGACAATCTCCGTAATGTTCGATGTCCTCTTGGCTCCACGTCTTGTCGATGGGGTCCAAAACCCATTGTGCAAAATCGGCTAACGTGTTCAGTCCCCGAAAGATTTCTTCACGCCCTCAAGGAATCTTGCTGCAGTGAGGGCAATGACTGAAGATAGGTTCTTGAATGCACTTCTCGCACGCTCGATGAGCCACGCAGAAATTAGGAATGTGAATGCCGGTCTCTTGCATGCATTCGAAATCAAAAAAGATGAAATTGCCTTTCTTCTTGTGACCGTCGTCTTTCTCTGGTGGGGGTTGGTATTTTTGCACGTAGCATTGGTGTTCCAAGTCCACGATGTGGTGACAAATGTGACATTTTTTCTTTCCTGTGTGCCTTGGCATTATTGGTAAGTATGCCTTGTCCACAGGTAGGGCACAATCTCAGCAGTTGACAAGAACATTTCTTCTGTGAACCTTGTGGGCCGACAAACGTGCGCAGACAAGTTGAACAAGGCACTGGTCCTTCGCTCAGACAGGGTGAAGAGGCCAAACATCCTGAGCATTTCAATCCACAATGCTTGTGTTGCTCTCGATTATTAGAACCATGGTCACATTTGTCACAGTAATAACTGTATCCCAGAAATCCGGTGATACTGGTAATGGTATCGAAATGTTCATCGTGATAATAGACATGAATGTATTTTCCGTCCTTAAAGTCTAGGCCTCGAAACAACAGAGGTCTGCGCACTTCTTGAGGGTGCACTTTCAAGGTGTATCGTGGAGCTAGGGCATGTTGCAATTTTTGCATCTCAGGAATGCCACAGGGTGTGTCTTTGGACAATCCGGCTTGTTGCAACAGGAGTTCTGCTTCGTTTCGCTGTTTGGCTCGATCGGATCGTTGAATAGTTTTCCAGGCTGTTTTCCATTCTGCCGTGTCGTTCTTGTTGGCATAGGTTCGTCCCACCACGATGGCTCGAGCTAAACACATTTGGTCTTGAGGATTGTGAATTTGGACAAGGCTACGCTTAATGCTGCGAAGCTCGTTCACCAATAACATCTTTTTGCGTCCGGTCCCTTGAGGAGGAGAGACGTGGGTCATGTCCAATGTGGCTTTTCCATCGGTGATGTCAAACTGGTCATTAGATTGTTGCACGTGTTGAATCTTGTCCATGACTTTGGAAGCAGTCAGTTCTGCAGGGGTGCTAAACTCGATCCAAACAGGGGATTTCAAACTGTCGTGTTGTATGGAAAGTCTCAAGCGATCGTCTTCTTTGGGTTGACATTGTCGCTTGAGTGTAGTGAGCAAAGAATCCCACACCCCAGTGATGAACACTTCTGCTTTCTCTAACGGTACTTCAGCCTTGAAATCTTTAAACTTCACTGTGTATTTGTAAGCCGTGGTTCTAAATTTTCTAGAGGAGCGCTTTTCCGTCTCTCGAATGGAATAGTATTTTTCAGGGTTGGCTAAGGGTGGTGAACTTGGTTTAGAGGGTTCGGATTCTGGTTCACTCATGTCCTCTTCAAAATCACTGGGATTAATTTGTGCCAAGACTTCAGCTCTGGTACGAGGCGATAGATCACGTTTCTGCCTCTTACTTTCTTCTTCTTCTTCTTTCTTCTCGAATGAATAGGATCGTTTCATCTTGAGTGAAAAACGTCAAATGACTCAAGTGTAAACACCATAGACTAATTTATAGTCATGGCAGACCAGCGTATATAAAAGGGTGTGTGTCTTGTCCTTTCACTATTCATTTCACTCTCAAGCCGAGCACAACGATGGAAGAGACTAGCCAAATCGAACGTTTCGTCAGAGCTTTGCGAGGGGTCATTAGAAAATTCTCTTCAGACCAGCCCACGGACTACTCTCCTTCCTTTCGAGATAAAAGTCAAGATACTTGCTATATCTGTCAGAAGAAAGGGCATTGGTCTTCAGAGTGTCCAGACCGTCAAAAAAAAAAAACAGGGGCTAAAAAAGACAAAAGTGAAGATACTTGTTATTTTTGTCAAGAAAAAGGACATTGGTCTCCAGATTGCCCAAAAAAGAAACAAGAGGAGTCAGAGGAATTCTTCAGAAGAAGAGAGGGATTCTTCGGAAGAAGAGACAGATTTTTCAGAGGAAGAAAGCAGACAGGTGAAGAAAAAGAAACAGGAGAAGAAAAGAAGGGAAGAAAGTGAGGAGGAAGAAGAGGAAAAGAGTGTGACGGTGAAGAAATTTGAAAAACAGAGAGACTAAACAAGGAGACAGAAGAAGTCTATGAACTTTTTAAACTGTTGTGTTGTGAATTGTGAATTGGATTGTAACAATGGATAAAAGAATAAATTAATTATATAAGGTAAGTGTCTTTGAGTTTTGATTTTAAAATAAGAAGCTACACTCACGCACTCATATAAAGACACGTACTATAGGGGGTAAAATGGTTTTTTTTTTTTTGAGTTATTGGCAATTGAAATTGTATTTCTTTTCGAGAAATGTGGGTGGCCCTGAAAAGGGCCTTTTTATTTTGGTGCAGGGGTGAGTTCAAGCAATCAACTTTAACTGCCTTAAGCCTTTGCCACGGCCAAGGCCTACTTCTAGACTGCGTAATGTTGATGATGATTGGGTTGAAATCACTAAGGGTGGTACGGTAGGCTTAGTCACAGGGTTAACGTGTTTAGCTCGGGAAGGTCGTATTCTCTTCGGTTGTAATAAAGAAGTCTGATACATTTGTTTCAGACTTCTTAACTCCGCTAAAATGTCCAACAGTACCGTGACCGTTTGATTTTCACCCTCTTGTTTCTTTGCTGCTACTTCTTCTTGCTGTTGTTTTTTTCTTACCTCTTCTTCTTGCTGCTGCTGTAGGAGAAAAGCTTGTTCCGCTTCCTTTTGTCGTTGTATAAATTTCTCCAATTCTTCTTTCTGTCTCTGTCTAAAATTCTCCACTTGCGGTAATGAAGAAGGTAACGAAGGTTCCGGAACAAATTCTTGCGAGGTAAGAAAATCCACAAAATCCCAATTCACCTCTTCTGAAAGTAAGTCCGGGTTCCCTTGGGCAGTCTCCCCTGCTGGTGCACCCCAACGGATCGTTTTCTGAGCTTCCGTCATGTTGAATCACTGTCGCATAGATTGACTGTACACAAGCGCTTGCGAATCTATATAGACCACGTGACGTCACAGACTGCTCTCTTCGGATTGGATGCGGGCTGACTGAATTTTATAACGCGTGTTCGGATTGGTGAATGAACTCAATCCGTTTCAATCCTTCCTCTACCTATAAATAAGCGCAGTTCACTGCATTGATTCACCTGTTCTCGTCGCTTCAAGATGTGGACCACAGTCGAATCATCCACCTTTGTGTCTTCCATGATGTTTAGGACGGACATGCTCATGTATGTCCGGTCCAAGTGGACCGTTGTCGACAAGTCAGACACCACTCTGTGGATACGAGAGTGTACGTAGAAAGACAAGGTTGCCTCAAGAGGACACTGATTTATGGCCCTCGAGTAAGACCCAGCTTGAGGACAAGAAGATGCCGCAGATGCCCTTTATGTTAATGGATACATTAACATAAACCCAAAGGCCCTTTTCAGGGCCACCCATATTTCTCGAAAAGAGAATGACTTTCAATTGCCTACACCTTTTTTTTAAAAAAAAAAAAAATACCATGTTCAATTCCCCCTTGTCCCTAGATAGACCCACACTTTATTTCCCCCCATGTTCAATTCCCGTTGTCGCTAGAGTGGCCCACGATTTTTTTCTCCATGTTAAATTCCCTTGTCGCTATATTTGCCCACGATTTTTCTCCATGTTAAATTTCCATTGTCGCTATATTTGCCCGGGGGGGGGGTCTGTAATGCTAATTCCCATTGTCGCTCTAGTGCCCCACTTCACTACTATTATTTTTCCATTACTACCTTATGCTCTAGTTTGTACTATTTGATTGTGCGAAAGTGTATCGCTGCGTAAAAAGTTCTTGCAATTTATCTCGCTTGAAGAATAATGAAAATATGTTTATTTTGTACAGCTTCAATCATAGCAGTTAATGGAGGCTGAACGACAACGAGAAAAAAATTATAACTTCTTAAGGTTCTTTTCTTATTGATTTAGACTGTTACTTTTCTATTACTGTTCATTATATTTTTCATGAAATAACTTAGTTTTTTCAAAATGCACAAATGTCAACCACGCTTGAATAGACAGGCGCACGTACGAGTCTCATTGATGATTATTTTAATTTTATTTTCTTGAACGGTTGGAAATTTTAGAGTATACAATTTGGAGAAATAACGATGTTAGACACACTATGCATGTATAGGACATTTGTGGCTCTCACCTATCTGCCTGTCTGTCTGCATGTATGTCTGTCTCCTTTCATCTGGTGCGTGGTTATGTATATCCTCGAATGAATGTGTGTTCGCATACGTATATTACATAAACATACTTCTGGTTAAAATCAAGTATAAAATGATGCGATCTTAGAAAGAGTAACTGATAGATAAAGACAACAAATATGAATATTTGTTAGTATACATTTATTATTAACTTGTAGAGTATGCTCTTACAAGCAGTCTTTTTTTTTTAAATCATACTGTTTGCAATTTTACACGTGGATCAATATTGATTTAAAAGGCGAACCAAAGTAATATGACGGAATCTGTGAAATACTTGCATCTTTAAAACTTACATATTTGATGCAATGAAAGTTAAACAGAATTAAACAAATTTTAAGAAGGCTGTTCTAGATGAATTTGCTGGTGGCAATCAGAAATGTTGTCTAAATACCCCAGCAAATTTTAGAGTTATTTCGTGTCAGCACAAGTAAAGAAAAATCATGCTAAAAGTTTTTGCATGTACCGTCCGATACTTGATGTTTCAAAAGTCAAAAAGAAAATGAACCAAAAAGCACGTCATTGGTATGTTATTTAATCTGAATATTGTACGATATTTACACCCAAATAAGAATAAATATTGCGTTTGCATTATTTACACTCATTTATCGTTTTGATAGCTAATGTAATTATTGCTTTGTTAAGTTCCTCCGAATACATTAAAATACTGTGTTTCATTTTTTTATTTTTAAAAAACTTGTTTGGTTTAAAATATTCAGCTTTACAAATCAGCTGACGCATCGAATTCGTGTTATAGTTTTCTTATCGAACTTGTGCTATAACTTTCTTAACTCGTGTCATAAACGAACTATTAGCCTTGCGAAAGTAAGTGAGAAAGAAGGATATATCAACATATGAAAAATGCAAACTGTTGAGATTGTTTTCGTTAAAGTTATATAACCAAAAATGTGCAATAAATGTTTAAAATCGGAGAGCAGAGTGAAATGTTCCTACAAATATATCTGAAAGTATGGATAATGAATCTATATTATCAGGTATGGACAGTGTATTTAATTTAATTATTTGATAACATTTAAGTATGGAAAGTAAATATTATTTAATGATCTGATACAATGTAAGTACGGATACTTTAATGTCTATAATTATTTTCCTAGTATGAACAATAGATGTTTGGCATATATAATTGATTAATTGGTTTAACCATAATGATCTGCAGTATAGCTAAGATACCTTCCTTTGTTGACTTTATGTTTCGCTAACCAAGTATAGAACGGTGAACTATCCGGAACTGGAAATTTTGTGTGGGCATGCGCATTGGAGCTAAGGGAGGTAATTTTAGGCGGTACGATCAGTAACTCCGTTACAGCCGTGAAACCCCCTATAGGGTGATTGCATGTGTACATAGACAATATTAACCAAAGTTTACTGGCTGCACATTGGCTAGATCTAGCTGAGAACAACGTGAAACATATAGGTTAGCCATGAAGTTACAGCATCTCTGTAGATGGCTTTAAAATTATCACCGCAAGCAGAACAATTCAGCGCTAACTAATCGGCCAGGTTACTAACATGCTATATCAGATGGAATCTCGACTAGTCGTGGGAAATTTAACAACAACTCAACCATCCTCTATTGAAATGACCTCCAATGGAACGTTCAAGGCCTTATTACCACGAGAATAGTCGAATAAAATAATAAATTCCAATGGAGCGAATCATCGGCCTGACCTTAGAATAAGTTATTACGTCCGCTAAAAGTAGACAGTCTCCGCTAATGTGATTTCACCGTTCTTGTACCGCCTCGTCTGACTTCTGAGGAATTATATTCTTGCCAATAACGATGTCTCTATTTTGCTTCCATCCGGTCTCTTTATGTACCGTGAATTTTTCAAATGGAAGCAATTTATTTGATTTTAAAATAATTTCGGACTTTCCAAGCGTTCTACGAACAGGCTCTGGTACTTGTTCAAGAGAGTTTCCATGCTTTAATAGATCCTGTATACGGTCTTGTGACGTAATTCCTTTCAAATAGGTGTTCAAGTCTTTATAATATAAGTGCTTGACACGCTTTGTGTAGCAGATGTGTGTGTGTGTGTGTGTGATTTGGATTTTTAACGTAGCTTTAACAATTGTTCAGTCAAATCGTTACAGATTTAAAAAGAATAAAAATATTCATGGACATTTCAGAGTTGTTTGTTTGCTTGTCAATTGAGTCTTTATGTTATCCATTGAAACCGGATTCTTTAAGAAAAAAATGTAACATTTAGCTCCGAAACTTAGGTAGTTTTTAAGTCGGTGGTTATAAAAGCTTCGATATTCGATCAACTATTATTTAGAGTGTACACGACCAAATGATGCTAGACAACAGGCTTTTTTTTTTGGGGGGGGGAGGGGAGTACTTGCTACAATTTCATCCATGAATCCAAACTGCCTTGGTTGTTTTATTAACGTACCCTTGAATGGCTGTTAGCAAAAGTTTCTCTTTGAAGAGTTTCTAGTCTGTTCTCCAAAACATGCTGATGGATTAATTAATTGATTAGTGTTATGGCACATAAATACATGAAAGGTTATATTATGCAGAGGCGATTGGAGTAAAGTATCTTACCCATAGACACCGCGGCTGACCTAGCCTGGTTTCCACACGATTTGAACCTATACTTGAAGAACTAAAATAAACGGATACATTTATAGTGATGCTGACATTTTTTAAATAAGAAAAGATAATGTATTTCCTTATTACAGGCAACAACAAGGGGAACAACCTTTGAAAGATTGAGAACTTTTGTTATATCAATAATGACATTTTTTTTCTTACAAAATCTTCATCCACTGAGACACAAATGTGTTCGTGTGTGTGTGTGTGTTTTTTTTCTTCGTTTCGTGCTTTTTTGTGTAGGGGAAGGTTATGGGGGATTACCTGTATGCATAGCCAAAGAAGTAGCCAAATTTCACTGGCAACACCTGGGCTAGATCCAGCTGTGGACAATTTGACTGCAATATCTGTGGACTAGTTATGAAGTTACAGCGTTTATTTTGCTGGTTTAAAACGTGCTTCATTGAGCAGAGGAATTTTGCATCAGTCAATCGGAAAGTTATTAACAGGCTATGGCAGACTGAATCTTGAGCAGCCATGGGAAATTCAACTACGATTCAAAGAAATATCAGTGGAATGTCCGAGATCTTTATGGCCCGAACTAAAGTAAAATAAAATATTAAATTTAAATTGTCTGTAGCATTGGCCTGACCTATAAACAAGTCATTACGTACAAGTGCTGTTCATAAGGACCACTCCACAACTTTCTGATAAATGTAGACAGTCTCCGATAATATAGTTTCGCCATTGTTGTACGGCCTAGTTTCACTTCTGAGAAATTCATTTCTTGCAAACAACGATGTCTCTACCTTGCTTCCATCCGGCATTAGCATGGTCTCTTTATATACCGTGAATTTTTCAAATGCAAGCAATTTATCTGATTTTAAAATAATTCCGGACTTTCCAAGTGCTCTTCGAATATGCTCTGATACTTGTTCAAGACAGTTTCCATGCTTTAATAGATACTGTATACGGTCCTGTGACGTAATTCCTTTCAAATATACACTGTGCCACGCACGCATCAAGACTTTTTGAGCTTCATTACATTGTAAAACGTACATATCTATTTTACTTTTTTGAAGTTCTTTTCCTGACGTCACATCCTCCTGGATACTTAGAAAATGTATGAGAACAGTTCTTGGAACGAAGACCTGCCATGTTTTGCCGTTATGGTGGGCTTTCTTTGCAGCATAGCCTTCAAACAAGTATGTTCCCTTTGGAACCATCACTCTGTTTACATTACGTGTTGGATTAATGGAAGCCGTGAAGTTGACGTCATCGCTCTTAGGATCCACGTTCCAGTAATTATCGTGTACACGAGGATTACCCACATACAGTCGATCGAGCATGAGAAAGTCTTTCTTTGGGGTGGTTACAAGGTAACTTTGGTCTTTGAAATTCTTTTATTGCTTTCCCGGCAATATGTTTAATGGACCAATGTCTTCAATGCCACAGATGAACTTGACTGTGACCAATTCAGGCAACCAATACTTTTTGACCACGATGTGTGCGTCACAAGGTTTGCAATTTACAGAATATTAAGACTAAAACTGTAGTAAAAGCCTTATTTCTTTACAGTTGTAGGCCTTCACAAATCCGTCCAATCTGATCAATATTCTGTTTTTATAAGGGATCTTCCAACAAATTATGTATAAATTACGTATCTAGCAATTTAAGCCTTCTGAATATCAATAAGAAAATCAGGAGGCTTTGGGAAGACCAAACTTTTAAAAATACTATTCGGTCATATTGCTGTGAGCTAAGAATGGCATGAAGGTGTTCATATACTGTTGTCTGCTGTTAGGGAGTCAGTTCAAGAGTCTTTAAGATTTCGTTCCTTTGAACTTATTTTTGAACATACTGTTCGTGGACCACTGAAGTTGATGAAAAAGAAACTTTTTTCAGCAGATGATTCAGAGATTAATCTTCTTGATCATGTCTCTGTTTTATATATAGGCTGTCGAAGGCTTGTAAAGTAGCTCAAAATTATCTTTACTATATCCAATAAAAAATGAAACTAAAGTATCACAAAACTAAAAAGGAAAGAACTTTTAGCCCGATGATAAAGTTCTGCCATTCTTGACTATACCTCAAACTCCTCTTCAGGCTAGATAGTATGGCCCCTATACAGTTTCAAAGAATGTAGGTGACTTAAATATATCAAAAACAGTCCAGGGATGAAAAAACAGAAACCAATCTGCGATATAAATCTGTTGATAGAGATAGTCCTGCTGAGAATGGAACAATGTATTTGTACCTGTCCCACACAGTGAGGATTTAAATGATGACGTAGTACGAGACTGTTATGACTTGGTTCAACCAGTGTTCAGAGTTCAGAAATATTAAAGAATCTGGACAATAGGCTTTCACATCTAAAGACACAGGAAAGTATGAGTTACAACAGCTAATATGTGAATAAGAGAAATTTATTCCAGGTGTAACAACGAAAACAAACAAAATCTACTATGATGTTGAAATTGTAGATTTTACAACTGTGGAAAAAAACATCCTTATAGGGTGAATCCTCTCAAGCAGGAATATTTGAAAAAGGAAATTGAATATTTATTGGAGAATGATTTCATTGAATCCAGCAAACTTAATTGAAGTACGCCATGTATTCTAGCGTCGAAACCAGATATGACCTTCCGTATGTACAATGAGTACAGGAAAGTGAAGCATCACCAAAATAGATTTATTTCCAATACCTAGAATCTATTACTATATCGACAAAAGTGGGTATGCAAAATATGTTAATAAGTTCGACCTGTTGAAAGGGTTTTTGCAAAATTCCACTTAGGGATAGAGTAAATTTCAGCTTTTTCAACTCCAGATGAACTCTTCCAATATACAGTGATACCATTTAATATGAAAATTTCGACTCGGCTTTCCAGCATTTAATGAACATGGTAACATCTGGTATAGATGGATGTGGTACTTTCATCGATGATGTCATTCGGTACAGCGACACGTGGAAAGGACTCCTGGAAAGTATCCGGAAATTATTTGTTCGACTGAGTTTTGCCGAGCTGAAGCTACATTTTAGGACACATTGTGAGACATTTTCAGGTTAAATGTGTAGGAATTAATGTTGAACCTATCTCTATATGCACGTCAGTAAAAATCACTAATGTAATATTTATGTATGGCTGGGTATTATAGGAAATTTTGAAAAAGGTTTCCATTACTGCTGAGCCTCTGGCCAATTTGTTGAGTAAGAAAACAAAGTTTCATTGATTTCACAAATGTCAGGAGACACTCGGTAAATTAAAAGCAAAACTTGAAAGTGCACCCGTTCTTTGAATCTCAAGATTTCATCCAATCATTTAAAATATATGTTCATGCAAATGATGTAGGGGCTGGTGGTGTATTTCAAGAAAACAAAATTGATGTGGATGATCCAGTGTGCTATTTCTCTTAACAAAATTAAATTAGCACCAGAGAAATCATTCCACTATCGAGATTGCTTGGTTTTAATTTTGGATTTACAGCACTTTTACGTGTATATTAATTCAGCACCTTCTCCGATTATTGTCTTCGGTGATCACAACGCCTTACTTTCATCAATAAAGCGAAAAAGAAAATCAGGGATTATTGAGATAGGGTTTAATATTGCAAGGAAAGAATATCAACATTAAGCACATCATGCGAATAGACAGTCTTGTTGCACATGCACTCTAACGTACGTACAAGTACTATATTGCTTTATTTTGTATATATTTTTGTATCATTCGGAAGAAATCATCCCGTGTAATTTTATTATTATTATTATTAGTAGTAGTAGTAGTAGTAGTAGTATTATTATTATTCTTATCATGTATATGTTTGATTAATATCTTTATAAAAAAATTATTCCATACATCTTTCTTTCATTTATTAGGGAAGATGTTATATATGTATGTGCGTATGTACATATGTATGTATGTATGTATGTGTGCATATATATGTACATGTATATGTATATATATGTATGTATGCATATATGTATGTATGTATGTATGCATGTATGTATGTATGTATGTATGCATGTATGTATGTATGTATGTATGTATGTATGTATGTATGTATGTATGTATGTATGTATGTATGTATGTATGCATGTATGTATTACATGGTAGTAAATTATATTTTAAGATATTAAGTGTGCCTGAAGATTGTATAGAATCTATACATATATGTCGTCAAATTTCTAATAATAAAACCTGTTTACAAGTTTGTAGTTATTTCCCACGCAATGGGTCTGTCAGTTGGGGTCTTTAAAGAATTAGTAGGTATTTCCTATTGGATGGGTCGGTCAATTGGGTTCTTTTACGATGAAAAATGTCACATAGTAAGTAGGAGAAAATGCGTTTTAACGCCGTATGCTTGTATTAAATGACGTAACCGAGCAATTGACTTCATTCCTATTGAGGATTTTTATTGCATATGTTCTTGTCGTGACATCCATCTGCATATATATTTAATGTTGTGTTTAGATATAACTGCAGCGGAAATATTTGTTTACATTATTCATGTTACTTACACAGTGCTCATTGGACTAAATTATTTTTTAGTTTCTATTGTGAATTTATTCTAAGGAGTCCTGGACAAAGCGATTTTGATACATCAAGAGTGTTGGCAGACGAGTATATTCGAGGAGATGGAATTTATTTGGAACTTTCGATTCATTTTGACATATAGAACGTTTTATGATTATATCAGATTCAGTTCATAATAATCTAATTTTAATTTCATAACTTTGATGATTGAATTATTTGTTAAATTTTACAAAACTTGGTTTTGCTTCTTTCTGTTACTTAGTTTATCACCACAGAATCGTAACAACACATTGTATGAAGATACATGAACATATTAGTTAATTGTTTTATCTGATACGTCCAAGCATGTCGTGGCGGTCTCTAATACGTGCATTAAATTCGTTAATGATGCGGTCGGTGAACTAATGGCACTGCTACCAGTCGGTGCTTAACGACCTCTGTTCATTCCTTAAATATTTCATCAGAATATCCGGATATTTCAAACATCGTTTTTTATATTCTATAAAACATTGTGACCTATCAACTGCCAACATAATAGTTTTTGGACGATTAAATATGCCTTAGATTTACTGTTACATATGGTTCATATACCTACTAGTACATAAACATAACATATTCCATTTACTATTTGATGCGCTCAGTCAGACACTTTCGTCATCACTGCCTAGATAGCAAGTGTAATCGGCGTGTTTTATTTAATTAAAGACAGCATGTAACCTGTAAAACGTAAAATCGAGTTTTCCATTGAGCATTTGCAATATACATGAACGAAAAAAGCTCATGTTACATTACTGCTAATAGCATTACCCGAGGATGGTTTATTTTAGTCTTTAACAATTTCATAATGCTGAGTTCGGTCCACCCAGTATAATACGAGCAAAATACTTGCAATGAGAATCCTGATAACCTCAAGCTCTATGACCGTGGATTTCACCATAATCAGTGTATTTATAGGGTAACGTCGGACTGTCTTATAAAAATACAATGCGTTTTGTCAGGACGCTGTCCACCTTACGGGAGCAATCTACAGATGTATAGCTGATTTTGGATTAGGAGTCGTATATCTCCGTTGGATTTGTGTAACCCGTATGTGTTACAAAAGATTCATACGTGGGATCGTTTTAGGCCGAGCTCTCCTTTGTTTTTACAACCATTGACTCCAGAAATATATTCCACTTGTGTGTGAGATAAGGCTGGTGGTGAAGAAATTGCATTACACCTTGGTCCATTTGATCATTAAATACAAATATCTCATTTACGAAATTGATTTCATTGTCGTTGCTAAATCCAAAACCAACCCAGAATCACCCTGTTATAATTGTTTAGTTCGAGATTGAGTCCAATATATTTCATGCACATGGTGCTCAAAATGTTTTATTCGCCTTAATGTCGAAAATATGGTATTCAATCCGTCACGCTATCTCCTTTCAAACAGTTAAGCGAACTGTTACTATACGTGAGGGTGACAGCACCAATTATACAATTCCTCAAAAAAGAGTCATGCAGTAGCCAATTGTAAGAAAAACCTCTTGATTAATGCACATAATTTATCTGTATCCACACTCAGATCAGTATTCTACGCAAGGTCCCCAGCGTCCCCTTAATCCAAATTTCACAGAGGTATTTTCAACATGCACTGAAAAATAAGATCTCACTTTTTGTGCCATTTTCGGTATTTACGTGTTCTGTGGTGACAGAAGATGACTTATTTCCCCTAAAATGTTCCCTTCTGGAGCATTCTACCTTAGATACTACTTTTTGAGTGATGTACGATTCCGATAGGCAATTTAACGAGAGGGGAGACAATGATCATCCAGGTTCAAATCCCTAATATAGTACGCTTTAGCAAATAAAATCTTATCGATAATCTAAAATGGATGGATTTACAGCAAAAGTGGTGTTGATGAATTCTTCTTGGTTGCCTTTTGTGTCCTGGGGTAACAATAATGACCCATTAAAAATACCTATAAAATGGCACTTGAAACATAACTACAAATGGCGTGGGCTGTAAATACAACGAAGAAATCTACAATTTATATGAACGGAAAATATGTTAAATTGATCCATTCGATGAGATCATATAAAAGAATTCCAAAATTGTGCCCCTATATAGCTGCAGAGCAGTGCGGTAGAAGCCGCATGCCCGAGTCGTCATTAAATCCGTCACAATCAACGTTTTGATGTCCAACAGCGATAGTCCTGTCTATTATATATTCTGCAGACCACCATTTTCTGATAGTCGCTGCTAATATCCATCATCTGGTGATAGAACTCCTTCCGCTTGGCAAGAGCCTCTAGGGGGTTTCTCACTACTGACTTTGATAGTCCTTTACCTCTCTGGATTTCCATCTTGTTCAGAGGATGTAATATATTTTTATTCGGCGGCCACCACCTCCACGATTGCGAACTTGTGCACTCAATCTTGCATTTGTCGATGACCTTTTTATCCTTGCATTTGTCAATAACTTTTTTTGTTGGCGCTGCTGAAAATAGGGCGCAATTTTGGGTAACGGCTATTTTCATATAGGTATGACTCATCTCCATTGTCGTGGAACGAATCCTCTGTTTAGTCTTGAATAAGTATCATATTGGTGTCCGTTTCTAGGACCCTTGCGTTTCCGCCATAACTGGCTTTGACAGTGTTGTAGTAGAAGTTATACGTCAACATCTTGATAAGGCCACTATTCGAGATCCTTGGTTATATTCATTGATTAAGGTTGGAATTCGTACTGCCTCCAGTAAGGACATATGCTGTGGCTTTTCCCCCGTGCCGGGTACGCTCTTTAGTGTGCACTCCAGTATGTCAACCCAAATGAAGACGTGAAGGCATCATGAAGACGTGAAGGCCTCACCATGCTGCTCAGGTCTTTCTTGTGTAGACGTAATGCCTGATTGGGTCCTTGGCGAGTAGCAATTGGTCCAAGGCAGATGGCTTTGTTTCTTCATTGATGCGTAGCGGGTAGATACCAATTTTCGAGCCAAAGATGCTAGTTACGACTTTAGTGATATCAACCTGTTGGCTGGGTGCAGCTTTCCCCAGCTGTGCCGTCAACGTCAGGCTAAACATCAGGAGGCCGTGTTTCCTTATCTGCATGCTGTCATGCGCCCTATGAACAATGAGATTAAGAAATGCCAAAGCGTCTGCTTGCTTTGATTCCACGTGTTTCTGGCACGGTGGTATAGTAGTCTTTTACTGTCGCGTTGGATTTTTTTCTGCCATTCTAAGCCATGCACCTAGGAGCAAAAACTGACTGTTGGGCTGAAACGGGATGTTCAATAATGCTGATCAGCCGTTTAGGTACTTCTCCGCCCAGGATACAAACACCTCTTCTCGTAGTCGTATCCTTCACCATAAAGCTGTAACTGGAAGCTCAACCCTGCGCCTAGAGGCACGTACTGGCCGACGGGCTGGAACTGTTAATGGGGCTGGCTGATGAGTTCGCCAGCAGTTCGTATATCTCGTCACCATATTCACTTTAAGTTATGTACTTTTCAGAGCAGCTCATTCAAGCAAGCAATAGTGAACATAATCCTGTGTTTATATTAAGCTTTCACTACAACATGGAATTAGGTCAAAACATGTTGGTTTTCTATGTAATGGTCACAATAAGCCGCTCATTTTATAATGTAGAGCAACTTTTGTACATCTCTTGTTGTAAACCCCCTTATTGATTCTAATATGTATTAACCTTGAATGTTTCTTTCATTTAATGTTTTGTACATGTATGCTGTTTGTTCCACTGTCATTGGGGATTGTTTAGCTCGAAACGTTGGGAAACCGTTTTGAATTTGCGTTCATACACGGAGACCAGATTTACGAGACATCACACACATACACCCAGACGGAAATTATAACTGAAACAAATATTACTTTTTCATTGAACATTTTGTATATTGGCCATATTAGTTTGAAAGAGAGTAATAAACGTTAAGGTAAATGTATAATAGAAGACAAACTGTTGATGCCTTTTCATCTCATGGTCATATTTAATTGTCTATGTTTCTTATTTTATGCAATAGCATGTACCGTGTATAGCTATTATGTCATTAAAAGAAGTGGTGTCGATTGTGATTTAAATTGAAATTGTAAAATAAATACATAAATCCAAATATGTGTTGCATTTTAAACACGAACTAGAAATGTATTAACTCAAAGCTGTGTAAGAAATAACGTTGTCACTGTAACAACAGTAAACAGTAATCATTTCACGCGTTTCATTGAACTAAATAAGTCATTTAAAGGCTTAAACTTATCCACTCTGATTTTGGGTAATTCAAAAGAAAATATCTTATTAGTTATGTTTAATCTGTGTTTTTTTAACATTTTACTTATGGTTCTCAATTTATTATGTTAACCAATATGAGTGAGTCTTCGAAGATATAAACCTTTTTCCCCAACACTGGATCAATAAATGATGACACCGTTTCCAAATGATGACGATTAGTCAAGTTAATGCTTTTCCTTATGTTGTTCCAACGATTAGCCAGCAACTTCATTACGTATACTGTCGATAGTGGATTAACTATTTCCTTCTCAAATGCTAACGAAATCATGTTTTTCATTATCACTGAAACATTACTTATCAATGTTCTTAATTTTGGATATCCAGGTGTGCAGTGCCCAGTCATTATGCAATGATTGTTTGCAAGTCGCTTCTTGATATCGTCCATAGAGTGCACAGTTTTTAATAGTATTCTAACAATTCCTGCCATTATCTTTTGTGTATTCTTAAACTTATGAACCGATTCCAGTAACAAGTCTGAACAGAAAACTCTTTTAAAACAGCTAGAGACTCTTATCAAAACAAAATAATTTTGAGGAGAATATTTAATTTTCACGCACTGAAGAATGCTATGCAGACGGAGTAGAATTCTCTGGTGAAAATTATTCATATCAAACAAAAGAATATACAACAAGTATAATTCAAGCTTAGGTTTTGGATAAATCAAGGTGATATTTTGTTCTTCTAGGTATCTTATGACTTATGATTGGTTGAACACGTAAGCAAGGTAAATTGGTGATAGTAGGTCAGCATTTTCACATACTAAAGCTTTCTTTCCCCATTTGTTGGCAATATAGTCTAGACCTTTTAGGAGTCCTTTCGCAGCAGCTAGATGAACCAATGACAGTGTGGACTTCTTGTTTTGGCACATTACGTCATGCATCAAACCTCTGCTCTTCTGCATATGGTAAAGTACAAGAAGATTGGTTTTGTCATAATCCGCTCGGACTTGTCAAGACTGGAATTTGCTAAACAAGTAGTGTTTTGTTCTGTTGAAAGATTGTAATTCATATGGCTGTGTATTAAGTGTAGACAATGAGAATTTAGCCATAGCACCGAACATAACATATTGTAAAACAGATTCACTGATTTTGTCAGTGATAATCCACGATCAAAGTAGTATTTGGCAAGCTCGTAATTTCCGCCTTCAATTGCTCTTTGTAGCACGTTAAATCCTTTATTGTCTGCACACTGTTCGATATATTCTGTGATTAAATCCTTTACCAAGTTGTGCACACTCTTCCTGTCAAAGAACCAGAATGAATTGTTCATATTCAAACAAATCTGAAGGGGAGATTTTTAAAATGGCATTCCGCATTTTAAACAATCACACTCATGTCCAAGGAACATGTTTGCCATAATAGGGTTGTTGACAATGGATGTGAAAGTAGTTAACGGAGTAAATCCATAGAGCCAATAAAAGCTCCCATTACAGGGAAGACACACATCTTTTACACCTAAATTAAGGAGTCGTTTTATTATTTGAACATGTCCACTAGATGCTGCATTATACAGGCATATCTGATTAGCAAATTCGGGACTGGCGTTCAAGAAAATGTCGAGCACTTTGATAGAGCGAACTCACATGCAAGATGATGAGGTTTTACACTCATTTCGTTCGAAATATTAGCCATACTCCTGGTTCTGTTGAGTAGGAGGAGTGTGGTATCTACATGACCGTGCTGAACAGCAATATCAAGTAATCCGTATCCCCAGAATGTGCGTGTCTTAGTAATTAGCGAGGCGTCGTCTACAGTGGTAAACAGTGTTGGCAATGATATCCGGAACGTTATTTTGAATCCTGCATCCAACAGAGCTCATAACGTTTCTACGTTGCCCCTTCCAGCTGCTATACAAGCTGCAGTTAAGTTATCTTTGATACAATAAAGGCACAGTTCAGTGGCTAAATAGGAATTTAAACTCTTGGACAATTTGTAAAGCAATGCACCAGATTCATTTTTTCTATGAAACAACCTGCGCGGCAGAGATTTGAAGCATGATATCAAGTTTTTCTTTGAGCAGCAGAGACGGTGAACAACCTCTAATTGGTTCACTCTCCGTTTCGCAAAAGAAGCCTTCCTGGAAAATCGCAAAACAATCGCGATTGTCTTAGTACCTGGTATGAGACAACCCTGTCAACGAACTTAATAAACTCTAATTGACTTACCCAGCCTATCGCTGATCGCGAAAAGTCGAAGGATAATACGCGATCGCGTCGGTGCCAAGTTTGAGACAGCACCCCCTCTGCTGCAATTATCCAAAAAGTGTATCAAGACCGACTCGGTATCGTGCTCGAGGATCGTGTATGTTTATTGTTATAAATCCATGCGGGGATAACTGAGCCTGACTAAATAAATTTCTAAACTTGGTTATATCCATATCACCGTTACACCAGGTCGGATGAATATTACAATTATCCCTGATCACTTTAGGAATTTGTGTATATCGCTGAGTTACATAAATCACATCAGTGCTTTTGTGTCTACCTCGAGAAAATATTCTAGCTGGATTGGACTGTTTGTCCAGCATTATATCATCGTACACGACTAAATTGTTAATAAACCCATCAAGATTGTATACAGATGGCGCTTCATCAATATCAGTGATAAACTTGATAACATCATCGCTGTTTTCCTTTTACGATTTTGCATTTTCATTAAAATCCTTAAGTACATCATAGTACCGCTGGTCATCTACAGAAGGAGCAATCAAATACAACTGATCCCACCTGAGCCATCTCATTATCAATTAAGTAGCAGTTGTGTTTTACCACTTCCAGATGGTCCTATAATAATCATACGAACAGAATTTGGTAGTGCAGCATGATGCTTGACTGGCTCTTGTTTTCTTGTCGCTGAGAAATCAATTACATTCATGGCAT
The DNA here is from genome assembly GCA_028554795.2 of Sinohyriopsis cumingii. NCBI lineage: Eukaryota > Metazoa > Mollusca > Bivalvia > Unionida > Unionidae > Sinohyriopsis > Sinohyriopsis cumingii. Next base: position 113,659,510 of record CM068834.1, on the reverse strand, counting down.
ATAAAATGAATATGGATTTATATTGTGTGAAATGCAGGGCGCGTACCCCAACAAGTGATCTAACAACTATTACCCCCAAAAAATCCAGATCAACAGTTACAGATAAGTGTGAACGATGCGGTACAAAGAAATTTAAATTTATTCTTGCACAGTCGGGTTTTTAAAAAAAAGCAACAGGGAGGTGATATTGCCTCAAAATTAACAAAGTTACCCTGGGCTCCGTGGGCTAAATACCCAGGAGAAAAACACCTCCCAGGATATAATTATTGTGGTCCTGGAACCAGACTTGATATCAGACTTGATAATCAAGATCAACCAAGACCTGATGAATATCCGATAAATGAAATTAATAAAGCGTGTCATGCTCATGATGTAGCTTATAAAAATAAAGATCTGTAGCATAGACATATCGCAGATGTAAAATTAATTCATGCGCTAAATTCCATTACGAATAATCTTTCAAGGAATCATTAGCTAATTGGTTGGTGAGATCCGCGATGAAAGGTAAACTAGTGCTGGGCGCTGGTAATTAATCAACCGATTATCATTATAATGGAATCGATTTATTATTCTCCAAGAGGATACTGGAAAGGTAGAGCAGCGATTAGTAAATTCGCCGAAGCAGCAAACGTAAAACGTGTTACTGCTGAAACGTGGTTAGTACAACAAGCAATATGGCAAATTTATCTACCACCCCCTAAACGAATTCACTTTGCACATTTTGATATCAGCGTTCTTAATGAAGTTCATCAGGATGATATTTTATTTTTACCACATGATAATATACGCCGTAAAACGTACAAGTACGCGCTAACTGTCGTTTATGTTGCAAGTAGATACAAAGAAGCAGAGCCGTTGTCAACGAAGATAGCAACTGAGGTAGCTTCTGCGTTTAAATGGATTTATCAACGAGGTGGTCTACGATGGCCACAGCTGTCAAAATACAACGAGGACATACTGCAATTAATCGTGATCAGGAAATTGTTGAGCGATTTAATCGAACACTTGCTGATTGGTGATTTGGATATCAATACGCGAAGGAATTCATTCAAGACAAGAGATCTCGAGACTAGGTTGCAAGATTACCGAGTGTAATAGCTGCGCTAAATAATGAAGTAACTCGAACAACTGCGTTGAAACCCGTTAATGCAATCAAACGCGCGCGTCTAACAATACAACGACGTGATTTTTCAAAACAACCAGTGCTGGGCAATGTGACTGGAGATATTTATGTGAACCAGGTGAACTTGAAGATGGTGAAAACAGAGCGATTGATCCTATTTGGAGTATTACCACATACAAGATATCTAACATAGTAAGATCCACGGGTAGACCCGCAATCTACAGACTGGATTCAACTGCTCCTCAACGTGGATTTACACCTGAACAATTACAAGTAATTCCCGAAGACACAACAATTACCACCGCGATCACTTAACTAGCACCCTGACGTCCATTACATTCAAGACAGGTCAGCATCACATTTTCTCGTGTATGACCGCGACAATTATCTTTTCTATCCACGGCAAATTGTCTTGGATTATTACTCGACTACTGCCACAATATTACACAATTACAGCTCGCACAGTGATTATTCTGCTGCTGCTTTAGCGCGTTGAGACATTCAACATCAAGGTCAAAATCGCGTTTATTTTTTGGTCACTTTGTTTATAACTAGCTAATTTATTTCTTATTATATCGTTGTCAATATCATAATTAATGGTTTCTGACGCGTCCATGACAATTCTTCGCAGCTGAAATATTCTTCTGACTCTGGACACTGCAAGATAAACTAAGTTTGACCATTCGATACGATCATCAGCGATCCAAACAACTGTATCAGAGATAGTTAATCCTTGTGATGAGTGGATTGTCATTGCGTATCCTAGCGTCCACGGAGATTTGTCAGCGTGTAGCGCATCCTCAATAACACTGACAGGAACCAAAACAATATCGTTTAATACAAGATTCTGTTTTTCAGTCTGTCCTGGTATGTTAACGTCGATATTCTGTATCAGCAGGTCTATAACACAATGGTACACGTAAGGCTGAGAATTTTTCCTTATGTAACTAAAATAACCGCTGTTGAAGTGTGTCTCGGATTATCTTTCTACTTGCCACTATCAAATCGTTTGGTCTCCACGTTGGTAAAAAGTCGTTCAGGGAGGTTTCTGGAATTATTTTACGCGCTATTTCATGCTGAATTTTGTTCGGTTGTAGTCTGATTAATTTCTTGAATTCGCTTCATTCTGCATCAAGAGATCTATGATCATCAGTTATTTCTTCATAGTAATCTAGAAAATTCTTTAGCCAATGATGTGGAGATGTCCCCACAAACGGTAGTGGTTGACCGTGATCGCCGCACATTATCACAGCTACATTTTTCAATAACAGCCAGACGAGGAACATTTTTAATTTATCTAGCGACACTGTGCATATCTCATCCCAAATGATGATACCATGAACATATTTCTCTCCCATTCGATCAGGAGTCCATGCGTCACCCTTGTACCTGAAAAAAAACTGATAAGTAAAAGAATTTACTCCTCGTTGTTTCATTTCTCGTGCAAGTATGTGTGTTGGTGTTAGCATAATCATGTCATCTCGGTTCTATCGAAATAATTCAATAACTCGAGTTGTCTTACCAGAACCTCTAGGTCTGCTTAAATAAACGGTTTTATGTCCGGATACTGGATCATACAGGGATGGCTCCGACGATAATTCTGATATCTGATCGCGGAGATAATTATCTTTGATCGTAACACCAACGGATTCACAATAATTATGTAACATTCCTTGCTTTATTCTCCACGAACCCCATGATGCATTATGATCAGTAAAATGAAACAGTATTTCTAAATATTTTTTATCGATATAAATGAATCCGTGCCATCTCTGACTGCGGTGTGAGGAAATCTGTTTATCATCGATAACAGGTTTACAGACACATAAGCGAGCATTGAAGTTCTTAAATGAGTATACTGAGGAGACTCTCCACTGATAAAACTAACAACAGTACCCAACCGTGTTCCGTCAGATAAGTAAGCGTCTTCCGGATTACAAAATATATTTTTTGCTGCTGCATCAGCGACCACGAATTCATATTCGGCGGGATCCATAATCAATCTTGTACAATGCCGTTGATGATCATATGCACCACCCTGAGTAAATTTACCGATTATTTTTCTACCAAGATCTTTCGTTGTTTTTTCACTGTTACCGAGTTTAATCCTGAGAATATTAGGAGCATCATCGACAATGACATCTATAGGAGTATTTGGACATTCCTGCTTATATTCTTCAATAACATCATCAAGACTGATACGCTCCGGTGTTGGTAACCAAACATCAGTCTGTGTCCGATACGATATAAATGCCTCGTTGACCGTCAACGACATTAATATTTTGCTGTCATGCATATATCGTAATAACACTATTGGCGCCCAGCGTTTTTCCGAGAAGTGTCTACCAAACCAAACATAACAAACCGGATGAAGATCCTTAGCGAATTCGAAAGACAACACACGAGCGAATCCTGTCAGATCAAAATCGGGTAGTGGTCCATTAATTGCCACTCTTGTCATCTCCTGCGTCGGATGTCCAAATCTTTTATAAGATCCAGAACACTATCTCATCCCTAGAAAACTCCCCGGATAACACTCAATCACATCTACCGATATCATGTATTTGTGGTTATACTTGGTATTCCACAAACCACCATGCCCGTATTCGACACAACTAGCTTAAACATCCTCGAGAAATCGAGTTCTTGTTGGTTCCCACGAAGTTTTCTCCCCGCCAAAATGAGCCGCGACTGACGTAACTGTGAAATAGTTGCTGAGCAACACGTTAGTGTTTTCTGTTGAAGATCTTCCCGCGAATTTTCTCATTGTTTCATGAAAAGATTCTCGACCATATAAATCACCGTTAGGTCTTACAAATTGATCATATTCTTCATCAGAACTTTTAAATAACCACACTGACACAGGATCGTTTCTACTTAACGCGTTATTAAAATCAAACATGTTTTTTTACTGAATTTTCCGACGGGAAAATCTTACAGTACGATCCCGTGGAAATATTGTTACTGCTTTAGTCCACGCGTGATGCATAATTTCAATTGGTGTCCCTTTCCTTTATTCGCTGATTCATATAAAATCTATCCGGTTAACGTTTTTACTACTGATGAAATTTTAATTTACTTGATAACTCGACAACATCATTTATTGTAGCTCCTGTAACATTGACCTATTCAGCCAACTTGGCTTTTTCTCCACGTCGCTGATTAGTTAACCCATTTCCACGATTCGCTTTTGTAAAATGCTCAATTACTCGTTCGGCAACACAATTCAATTTTGAAAATCTCATTGGCGCAAGATCATTGATGTTGGATTTATCATTTAGCTGATAAATTCCATAAACAATCGCGGTCACAGGATACGCTCGAGCTTAATATGGTCTGTCAATACCACTCAGTGTTCCTAGCTTGGAATTTTCACCTAACAGAATGGTTTTTCCATTAGCAAGGACAGGGTCACGTTTGTCACGGATAATCCAAGTAGCGGAATCTGCTAGCACAATAAACTTTATTCTAAAAAATATTTCTGATCACCTTGATGAATATCAAAGAGGTAATCGATTATCTTTTCCGCTCGCGTGTCGTTCATTGTAGCATCAATAACTTCATACTTGACAGAGTCATCGCGTACAATTGTAAATATAGACCACGTGTGAGATGCCCCATCATCACGACATTCTTTTTTAGTATCCATGACAATACTAATCAGATCAGTCAGAGCTCGTCTCCGTGAGTCAGTGGTTAGTCTGTCAAGATCGAATCTAGAAGTTTTCCGAGGCTGGATTGTAGACAATCTCTCAAACTGATCCATACTATATTTCAGACAAGTATTTCAATAAAATATATTATATATATCATGACTTAATTATGAAATCAGTTTAAATGGCTTATGATAGGATCTGCAACTCCTTGTAACAAATCCTGCGTAAATTAATTCTGCGGACAACACTCGTAAAGTGTAAAGAGGGGCAATCTAGGTATAAAAGAACCTGCTTAGGTGTAGTTTTGGAGTTAAAGGTAAAACACAGCTGTGTGTGCAGTGTGACGATAAACGATATAGAGCGTTAAAACGTTATTATGAGAAGAAAAATAACACCCTTGACTGTGTCAAGGTCATTAACGTTATAAGAACTCCTGAAGACTATATAGCAAGATTTGAAGATAAGTTATAATTTAGACAAATAATATTACATATAAAGGAGCAAAAAGAATTTGTCCAACATTCCATCATCAAAAATTATGAAGCATCTCGTGATGGTACAATCAGTCATTGTCAGCGGAAAAACCAATTGGTGTTGTTAGTAATGCTGGTTATCTTAGATTTAAAGTCGTGGGAAACACTTATTACAGTCACAGGTTGAGGTTTTTTTACAGGGAGATCAAAGACGGTCTTGTAATTGATGATATTGATGTACAAAAACTTAATAATAATTGATCTAACCTTCAAGCTATCACACAGAGTGAGAATTCTGCACGTGGTGGGACTGAGAAATAGAGAAAGAGTCCTAAAGCGGTTAAATATTTAAATACAGAGAGAATATTTAAGTCAATGAACGCAGCTGCCAAGTATTTTGCATGCCTTCCGTACAAAAAGTCGCAAATAAAATATGCAAATCTGCGTACTCATAAAGATACAAACAACAAATTTTGGTTCTCTTATGTCCCAAGAGTGTTAGATATAGATAACGGACATAACTCTGCCCCGATTCTGTAAAAGTCGATGAAAGAGTTCTCTCCGTTGACTTTCAGAAGATTGCACAAATATACATATTATCCTGAGAAAAAAAATCTGACTTGTTAAGGTAAACTAAATTCCAGTTGTATTATTGTTTTTTGTGCAATCAAAAGTAACTGTCTGAAACATATTTCGTGGCGTAACCGTCCCCTAGTTTCTCTATTGTGGGGTAAATAATTATCTGTCCTTGATATCAGAATACCTGTACGGATTAACACAGAAATAAAATATAAACGATTACTTCCCGTAGATAAAATCAAGGACTGTCAACACGGCCAGGTGTAGTCGTTTATTTAAGACAAACAATATTTTTGTCACAGACAATATACTAGTTTTGCTGAATCCGTCTTGTTTTCTGGTTTATTTATATTTTTCTACATTTATATTTAAGAAAACAAACAGGAAAGAAGCCACGCCCATCGCGTGAGTTTCCAAGTATCAGTCAGCTTATATACTATACGACCCCATTTTCTTATTGGGGTTTTAAAAACTCAACAACAAACACACCTTTCCGCCATGTCACCACGTGGGGGTGCTATTTTGCCCCTCCCGGGTTGATTTGGGGGAGGGTGTGCAAATCTGTTGAGCGTAGAAAATAACCCCCTATCTGTCTGTGCTGTCCTATACATGTTGTGCCGTCCTACTGTAAATAGTGTAAATACATGTACCGTGCCGTCCTACTGTAAATACTTGTAAACAGTGTAAATACCTGTAAATAGTGTAAATACATGTGTTGTGCCGTCCCTTAATTAAGCTTTACTGTATTCTTGTAAACTCGCTAAGATGCGGTGGCATCTTAGGAGTTTACAAATATAATTACTATGTATTGCGACGCCCCTTTATTAAGGTTTACTGTATTCTTGTAAAATCACTAAGATGCGGTGGCACCTTAGGAGTTTACAAATGTAAATAGTGTAAATACTATGTGTTGTGACGTCTCCCGAAACATGCCCTCCTAAACCTTCTAGACTGTTGTTTGACAGGTTAGGGGTTTACAACGGGGGTTGTGTTTCCGTGCCCCTGTTCCTGGTAGGATGTTATATGACACCCTAGAGGTTCATATGGGGTTGTGTCGTTTTGGTGTAAAATATTTTTTCTTTTTAATATATAATATTCGGTATATATAATATAATGCTATTAAAAAATTAGAATTCGACGACATAAATATATCTGATGAACTAAATCCTGAAAAAATTATTTCTGATTTTGAGACACTGCAAGAAAAAAAAGAATATGGAGCATATACTCTACCGTCTGAATATCGATTCATAAAGAAGATTCAGACAGCAATGTCTCAATCACTAGCTACAATAGAAGAAGATCGAGTAAAGGAATTTCTCTCTCTCTCGTGCAATCGAAAAATTAGATCAGATTTATCTTGTGAATATGAGGCAAAGAAGACAATTAATACTCGTGTGAGGCAACTAAGAAAGATTATATGCGGAAATGAAAATGAAAGTTAGACGCATTCATGGAAATAAAAATGAAAGTATGTCCCTGACTCTGTCAGGAGAATAATTTTGTTTCCTTCACCACTGACCAAATATAAAATTTTTGTGTTTTTTTGTGAAATCTGTCAGTTTCGCACAATTTTGACTACCTACTACCCTATCAGAATTAACAAATCAGCCTGATTATCAGTAAAAAATAACTTTCTTATAATATTTTTGTGAAATCTGAAGAGCATTTGTCAATCCGCCTCGTTGAGTTTATCAACGGAATGGAAAATTCTTTTTTTTGCTGCTTTTTCACGATTGGAAATCCTCGAAAATCTTTGATCTTTACGATTTTACATATAAATTTATATTTACAGTCTTATTTCTTAAATCCAACAAATGCATGGACTGGTCAGTTAGTTTGAAATTTATTCTTGATAACAGTGGGTTATGACATCGGAGATAGACTGTATTGATCGGTTCTTGTACATTGCAATATCCGGGTGGTTCTTTCGGTGTGAACGAATAAAGAATAAATCCTTTCTGCGCCTGATTTGATAAAGTTGTGTCTGTTTTGTAACTTCCGTCAACGATATCACACACAAGATTGACCGCGACCGTTGGAGTTATATTTACTATTTCTGGGGATACATGTTGTCCTTCTCCATGTGGATTATTGTTGTATCGGAGAATATTATCCTGGGCTGATGTTATCTTTCTCATTGCAGCGAGTATTTTAGGGAAGTTTTGATTGATTAGATCGTTGAGAGTTTTCTTGATTTCATTGGTTGCAAGTGCTTGTAAATACAAATGTCAGTAATTGTTGTTCGGTTATTTTATAATTATCAAGAAATACCTTATATAACTCGATTGTCTTATCTTCTTGTTTAAAATTAATTATCATGTCTCGAATTACTCGATTAATATTCTCGATATCGTCCATGATTTGATTTACATGCTGGATTGTTTCGATAATTTGTTGTTTTAGGTCATCAGAATAATTCTGCGTAATACTTAAAAATAAATTCTTTAATTTACCAAATGAGCGTGTAAGTTCAGGAGTAATTTTTTCTGAAAAATAATTAACATGTTCTTCGTTTACAAAGAATCTTGATTCATCATCATCTGATCTCTTAAGTAACCTCCAAACCACGGTTTGTCCTGGGTTGCCAGAATAAGTGTAGAAATGTTTTGGAATCACTCCCTTTTTTGTGTACTCTGGTTCCGTTATAAATTTTTTCACATCCGTGGTAAATTCATCGCGGACGAAGTCAGGTGTTGGTGGGACTTCAGGTGGAATTTCAGGCCATCCTAACAATGATATGATCGATGACTGGTATATATCCACGGCGTAGTCGGGAGAGTTTATCTCGATTGCAGATGACGGCGTTGGTTCGTGAGCTGTTATTGCTATTTTGGATTCCTTCCAGGTAATATGTTCTATTCTACGCGTTAATTCCTCATTGATTTCTTCGATTTTATAGTACCCGGTTGGTATTCCAACAACGTTCCAGTCCGGTGTACCATCTTGTTTATTTTTATTTGCAACCAAAAACGAATTATTTGCTGGTAATCCATCAAATGATTTTGATCTAATATTTGGCTAGCTGTGATATACACGCAGCTGTGCTAACACGATCTCGCTTACCCGAATCGCAGTTGGAAAATTAATACTGAATTCAGGCTTTGTTGAGCTTACTGTTATCATTGTGTTTTCGGCAGGGTTGAATTTGCGGCTTCTGCTGAAGTAGTTCTGTCATTATTGTTTTTATTATCTTTCAAATGGCGTTTTCTCCACCGCGTATGTATTTCAGGGAAGAACTCATTAATGATATCGTTGACTAATTTTCTTAACTCCGGGAAATTTAATTTGGTAGATCAGCTTCTGTTATCGAGTATTCATCAAAAAATCGTTGTTTATCGAGATTTATGTCGTTATCGTTAATTATTGCCTTGATTGCTTGCCGGTGAAGATATTCCATGTCGGATACGACTTGACTTAATATTTCAATTTGTTTAATGATTTCGTTATGTGCTATCTCTTGGAAATTTTGCCCTAATCGATCTCGTTGCGTTTTCTGTTCTTGATTAATGATTTCAAAGTATTTTATAATTTCAGTTATGTTAATATAAACACATTTATTCCCTCCGTTAGGGAGTCGTTCATAACTAAAACCACACCAAATACGATCCTTACCGTGAAAGATAAAATTACTACCCAACGTTGCGCTTTTTATAGCAAGTAAATGCGGTTCGTACGACAGAGTAATTATATGATATGAGTGTTTGTCCGTGACATAATCAGACTTCGCTGGTGGCAATGTTTCAGGCCTTTTCAATATATTCACGGCGACGTCGGGGAAGTTTGTCTTGATGGTTGAAAATTCATTGGTGAAGCTTACTGGTATCAATGCGGGTAGTTTTGTCATTATTTATTTCATTTTCTTTTAAATGGTGGACCTCATCGTGTGTGTTAACTATTAACGCGAATTCGGAATCTGATATTTTATCGTCGCTGAGGCTTAATGATATTAGCGACGATAATTTCGAGTATGCGCCCGTGGCTGTGATTAATTTTTCAACTGCGTCGTTGAGTTTTGTGCTCGTGCACGTGGATATAATTTTCGCGATAATATTAAAAACAGCAGCGATGGCAGCCGATGATGAAACGCATATTGTTACTGCTACTGCAGTTGTTACTGGCGTTAGCGCTGATAATACTACCCCAGTGGATGCAGCTAACGTAGATAACGAATAAACTATAGCATCCAGCGCGATTACACGCCGCTTGTATTTTATACTTTCAACGTATACTGGTCACTGATGGTTTTTAACTCTGATTGCCATTCGCGTACTTGATGATATCTATATTGCTGACTTCGTCCTTAACTCCGTAAAGGCCACTATTATTTTACGCAGTAACCAATTGAGGTGTTTCAACAACAAATTCCAGACACCACCAGTAAGATGTTGCGGTTAATTTCTTATCAGCTGCTTCATGTATAAATATTTCTTCGGTTCCGCTATTTAACACAACAGACACAACTCCAGAAAACTTGTCAGTTGAATGACGCCATGGATACGTTGTAAATATCTCAAATTTTGCAGCACTGAACACAGACAGCCTGTACACACCAGTGACTGTTGCGGTATATTTGATAGTATTATTCTGCGCTGACCATGTTACGAATCTAGATGATACCGTGTATACGATGTTGGAGTTTTAACCAGACTAATTTTGTTAACAATCTCAGGAATTCCACTTACGTCATCATCGAGTGTTTTTTTTTAATCGTATCCAATGTTGTTTTGATATCAGAGAGTTTTTTGTCAACGGTGCTCGGAGTACCAAAGAATTCCTCTGCGGTTTCATTAATTTTTCTGAAGTTTCTACTGAGAATTGTAAACATACATACGTGAACATCATACTCGGCCCGCAACGTGGATAATTTACCATCAACGGTACTGTAGTTAACGTCAACATATTTTTTTGTTGCGGTATCTTCGTCGGATGTTGGATCTCTTAACACCACTATCTTATTTCCGTTCATGTTGAGTTCACTTGTCATTGTGTAGCTGGTATTTTTTTAAACGATTAGCAACACTTCTTGCAATTTCATCTCTGGTGGTTGTAAACGATATACTTGAGTCTCTGATTTTCTGCTGTCAGTAAACACAGGGATGTAATCCGTGACCGCACCGAATACTCGTCGAATTATATCATTCCATCTGATATTGCTGTCTTTTTGCTTGCCATATCGATCCTGAAAAATTACAACCTCATATGGGTCTATCCCGGATAAGTTTAAAAGATTATCGATTTCATCTTTAGTCGCTTATGTTGATAAATAAATATCTTGTTTTTTGCCTTTCCTCGTGCTGAGAGATCCTCCGTAAATATCAAACATATTATCTTTAAGGGTTGTGTAAAACGACGACCTGTTTGCGGTATACTCGTGCACACTTTTGTGAGGTGGTTTGGTTGATTTTGATAACGCATCAAGTACATCAATTACTTCACGGTCACATATTGGTGGATCGATTAATGTTTGTGTTGGCAGCGTTGAATACCAAACTGGGATTTGAAATCCGTCAACATATTTTAGAAATTGAACTGGCGGTGCTAACCCATACGAATCGAAATAAACAATTCCACGTGGATCAATCGCGTAAGCAGCAAAATGAGTTCATGGACCATCGCTGTTATCAAGATTAATAATTCCAGTTTCGCTGGTATTCGGTTGGCTCGAGAAATAAACTCGCATAAAAACACCTCTAAATTTTTTTATATTTAATTGTTTAGCAACATCGGTGAAACATTCTGTGTTAAAAACGTTTGGGGTACCATGATGGTGGAGTTCCTGGAAGTCTTAGACCCGCTCCGTATTGTTCCAATGGTAGTCTTAGACGACCTGGCTGAGGCATATTTGACGTTTACGGACGCCTTGTTGGTTTTTGTGTCCGTGATGATCTTTTTTCAAGCTTTCCTTGCGTAAAATTCCCTTCCCAGTTGCTTTCTTTAATCGATTGCAGCAGCGATTCCAACAGCCCCTAATGCTGGTGCTTTTGCGACATCTGGTGCAGCAGTAGCAATTAATGCTGATATTGCTGCGAGAAGTGGAAATATACCACCGGTTTTAATCATGTCTTTGATGGCACTTGGAGCGAAATGAAGTTGAATTCCGGTTTTTGCTTTTTGAGCTTTATTGAAATGTTTTAGTTGAGTTTTAGTCAATGATAACTTGTTTGGACCACCACTAGCAAATTGATCTCGCTTTAATGTTATTTTTACTCCGCATGCGCTCGCGTTTTTTATTGTAATTTTTTCACCTGACCGGGAGTCAGAGTGATATTAACGTGATTATATGACATTTATAACTTACGCGATTGATCTAATTGTCCACATATTTTCCTCTGAGGCATCAATGACTCTCATTCGTCCACCAACACCTTCAAGTAATTTGCCTTATCGCTAAGTATAACAGCAATTGCTCTGTAATTAACACCACATGGGTTTATGCGAGCTAAAAAATGTATATCAGCGACAGATTGCCTAACTAAATCAAGATGTTCCAGCGAAAAGGAATAAATCGGGTACAGCGTTGTAAAATCTGTGATATTTGCAAACCAGTATCAATATTTTGATCACGTCCCATAAGTGTCATCAAACGATGATATGCACGTGCTACATAATTTTGATAAAAATTCAATAATATCTCTTCAGATGGTTCTTGATGTCCGTTTATTCTTAAAGATACTTCAGAGACACCAAGTTTGTCAAATACCATTAGATTTCTTTCTTGATTGTTTACTCGCGCAACATCTTGAAGAGCAACAAAGATATGTCTTGGTGCAGAAACGCCTTGCTGTGATGCTATATGCCAGGTAAATGCCAGGAACTTTGAACACTATCGGTAGTTGTTGTTAACCATGATAATAACGATTTACCGCCTTGATCCATTTATCGAATGATGGAGTCATAACCGGAATCCACAACAAACGTTTAAATAATATTACTTTACCAGCAGCAGCGCCATCTTCTCGTCAGATAGCATCATTATCATCACCTTTTCGCACAAGTGCAATTGTATGTTTAGCTCCAAAAATAACCTTTTGGACATTTCTGCAAAATCCAAATATGTGGGACAATGGAATTGCACATGAAAATCTTCTACGATTAGTTTTCAGCCTTGATTGACGTATTCCAAAACCTAAATTGTAATTTGGATTAGCATCATGAACCACCGGTCCCACATTGGCGTCAGCGTTGTCGGCAAAGTTTCTTGGTCGTCTTATATTATACGGTCTCCCATCGGGATAGTCAGCATTATCCTTGGCGAACATCATATTTGGACCAGCTGATCTAGTATAATCATCTGAAAATCTTGCTAGACCAATAATTGTTGTAGCAACGTCAACATTTTCTTCTATTGTCTCAATTTCTTTTCCATAAATCATGTATATAGCACGTTTGAATAGCGCCATGATTCCATTATGAACAAAGCCAATTCTGACATTAGCTCTGTATTCTGTAATAGCGACAACGTCTGTTACAAGTTCACCTTCGACTTCAATAAATGCTTCAGTGGGCAAGAAATATCTACTTGTATCCTGAACTTGTAATTCATTTCGTCCACGCTGATTTGGATGTCGTGCTTTATAAGAATAATATTGATAAACCATGTCCATGTCAAACGTTGGGTCGGATATACGTTTAAGCATTTTATTATTATTTGTTATCGTCTAAAACGAAGACCACTTCCTGATATCAGACTTTTATTTATTTGTTCAGCCCCTTGATTTATCAAGGCTGCTAGTTTTTGATTTGCGGTTTGATCTATTACTTTACTGACATTTGCAGGCATCACTTCAGTACTTGGTAATTTCACTGGTTGGACCGCTTTTGGTGAACCTCTTTGAGATTTACGTATTAATCGTGCTAGTCTGTCCTTCATTGCCAGAAACGCTTTACTGGCAACATTACCAACAGCACCAGTAAGTTTATCACGAACAACGTCAATAGTTTTCATTCATAATTGTTTTGCGATCGGTATTGCTTTCAGGGCTATCCTTCTGAATAAACCCCGAACAACATCACCGAGTCCTTCTCCGTAACTTGTTTTATAGGTAGGTAATCGTGAATTTATCACTCTAAGCGCTACAGGTTCACGATGAGCATTATGTATAATCATCTTATTTATTATTCATTTATCTAATCGCGATATCAACTAGTCACTGTGATAGTTATCAACGATTTCATCAATAGGTTGACATTAATGTCCATGATACTGCCTTGAAATAATCGTCGACAAATATCAGCTGCTTCATTGGTTATTTCCGGAGAAGTATTTCCAGCTCGTTTACCCCCAGTCAGAATTTCTAGTCGTTGTACGTCCTCGAGGATATTGTTAGGATAGGTAATAAGACCACTTCCCAAACCACTACCAGTAACACTGGTGTCAGGTATGTTGTAAAACTCTCCTTCTTCTTCATCTGGATAATACATTTCATCTTCCGTTTGTTGCAATGGTGAAGGAAGTTGACATGATGGTTCCTCCTGGGAAGTTTTTTGTTGTCGTTTTTGTTTCTGTTTTCGCTTTTGTTCCCTTTCTTTTCGTTTCTGTTCTCGCTCTTGTTCTAGTTTTTGTTTCTATTCTTGCATCATTTTATCCTATTTGTTTACTCCTGATAAATATGTGGTATAAAATATTTCACGTTTCTTTATCTGATCAACATTTCGACTTATTTTAAACACCCAATTAATTCATGCATCACGACTTACATCTTTAACATATTCGGGTTATAAAAAACTTCTTCTTGAAGGATAACTTATAGCAGCAAGCTCACCAAAATCGACTATTTCACCAGATTTCATTGGTTGAATTCTTTTTATTATTATTATATCGTATTCAGTAAATTTCTCCATAAAACCAGTTCCTTTTATTCCCTTTTTTGTTTCTTCACCAACAGCACCTTCAGATGCTTCTTCTTTAGGTTGAGATTTTGCGGTAGCTATCTCAGTTGGAAGTGCTCGTAAAATCTTTTTTGTTTGTTTAGTTCTCGCTGATATTTTTTCAGTTTGCTCAGCGGTTTGATTGGAAAGTGGAAGAAGACCTTCAGTAGCTTTTGCAACTTTTCAGTAACCGCTGTAACAGGCTTAAATAATTTTTCTGCACCCGTTGCAAATTCAACTTGTGCGTCTTGTCTTGCTTGTAATTTTTGACATTGTCTCGTACGGGAAGAATTTTTTATTGTCTCTAGTCGCTCTCGAGCTAATCTAGTGGTATATGCTTCTCCGATGTTTGCCATTATTGATATAATAATGATTTAATTTACAGCAGCAGAGAGGATGCTGTCTCAAACTTGGCACCGAAGCGATCGCGCATTTTCCTGAGATTTTTCGCGATCAGCGATAGGCTGGGTAAGTCAATTAGAGTATTTTAAGTTCGTTGACAGGGTTATCTCATACCAGGCACTGAGACAATCGCGATTTTTTTGCGATTTTCCAGGAAGGCTTATTTTGCGAAACGGAGAGTGAACCAATTAGAGTTTGTTCACCCTCTCTGCTGATCTTTGATTCAAAAGCATGGAGCGCAAGATTTATAACGTTTTTATCACTGTCCTTGTTTGATTCCTTAACCAAATTGCCATCAGATTATGATTCATTTCTTTCTCAATGAAGTAAGTCATTCCCTCTTTTTTAACATCTGTCAGACAATGATACATTGAAATGTGTGTGAAGGATAATCTTTCATCGGATCTGACGAAATGCATTAACGTTTGCATTTCCTTGCTAAATGTAATATTACTAATATCTGAGTTTTCAAAACGTAACATGTCAAAAATGGCTTCTTTTTTAATGATTCAATGGATGCACACAATATTCCAGTACTTTCCTGGCCCAATGAAAACGTTCATCCGTTTTGCCGTAAATCCGCTTGAAATTGAGTTGATAAATTGTGTCTAATGTATTAGGTATATTCTCTACACTCAGAACATTTGTCGATTTTAAATATTCGAGAGCGTGGCGAATATATAAAAAGTTTCCGGAACTCATTTCACACAGTCTATCAGCAATATCACTTTTATTATCCAGCATAAAGGCGCTTGACAGTTTTTGGAAAATTGACTGGTTGTTGTTCACATGCTTGCTAACAAAATCACGTATGTCTCTCTTGTTTCTATCATCATTAGAGGTTTTTTCCATCCGACAAAAATATTCCAGTCTCCTAACTATAGTCGGAATATTTCTAGAAGTGCGATGTCCGTTCTAAAGCATTTATTATTTAATTCGTATTTGTATCCGCGTCTTTCCATTCATCTAAGTCGTCGATGAGTATAATCCAAGTCCTTCCTGTATCAATACGTGGCTCCACTTTGGATAATGTGTAAACTATACTTTGATCCATGCATCCAACCGGATCATAATTACATTTGGTTGAGTTTAAGTAGCTCAGAACACCGTATTCGGTTTCAAGAACAGACCCAAACTGAGGAATAGAATTTGCTATCATTCCTGCAAGTCTTCGAATAAAAATACTGCTCTTTTAGTATTCAGAGCATCAAATCTACAGACATGATTTGCATGAAGCCGTGCTCTCAGTTCATACCCCGGCTCTTTAGATTCAGTACAAACAATATGTGAAATCAGAGCCGACTTTCCAAACCCCATTTCTGCTACCAATACTACTCCTGTAATGTTGAACTGATTACCAAAAACTGTATCAGAGATGTTCTGTAGCAACCATTTGCATTCGAAAATGTTTGTATGCCCCTTGATGTAATGAGTTAGATAAATGTCTGGTTTTACGCATCATTTATCATTATACCCATGATAGGTCTAGTTCCTTCTTATTTAAAATTGAATACAGCTGAATGCGAGGTGACAGCATATTCACTCTAACAAATTTCTCTAAGGGACATTGATGGCATTATTTTGTGAAACAAATTATATTAGCTACAATGGTAGTTAATCTCAAAGTATTTTGAAAGCATTTCTCCATTGATAAATGTTGGTGAATTATTTAAAAAGGTATTTTCCTACCAAACAACCAATTGTAAATATAATTTTGCTGACAAACTCAATTCTTCCATACATTGTTTGTCCAGGAATTAACAAAGCCACCCTAATCCACACTCAACAAATAAATGTTAATGCATATTTCTCAGCAAAGAACCCTAACCTAAATCACTCAATCATCTCAAATATCAACGCAATTGCTGCGCAGAATTTGAGTAAAGGAGATTATGATAATTATGTCCATAGAATCTCTCATATATTCAAATTTAGTACACTCCAACTCAAGGCATAATACATAGACTATTTGGCATTGAGCTCCACCATGCATTAAATCTGAACACAAAACTTCGATACCGAAGCGAAGAAGTTCACAGAAAATGGGAATGTTATGATTTAGGTGAAATATAAAAATTGCGACATAAGAATAATTCAACTGCTTCTTTACTGAGCACAGAGTACTAGTCCGATTGGTAATTTGTTTAAAAACATATATTTGGTTTTATAGTACAAAAGGTCATTCATACATAACCTGGTGGGGGTAAGGATGGTTGCGATGTAATCCAGATCAAATTGAGTTTGCATGTGTTGAACTATTGCAGATTTGTTTATACTTACTAAGCTTAAGAGACGATGTTATTGTGCGACTGACATTATATACAAGACAATTTTGGAGGACATTTATTGAAATTAACAATAAATCTGTACGTATAGGATTTAGAAGTTATTTTTATAACTAGTTACGGTATATGGATTATACTTTTAAGTCACTGTATCTAATATCAGCAATCTTTTGATTACTTTTCTTTTAGACTGCGCGCTCGTTGTTCAAGATAAACACACAAAAACACAATGCTATTTCTTGCATTGGTTTCTTCGCCTGTGAACTCGTGTACTGCCTTATCACACACTTAAACACATGGAAGTACATATCTTACAGAAAGCACACTTAGAGTTCCGAATTGCTCTAAAAATGTAATTAATCACGGTTGACTAATATGGACGTTCACTTTAAGAATATATACTACCTTTTCATTAACTCTTCCGATCATTAAAAGCAATGAAATTGTCAGTATTTGTCCCATAGTGATCAAACTCGACCAGCATGTCCAGATGATCTCTATCCTCCTGAACAATGTGAATTTGGGTTTAAAGTATCAACAAAGAGCCCAACAAATATTCCCATGTACAAAAAAAATTGCAGAGAGGACTTAAGAGTAGAATAAGTGATATCAATGAATCTATTATTCATTGCGAACAGTCTGACAACACATTTGTACTATGGCTCCATATTTAAAATAACTCGCTCTCCTTCCCCGAATTTTGCCTCTTTATAGAACATCCAGTGACGGAAATGACGAAATGGAACTCCTAGGTTTAGTTGTGGAACTATATCACATGCTGAAATGGAAATTATGATGAAATCGTTTTGGGATAGGTTGACAGAGACAGAATGATGTGAAATCATGAATGACTAGCCACAAGTAACGTTGTGTACTACTCTTTATAAACAATGAGAAATTCTCAGAAAAAGCTTTAAGAAATACAAGAAACACACGGGAATGGAGCTGTCTACAGGTACAAAAGAGAATAATTTTCTGTACGAGATATGATATTATGAATGCCATGGAAACACCACTGATACATGAATCATAATGAACGAGTGTGAAACACATACAGGTTCCTGTTGTGATGGCTGTTGATTGAAAATTCGTATAATTCTGGAGCAAATTACTATTCAAATGTGAAAATGATGATTACGACGATGAAACATTGAAAACGTGTTCCCGCATTTGTGGAAGAAAAAAATATTTTTGTGAAAAAGTTGGAATAAAAATGTTATGAATGTTTGAGTAATTAAAATGATTAGATTAAATGGAAAATTTGCTTAATATGAATGATTGGGTTTTTTTTTGTTTGTTTTGACCACATCCGTGATCTCATTCTCTGTCTCTGTCTCTCTCGGTCTGTCTGTCTGTCTCTCTCTCTCTCTCTCTCTCTCTCTCTCTCTCTGATATAATTGTTAAAAGCTTATTCTGCCTGTTACATCCGAAATCTAAAAATTATAAGTTAAAATGTGATTTTTGTCTGCAGAATTTGTACTACGAAGCAAATATGTTCAGACTGTTGAATGATGTAGTTTGCTTGTTACAAGTCAGTACTGCTCGGCTGCAGGTAGAACAACAGCAATGATAAACGTAAGGAGGAAAGTAAGAATTTGAGCATAATGAATAACGCTGGAAAATGATTTGTTGATGCAGGCCACATAAGTGACAACTGTATTGAAAATAATATTGTGTTCATGTGATCTAACATACATAAATTCATTTAAAACAATTACTTTAACATAGTATGTGATAAACTGCTTCAGACCTGAACGTAAATTTCTAAGCCATCAGACCAAAAACAATCCATTTAGGAGCTGAGACCGCCATAATGTACACGTAACAGAAAGAACCATATCATTTCGAAAAAAAAATCTTTTCAAATATATATAAATAACAAAGTAAACAAAGACACGAAAGAACTGTGACGCTTCAATAATTTGTGTCGTACAGGTGTGAACACCTTCATCATACAATGTTACTACTGAGGAATTCATCTGAAGCTGTAACAAGTTATGTTCATATGATATAACATGCCTACAGTTATTTACAAAATAACTACAACCTAGGAAGCTATATACCAAGGCAAGTGATGCTAAGAATGCTGACCCATATATTCGTACACCTTAAAACTGTTCCATTGGCTGAACAAATCACTTGACTCCATTCCTGGGTTAGGTTGGCCAAAGAGGGTCTATATTGCTTTTCTTTACAGTGCCCAACATGACCCATTCGCCCCTCATTACAAATATCCTTGAAATACGCAAATAGTTTTAATTTTCGGAGAGGGGTGGTGGCGTGATGGGATGAGTTCGGGATAGGTCTGGGATAAGGAAAACATTTTGGACCAAATAGTTGTACGAAATATTCTTGTTCTGATTTATAATCAAAATAAACTTATTATATATGTTATATTATTGAAAAAAAAACTTAATAAGACTGGTGTAAGAGGAAAATATATTCTGATTAGAAAGAAAGTCGCAGGCCCCTTTCCCCCGAAGAGTAAATCGTTAATGGAAAATTAATTGGTATGAGCTTTATTATTAAGTGTTTATAGTACAAACTCTTCCGAATTAAATGATGCATAGCTTACCAAACCCAGGAAGCTGATTGATTGCTTGTTGATATTACCGTAACCGTCTCAACCAATTATATCTGAACAATCAACTGCATTTTAACTTCACTTAAAATTTACAGTGAAGTTTTCATGTAAACCGAACCTTTTAAACCATACTGAAAAGTGACGAATTTTTTCAATGCATGTTTTACTATTTGAAATTAACACCAACATTTACAAAACACCATTTTGACTTCCATCGTAATTTGCCCTCAGATTTTGGAGAAACAAATCGTTCATTATGCATTGGTGTTGGGTAGGTCAATCCCACCTAAGGACTGTATATTCTGACCCTCGGGTTGAATTTTTTATATCTTACACAGATGCATCACAAATATTTTATTAATGACACATGGCCTTATTACATGAGTAAACACTATGACACGTCCATAAGGATGAAAAAATTCTTATCCTACATAGCTTTCTTGCACATGAAACTATATTTTATACATGATTAAAAAAAAACAAGTATTGTTGCACCTAGGGACTATATGTATGTAGAAGTAATCATGTTCATGTTTACGTTGTTGAACATTTAAGAGCGATGCACTTCATAAGTTGCAATCATGTAACTTTGTTTTGAAACTGCCCTGAAACAGTTTAAGTTGAAAGAAAAAGAAATGGTTGGAATAAATTATCTGACTTGTAAATGTGTATTTTGCCTCCTACATAAATGCTGGCTTGTAAATGTGTGTGCACTATGAACTACACCTACTGGCTTGCAAATAGTGTCTTCCCTTCTATACAGATGACTTGTAAATGTGTGTGCCTTCTATTCTATATATCGTTACGAGTCCATGCTCTTAAAAATAAGTAACAAAAAAGAGTGAAAAGCAAGAAGCTTTGTAAAATTCAACAAACATTTATTTCTCACGAATACAAAGTGAAAATGAAAAAAAAACTTACGGTATTGCGAATTAAAACCGACAATAATCCTACAATTACAGACACGAGTCCTAATAATTTAATGTCCTGAATAGCCTTTGCTAGAAGTCCAAATTAGATCCAAAGACGAAAGTGTCGATGTGCCTGATGTAACCTGTAAAATGCTGATGTGTCAACAGTCTTTGTTGAATCACATTAACATAATTCCAGGTTTGAATTAACTAAAAATTGTAGTGAATGAATCTGTTCAAAAGTTTTATCAGAGAATTGTTGTTGTGTGGTTTCACTCCATTGTTCAGCACAAGAAAGGCTATACATGGCGGCCAGTATTATTGGTGGAGGAAGAACCCGGAAAAAAGACCCGGAAAGAACCACCAACCCAAGAGAAGCTACTGGCAAGCTTTCTCACATACCCACATGGGCCACGCAGAGAGAGGTGAGATGGCATTTATCCGTAACAGTGAGCGCTTTAGACCACTCGGCCACTGGGGTACCCGAGAATGTTTGTATTTCCAGAGAGAAAAAAATCACTTGAATTCAGTAATTTGAGGAAATAAATTCCAACCCAAAATGAATTACTGGACAAAAAATGTAATACAAGTTGGTTGCTCTAGACCTTAAACTACGAATGAATAATCATTTCAATAAAAGGATTGTATCTTCTTCTGCCCAACATCAGGTCACAATTAACATGTTCTACAAATTATAAGAATGCCTAATGGAAAATAATCTTCTAGAATGATTACAAAATAAAATGAAAGTTATTATTGGAAACCCATTACTATAATTAGACTATCGAACATGAACTATGTCAGGTACACCATATGAATTCCGTTAACCTACACCTAGACCCAAATAAACATAATTACTTCTATTAATAATGATCCTGATATTAAATCCATACACATAGAGAATAATTTAGATATGTATTAGTTGCTTACAGAACATAATTTGTAAAAAAATCAATTCAGGTCAGGCGGCAAATAAACATGATTTTGAACAAGAACAAGTCTTACATACAATGCCAAATTACAATAGCACATAATGAAATAAACGATTAAAAATAATTAACAAACAATGTAAATTAAATATACATAACAATATGATGACTTGTAAATATGTGGTAACATTTAAATATACATAACAATCTGATGACTTGTAAACATGTGTGGTACCTTCTACATACATGGCTTGTAAATTTGGGCGCCTTCTATTATATATGATGTTATGTAAATAAATAAATAAATAAATATATATATATATATATATATATATATATATATATATATATATATATATATATATATATATATATATATATATATATATATATATATATATATATATATATATATATATATATATATATATTGCCTTCTACATAGGCATTGATCAGATAAGTCAAGACTCATATTTATCCTGACGATTTCTTTACCGTGTCTGTCCTCTATGTAAATAAGTATAGGGAATACAAACACCACGTAGCGTTGTGCATCTCATCTGTCAGACAAAGCTTAGATGCATAAAACAAGCGCAAAACTTCTGCTAAACAAGCCTATCAATCTATCTAACAGAAACATTTCAGTCCCAGATTTAATTTTCAGTCCAACATTTACCACACTAACCCAAATCGTACATCAAATAAGGTCAGGTAACTTCTAGATAACCAACTCTCTAAAATAGCAGAAGACCTTACGTGAAGAAAACGATGGGCCTGGCGTACTGGCACACTTCACGGACAATGAAAACCATTACTTATAATTAAAGTGTTGATGTAATGGAAACAAAATTTTAAACAATTTACTAGTTTATTAAATAGACCATTCTAATCTTGGCTAGGCGTGCATGAATACATATAAAACAGCAATCAGGATCCGTAAGTTGCACAGCACCAATGAGTAGACAGAAACAGTTCCCTGACAACATGGCACAAGCTGACCCTTGGTCAATAAATAATTATATTTGCAGCCTCCAAAGTGAAATCCACGGTTGGGAAATAGGTATATGATTAAACTGCAGCCTTAATGTTGATTTATTTTGTGTCTACAGCATTCACTATTAAATAAAATTGATTGTATTCTTTAGATTTTGCATTATTTTTCATTGTTTGCTGGAAATGTTTAAAACAATATATATTTAACATGGTCTTCCTGAGAGAGACAGAGAGAGAGAGGCCGTTGTTTATGGTCCTGATCAATGCACGAAGTGATCAACAAACTCAACACTAAATCAATTTGCCACGATAAGAACTGATAACAAATCTCTTTTCTAAAGCTTAAGAGGGGGTCTGTTTGTGATTACTAAGAATGAAGACTCGAAAAACGAAGCAATTGTAATCTTTGTTGTTTACAAAATATCATCGTTAAGTGCCAAACAATTTAGACCTATATATTTTTCATGGACATCATAACCTAATGTGTGATTATGAGAGAATTGCAATGCTGCACACTCCAACGTAGCATGACATCACTTACTTTATGAAACATCAAGTCTAGAACTCATCAGTTCGATTCGCCCTGATAAATAATGTTTTACTTTTCTACTACATCAGGGTAGATCCTTATTAAATTCCTTTGCTAAATTTCGTTCAGTTTTCTTTTAGGCTAAACATGAAAAACACAAGCCTAAATCTAGAGCTTGTCTAATCTCAGGCGAAATCAGCCATTCAAGTCCTGTCCGAATAATCGACTGATCTCGGTCTTATAAGATGTAACAATGCTACACAATATATATCAGAATGTAACTTGAAAAACCTTTGTAATATCACGGCTTACGACTGACTCTCTCTCTCTCTCTCTCTCTCTCCGCTGATTATCTGTATGTTTCTTCCATCCTACTGGCTTCTTGATATTTTCCGAATCTTATAAAATCGAATTTTGTTGAAAGGGTATTTATTTTTTATGTTATATTATTATTCATACTAATATTTTCGTAAACATATGTAAATATACCTGGCGGCGCTAATAGTTAAGTCTGGGAACGGTGGTCACTTTCTATGTAAAATTAAATTACATTCAAGATATTTTTGAACTCATTTTAGGTGAATTAATTTTAATGTACATTTGGAACTGATGTATAAAGATTAAGTATCGATTTTGCATTTAGTTATTGTTGACGACAAATCCAATTTTAATGACCTAAAGCATGCTTTATTTCCTGTGCTATATATGTGTAGGCACTTCCCGGAAAAGAAGAGTGTGAATAAAATCTTTAAAAAATACAAACTTGAACGAAATTACAAACTGATTAGTTAAAATTTATAAGCAGTTGCATACTTTACAAGATGGTACTTTTACAGTTCGATGTCTCAATCGTCACTACTCGTGACTGGTAAACGAAGTACAGCGCAAGATGCTTAAGGACGGTGAAAATGGCATGTATTCACGTATATATCCGTATGTTTTTCGACATTGGATTGTGTGATGTGTCGAATAGGCCACTAATAAAGAAAGCCATGACAATTATTTTTATACAATCAGTTATGTACATGTTAGAGGTGAATTAGATACATTTTTCTGCATTTTTATGGCTAGCTATTTATGTTGTTTTGTGCATGACATTTGAACATTGTATAAATTATGTGTTATCGTTGTACAGTGTAGTCATTTGCAATGATATTGTTGATATTGCAACCAGGATACAAGGAAGCAGTTAAATGTGGCTTGTGGCCTACATAAATGGAAAATACTAGACCAAAGTCATAGATTTCTTACATTTTACATTCAAACCATTATTAGGATAACACAAATGTGGCTAGATATTTAAATTCAAGATTCAAAAATTAATAAAGTTTAGAAAACTGAATTACCAACTGTGGTACAATTGATCGTTCAGCATGTACAAAAAGACACATGAGCTGGTAACATGAATCTTCCATACTCTTCAGTTTGGGGAACATAATAAGGTTTGGGACCAGAATTATGTCATTATGTTTATTATTTTTACCAAAATGCATAGAGAATTGTGTTATTGTCGTTATCATAAATTGCTGCAATAATTTATTAAAACGATAAGTAGTGTACCATTGTGCAATAATTAAATTGATATTACCAATGCGGATTTTTCCAAATCACATAGATGAGAAGATGAAGGAAGCAAAATCAATATTATTCGTTTATTCTGTGCTAGAATGTGGATTCCTTGTGTAGAAAAGAACAGCAATAGTAATGGTAGTTGTATATGTTTATACAGCTAAGATGAAGGAAATAAAATTAAATAGTTTCGTTTTACATGGTGCTCGAAAGTGGGTTGCGTGTCTAGAAGAACCGCTGTGCTGAATTGGCTTAAATGCTGGATATATATATATATATATATATATATATATATATATATATATATATATATATATATATATATATATATATATATATATATATATATAAACTGGGAATATAAAGCTTTCAATGAAGACAATGCTGAAATTTTGAAGATAGCTGCAATTTAAATAGTGACAAATATAGGCGGTGTTTCTTATCTTTTAGAAATTGGCCACCGCAGGGAACTAACAACACAAATATAAATAGTTTTACAAAGAGATACTAGAAGCATGGTGCGTTTTTAATTTCAAAGGATATATACCGCTGACTCTGAAACAACCACTCATGTAACAAAGATAACATTATATTAAGAAGAAAAATATTAGCATACAGATATCGAGTATACAGATGAATTGAATACATTGGTGATATATGTTCCTTCACGGAAACAGATTGTTGCATTTCAGTGACATTTGTAGCTACTATTCAGTAAACTATTTTGAAATAAAAGATACAAAATCTTTTTAATGAGTGTCTAACATCACTTAAAAGCAAGCCCCACCGTAATGTAAGTGAACAAGAATGTATAATGGACATGTGCATGAAAAGTAACAAAGTATGTAATCTTCTTTATAAACATAAGACAGAGCATAATGAATCGGCATTAATACTACATGAAGTAGTGGGACACATACCAAAAAGATCTATTCTTATAAAACTGGACATTTATGCAAGAGATACAAGTTACATATACCCTGGATACAAAACTAAGAACTTTTCAATACACGTTTCTAATGTGTATTATAGCAGCCAACGCATTGGCTTTTATATGAATGTTAAATTCTTGGCACATCAATGTGCGATTTCTGCGGAATGAACGAATAGAATATGCTTCACTTATTTTGAGAATGCATGCATGTAAAAGATTTCTTTGGAAAGGTCCAGGATTTTCTTAAAACAAAAATAATATAGATTTAATTGCCAATGTATTTAACAGTTATTTAGTGTACAAGGAAATGACAATGACCTAATTGATTTGGTATTAATTTTAGCAAACCATTTTATTTATGCGTTTAAATATGCTAATAAGAAACCTCTTTTCCATAAATTGTTTTGGCTCCATTCTATTTAATTGATAAGACATTTTAAACATTATCGTCTTTTCTCATCTCATAAAAACATTAAGGTAAAAAGACATGAAAGCCTTTCTTAACTACATTCAGTCCTCAGGAAAAAAAGATTATCCTTGCAAATATTTTCCCCAACATGTTGTACAAAACAAAATTTTAAACAAAGTCTTTCTTAATTTTGCAATGAAGCGTTTTATCCAGGTGATCTTCATGTCCTGAATAAAGAACTCAGATGGAACCATGTATAAACCACAATCTGCAGATGGGGCTGTCAGCGTATCTCCTTTTAACCTTTCATTTTTAACACTGCATAAGTATTTTTCCAAATATTTTGTTTATTTGTTTCCTATTTATAATAGATGATTAGGCAATGCTGAGAATATATAATAATATATTTTAATATGGAGCAGAGACTGGTGAACAATTCCCGAGTTTCGATGATAGACCTTAACGTATGTAGAGATCAAATTTAATAGTAAAATAAACAGCTAAAAAAGACCTAGTTTTAATTTTTTGTCATTATAACGAAATACCTGTAAAATTCTTTTTTTTAGGTTTATGGAGAGGTTATATTCCTGTCATAAATAACTATGGAATTAATGGGTCTATCTGATAAAACACATACACCCAACACCCTCTCTAAAGAAAAGAATAGGGACAGATGACCATTGCTGATTACACTGTTCTTTGGATTTATTGCAAAATACTCTAAACCACTGATAAATAGAAACACTAAAATTGAAAGATTTCGGAGCATTTTCCAGAAAGCATCATTCGAGAGAGTAAAAATGCTTTTTCAAATGTCCGACTGATCTGTTTCATCAAGGTAATTCATACAATCATATAAAATTCTAGTATTTTCGCGAACAAACCTCCTTTTATGAAATATTTCTGATTATCAATTATAATAGTCCACATTGAGTCTTCGATTTTTTTTTAAATTTTATATATTTAGATCTTTGTCGAATATGTCTGTTGATTCCATGGAACTGAAATTTGGAAGTTTTGTTCTTGAATCCAAAATGTAGAGATCACTATAAAATTCCACCTAAATCTTTCAAAAAGATTATACCATTCAAAAGTGAAGCCTTCAGAAATGCATTTGGTTTCATTTGTAATGTGTTTTTGTTGTCGACTTTTTTTTTTTTGATTTTTGGGGATTTGGGGGTGGGTTTTTTTTCTTTTGGTTTGAAGTATTTAATTTTGTTTTGTTTTAATGATAAACCTCATTAAAACATCAGCTTATATTGACACGAGATTTTCTCAGCAATTGTAAGCTTCTTTGTGCATATCTTCATAATATATGTTGAAGAATTTGCTCAGCATTTATTGCGTACGGAATTTTTGTACATATGAGGATTTGAACCATCTAGGTGATTGTTCGGAGGTAGTGTTATTATGCAAGCCAGTGCGAATTTACCCACAAGACCAGTTATTTAATTTAAAGGAGGTTATGATTGTTTGTACAAAATGAGGAACTAGAATTTAAATCAATAGGATATTTTCTCAGAGAGCTGTTTATAAGGGATTTCGACGGCATTAAAATGTGCAAATTCAATGTACTATATTTGAAAGTATTTGAATTGACTTTTCCTTGCGACGTTTGCATCTTGCAGATAGATAGCCAACAGTCTGCCAAAATCTTATATATCTGACACTGTGTACACATGTTATGCTAGATTATTTGAAAAGCATTTGATAATGTTGCGAAAAATAGCTGACTGTCCCTAAAATTGAAAGATCGCAAATACATTGCAACGTGAAAATATTTATGTTAATGGTGCCGTGCATCAAGTTGCTATTTATTTATCAAGTCCTGTTATGTTCTAATAAACAATGTTCTGTGTTGTTTATGGTTACCTTGCTCTTAATAAATGAAAAACTGTAACTGAGGGTCAATTTACATTCATAAGAAAGTACATTAAGGTAGTAAATGTTGTTAACTGTATGATCAAAGAAACAAGTCATGTGACCATCGACTATACTAATGTTATGTAAATGCCCATAAGTCGGGAAAGGACATGCGTTTCAACACAGACTCGTAATTTCTGACATATGCCTAACATTCAAGACATTTTAACTGCAACGCGTATTTAAAGCCACAGAGAAACATAGAATGCATACGTCTGCAGAAATCTTTCTAAATAATGTTTTCATTTACATTATGGTACTGCAGATGAATTTGAGAAGTCTTTCAGTGTTGGAAATACCTCAGCTATAACTTTTGGTAACTGGACGTTTATTTTTCTTGCTGCATGTATGTCACTTAAACATAACTTTTCTCCGGTTTCCATTTCCCGATAACGACCAGTTCGAGTCAAAAGTCTCATGTAAGTAACATTTGTGTATGACCTTGAGTCAATTATTAAAGATAAACTGTTATAATAAAAAGAAGAACGGTAAGAACACGACTTACGAATTGGTAAGTGAAGAATACGGTTACGAAGCCATTCCGACATGAATTTTGATCCTGAGTGACATATTTCATGACCAAAGATCTTATTAAATGTAGTCTTATATTCTCGAGCAAGTAGTGTGCCAATTGCCCTATAGTGTACGTTATCTTTTAATTGGAAATAATTTCTATGCTTGCTGAATGCATGTAAGAATTTCAAGGAAGTCACCACCGAAGAAGAAGTTAATTTTTTATGGGATTCCAGAATACGGATACTTTCTGGTAATAACTTCGAACAGTTCAACCTTTGCAGACACCTATACGCTCCCACAAACACAAAAATATTATGTGGAGAAAAGTTTATTTGCCTGCAGCACCGCAGGATCCCTTGAAGGCAATTTAATTTTTCCTGCTTTAGATTGTCTATGTCCAAACCTAAAATTAATGCCAAAACTATTTCACTCTGAAGTTTAGGAAAAGTAATAGAAACGTTTTGCGTTTCGAAATATACTACAGATTCATATTGATTAAAAACATTTGATAGGTACATTGGAGATATTAAATTAATATTTGTGCACAACAATGCTCGTTTACCCCAGTTGTCGTTGATGTATTCCAAACATTTTTTTAGCCCATTAGCAGCAGCCAGATGTACTAATGAGAGTGTGGCAGTTGTTGCATTACAAATAGTAGCGTATGTCAAATATCCACCCTCATTAAATTTTCTAAGAAGCAGAAGTAATGTCAAATCATAATTTGTTTTGTTATGCACAACGTGCTGTACAGTATGCAAGAGTTTAGATCCATTAAACAATAGGACTTCGTAATGTTGTAAGGATGGTTTATAAAAAGAAAATTTAGCCATAGCACCAAGCATAAGGTAAATTGAAATTAGTTTTTCATTTTTGGCTAAAAAGAGTCCTCGATCAATGAAGTACTCAGCAAGCTCATAATTCCCACCTTCAACTGCCCTGTGGAATATATTATATCCTTCCGCGTCAAAACATTGATCCAAATATGCTGGTGTTATTCCTTTTATCAACCCATGCATTTTCACCGAATCAACAAACCAAAATGAATTGTTTATGTTCAATGAAATTTGATGAAGAGGTGATTTTTCAAACGGCAGTCCGCACATGATAAACTCAGAACTGTTAGCAAAGAATATTTCCGCCATGAATGGATTGTTTCCAATAGACATGAAAGTATGCAAAGGGGAGTAACCTCTGTAATCCAGAACGTCATATGCTTTCATATATAATAAGAACGTACGTGTCAAATAAACGTTAGACCTTTTGATCGCATCGTGGACATACTTTCCGAAACATTTATTGTGTTCAGTATGCTGACTCATGATTCTTACTAAATATAGAATTGATTGTTCAACTGGTGATATATGATTCAAAAAATTCCCCGCGCTAATGTTGCTTAACCCTTCAAATATCATTTGATCTATCGAACTGTGAGGCGATTTTGCGACTACGAAATTTTCATTAGGTAAATTACCGAATGCTTCATCTAATGGAGTTCTGTTAAAGCTATTATTTCTCATAATTAGGCGCAGAAATTCGTCTTGATAGTTTAAGTATATGTTAATCATTGACAAAAAGTATCCATTACCAATTACTGAGTGAAGAATATTAGCACCGCTGGAATCCAAATGGGTAATATCTTCCGCTGTAAAATGATATTCCATCATGTCTCTTCTATCTTTATCCAGTTGAATACCATCAATTGAAGCACTAGGTAACGGAGAAATGTACAAATATTGTAAAATGCTACGGTTCATAACGTCATACAACTGAGGCAGATGTCCAAGGCTTTTGTCATGCAGCCAGATTAAATTGAATGGGCGACACAAAGCCGCGAGATGAAACGCAGTTGATCCATTACGTGTTCGAGAAAACAAATCCACATCTAGAACTTTAGATAGAGTGTTAATCATATCTACATCAGAATAACAAGCCGCATGATGAATTGGCCTGTTCCCGTCATTATCTTCCCCTTCCCAATCAAAATCACGGAATAAATAACTATTCGCTAGATTAGCCAACCCATATCTTGCTAAGAGATGCACCACAGATAATCCATTCAAACATTTCCCCTCCGAAAGCTTCTGAATCTCCAATTTACTTAATTGCGTGAGTTCATCATCTGTTAGGCCTCTTTCCACACATCTATCGGATAAGTTTGCCATAGGATATAGAATGCGCGTAGTTTCTGTTCTGTTGTATATTACGGAGGTAAGAAAGGGGGTCCTCCCTGCTCTATCTCGACATGACATTGCATTTTGACTCCGAGATACAAGCAGTTGCACGATATCAGCGAAGCCAATTCTTGATGCTGCATGAAGGGCTGTTTCGCATGATATTGTCCACCAGTCATCAAAAGGCTTCCTTTTGGGTTCTAAGTTTCTTTTACCAAACACATTTTTTGGAATATCAAGGGTTAAATATTCGGCCTGCAGTCTGTTCTCATTTTCTCTCACCCAGTAGATGCTACCGTTGCAGGGAACGCAGATATCATTTACGTCTAAATGAAGAAGGTTTTGCACAATTTGTTTATGTCCGTGGGATGCCGCGTTGTAGAGACAACGCTGATCAGCAAACTGGGGACCAAATGTCAGAAACGCATCCAACACTTTTATATGCCCAAACTCACAAGCAAGATGATGCGGTCTTACATTCATTTCATTTACAACATCTGCCAAACTTATGTTTCTGGTGAGCAGAAGATGTATTATATCTACATGGCCATACTGCGCCGCAATATCTAGTAAACCGTATCCCCAAAAAGTTCGGGTCTTTGTAATAAACACGGGATCTTCTAGATAGCCCAAAATCGCCGGTAACTGTCTACGAAATGAAATATCAGCTCCAGAATTCAATAAGGCTTGAAGAGTATCTACGTTCCCCTTTCCCGCCGCGATAAAAGCTGGGGTTACATCATCCTCATTTCGGCTGTCAACTTCCTTAACAAAGTGAAGACAAAGTTCAGTGGCTAGGTAGGAATTTACCTGACCAGCCAGTGTGTGAAGCAGTGATGTGGAGATTGATTTGTTATTAAATATTTCAGGTGGGAGGGATTTGAAGTGTATGACCAGGTCTTCTCTTTTCGATTCAGACACATGGACTACGAGGTCTATAATATACTTAATAATGTTATTGTTCTCTTCCTTGACAATACTGAACAAGTACTTTGCTATGACATAATGCCCTTTCTCTTTGTTGATAAAAAATAACGTACCCTTTCTATTTATATGTATTAACCAATGATATATGGAAATGTGCGTGAAAAACACACAGTCATCAGCTGTAGTTGTCACAAAATGATTCAGGAAATGCATTTCTTTGTCATACACATCTCTGCTAAGATGTTTGTACTCGAAGTTTATTATTTTGAAAATGCTGTCCTTTTTCATTGGATCTTTTGATGCACTTAGTACTTCCAAGACCTTTTCTGCAAATTGAAAACCTTCCCCTCTTTTACCATAGACGCGCTCAAAATTAAGTTGATATATTTTGTCCAGTGAAGTAGGTACATTTTCCATGTTTAAAATATCATTCAATTTCAAGAATTTAAGAGCATGGTGAACATATAAGAAGTTTCCAGCGGTCATATCAACTAGTTTATTAATTACATCCATCTTTACATCAAACCTCCATGATTTTAATAATTTTGTCACAATTGTTTCATCATCCTGCATATTCCTGTCTATGAAATCATAAATGTCTTTTCCATTTCTAGTATCGTTCGCACTAGCCTGAATGACATAGAAATCTCTCATTTTGCTGACAATACTTGGAATGTTTCTGGTTGTACAAATAAATTTAATCCAAGCTGGAAATCTGTATGCCGTACGCTGTAAAACACTAAGTATTTCATTTCTAGTATTTTCTGTGTCTTCACACTCGTCTAAACCATCAATAATTATAATAAATCTCTGTTTTTTATCAATACTCCATTCTATTTTTGATAATGGGAAAAGTATGCTCTGATCCATACATCCAACCGGATCATAGTTGCATTCAGTTTCGAGTACGACGTCAAACTGCGGTATTGCATTCGCAATCATTCCAGCTAACCTTCGAATAAACAGATCTGCTCTTTTTGTATTGAAGGCATCAAATCTGCAGATATGATACGCAAGAAGTTTAGCTCTCAGTTCAGCTCCAGGTTGATCAGAATCAGCACACACAATGTGAGAAACCAAAGCAGACTTTCCGAACCCCATATCTGCAACCAGCAATACACCGGTATGGTAGAAGTCTTCTTTTAAAATTGATTCAGAGATGTTCTTTAACAGCCATTGTCTTCCAACAAGTTCCAGGTGTTCATGTATATAATGAGACATGTGTACTCCTGGTTGCAGAGGATGAGAAAAATCTTCCGATAAACATCCTACAAAATATATACCACATACATTAAAGCTAATATGACTTTTAAAGTGTTGGAATGAAGCAATTTGATATACCAAACTATTAGTAAATCATACTGTGACCAGCGCATTAAGATGCACGTTTCAATAGTAGGCTATCGCTTCCATTTTCTCTAGATCAGCCATGAATTTATACCGTTTAATCACTAACCACTTATGAAGAAGAACGATACAAATATTAATAATGCCCGCTTTCTACTTGATTGAGACATGCTACACAATTTCATTGGAAATATTTTCTGAGTTACCTCTCTCTCTCTCTCTCTCTCTCTCTCTCTCTCTCACACACACACACACACACACAGAGTTAGGGACAAGGCTCATGCAAAGTGCAAATCTGTGAAGTGCGAGAGAAAAATAATATGGCCTTAATGAAACCTTTCAAACTGAACTTAATCAAGGAACATACAAGAACCTTGGCCGTTGTAACAGTACTTGTACACTATGCATATGATTCATCTATAGTGTTCACAATACGAATGATACAATGTTGCAATAGCCTGTCAAGGCTGCAGATACTTACTATAAAAATCTACATTAGGATTCTACAAAAAAAAAAACAGATTACTTCTAACTATTAAAATGTCAGAAGGCCGCTCTCCCCCTCTACCTCACGCATTGTGTTGATTGATCAGGCTGCAGACTAATCGATCAACAGAGAAACATAGCAATAGACATTGAGATATGACCTTATAGCAAATCTCCCACCACCGTCACCACCTCTTTCTCTCTCTCTCTCTGAACCATTGTAGCAAGACATTAAAAACGAGCTTAGTGGACTTTTCCTTGTGCTATTCGACGATGTCTTTGGACCTTTTGAATGGTGGTAAAATTAACAGACAACCCGACCAACGAAAAGGGTAAATATATAGATGGAAGATCAAACCAACCTTATGGTGGTTACCACTGTTTATTAAAGCATAATAATTACTCAGATTGACTGTATATACATTTCAATGCTTCTATTGCCTCTTGTTGGTTCGTCATTTTGCTTAGTTTACAGTCCACATTCGTTTCAATATACTCGCTGGTAAGTAAATCGCTGCGCGTTCAGTAAGTTTTACCCTGTGTTTCAAGTGCTCTACTTTCTTCTTTTAATCGAAATTTCATATTTAAATCACAAGTTCGTGTTATATTTATTTAATCAGTATCAATAAAACTGGAAGCTCGAGAAAACAAATAAGGAACTTATCAATTTGCCAAGAGGATTATAATTAGCCAAAACAAGATACACAACTACACTTTAAGCGGACAGGCTGATCAGGGATGTGAAAGGTTCATTCGCTCCATCAATACACAGTTGACTGTATTCAATCTGAACTCCGTAGGAAATGCTAGTACATGCATTTGTATATGATACAAATAAAGTATCTACGCTGTATCATTGATATACCAATCGTTATATAAATTTTTCATTAAAAGGAAACGAGGCATCTCTTGGGGTATCAATGACACAGCGTACATACTGTGATATATATGTGTGTGTGTGTGTGTGTGTGTGTGTGTGTGTGTGTGTGTCTGTGTGTGTGTGTGTGTACACAGAGAGAGAGATGCACACCAGTCACAACAGTCACATTATCTTGCTATTTATGTCAAAATGATATCTCGTGGGCAATGGTACACTTCAAGCAAGACATTAAGCCGTTAAAGTGGAAATAAGCAAGAGCAGATGTGACACTAGACAAGTAGGAAGTTAGACAGGTTTACTAAAGATTCATATTTCTTGCCTGGCATTGCGTCCTTCCCCGTCCAAGGAAACAGAAAGGCGAGGAGAACGATCAAGACAGTATAGATCCAAATACTTGTCGATCGAAATTTCCTATCTGAACGATTGGGGGCAATGTTCATTTTGTTACGAGGTATTGTTGTTCTTATTATGTCATTTTCAAGTACTGACACAGCTTTTGATACAATTTGAAGACGAACGTTTGCATCTTCCTGCAAATTTGCCACTTGTAATTGTTTTTCTATGTGTCGTATGCGATTGAAAATTTCTTTATTGTTTTCTAATATATCCCATTTCTCAATGTTATGAAACGTTTGTATTAATGATGACTCATTAATGGCTTGAGCGACCTCAGTTTCACGTACAAATTGTTTCAGCACAGTAAATATTCGTGTTTTGTCGCTGTCGGATAATTCCATAGATGCGTTGTGCCCGATATATTTATTTCTGAAGTCTCTGATTTTCTTTATCTGACCTAAAACAGACTGTGAGAGTCTGAAAGCATCACAACTCTCGATTATTCCTAGGTAGGTCGGCGCATCGTTCAGTTTCCCCTCCTCCCAGCATTGATGGGCGAAAACCTTGCCAAGCTCTCTGTAGTTACTTGGCCATTCGCTTGAACGCGTTTTATCCCAATAAATCTTCCTCGATCTAGGCCGAACATGTTTCGACAGTCTTGTCTTCCATTCTTTGCACGCTTCACACCACCTGTGAACGATTAACAGAATAGATCTTACTGTGAAAATACAATAATAAAATATTGAATGTATTGTTTATAGTCTTATGGTCCATTTTTACAATGCAATTTCATTTTATAATCTTCTCATGATGGTATGTACCTGATGAGTTGATGTTATATGAAAACATGTACACATTGTTAATTCTATAAATTTAAAGTACATTTCTCGTCAAATTTAAACGCTAAATGCTGTGAAAGGTCGATTAAATAGCACACTCATGTTTATCTTTTTCAACAAGAATCATCTGAAGATGACTTATCTCCCATTCCACAGCTTATGCAAAAACTTTCGCTGAAAGTACGCTATGATCAATTCGTTTTAATTTGTATACTACATATGATAGAACCCTATTGTGTAGACCCTACTTACATATTATATTTACCTTGTTTCCGCGTTAACACAAATTTCAGTACCTAAAGATACCTCTATGCAACTTGATTAACGTATGTAACAAGTATGGTTGAATCAACTTGAACGGTTCCACAGTCTTGAACCACAAATAAAAATGTTTACATACTGACGGATTATGGACAGAGAAACGGACATACAGATTTAGCAATAGTTATACCGGTGCGAGGGTGTGGGGTGGGGGTCAGAATGACAAGCTTATTGTCAAAAAGAAACATTTGGTGCATCACTTATTTCAGATACTTTGTATCACTCTGCAAGATTTTCGTATTAAAATTCCGAAAGGAATTCAATCAGTAGCTTGAAGAAAACAGGTCAATCGTTCAAGAAAGATATTTGTAACATATAACGCCACATTTCCAATGACAGCACCTCTGTATATAAATTAATATTAAATATGTCTGCTTTTAACACTAATTTAATTCTTAAATTGTTGGGCTGTGTTCTCCAAACAAACGCAATATATTCCCAACGTTTCCTCATGACCCGCAATGATATGCACATTTTAACGTTAACTCCCCCAATAAATATATTTTAACTACACACAATTATATTTGTAAATATGTTGACATGGTCTTTTGACCTTAGACAGTTCTTGAAGAGAACTAATGACCCACGTCCGGGCCATCTTGTTGTGTCGAATAATTTTTGATAAGGGTAAAGTTCTGATAAACAGAATTATTCATTCCTACTTTAAGTTCAGTCTCAAGAATCATTGTGTTTGTGTTCCGATATAATTTGAGAGGAATCATTTATCTAAAGGCTATTCATTGGAATTACAAAGTGTCCATTGACACTTTTAACTAAATCACTATTATGGGATTATTGTGAGTTTGTTCAAAGATATGGTGGATTATATTATTGTGATAAATCAAGATTATTTGCACATCTGCTCATTCAAGACTATTGGCACATCATCACATTCAATATTGCAATTCATTCGGAACATTCTATACAATTTTAGACTTGTGATATAACTTTTAGGATTATTTGGGTTTTAATTCACAATAATGTAAGCTCCTTTTAAATTTTCGCTTTTGCGTTCTAGGGAAATCAATTTTTTGTTGAATGTTACTAAACATGATGGTTTCGCTTTTTAGTATTACATATTTGAAGACTATAGAGACATAACAATATACAATTATGGTTGACGGCATGATACATATTATAAATTTTACATACAGAGCACATTAATGCTGAGAGATTAAAAAAAGAAGGTTACCACCCAAGTCAGGGCATTTGAAGGCAGAGTCCGCAGGCTAAAGGTCTAAGATTCCTCTTGTTATGAATGTTATTGAGGTAACAATTCTTGCTCAATAAAACTAATACTGCATCGTTTATAAACAAAGACAAATTTCACTTGGTACCAAAATCATAAATAAGAATATTCAGAATCAATTTTACACCATACTGAATTAAATTCACATATTTGAGTATATTAATATTTAAACTGTGGAAATATGAATTATAATACAACTTTGTGGGAAGAAAATATAAATATTAAATCTTCTCTCTTATTTGATTTAAATTATATTTTGGACTGCCTACTATGGATGATCTGTCGAAAAAGGATTAAACACAAAGGAAAGAAATATGTAATGTAAATTCTAAATCTGACAGTTCGCAAATATAAAGAACTGATACAAAGTGTGCAAAGTAATGACATTTCTGTGATCCTAAGTGAATCAAGTATATTATGCTCAGTACATTAATGCTATTCTCTTGTAGCAGCAACGGAAGAGTAAAGTTCAATGTCAAATCGTCCATTGTTCTTTTGTAATTTTTCATGCCAGTACTCAGTGTCATTCTTCAAGAGAGAGAGCTGTAATGTCACCTTATTCACCTATATATTACGCGTGTAGATACCTATTTAAGCCAGTCTGGAAACTCAAATATTCAAATTAGATTTCCGTTCTTAGTAAGCCCGTGTCGAAGCAAGTGTGTGCAAGACTGATTGGACTCTCTAAAGGATACACAAGCTTTTGGAATCTTCGATTCGCTTGGATGTCGACAGCTGAACAATTTTAGATATTCTTATTGTAAATATATTGCGTTTAATCAATTGTATGAGAAAACCAAAGGAATGAAAGAAGAATATTCACGAAGGTCATGTATCTGTTTGCTGATTTTCATACCGCTTTCTCTAAATCTTCTTAAATGCCCTGCAAGGCAATATATTTTCCTTTAAATCTTTTGATGGTAATGCCAATTTTAAAAATGTACAAGCGTTTCCTGGATGTCCTCATGGTGTGGTAAAAATAGTCAGATTTACAAGTGTCAGCAAGGTGTTTTTGTAGCTCTACACAGCAGAAGGTAATAATAATTTAGAAAACGTTTTTAATATTTTCGGGATGGCCTGGTGTAAGAGCTATGAGTTGGAAACAATTTACAGTATTTTCTGTTGTGTTTGGTGTGATTTCGTATCTTATTGTCTGGAAAACTCTAAAGTGTAAAATTGAAACGTGTTTATGTCCGTCCTTCAGTGCTTACTAGTCTTAACACCACTTCTAAGTTAGAACCTCTCGTGATACGACGGTTAGAATTGACTCAGATGCCGATTGTAGCTGCTTATTGTATGTTGTCTTTTTTTTATCCAGTGTATCTACGTGTATATATCCCGTAAGCAGAACTATTCAACAACACTTACCACCACTGAGTTATCAAACCCAACTGTTATGTCATCCGTAATTGGATCAACTAAACAGAATAAATGAATAACACTGGACTTCACTGATGCATCAGAAATTGTCACCCAGCATACAAAATGATTGAACAACACTGGCGTTACTGAGTCTGCCACAAATCTAAGAATTTTAATATTTCCCAATAAGCCAGTCACTACATATGCAGCATACTAACTCCGAGAAGCATATATGTCAGAGCAAAACTAAACTCGTCACATCCAAACTCAAATGGATCCGTGAAATGTGTAGGGATGAAAGGTGTAATTCTTTCTGATACATGATTAAAATTAGAGATTTACCCAGCTTATATGTGTGTGTGTGTTTATATTTTTTAAAATTTTTATTCATGCCTGTACATTGCAGTGATTATCTGTAGGAGGATATAGTGTCAGTGCATATGGTCTATTTGAAGATATCAAAGGGCGTAAAATTGCATAGGAGCAATAAACAGATGGTTGGGTATGTGTTGAAAGTTTCTAATAATAAAATTATTGCTAAATATGTTGACACGATTAGGCCATTTTCCATTAGACAGGTCGGTCAAGTATTATGTTCATTTGGCTATAATATTATTTTGAATAATTGTGAATTATACAAAGTAGTTCTGGACAACGCAGTTTGACAACGTTACGATTCTTGGCAAACCAGTACAAATCCGATTCTGAAATTTATACGGAACTATTCATTCTTTTTCAGGATTATTTTGAGTTCACTGCATAATACTGTACGTTTCTCACATGTTCATATAGAATTTTGATAATTAAATTGTTTTACAAAACTTTTTGGTTCTACTTCGTTCTGTTACCTAGTTCAGTACCATAAAGTCATGTGTGTGTGTGTGTGTGTGTGTGTGTGTTGGGAGACAAGAGGGAATTGTTACCTAATTTAAAGTAGTATCCCCATCAAAAAGAAAACCAAAACCACAACAGTTACATTGTGATAACTGTAATGAATTACCA
The DNA here is from genome assembly GCA_028554795.2 of Sinohyriopsis cumingii. Taxonomy (NCBI): domain Eukaryota; kingdom Metazoa; phylum Mollusca; class Bivalvia; order Unionida; family Unionidae; genus Sinohyriopsis; species Sinohyriopsis cumingii. Next base: position 113,619,901 of record CM068834.1, on the reverse strand, counting down.
AATTATCTTTTTAGTTGCTGAATTTTCGTTCCCTGTGATAGATTGTTTCCTTAATATAAGATGTCAAGTGTTATTGCTGTCCGTATGATGCTTTCCTGCAGACAGGAGGATGGCTTGACTGCTTGTTGGGCTGATGAAATTGGGGCCAAAGGATAAATGATTTTACCTTGTTGCGGTAATGATATAGGGTATAGAGTGCAAAAACAACACAGTGAAGTTACTTCTCCAGAAGTCGGCTATCATGGTATGATCCAAAAAAGAACGATTAAAAGAAAAGCCTAAAACGCATTAATAGAACTGACCTCGTGAACTCTGATCATCGGGATTCTCGTAAAAATCTCTCTCTCTCTCTCTCTCTCTCTCTCTCTCTCTCTCTCTCTCTCTCTTTCTCACACACACACACACACACAATATCCCTCGCCATAGCAACTGCCGAAATATTAGAAGTGTTTTTATGGGGAAAAAGACGGTTACTATCCTTTCTCTGCTAATTTGATTTAAATATATAGAAACTTTAGACTCTACCTGGGCAAAGGAGTCTATCCTGATTATCCTCAGCACAGATACATTTGAGAGTGCTGATTTCAGTAGAAACAGGAGCAACCGAATGTTGGTTCTTGGTCAAAAACCCAGATGAGCAGAACAGAAAGACCACGTCGTAGCTATCACTGAACCGTAAAGAACCCTTTTCCGCTCATAAATCACTAATTTCATTCGAGCTCCTTGGCCACGATATGTTCTCGAACGTATCTTTAATCAATGGTTAATGAGGGGGCTTATATAACGGCTAAATAACACACTAGAAGTTATATCAGTGATTAACGTACAAGGAACTAATCTCTTTGAGCTTAAAATACCTGAAAAATGTGGGTCTTACCACATTATAGCACCTATAGAGAACTCCAGAGTATTGAAGAGGTCTGCTCCAAGGCTCTTAATGGAGGATGCTGAGCAATGTGTTTCATCGAACTGATACAAGACAATCTGCAATTGCAGTCAAAAGAGGAGTGGATTTACATCGCCAATTACAAAAAAATTATTCACGTGGTATATAAAACCTTTGTGAAAAGATAATTTGAGGATCGTGATGAAATGAGGAACCCTCTTTGCTGCGAAGCAGATCCACTCTTAGAGATATTTCCCTGAGATTTGTCGTTCAACAGGCCAATTGCTTTGACCATGGAGAAACTATTGAGAAGAGACCTGTTTTTAAAAGGTTAAGTCTCTTTGACGAACCTGATGCATTATTTTCAAAGGTTGGATATAGTAGGAAATACGGTCGATACCGCTTCAGACTGAAAGTGTCTCTCTAGTCTGGCATATGAAATACACACATAGACATCTTTTTGTTGCGAGCTAATCTGGAATATAACTTCCTCATAAATGAAGAAACGATCTCTTCTACCGACTTGTGAAGAAAACATTCCGTGAGTACTTCTCGTCTCCTTTGTGTACAACCTTACCGCCAGAACATTTATCTTGCCGGAAAGGCGGAGGATTCTAAGAGTGATCGTCGGAGGAGACGTCAGACCTCGAGGACGAGAAAAGGAGTATGAGCACCCCGTGGTTATTTGAGGTGAGTTACGTTGCGACCAGTGGGTTTTGTATAAGGTCCAGGACGCACTTATGTCTTTTACGGTTGACGAACATTTGAAGTGCCTGTATAACAGCTGCCATTTCTCGATTGTTAATGTATGGGGATGTTTTTTCCTGAAACAAAAGGCAGGACTGACCACTTGGGATTTAGGTGAGCCCCCAGACCTAAATTTGAGGCATCGATACAAAGGGAAAGAATGATGTTCTCGCAATTGACTGGCAAGAAATCCGTTCCCACGTAAAAGAAATTCTGAGAACTAATTAGATGCGAATTCTCCTGATTGGGCATCAGGCATAGAGGAGTCACCATCGCACAATATACTGATAAGTCACTTAGTAGGGCTCGTCTGTGCACGAACTGCATCCACCACGGTTGACGTACTGGAGCATGCGAACCCGCATGGACCTTGAAATAAACCACTATTACACCAGTCACTCTGGCGAAGGCTATGGGTGTGGAAGCTGGAACACCCCATATTTTGATCTTCTGTCCCAGGACAAACCACTGGAACTTCCTTTGGACAGGATGATGAGGATGTCAAAATATGTATCCTGGAGATTTATGGAGACATTTGGCCTGATGATGTTCTTGGCTGAGACGGCTGGCTCTATACTGAAAAGCTCTTCCAATGAAACTTGTTTTAAAAGGGAAGAAACTATGCTGAATCAAAATGTTTTCCTTTCTTGCAACTAAAAAGATTTGGGAATAAAATCCTGGACGTTGTATTTTCGTCACATTCACTACAGAGCTCTAGAAAGGTGTACACATTTTTCTCTTTGAAATGCCATTTGGGAATGGTGAAAAGGGGAGACGGGTCCTAGAAAGAGGCGGATGATTCTGAAAGAGGAACAACTGGTAACCTGTTATTGTGAAAAGGACCCAAACAGACTCTAAGGGGTCCAACCTTGCCTCCAAAAAGAGATTGTAACTAGCATCTTTTTCTATGTTAAATAGAAGAGAGCATCAGAAGCAAACGTGACTCCCGAGAAACGTTTACTGCCCTTATCAGGTAAGAATAATGTCCTAGAATTCCTCCTCTGACCTTTGTGGCTATATTGTCGTAAGAGAGAAGTGCGGAAGGAGTTTCAGACTGGGTTTGACAGTTCTAATAGTTTTCTTGTTTCTAAGAGCAACCGTTGTTGTTTCTTAACAGATGTAGCTGAGTCCGATATAATGGTCAGGGACAGGTGTTGCGTACGTTTCCAATCTTGAGAGCCTACTGTATGGAGTACCGTATCCGACTAACGTCTCCGCGTTGTTAGTGGTTGCCTGTTAAAGACATTTGATGTGTTCCTACAAAACCTTTTATGTCTCCGGGGCAGCATCCCTACAGTGGTAAAGAAACTTTGTAGAGAGTTCCATGTACATTCACGGCATTCACAGCAACTGTCGTATGTCTTTGCAAGGGCATCAAATAATTTATGCATCACTGATGGAGATGATGCTTCCTCCTTCAAGATTTGGAGATAAACAGCCGAAGAAAACTAGTATCGGACCGATATCAGGTCCAACGTAAGCGGTATCACGAACATCCTATATAAGCTGTAGCCTCTATCAACCCCTATCCTGCGGGTTTTGGACACTGACCTGCGAGAAAAAGCCAATTCATCCTCCGTCACCTTAAACCCATAAGGTAGGATGAAAGAAAAGACCCCAACAGATGACAAGGACTCGACATGATGGATTCTTTTAAAATCTCGTCCGAGTTCATGAAAATCAACAGATGCTCATCTTGTCCACCTTACTGAGACGAAGCTGAATTATTTCGTCTCATCTCCCTCCCGTGAGAATTGCTCTTTCTGACCAAGAATTGGTGGTCGCGTTTCCTCTCAACGGGGCGGAGGAAGGAATCATCTCATTGATCCTTTCTTCAGGTACAAATGGATTAATAATTCCTTCTCTGCACTGTGGACGACGACTGGCAGTCCCCTTCCCTCCCTTCGATATCAAGGCTTGAAGAAGCGAGCATATCTAGGACGACACCAGTCTGTTGTTTCATGGAGTAAGGGCTAAGTCATCCATGGTATCACAGTCGGTAAATGAAACATGGCCGACTCAACACCGGGTGGTAAGTGTTGCAAAGCTTAGTTTGGGCTGAATGGGAACATTGAAAAGGAAGGGGTCTCTACCCGAAGTATTTACCTAGAGAGATCCTCAACACTCGAAGCCCGTTTCCACATAGAACCCTATGAAACATATGGAAAGGGGATTATGGAACCAATCCTTTCCTATAAGCCGGGTCTACAAAACCCATTACAGTCTGAAAACCTCTATCTGAAGTTCAGCATCCGTCGGCGCTCATTGTTTGGCGACCAAGGCTTGGTTCTCCGTACTCAAAGACCCCGGATAGAAAACAAAAATTTCGGTTCCGCGCACCATACCCGGTTATTGGCGCCCGGTGTCCGACGCACGCTGTATGTAAAGTGTGTGTGTGTGTGTGTGTGTGTGTGTGTGTGTGTGTGTGTGTGTGTGTGTGTGTGATGAGAAGAATCGTTTGAAAATTAAAAACCTGTGATTGATTCATTATAATCAATAAACCATAGAGTCGGTTGATAAATAATGTAACCCAGTGTCTGGGATTTAATTATCTTGGTAGAAACGCCGACAAAGATTAGTTTTCTCACCCAAGTTTCTCTATATATGATATAATGTATTATGTGTGTGTGTGAGTGAGTGTGTGTGTGTGTGTGTGTGTGTGTGTGTGTGTGTGTAAATTAATCAATTAGTTTCACAATTGTAACTGTTTTGCTAAGTCCCTACTATGAAGCCGGGGTGGGTTGGTGTGAAAATAGACAAAAAGACATTTGACGTTATGACATTTGTATATCATAATTTCTTTTCATGCCCAGTAATTCTTCAGTGTTGTCAGGATGAATTTGTTTTCAGAGATTGACCAATGGGCTAATTCCTCTGGATTAATGATAAAGCTTGGGACTAATGTTGATTGCATATCTGAATTTGTCTTTTCATGTCCGGCAAGTGTGTATTTGATTGTAGGTCTATAATCTCAATTATCAGACATCTTGGACCATCGACTTAGTAATTTATTGCATTAACCACCAGCATCCCGACTCCTCGTCCAAGTGGGACTGGTCATAAGTAAATATCGTTGCCCTCATCTGCAGACGGGAGATGTAAAATAACTGCACAATATAATATTCAATTTGTATTTGTATAATTACTACAGTATATTACAGATTTCATACGAAAATATATTAAAGTGTGAAAACTTTATGATTCATGATGTGGATTCAAAATCGCATGTTTATTTCATTTTTTACGAGATTCCCTGCGGAATGTGATGAAAGTTTATCCCAATACATAATGAAAAGAAAAAAAAGAAACAGTTGGGAAATGGAATCTTGAATTCATCTTGCATAGTTTGGAGAAGAAAAAAGATTGTATCATCATTTATTGACTCGGCTGACCGTCCATGCGTCAAGTATCAACAATGCGATGTGTGTAAGGTGTTTTACTGATAATTTACTCCACACGTCTTCCACTTGTGCAAACGCAGAGAAAGATATAATGGTATTAACTGCGGAAATATGGGAAACGGGTGGAGGCGGGTGAGCTAAGATTGCATGGAACATTGTATTAAGAAATAATCATCAAAGTTAGTTCCGATTGGTGCATTGCATAAGAGTTGTAGTTTCAGTCATATTTAAGAAAGGGTCGAGTCACTTGGATACATCGGAGATTAAGTTAATTTATGTTTAGATTATGTTTGCATTTTTCATGACTTTTGTAAATATGTGATACACATCAGTGAAAATCTATATATTGTGACTGGTTACCTCCTACCCATATCTAGTTCTTGCAGAATTATCTCTCTTAAGTGTTGTCACTGCTTCACAAAACATTGACATTGTGCTCTGTGGAAATGCTATTGGTACAGTGATACCATAACTATCTTCCTCCACCTTAGTGAAAGTACCGAAGGTCCATTCCTTTTACTATGATGCATTGCGCCGATGTTAAATTACTAACCAATTACTGCAGTTCAGGGGTGAAGTTTCCAAACTAGAAGTTGTGAGAATGTAGTCAAATGTTGTGCCAATGACGTCACTGCCTAAGCAAACGACACAGCATTTACTAGTTAAGGGCCTACGTGATTGGATTGCTATTTCAGGTACCAGCAAAGTCAAATGTTTGTTTATATGGGTGAAGTCACAGGGCGTGTCGGTCATTTTACATACCCGACGAATCTGCCAATGTCAGCGTTTAGCTGACTACCGAAACTTGCTGACCGTTGTAAATGTCAGTTAATTTCGCTCATTTGCAGATTTCTTGACCAAAAGTGACTGTTTGGATTATTTTCTAGTCGTTGTCTTTTTCTTAATATGTTGACAGAACCCTTTTCAAAAACGCTGCCCAGTACTCGATGCAACCGGTGGGCACTGACAGACTGTTTACAACACATGTAATAATATAAGCCGTAATGTTGTGTAAGTCATCACTATTTATATTATACTCACGTGGTCGTTACTTTAAGAAGAATAATGATAATAATATTATTATTTATTATTGTTGTTTATTACTAGCAGTAGTGGTTTTAACTTATTCAATAAATTAAAGATAATAAGTATGATATAATTATTTTAATAATAATAATATCAATAATAGTGTTTATTTACAATATAGGCCACTGGCCAATAGTACATTTCCATACATCATGCGGTACAAAAAGATGTTATAGTTAGTAATAAAAGAACATCGTATTTAGAAGAAGTAATATACATGAAAGTAATCTTTATGGCTTTTTCGGATATAGGTGAGATACAAGTATATACTGCACAATAATCAAACAAACGGATTTAAGGGTAACCCTAAAACTTGTTTGGAACAAGATTCGTGATATTGATCTAAAGTCGTATGTAGCAGAAGTGGTTGATAAAACGGTTTCTCTAACCTTTAAGGCTTTTATAGTAAGCACTGCTAAATTAGCCATCAGAAGTTTTCTAGTACCATTGTGTATAAAGCACCTAAATGTTTCTAAAGCTGGATTTTTATGCACAAAGGTGGGCAAATATTTTTTTCGTATTTCTCCATATAGCGGAAAAGCAGTAATAAAATGAAATTCTTTTTTCATGTTAAGCTTACAAATTTAACAATATCTTTCCTCATAGCAAATCTTCCCGTATTAACTCAGACTGGCAAGTTCCTCGCTCTGAGTAAAGTGATTATATAACAAAGAGCGTTATCTCCCAACATTTCTAGATATTTTTGACAAGGAAATTTTACCTCCGATGACCAATAGAAACGCAATCTTTCCATCAATGTAATCTCATCCTGCAGCTTGTGTCGAAAAATGTTTTCACATCTCTGAATGTACATTCTAAGAAATATGTTTTCATCATTTACATCCTGAGTACACCAAACATTGCCAAATCCAAATGTAAATAGAAGCTTTTTAACATAGCCTAGCTATTGCAATGCCCCTCCCCCCTCTTAACTGTAAATTGAAGAATTGTTTAGGATATCTGTCTTCTTGCATTTTAGAATTCTTAGCCAATATATAAAAATATGTTTATATATTATACACTGCATACTAATTCTTCCTAATTCGTTATATACGAATGCTTTTGGAGTACATGTAGATGTACCAATGATATATTTACAAAATGACAATTGAGCTTTTTCAATATCATTGGCGTCATAAAATCCCCAGACCTCGGCTCCATAATTAAATATGGGAACTATCTTCGCGTAAAAACAGACGAAGCCGTCCAGTTACAGGTAAGCTGCCAAATTTTGAAAGATTTTGTTTCAATATATGCACAGCCTTCATCGCATGCAAGGATAGAGTTTTATGGCACATATACCAAGAGCTTTTTGAAGAAAATATACATCCTAAATACTTATTATATGATTCAATCTCTACCATAGTACAACTTTTCGTAACTTCTGAGACAGCCACCTCTGCGAAGTACAACCACTCTTGGTTTTTTCCTTCATGTTCACCTATAATTTTCACGTTAGGCAATATGTATAGAACCGATTGAGCATATTTTGCAACTGGTGAGCGGTGTCAACAAAGACAATTAAATTGGCAGCATACAACTGTGAAAATAGTTCTAAGGTTTATATAGACACTCCTCTGTTTCCTTCAGCTAAAAATGGTTTCAAATCATTCCAAAATAAAGAAAAAGAAAAAAGGCGATAAAACAACCTTGGAGCACCACCAAAGGGCAATCAAACATATCGGTAATAAGACTGTTGGATTTAGCACATGCTTTCACATCAATATAAATTGCCCTAATGATTCTTAAATGTTTCCACTAATATTTTCACTAACTAGCTTTTGGTACAGTAAACATCTCTCTATCCTATCAAAGTCTCTTTTTCATAGTAAACAAATAATGCATAGAATTACGTTTTCTTAAATATTTACAAATTAATGTATATAGTATTTAATATATTATCTGCTGTGGAATACCCCGCTCTAAATCCTGCTTCCTCTTTGCCCAGTAATTCGTTTTCCTCCACCCATTTATTTATTCTGTTATTTAAAATCTAGGTAAACACTTTGCTTAATACAGGTAGTAAACGAATGCCTCTATAATTGGAGGGTTCTTTTGCATCCCCTTTCTTCAAAATTGGTATGATGATAACAGTTGCCCAATAATCTGGCTAATATCCAACATCGAATAGTTTATTAAATAATATTCTTAATATTGGTGATATTATGTTGCTCGTACAGGTAAAGAAGTCGCTGGATAAAGCATATATTCCACCAGCTTTGTTATGATTCAGTTTACTCAATGCTAGGCGTACCTCTTCTGTAGTGATTGCTCTATCTCAAGTACCGTGATTTACTTGAACGTTTTCAGTTTCCTGTATCTGGTCAACAGAATTGGAAAAATTAAAGAATTCCGAAAAATATTCATACCAAGTTGCATGATACTGTTGTGCATAAAAGCACTTGGGTTCTTTACAAGACGCCAGAAGAGTTGTGTATCTTTAGAGTATAATGCAGATAAAAGGCTGTTTCTATGTGTTAATTCATGATAGTTTTGCTTGCTTCTTGTAAGAGATTTATACATATTTCTATAAAATTTATAATCTTCAAGTGTTTCACTTTTACTTATTAGTCTGAACTGTTTTAGATATATTTAGGCTTTGTTTTAGGCGTTTGTGCAATCTGTATTAAACCAAGCCTAACATTTAATAATTCTTCTTGGATAAGTACTGCTAGAATTTGCTTTCTGTTGATTGTTTTCATTGTGCTTGCTGCATCATGGTAAATATCAGTAACTGTTGCTCTAGGTTACCCATGTAGAGAAGTGAAAATATAATGTCTATGTGTATTGATTCCAATCTCTCATCTATGTCAAAGGATGATATATTTTTAAAGCACATACGTCGGCTAAGACATAATCCATTGTTGAGGCCGAGTTGCCATGGATACATGTAAATTTCCCTATCCCTCTACCTGATCCACATCTGCCATTAGCGATTGTCAATCCAGTCATTTGGCATATTTGTAGAAGTTTACTCCATAGTGATTTATCTCACTTACGTCTTGATTAGCCAGATCATATATTACGTCGTCTTCTATATAATTCAAGTCTTGAAGTTAGTCCATAAAACTATCATATTTTATATATGGTACACATAAAATATGCAATGGAAGGTAACTAATCAATATCATATAGTTTAAACCTTTTCATTGTTACATCAGATTTTTGAAGAGATAGCTTAATATTAATCTATGAATAAACATTTAGGACACACCCTTCTAATCATATGGAAAACATGTGAAGCAGTCTCGAAATCAGCAAACTTAAAATAGAATATATAGGAGTTTGAAGGCACACAACTGAATAATATTGAAAACTAAAAGTTTAGTTAAAAAGTGAACTTTGAACTGCTAATCCTATATATGAGTGAAAAAAGAGATGCAAGGTTGAATGGATGCGATTTTAGGATTTTCACCGATTTGTCTTACGAACACTCTACAGCGAAAGATAATAATGAAAACAAAACAAAAAGCTTTTCAGAGCTTTTTATATCTGTAAGTGAAAAGCATGTAAGATGCTATTGATTCTCTTTAACATTTTGATTAAATTTTTATGTCTTCAAAGATTTCAATTAGGAACAATCTACAATAAAAAGAGTGCCGCCTGATGCACTAGGCATGGAATGGATAACATGTTTCAAAGATCAAAGCAATGCAGTATAGTTTTGTCCATACCGAAAAAAAAACTTCCATTATGGCTGGGCCTATAAGGATTGATATTGGTTGGACTATGAGCATTAACAAAAGTAAAATTATTGTATTTTTAATCAAATGGTGTTTTCATATGATTACTTTGGAAGCCGAATTAGTGCCCTGGGTCGTATATGAGCCCAATAAAATACCAAATGAATGTTGTTTTCTTGTTTCAGGGCATCATGTTGGTGGTTTTACTGTACAAACCACAATTTCGTTTTATTTTTCCTTGTTCATAATCTACTCGGTAGATTGCTTAGGCTATTAAATAAGAGACAATAGTATGGCCAGATGGCAGAATGTCATATGCTACTACCCAAAGATGGTGGTGGTTGGGAGATGGACAGGAAGAGAGTCTATATGTACGCCACATACGTCAAAATCGCCGATGTGTCAACACTTCATCATTAAACTAAAGAGGTTCATTTATAATTCAGACCAGAATAATGCAATTTTATGAATCGACCGAGTTTATTGCAATCTGATTGAATATAAACAGTCACGTGATAATGAACTGGACATTTTGTACACATCGGTTCTGCGCTCTAAATTTGTTTACAGGTCATTTTATGTAAAGCTTTTAATCTATATCAAGGCCTTACACCATAATAATAAGAAGAGCAAATCCACCCACCCATATCCCACCAGCTGTTAGTAAAGGTCATAGTTATTTAACAAACAGCTGATCTCACTAAAAACGGGATCCGATTTTGCTTTAAAAATATCGAAATGAGTAGAAAGGAAGAACGAATGCTTAAGCAACACGTACCATACGCAAGTGTACCATTTCTAGAAAGGAATACCCTGGTTTAAACAACAACAACCAAACATTTTTTTAAATGGACTATACTAACTTATTTGTATGATGCGTTCTACCATGATATCATATAATACTATATAAAGAGTCGACCACTCTGGGCTAGTGACGATGAGGCTATGTATTCTGGCGCAGTGAAGAGGCTAATGAAAGATGTTGTTGATGTTGTTGTTGTTCTAGGGTTTAACGCCAGTTTTCAGCACAAGATAGGCTATACATGGCGGCCAGTATAACTGGTGGAGGAAGAACCCTGGAAAACCCAGGGAAGAACCACCGACCCACGAGAAGCTACTGGCAGGCTTTCCCACGTACCCACGCTATCCGAGCCTTGACTCGATCCCACGCAGACAGAGGTGAGATGGCAGTGATCCGGAACGGTGTGCGCTTTAGACCACTCGTCCACTCGTGGCCCCCTAATGAAAGATAAATGAGCAGCAGAAAAGCGAATTCTTTGCTGATGAAATCCGCGATTATGACGACAGAAAGGAAGAAAGTTGGAATTATATGGATAAAATAGTCATGGCTCGGTATTATCGATGTGTAAATTGTTACCTAACCACTCGCAAAGTTAACACAAAGTCCTTCGTATACATCCCTACATGATTTATGTCGCAATATATTCTACAGAAAATTTTACCCCAAACCGGAAACATACTAATTATCTAAAATCTTTTAAGTTCATAATCAAAGTTAGGTTTAAAACTCAAATCCATGTAAACAACCTATTTTTATAGCTTACAAAAGATTATTTTCGTACAATATAATCTACAATTATGGACACAAAATTGTTCTAGAATATGTTGTTTACAAATGATCATAACAATCTACAATCATGAACAAAAGAGAAACACACAATATAGATATACATAACAATATATTGCTTCATTTCAGATGTCGAACCATAGAATCAAAATCTGAAATTAGACAGCCGATGTATCTAGATAGGTATACCAGTTACAGTTGTGAAAAGCACTATGTACCTGCCCTACCGTGGAATTTTTTTTCTAGAGGTTTTATTCTTGGGTAAGCTAAGTATTACTCCTTGACTGTTTGATTCCACTTTTTGGGTATTCTTGTTTAATAATTTTTAAACAATTAACAGCTAAACGCTATGATCACCTTGGTAGCGCTTAATAATAGCTTCTGTGGTCAATTACTGATTAAATTTTGACGTCCATTTATCGTGCTTTTGGACTGGTTTTTCAACCTAGCACCTCTTACTCAAATCAAGTGCAAAATTTTCCCTTAACTTTCACCTCAGCATTTTAGTTCTTCCTGGCACAACTCAGTAAAAAATATCTCGACCTCTGAAACACTTTAAATGATTCTAAGCAAGATGGCGTGTTTCTGTGTTATTTTAGGGAGCTGTGTTTGTTACTCCCTCCGTACCACCTATTATTGAGACCAGACCAAAAACTAGAGTGGTTGGATCATTTACATAACTTCAAAGAGTCTCATCTTGTTATTCTTCAGTGGTAAGATCTTCTTTACACCCAAGTGTATTTATCTCCAATATTTCTTTGTAAACCTATTGTTTGCTGAATAGCAACACGTATTTGCAATGGGTGGCTAGTTGAAAAGGTCTCCACTATGATTTGCATATATAAAATCACATAGCGTATCAATTATATTCATATCATTTTCTCTCGTAAACTTAAATTATTTTGTACTTTTCCTAATTCCAGTCATCATACTGTCCCCATCATTTTCATTGCAAACAGTATTGTTGTCTCATTTCTACATCCCTTTAGAAGATGGAGCAGGTATGTTTGTACCTATATGCATCGTTCGTAAGCTTTCTATGCCAATAGAACCGTGCGGAAGTCATATTAGTATGAAGCTATTAATACAAGCTGTCTTTCTTCCATACCCGGTTTTCTATATCTTATCATATAAATTAAACATTTTCGAAGCAAAACTGCATACAAAGCGGTAGTTCCCAATCCCAGGTCGCCACCAAAATCAGGGTTGTGAGGACGTTCAGGAAGATCTCGGAGGGTTACCTGGATTATTATAAGGGTGACAAAACTTATCAAAATGTAGACATGGTCGCGAAGCTAAACAAAAATATTTTTCTAGGGACCCGACCAATAAAGGATGGGAACAACTGATATAGAGCATAGCGTTTTCTGTCAAACAAGATCATTTTTCTCTTTACGTTTTGGGCTGAAGGAGAAAGAAAAAGAGCAGTGCAGTCAATACGTTCCAGCTGGTTTTCTCTGCATGCTGTATTCAGCACATATCCATTTTGTCCTGTATGGACTAAGCAATAAGTGGTCTCTTCTTAGTTTAAATAAAATACAAAATATTTAATATCAGACATGCATACTCCTTGTTTACGCAAGTTATTTAGAAAAGTAAAATTGCCCTTCACTAAATATCAAGTGGCAATACAGATTCATTGAGCTGTAAATTAAGCTTTGCAACCTGATGTGTCAAAACAATTTGTATTACGTCCCTTTGACTGTAAATAGGTGATTGCATGTTTTGCTTTAATGTAACACTCCATGATACAAAAAAGTTGGCAAAATAGTAGATCTTGTAACTTGTTCTTACTATATATGGTATTTGCCTAAACGTTGACAAAAAATTGATATAGATTTTTATATCCGAGAACTTTAATATGGAGCTCTTTAGTTTACCCAGATTCGTTTGCATTCGTAAACTGTCACTGTGTTTATTACATTAAAACATTTGTTTACCTTGGAAGTACAACATCTTCCCAACATTTATCCGCCTGCATCTTACTTTTGTATTGGACAGCAGCATTTTACACACATGCCAGTTGTCTCCAACATTACTGTCACTTTCATTAGAGGAGCTTTGAATAGCTTTTTCCATTGTTATTTTATTATACTTACATAAAAGACGTTGAATGGCTTTGTATTTTCAGCCAATGCACACTATTTCCCGTTATTCCTACTAACAGCACAGGTTTGAAGAAATCTACTTTGCTTATTCTATGTTCCCTTATTTTATCCCATAGTTATATAGTATAAGTAGTATTTAATTTGAATATAATAAAGTTGATGGTACTTGCTTGTTTTTTGTTTACAAAAAACTAAAGTATGGTTAAAACTTTGGAGGAATAAATCAAATATGTTGATTTTAATATAATTTTGGAATGTCAGCATCTCTTACATTTTTTGGGTGTATCTTCATCTCTTTATCTGAAAGAACAATGACTTCATCATTTCCGTATGCCATTTATCACACTGAATGGTTTGATTTGAAAGATATGTGTGGGATACACAGTATGTTATCTGTGTCAGTCGGAAATAATAAAATAAAACTGAATTTTGTAAACCAATAAATATTATTTTATAGACAGTGAGAGATTCAAATTTAGTATGTCTGCTTTAATACACAGTAATGTATTACTTGATGAGGAGTGCATGTTTGCGTCACGGTTCTTTATAAAGCTTGACATGAAAAAGTAAGATAATCACTACATATGCAGATAACAACGAATTTTGATTAAAATATAAACGATTAATGTGTACAATAGAAATGAGCCCAATGTAATATGCATTTAGTTATATATAGTAGTGTCACCTAGAATTTCGTTTCAGTAATATCTCTGAATGAGTGTCAAAATTGTATTACCATAAACTTTCCAGGATCAATGAGTAAAAACATATCTGTTTAAAACTTCAGATCTGTATATTGGAGGCTGGTGATTTTCTCCACAAAGTAGCTTGCTTCAATGATTTTGGTATATTCTGAAGGGTATAGGTTTGATCATGAGCATTTATAAACATTCAGGTATTGAATTTTTATATCATAGTGTTTCCATAGATTTGCCATGGGAATGGAATTACTACCATGAATTGTTTAGAAGCCTGCATCCGCCATTTGGTATAGCGGTTAGTACTTTTTCTCTTATTGCACACGTGTTCATTTTATGATGCAAATACGCCTTAGGATTTTCTGTAATATCATCTAGGTACAGGAGTTATGATAAAATAACTTTCATTATGCTTTTTAAACTTTCTGTTAAATCGCACACGTTGCATAAGGGCCGTCTCTGCATATTCCAGAACAGGTTTTCTGACACAGATCTTGAAATTCTTTTATTTTTGTAATAATTTACAACCTTCTAACAAGCAGTCAAACGATAGTTCAAACAGCTTGTTTGAATCTGACGATATGCAAATGAACGAAAATAACGGACGTTAAAAACGGTCAGCTGGTCAATGTTTTGTATCTTGGCCAGCAAGTTTTCATGGTCAGCAAAACGCTGAGGTCAGCGTTTCAGTACGATATGGGACATGATTTAATCATACGTCTGTCTATTTTCCCAACAGAGAGCAAACATCACAACTTACATAATCATCCCCAACTCTGTCTTTAAAGCAGTCTTACCTGTGCGTATCTGTCCTAGCTACACTACAATCATCTTTGCATGGTAGATACTTCGAACATTCTGTGTAAATCTCTTGGTGAACTTCTTTCAGCGTGGTGTCCACATATTCGTGAAGTTCTTTGGCAAGATATCGAAAAGCCAGTTGAACTGAAAAGTAGTTTTGAAATTCGCTAAACTGTAACAATCTTTCATGGCCGGCCATATTTGTACATAAAGCTAGGGTGTAGAGGCTTCCTTGTCAAGCTCGTATACAAACTTTGAACCCCTGCTTTCTGACAAATAGTTTTATTAACCTAGTTTCCTGTGTTATCACTGCCCCCAGACAAAATGAAATTGAGCCTCATTTTGAACTGCATAGGTGAGCGTCTGCTATAGCTAAGTTATGGTATCATACGACATATGGTTTGTGTTGTTTCTGTTTTTGTTTGTTTTGTTTTGCCTATAGACTCAATGTTAACGTTTGGTGCAGTCAATATATATGCTACCCTACTTCATCATGCGCGTCGCATTGTCATAGATAGCAATTTGGATTGTCAAGTTAACAGGGACAAAAGCACGTACTCAAGACCACTTAATGATAACTTTTAATTTCCATCACTTTTAATTTGAAAAATAGTTCTTTGGAACCCAATTATACGATGCTAAGTACACAAATCTAAGGAAAAGCAAAACGTAGGAGAATTTTCTTTCTTGGACTATTCATGGATAATTTGTGATCAGTGTCACTATGATATAGAAGTCATTTTCATTCGAAGAGATGATAATGGCATATTAGTGTTGCAATTGATATCAATTAAAATATTAATCCCGAGTATGAAAGACCTCCACAACATCTTCTGCCCCAAACACGATAGACAGCTGATAAGCACATGACGAACTTTCAATTCATAATTGCACGGGAAATGTACAGTTTCTGTCCTGGAAATATGGTCATTGCTGCTACCACTGGTGCAACGATACGTTACAGGAAAATTTGCTTGAGGAATAGAATGTGAACGGATAATTGATCCACTCGAATAGGTATGTGCACCAGTTTTCATTTCGGAGTAAACGAGGACTTAAGGCAGAAGGCGGATGGGATCATGAAATAGGTTAGACATAGCATATTTCTGGCTGTTACTAAGTTTGCAGAATCTGTTAAGAGACTGAGTATTTTAGCTGCCAGTGATGTGTATAGCCGGTATTTCTGTACTACTGGTTGGTTTTGTTTAGTTTCTGACATAAATGTTTTCCACACTTGAGTCTGTAATACGTTTAGAAAGCCTACTCTGGCAAGTTTGCTTTCACTGCCATTTGTTTAATTAAGGTACTAAGATTGTTGCCAGTAAAACCATTGCACATTTGGCCCAGGAGCATCCACGTGAGTAATAGGCGAAAACTAGTGTGATGCTGGATGCAAATTTAATGTATAATTTCCCTGAAGGGTGTTGTGATATGCCTTACGGTTCGTTTTGAACTTGTTCATATGCAAAATTTAACATTACCCCCATTCCATTGTTTCTCAATGTTCAATATGTCGTGCCATTTGTTCCCCGGTTAATGCATGCGCTCACTTTTCCCCTATTTCTTTCCTATGTATATAGTTCTGCTTTCAGACATTACAATCTTTCCTCATTTATTTCCATCCTTTTTTAATAGCTTAAATACGCGTGGATTATATGAAGCTTGACTCCGCCCATCACTGACTAGCATCGGCACCACCTCCCTGTCCAATAAATTATGTTAAATGCTTGCTGATGTACATAAACTGTAGAAGCGCTAAATGTAAGCTTTATAAAGAATTGCCCCCGTTACAGTAGAATGGATAGTCAGGGTCACAAAAATTACCGGGATGTTAGTTATTAATACATTTGTAGATAGACACCTGTCTGGAAGGTTTAGATTAGCGTAAATCCTCTGTTCTTGTGTTCATCTGTCTCTTGTTAAATTCTAGTTATTCTCAATTACGTTCATAATCTTGCTTCAAAGAGATATATCCCAATTTCTGATTCTGTGTTCTTCACCACCCAAAGTGTAAGTTATTATTAAACCATAACATGTTCAATAAATTATATCGCGTGTTAGGGCCTAAAGCGATGATCTGAACAGTTAGTGACGTTATCATCGCTGACGGACGTTGATATTTTGGATTTGCTCCTAACCCTTTCTTCTTTAGGCATTTCTGTTTACTTATTTAGCTTATCCTATTTGGCAAATTTCAGGGACATAGACAAAGTCTCAATTATATGTGTGCCTTCTCATGTGTAGTCCAAAATTTCTCATCATTCCAGTTATAAATAATAGCTCAAAAGTATTGCAGATATGAGTAATTTTTTTAGATTAAAAGCAAACTTTGATATTTATATTATATATTCTTATTTATGGTCAGCTACTAAATAACTAGGTTCAATGTTTCTTTATCCCAGAATGCTGGAGAAGACTTGTTTTGCTATATGAGTCAATTTCTTTATTTTTATAGGAAAATTCACGTTTTAAAATTATGTAAGTGTCTTGTTCGTTACACCAGGCGTTATACTTAAATATTTTATTCATTCATTTGCTCTTTCGTAGATTCGTTTTCCTCTTAAAACTCTACAAGTATCTGGAATTGTGTTATTCGGCATTCTATTTCATCATATGTTATTCTTCAAATATAATATTCACAAGCTTAGTCAATCTTAGGACTTTTTGTACCCCTCAGTGTCTTTGGCTCGATTTCGCTGCCATCATCATGATAAATGGAAAGGAAATGTCGTGACAGAATGTTGTTGAGTCAGTTTCTGACACTTCGTGTATATGGCGTATTTCAGTGCATTCTTTCTGCAAATATTCTTCCAAAAGCTGTATGTGTCCCAATATTCTACGTTGGATATTCACATGTTCGTGCTTTGAAACAAACCTTGCAAGAGCGTCTTCGTCACCTTATGTAAATCGGATCGCTATCACCGTGTCTTCTACGTAGAATGTTTTTGATTATGTATCCATTGGTTCATTGTTTTAATATTATTTACTTTTAATGAGTGGACGTTTCCCCGTGAGAGGCAGAGCCTCAAGTGCAATCTTAGCTGTCAATTCGCCATTCACGAATCATCATAATAATCGTACGCCAGCACCTGGTCCCGTAATCGCATTAAAGTTATGGATTAGATTCACGTCGGCGCGTTGACGTGAACTAATATCATTTTATGCCAAATAAGCAGGGTCATGTCAATTACATGCAGAATCAACACGATTTACTGGTGTTTCACTAGGCTTTGGATGGTTTTTAGAATCAAGTCGTATATCCGGCAGTGTACCAGATCCACACTAATTGTATCCAGGGATATGTTCTTCACCGAGATATTTACTCCACTGTGTTCGAGGTTGCTCTGTTAATCCAGCTGCGATGTTACTGCTAATGCGTTTAAAACCAGACCCTGTGTGTGAGATTCGTTTGTATCCACCTATAAATTCTATTTTGTTTTGCCCGGAATCAGAATCATAATTACCAATAATCGCTGCTTGTCCATTATGTGTTTGAACTATAGTGTGATTTGCGATTCGTGTTTTTGCTCGACATTGTATACAATATGAAGACATACTTATATTATATACTGTGTTATTCAGTGGCATCGCAAAAAGGAATATCTTAGATGCTTTTAGTTAAATTAAAAATTGTAAAAAGTCAACGATTTCGCCGTCATAGACGTCTCTGCACAGGCAACACCTAAACCATCCAAACATGGTGATATGTTTCAAAACTCTGTTCATGCGCTGATCATTTGTCCAGCTGCATCAGGTAAAACTCATCTGTTGTTGAATATGATTTTACGATGGTTGAAGTAGGGTCGGTTTAATGTGATTGCACCATACGCTGATAATCATCCTGGTTATAATGTATTGAAAGATTTTCAAAAAGTAATGAGTAACAAAAGTGGCAACCCTCCGTTTATTTCTTTTTCGCCATGGACGTACAACGTCCCATTGACAATTTGGATGCAAACGAAAACAATCTTTCCGCCTTCGATGACGTGATGCCTGAGAACCAATTTCATCCCTCACAAATATTGTCAAGAGATCAGCACAAAAACACAGGAGTATTAGCGATACGCACATGTGCCTTGAGTGATTTATGACAACTGTAACAAGCTGATATTTCATTATAATGACTCACATGGTCTAGAAAATATTAATTTCACTTGGTGTGCCGCTGACTAAACGTGGGATGAATTTCGTAACATGTTTGCGAGGATCATTAAGAAATCTCAACAGTTCTCTCACTATCGATTTGACCGGAAATTGCAAGGGTAAATATCGTCCGGGTCTGGACAAGCATGTGTCTCACAGAAACTTAGTTCAAGCTTTGTTTTAAGAATCATAATAATCATGTCATACTTGATTTGGGTAAAGCCGTAAAAGATACTGAAACAAAGTATAAGATAGATAATATGATTGATACTTTTAATGAGAGTGATGCACATAAAAGAATCAACTGGTGATGTTTGTTCAACCGTGACAGAAGAATATTCGGATCAAGCAGCCTCACCTCAACCAAAAGGGCTCATCACATATGCCTCCATCAGTAAATATTATACGGCAAAAATATGCAAGACCAACAAAAGAGCAAGACCAACAATCTGCAACTGAATAGTGCACAACGGAAAAACAACCAGAATGGACAGATGAATAAATGCAAAGGTTGACAAAGCAATAGTTACCAAAATGTACATCCGAAAGGAAAAGAGAAGGCCTTGGTAGACTATGTGACCCTAATAATCTTGCTGATCGATTGGAAACATTTGTGGGATCAGTTCGTGCGTGCTAAAGGTCATTAATGCATCGAATTGCCAGTGACTACTCACCGACATATCAATGATGTGTACTATCACGACTCTATGGTCTTAAAACAAGTAATAGAAGAGTGAAAAGCAACAAGCATTGTAAAATTAAACAAATCATTTATTTCCATAGGATACAAAGTAAAAATGTAAAATAAAAATTACGGTATTGCAAATTAAATCCCAAATAATCAAAGAATTTCTAACACAAGTGATCTTCATGTATTGAAACAGAACTCACATGGAACCTTGTCTAAACTACCATCTATAGATGGGCCGGTCAGTGTATCTCTTCAAACCCCTCATTTCTACCTCTGCATACAAATTTAAAAAAATTGTTATATTCGTTTTCTTTCTAAAAATAGATAATTAAGCAATGCTGAGAATAAATTCTTAGATATGTGCCAAATCAATAAGTTGACACAAGTTATTTTTAATAAGGGGCATATTTCTCATTTTACACCAACCCATTAACGTCTTTGCACACCTTAATCCTAGCACATCATCTAACTTACGAAAAGAACATTTAGCCAAAGCACCGAGCATAAGTTAAATTGAAATTAGTTTTTTTCATTTTTGGCTAGAAAGAGTCATCGATCAATGCAGTACTCAGCAAGATCATAGTTGCCACCTCCAACTGCCCTATATAATATGTTACATCATTCGGGATCTAAACATTAATCCGAATATTCTGGTGTTATTCCTTTTATTAACGCTTGCATTTTCAATGAATCAACCAACCAGAAAGAATCGTTTATATTAAATGAAATTTGATGAAAAGATGATTTTGCAAGCGGCAATCCACACCTAATAATCTCCGAAATATTAGAAAGGAATATTTCCGTCATGAATGAATTACTCCCAATAGACATGAATGTATGAAAAGAGTGAATGTATGCAATCAGAACCTCATGTTCATTAATATATAATAGGAGCAGCAGCAGAGAGACTGGGCCCACCAACTTTTTCGTCCAACAGGACCATCTATCAAAAACTCTTCTGATAGAAGGTCTTATTTCGCAAAATAAACCCTTCTAGCCAGAAACTATGATGACTAAATCCTCTTTTCTGGCTAACGGGGTTATTTCGACAGCGATAACTCGCTATAAAAAATAGTTTCTTCGCGGGGTGACGTCGACGACGACGTTGGTGGCGTAGTCTCTCTGCTGCTAATCATTTTAGGATTTCTGTTGTGAATTAAAAATTTAAGTTAACAATAATGGCCAACATCGGAGAAGCACATTCCGCTAGACTAGCTCGAGAACGACTTGAAGCAATCAAAAAATTTATTCCTGTCAGAGATAGTCAGAGAAAAATTACAGTAACGACAGCAAGCACAGGAGGGTTTCGCAACGACCACAGGGGAATTATTTAAACCTATCACTGCAGTCACTGGAAAGGTTTTAACTGCTATCAAATGACGAACTGAAGAAGAGGCTGCAATTGAGGGTGGAAAACCAGAGCAGGGTTTGCTTCAAGCAATAAAACAACTTAGTGAACAACAAGTAGCAGCCGCAGCTGATCCAGGTGCAGTAGGTCCACTTGTAACTGTCAAGGAAACATTTATTAAAAAATTTACCGAAGATGTTATCGACGAAATAAGAAATATTCCATTGAGTAACGTAGAGGAACTTCGGCAGTTTTCTGTTTGGATCGTAGAAAATTATCGTCGCAGACATGAATTTCTAAAACCAGAAGCTGCCAAGGGCATGTCTCAAGCTGAGTGGAGGGATCATGTGTATAAAATAAATCGAGATCTCCCCCGAATACCTCCAAATGATGATACCTATAATTTTATAAAAACAGGAATAATTGGTTATAATAAAGAACTGAGAGAAAAAAAAATCGCGAAAATGCAAGCGAAGGAAATGAAAAAGAAAGTTACCGCAGAGAGATCAATCACCGCCACCTGAACCACCTAAACGAAAGGGAAGACCTAAAAAAGAGAAACCAGCGCCGTCTTACTCTGATCTTCCGGAGGGGGATGTTCTTGAAGAATTGGGGATGCTTGAACCTAAAACTGGATCGGGTTTTATTCCCTGCCCTGATAATATCATCAATGATGTATCTCGGTTAGAAGTTCTCATCGGAGGAAAACGTGCCGGAAATAACTCACCAGAAATAATTAATGAAGCGGCTGATATCTGTCAACGACTATTTCAGCGTGGTATCATGGATATCGGCATCTACCGTGAACTTGTTAATGAACTCGCAGATGGTTATTACAGCGACTAGTTAGAGAAAGCAACAATTAAATAAAATGATCATACACGATACTCGACCTAGTCCAGTCAGAGTAGTGAATTCACGATTACCGGTCTACAGAGCAACCTACGGAGATGGTCTCGGTGATGTTGTTACGGGTTTGTTTTCAAGGATAGCCCTTAAGGCGTTACCGATTGCGAAACAATTGGCGATGAAAGCGGTTGATGTTGTCAAGGATAAAGCCCTTGGAGCTGTTGGTAATCTTGCCGGAAAGGCATTTACGTCAGTCAAGGGTAGACTGTCACGGTTAGCACGTAGACCTAGCGCGGTTAAACCACCACCAGTAAAATTGCCGAGTACTGAACTTATGCCCGCGGATGTCAGTAAAGTAATAAATCAATCCGCAAATCAAAAACTTGCGGCGCTAGTAAACCAAATACCCGAACAAATAAATACGAGCCTGATATCAGGAAGTGGTCTTCGTTTTAGACGACGATAATTTTATATAATGTTCAAACGTGTATCTGATCCAGCGTTTGACATGGATGCACCAACGCTTAAAGATGAATCTGTGCGTGATTATCAGTATTATTCTTATGAAGCAAGATCACCCAATCAGCGGGGACGAATTGAGTTACAAGTACATGATACAAGTAGATATTTCTTACCCGCTGAAGCATTCCTTGAAGTCACGGGTGAAGTTGTAACAGATATTGTCGCTAATACACCATATGGAGCTAATTTTCGAGTTGGTCTTGTCAACAACGGCATCATGGCACTATTCAGAAGTGCTTCATATAACATCGACGGAAAGGAAATTGAAACGATTCAGGATAACGTTGACGTTGCCACAACAATCGTCGGATTAGCACGATACTCAGATGATTACACTAGATCGGCTGGTCCGACTATGATGTTTGCTAAGGATAATGCTGATCATCCTGAACACAGGTCTGTTATTCCAGTACAAACAGCACGAAACACTGCTCTTGACCCACAGCCAGCTGGATTTGCGGATAGGCCAGGTGATGCGTTTTCAATATTAAGGCCTAGTCCAGAGTATAATTTAGGTTTTGCTGTACGTAAATCAATGTTATCGGGTAATCGCAGAAAATTTTCATGTGCAATTCCGCTGTCTCACATCTTTGGATTTTGCAGAGGTGTCAGAAAGGTTATTTTTGGAGCCAAGCATGCAGTTGTACTTGTTAGAAAAGGTGACGACAACGACGCTATCTGGCGAGAAGGTGATGATCCTGCTGTTAATCCTGGTAAAGTAATATTATTCAAGCTTGCGTTGTGGATGCCAGTAATGTCCCCATCGTTAGCTGAAGAGCAACGGTTACTCTCTTTCATGGACACAGGTGGTAAATCATTGATATCATGGTTGACAACATCTACAGATTCCATTCAGGGCGCCGGTGCTGGGCAATTCACGTGGCACATAGCATCACAGCAGGGGGTGTCAGCACCACGACATATTTTCGTAGCGCTCCAGGCTAACGCAAGAGTAAGTAGTCAAATACGTTCGAATATGATATTTGACAAACTTGCTGTCTCTGAAGTTTCGCTGCGAATAAACGGACATCAAGAACCATCCGAGGATATAGTGATAGATTTTGAAAATAATCAAGTTGCGCGTGCGTATGATGACATTTATGGGACGTGATCAAAATGTTGATACCGGTTTGCAGATATCACAGTTGGATTTCACAACGTTGTATCCGATTTATTACTTTTCGCTGGAACATCTTGATCTAACCAAACAATCGGTCGTTGACATACACTTCAAGGCTAACGTTGGTGAGTTTCCCGCTGCAGTTGCTGGTCCACCTGCAATTCCTGGTGGTTTTAGAGCGATCGCTGTCATACTCTCCGATAAAGCAATGCTACTTGAAGGTGTTGGTGGACGAATGAGAGTCATCGATGCTCCAGTGGAAAATATGTAACATTGCTAGCAGCAACGTGTAAACAATTAGATCAATCTCGTATTAAATAAAATGTCATATAGTTACGTTAATGTGTCACTGACTCCTGGTCAGGTGAAGAAATTACAATCGAAAAACGCGAGCACATGTGGGACATCAATAACGTTAAAGCACGATCAGCTAGCGGGCGGTCCAAACAAGCTGTCGCTGACTAAAACTCAGATAAAACATTTCAACAGCGCGAAGCAGGGCACGACTGGAGTTCGAATTGATCTCTCTCCGGCCGCGGTCAAGGATATGGTTAAAACCGGTGGTATATTTCCTCTTCTCGCCGCGATACCAGCACTGATAGCTGCTGCTGCTCCCGCAGTCGCAAAGGCAGCCGCGTTAGGAGCAGTAGGAACCGCAGCTGGAATGGCACTAAAGAAAGCCACCGGGAAAGGATACAAAAAAAAGGGATCCGGTCTAAGACTACCGGGAACTTCGGTGTCATGGCACCCAAAAAGGTTTTGAAAACACTTGCAGCATTGAAGCTTCCAGCATCTAATTTTGATTTACTTAATGTTGCTAAACAATTACGCATAAAATCCTTCAAAGGTGTATTTATGCGAGATGAATTACCAGCACGACCGAATAATCCAGAAACAGGAATTATTAATCTTGACAACAAGGAAGGCCCTGGGACTCATTGGGTTGCTTACGCGATCGATCCGCGTGGAATTATCTATTTCGATTCGTACGGGCTAGCACCGCCAGTTGAATTTCTCAGGTACGTCCAAGGATTTCCAATTCCAGTTTGGCAGTCAACGTTACCAACACAAACATTAATTGATCCTCCGATATGTGGTCATGACGTTTTGAATGTTCTGGCCGCGATAATAAAACATCCAGCGATTCCTCCTCATAAAGTCGTGCATGAATACACGTTGAAAAATCATCAATGATTTCCAAATTTAAACAACCCCATAACAGATAATGGTTGATATTTACGGAAGATCAAGCAGAACCAAGGAAGAAAAAAAAGATATCGATTTATCGAAGTATGCGACCAAAGATGAAATTGATGATCTTTTAAATCTGACCGGGATAGACCCAGATAAGGTTGTTATTTTTCAGGACAGGCACGGCAAACTAAGAACCAGTAACATTAAGTGGAATGACATAATTCGCAGGGTCTTTGGAGCTACCGCGGACAACATTGTTGTATTCACTGACAGCGGCAGAATCAGAGATTCGTCGATATCAATTGCGATGCTGCGAGATGATGCACGAAAAGTCGCAGCGACGCGTGTAGCAAAATCCGGTGATACAATGACAGGTGAACTCAGCATGAACGGCAACAAAATAACCGTTCAAAAAAAATCCGGAAGGTCCCGAAGATGCCGCAAACAAACAATACGTAGACACCATTGACGGTAAACTAGCCACGTTGCGGGCAGAGTATGATGTTCATGTGGGCGCGTTTGCAAGATTTCGCAGAAATTATCAAAAAACCGACGAGACCGTGGATAAGTTCTTTGGAGCTCCTTTGGTCGTCGATATGAAGCTTTCTGAAATCAAAACCAACATTGACACGATCAAACAAACACAGCAGGATATCGTATCGGGAATTCCTGAGATCGTTAACAAAACCAGTTTGATTAAAGTCCCCGTTACAGTTACTCCCGGGCATATCACCAACATCGTATTCACGGTATTATCGGGATTCGCAACATGGTCCCGACAAAATAACACTATCAAATACACAGCAACAGCCACTGGCGTGTACAGGTTGTCTGTGTTTTCAGCCGCTAAATTTGAAATCTTCACAACATATCCTTGGAGACATTCCACCGATAAGTATTCCGGGGTTGTAACTATAATACTAAACAGCGGAACCAAAGAAATATTTATACTTGAAGTCGCAGACAAGAAATTAACCGCAACATCCTACTGGTGGTGTTTGGAATTCGTCGCAGAAACGCCTCAATTGGTTACCGCGTAATTGAATAATGAAATCATCATCAACGACAACACCGATGACAGAGTCATTAAGCGCTCAGCAATACCGGTATGATCAGGTACGCGAATGGCAATCAACGTTGAAAAACACCATTGACAGATGCGCAACAAAAATAAAAAATATAAACGGCGTGTGACCGCGCTGGACATAACAGTGTATTCGGTATCCGCGGTAGTTGCCTCCACGGGTGTGCTATTGTCTGCGCTGACACCAGTAACTGCTGCAATCGCGATCACAATCACAATTTCAGCATCAACGACGATTGCTGGAGTCGCCAACATCATCGCGAAAAAAATATCTTCGTGCGCGATAACAAAATTACACGAGTATACCCGGGTAGCCAACGCGGCCAACAGCGCCTACTCGAAATTGTCCTCGTTGATATCATCCAGCGTAGACGACAACAACATATCAGATTCTGAATTCACGCTGATGTCCAGCATTTACAACGATTACGAGCGCGCAACGAATACTGAAACCGCAAACGGTTTTCATTTGAAAACGAACAACAATAGCGATGGAGATACTTCAGCATCGAGCGCTGCTCGACATAGTCGCGAATACAGCTCCGGTAAAAACATCAATGATATCAATATCCTCGACGCAACCAGAGTTCAGCATTAATTTTCCAACTGCAATTCCAGTAAGTGAAATCGCGTTGGCACAATTACGAGTATATCACAGTTGGCCCAATATCAGGTCGACATCATTTCACGGACAGTTGCCAAATAACTCATTTGTTTTTTCGTATCAGAATAACGCTGATGGAACCCCAGATTGGAACGTCATTGCGTTACCCACTGGGAGTTATCAGATCGAAGAAATCAACAAAGAAATACAGCGTCAAATAAAACGTGTCACCGGAAAAGAAGCAAAAATATCAATCACTGCACACGAGCCAACGCTGTCCACGATCATCGAAATCTCAACACCGGGTTACGCCGTTGATATCTATAACAGTTCAATCAGAACAGTATTAGGATGGCCTCGAAATCCACCACCGGCACCACCGACACCACCCGTTGCACCCGAAAAATCCGATTATATCACTGACGCGAAGTCATATCACGGAATTACACCCGGTTATAGGCCGCGTCTGGATGATATAAAAGGTGCAACGGTGGATAGGTGGATCCCGCCTCTTAGTGACGGCGGCGATATTGTGTTGACTTTTACTCGTGCAACATATTCAACGGGAGTGGGAGGATTAGGATTTCGTGTTTATCTGAGCGAAATTACTGAATTTTTTAAAACTATTAATGTGGAGCACCGCACGCAACTAGCGCATCTACGGCAACGCTTCCAAGAACATCTTTCTGATGTAACAGGTTCACGTGGAGAAATTATTAAGCAAATCGAAATATTAAATCAGATTGCTTCGGATATGGAATATATTAGGGAACGAATGATTCAGGTAGTAACCGACAGTAGCTCCATCATTAAACAACAATTTTTGGATAAGTACTCGCTGACCGAGGCTGAACTGCCGAATTTTAAATTACCAGGATATGTTTCCCCGGTCATCTTGCGAAAATTCGTCACTGATATCGTCGATGAATACTTCGATGACATACTTGCACAACACAAACGAATACTACCAGAACCCGTTATCTTAGCACACAATAATTCCACAGCGAGCGATGGCCGGCATATTTCTCCGGGCATCGTAGCAATCACTGATGTCGTCGCGGTCAATCTTGTATGTGATGTCATCGATGGCAGTTACAACATAGACACGACAACATCGAATCAAGTCCAGCAAGGGTTTATGCTGTATTCATTTACTCCTAGAGAGCCACCTGGATTTTTGATTGTGCAAGAGCCAATCAATCCGGTATCGTTGCGGTGTCATAACCCTACGCTGACAAGGATAAATTTTAAAGTCACTGACCAGCAACATAGACTGTTGGACCTGCGTGGGAGACTGTTAGTATTAATCTGCTGGTAAAATCTTAAGATTTTCATCGTGAAACGATTTCCGTCCTAAGGACTTTCATCGTGAAACGATTTCCATCTTAAGACTTTCAATTAATAATATCATATCATAATAATGTCCAAAAAATCTTCGAATTACCAGAAGTATGATGATGACGAGGATGTCTCTGACAGTGATTTTGTTGTCAGTGATGAAGATGAAGATGTCTCTGACAGTGATTTTATTGACAGTGACAACGATGACGATGATAGCACTGTCAGCGACATCATCATCAATGACAGCACTGTCACAATAAATTATATTAAATGAACGCGAATAACATAGCAAATGTATCAACACGTGAAATGTTCCATCGTTGACAAGCGCGCGCTTGAAGAATTCATCCGAAAAATATTTACCGGAAATCATTCCCCGGGCGTTGTTAAAATAATCATCGATAAGTACGGCAATGATGACTTTTTACTGACAGATTTTCAGCTGAAGCAACTCCGCGAAAACAATATCACGATGATTACTTGTGATGCAGACCAAATCCTCAATGTTGCTCACTCGTGCATTTCACGGGATCATCTCGATAAGATACTTCAGTGAAAATTCTTTAAAAATATTTTACTTTATATATATTTTTTACCACTGACCATTTTCCCGATTTCATAACGGTATTTGCTATGAAAATCAACGAAATCGTCCATTTCACTGGTTTCATAGGGATATTTGCTAGTAAAAATTAACAAAACAGACCAGCGTCGTGGATTTGATGGGGTATTTGCTAGTAAAAATCAGAGAAATCGTCCAAAGTCACGGATTTGATAGGGGTAATTGCTAGTAAAAACCAGCGAAATTGTCCATTTTCCTCGATTTGATAGGGTATTTGCTTGTAAAAATCAGTGACATCAGACAGTTGCAAAAAAAATACTATAATAATTATTTTTCCTGCGGGATTTTATTTTTTATTATAGTATTTTTCTGCAACAGACCAAAGTCACGGATTCATGGGGGTATTTGCTAGTAAAAATTAACAAAACAGACCAAAGTCACGGATTCATAATGGTAATTGCTAGTAAAAACCAGAGAAACAGTCCAAAGTCACAGATTCATAACGGTATTTGCTAGTAAAACTCAAAGAAATTGTCCATTTTCCTCGATTTGATAGAAGTTTTGCTATGAAAACCAACGAAATCGGACAGTTGCATAATTTACACAGTAAAAAAATAATATTACTTTTTCTTTACTTTCGATTTCACTTCTAGGTACCCGATTTCACTTCCTTGTTTTTATCAAGGCATCTAACGAAGTCAAGGTGAGGTATTTTTACTTCCCGTTGACTTCGTGAATGACTTTGTCATCCGTGACAAAGCTATCATTGCTTTCTAAATTCTCTGGATTTTCAGCAGACATACAATGCTTTAATTTCCGGACCCGATTGTTAATTATTTTTTTAGTTTCATACTCGGCTGCCAGTGCCAGCCTGATCTTTTCGACTGCACGAGACAGTGGAACAAATTCATTTATTTGTGTCTCCGCTACGCTGGCCAGCGATTTATACAAATTATTTTGGATCATCTTTATGAATCGATATTGAGCAGGAAGAATATAACGCCCTGCGCGTTTAGCTTCGTATAATGATTCAAAATCTGACAGAATAGTTTCAACATTTAGTAATATTTTAAATCCTTGTTTTTCTAATTTTTGAATAGCATCAATCACATTATTGATATTTTCTTGATTCATATTTATATATATTTTTAAATATTTAAAATAAAAAAACATCACATCTCCTTTGAGTCTCTAGGGTGTCTTATGACATCCTACCAAACTCAGGAGGGGGCGGAAACACTACCCCCGATGAGCTCCTAAACTGCCAAATAACAGTCTTGAAAGCCCAGAGGGTGTGTTTGCGAAACGACGAGACATTCCCCATTTGTGAACCTCCTAGCTTACCATTTGATATGCTAGCAAGGCTCGTATGGGGATAACACATAACACATAACTTATTTCTAGGGACGGCACAAACATATAGTAGAAGCTATTTACAGCAGCAGTTGTATTTACAGCAGTAGAAGCTATTTACAGCACTTGTATTTTACAATTGTATATATAACTTATCTTAGGACGGTACAAACATATATTTTAATTCTAACTTATCCTAAGACGGCACAAACACATAACTTATCCTAGGACGGTACAAACACAATGCGGGGTTATATTCTACATCCAACAAGTTGCACACGTACCCGGAAACCAACCCTGTTTCCGGGTAAAAGGTTACCCCGAAACGGGGCGATAACGGAGTACGTGTGCAACTTCGTTGGGTTTCGAAACCCCAATATAGTATTAGGACGATATTGTATATAAACCGACTGATACTTGAAAGTCCAGAAATAGCTCAGCGTGATTTGTTTAAAACGTATTTTCTTAAATATGATCATGTGGAAACCACAGATGAGCCATAAACCCGAACAAGTGTAATAAAATAGCGATATTGTCTGTGAAAAAAAAAAGATAAATACGCGTTTGCTTTGATAAAATCCGGAAGATAAAATCATTCTTGTGCTGTCACCTTGACTTGTCAAGGGGAAAAACAAGGGAAGTTATTTACTTCCTTGTGCAGAAAATCGTCTGCTCGTACCTGTAATACTGCGCTCGATAAATTTACCTATTGCACAAGGGGAGGGGACTAATTGCATGAGATATGCCTAACGGAGTTATCTCCGTTAGGAAATCATCGCGATAACGAAATATAATTTTCTGATTATTATACTTTTTTGCCAACGCGGATTTATATATTTTTTCTGCGACTTTTCGTACTGAGGGTTCACAAATACCAAAATACTTGCCAGCTGAGGTCATTGAACGAAATATTAATTCTTCTTTTGTATTTAAGTTTATGGAAACAACTGCCCTAGACTCTCTCTTCCCCCCAGTATTACCAGCCCTACAATTTTCGCTCTGCGTCACAGCTCTCAAATTGGATAAATTATTATTAAGTTTCTGTCCATCAATGTGATCGATCACAAGACCGTCTTTGATTATCCCAAAGAAACACTCGAACACGACCCTGTGATTAAGATAGCGTTTCTTTCCAGCAGCAAATTGGAGATAACCAGCATTATTAACAACACCAACTGGTTTTTTCAACCTACAGTGTCTGACTATTCCCTGTCGTGATGCTTCGTAATTCTTGATTGTGGGATGTGGGACAAATTCTTGATTCATTTATACTTCATGTATTTGTCTAATTTATAATTTGTCTGAAAACTTAGTTATATAATCACTTTCGGATTTTAGCGCGTCTCCGTTATTTTTTTATTGTAATATCGCTTGAGTTCCCGGTATCGTTTCCCCCAGCACCCCGCACATAATTGTGTTTTACCCCTGACACCAATGCCACATCGCAGGCAACGAATAGGTCCTGTGCTTCCTCGTTTGATGCTCTGTATATGTTCACCGCAGAATTCCTTCCTACAGGGCTTACCACAGACTGTTACAGATCCAACTTTTAACCATCTGCAGTTGTTCATTGTATATATATATAATATTTTCTTATTTAAATATTTGTCTTAAATATAACAATGGAGGAGTTTTCGAGGTTATCCGCAGTTGGCGCCGGGAGATTCGATCTTGACAGGCTAAACCCGGATCCACGACGACGGCATCTAACTGATCTGTTTAATATTATCAACGAGGGTAAAAAAGAATTCAGCGACGACGGAGCCTCTCATGTATGGTCGACATTTAAAATTATCCGCGACGAGGACATCATCGATGCTACAATGACTGATGCCCGAGCAAAAACAATTATTGATTATATTGATTTTCATCAACGTGAAAAGAAATATTTTTTCAGAATAAAATTTATTGTCAACGTTGAACACGATACGTGGATTATCCGTGACAAACTCGACCCTGTTCTTGCTAACGGAAAGACCGCTCTGTTAAGCAGCAACTGTAAACTAGGAATGCTGACCGGGATTGATATACCATATTACGCTCGAGCGTATCCTGTAACCGCAGTCATTTATGGAATATATCCTGTAAAAAAACCAAAAATTGATAAACTCGCTCCGATGCGATTTGGAAACGCAAGCGTTTCTACGCTGAATTGTGTAGCCGAGCGAGTAATGGAACATTTTAAAAACACAAAACGAGGAAACGGTTTAACCGACCTGCGACGTAAAAAAATAACATCATGGGGTGAATCGGTTAAGAATACCTGGGCAACAATAAATGATGTTGCTGCGCTATCAAGTAAATTAAAATACTCAATAACAGTAAAAACACTAACCGGGGAAATATTATACAGTTCGAAGCATTATAAAAAGTCAGGAACACCGATTGAAATTATTGATCATAATTCGCACGCGTGGACTGATGCGGTTACAATATTTCCACGAGACCGTGTTGTCAAGTTTTATCGTGGAAACATATACGAGGTTATTTACGCGCTGAGTAAAACCGACCCTGTGTCGGTGTGGTTATTTAGGAGCTCTGAAGATGGCGACTATGATCAATTTGTGAGACCCAACGGAGAATTATACAGAACAGAATCGTTGCACCAACAAATGAAAAAACTCGCAAAAACGTATATGAGAAATGTCAGCGATGAGCAGTTATTGGCTAATTGTTTTACAGTTCCAAGTGTTGCCGCTCACGCCGCCAGAGAAAGAAATTCGTGGAGACCAACCCGAAGTCAGTTTCTTTCGGATATACAATTAAGTTGTGTCGAGTATGGTCATGGCGGGTTGTGGAATACCCGATATGACTACCGGGATATGACTTCCGTGGATATGATTGCCTGCTACCCAGGAAGCTTTCTCGGGAACGGCGAGTGCCGCGAATACTTTGCGCGGTTTGGACACCCCACGAACTCGATGACACGAGTCGCCGTAAACGGCAGTTTACCCGACGCTGACCTGACAGGATTTGCTCGTGTGACTTCGTTTGAATTCGCCACGGGACTTCATCCGTGCTGTTATGTTTGGTTTGGCAGACACTTCGTTGAAAAGCGCTGGGTACCCATGGTGTTGCTGAGATACATGCTTGACAGCGGCATACTGGTATCGTTGACTGTCAGCGAAGCAATCATATGTTATCGACCGCAGACATCAGTTTGGTTACCAACACCAGAACGTGTAACTCTCGATGAAGTTATCGGCGAGTATGCACGAGAGTGCCCAAATACCCCGATGGATGTCATCGTCAGTGAGGCTCCTAAAATTCTCAAGATCAAACTCAAAAACAGTGAAATCACAGCGAAAGATCTTGGACGAAGAATAATCGGTAAATTTACTCAGGGTGCAGCATTTGATCATAAAATGCATCACTCGCGGTTGATTATCGATGAAGCTGAATTGGATTTTATAATCGCCGACGCGGTTGCCAGAGACATATTTTGTAACAGGGAGGATGTGTTCTTGTCCGACGGGAAAAAGTTGGGCACAATTGTTATATCGACGGAGAATCGCCTCAATACACACATTTGAGATCTTCAATGCTGGCTTATGTTTCTATAAATTTGTTATCAATGGTAAATCGATTTCCTGGTAACGCAGTTAGAGTTGCCACGGATTCATTTTACATCGACAAGAAATATTCAGAATCACTGACTGATATAATGAAATTCTGCGGCGGAGATGAATGGGGTTCGTGGAGAATAAAAGCCGAGATGTTGCACGAGTATTGTGAATCCGCTGATGTTGCAACAGAGGATGATTATTATAAATCAACAATGCCAGAAATATCTTCCGCACCGTCTGTGGATGATCCAATCACCAGACATAAAACTGTTTATTTGAACGGGCCGGGCGGGTCTGGTAAAACAACTCGAGCGATTGAATTATTTCGGAATTCAGATATGATTGTGCTAACACCTACACACAGGCTTGTCAGAGAGATGAAACAGCGAGGAGTCAATTCTTGTACTTATCACAGCTTTTTCAAATACAGCGGCGGTAAGTGGACGCCAGATCGAATGGGCACAAAATATATCAATGATATAATAATTTGGGATGAGATATGTACGGTACCGCTGGAAACGTTAAAAACATTTCTTGATTGGCTGTTAACGAAAAATACTGCAGTGATTATGTGCGGCGATCACGGTCAACCACCTCCGTTTGTCGGCGCATCTCCGCATGATTGGCTGAGGAATTTTGTTGATTATCACGAAGAAGTGTCTGATGATTACCGAGCACTTGATGCAACTCTGAAAGAATTTAAAACACTAATCAGGCTACAACCGAATAAAATTCAATGTGAAATCATGCGAGAGATGATTCCTGAAACTTCGATGAGTGACTTTTTACGCGTGTGGAAACCAAACGATTTGATAGTGGCGAGTAGAAAGATAGTCAGAGACACACTTCAACAACAGCTATTTCAGTTACAAAAAAAAGTTTCCAATGCTGCCAACGCCGTTATGTTATAGACCAACTGATACGCGGTTACAAAATATAAATGTTGATATTCCAGGAAAGACAGAGAAACAGAATTTAGTATTGAATGATATTGTGCTAGTTGACATCGATGCTGTTGAGGATGCACTAGCGATGAATAAATCCCCGTGGACACTAGGATACGCAATGACCATTCATTGTTCTCAAGGACTAACTATTTCAGATACAACTGTCTGGATCATTGATGATCGAATCGAATGGTCCAACTTAGTCTACTTGGCGGTGTCCAGAGTCAGAAGAATATCTCAACTGCGAAGAATTGTCTTGGAAAATCCTTCGGATTTTAAATCAAACGCTGATAAAAACAATGAAAACAACAGCATCACCGATGGTGATGTAATAAGAAAAAAACTCGCCGGTTACAAACAGAGTGACAAAAAAAATAATCGCGATTTTGATCTTGATGTTGACTTCGTTGTTGCGCTGAAACAACATCAGAATAATCACTGTGCGAGCTGTAATTGTATAATGCTATGGCAGTATTCGAATAAAAATTCAAGACAATTTACCGTAGATAGAAAAGATAACAGTCGCGGTCATACACGTGATAATGTCATGTTGACCTGTCTTGAGTGTAATCGACGTCGGGGTGTCAGCGCTAGTTAAGTCACTTCAGTGATTTTGGCGGCAATTGTGTGTCCTCGGGAATTACCTGAAGTTGCTCACGGGTGAATCCGCGTTGAGGAGCAGTTGAATCCAACCTGTAGATTGCTGGTCTGGAAACGCTTGCGTTTCTGCCAGTGGATCTTGTCACGGTTGATATGCTATGTGTGGTAACACTCCAGATGGGATCAGTCGCTCTTCGTTTACCACCTTCAAGTTCACCTGGTTCATATAAATATCTTACAGTAACATTACCCAGTATTTGCTGTTTTTCTTTCTTTCGTTGTAGTGGTATATTTTTTTCGTGATCGCGATGGAAGGTTTCATGTTGGTGGTTCGGGTAATTTCATTATTTAGCGCAGCTATCACGCTTGGTAATCTTGCAACCCATTCGCGCGATCTCGTATCCTGAATGAATTCCTTCGCGTATTGATATCCAAATAACCGCTCAGCAAGTGTTCTATTGAATCGCTCAACAATTGCCTGATCACGGTGAATTTCAGTGTGTCCTCGTCGTATGGTGACGTTATGTTGTTTCATCAACGATGATACCGCACCTTGAAATTCTTTGCCAGGATCAACTTGTAATAAATTTTGCCATCGCAGAGGTCCTCGCCGATAAATTCTCTCAAACGCAGAAGCAACCTCAGATGCTGTTTTAGTTGTTAACGGTTCCGCATCCTTTGTATCTACTGGCAACATCAACTGTGGTTAACGCGTACCTATATGTGCGTCTTCGGATAGTATCATGTGGCAGAAATAATATATCAGCCTGATGAACCTCATTTGGTACACTAACATCGAAATGCGCAAAGTTAATTTGTTTAGGGCGCGGTAGATAAATTTGCCATATTGCCTGTCGGGATAACCAATTTTTGGCAACCGCGCGTGTTACTGATGCCGCGCTGGCAAGTTTATCAATTGCCGCGTTACCTCTCCAATATCCGCTTGGGGAATAATAAATCGACTCCATTATATACCAGTACCTAACGCTAATTTACCTTTCATTGCAGTTTTTATCAACCAAGACGCTAACCTTTCTTTGAAAGATTTATCAGGGATGGCATTTAACGCGTGAATTAATTTCACGTCCGCGAGATGGCGCTGTTGCAAATCCTTGCTTCGGTAAGCTACATCATGAGCATGGCACGCTGCATCGATAGCGTTTATCGGATACTCACCGGGTTTTGGTTGATCCTGAGCATCAAGTCTGATATCAAGTCGGGTTCCTGGACCACAGTAATTATATCCTGGAAGATGTTTTTCTCCTGGATATTTAGCCCACGGAGCTCCTGGCAGCGCTGTTAACTTGGCTGCGATATCACCTCCGCTTTTTTTTTAATAAATCTAAATTTTTTTGTGCCACATCGTTCACACTTACCCGTGAGCGCTTGTCGATTATTTTTTGTTGTAATTGTTGTCGTATCCGTAGTTGGGGTACGTGCTCGGCATTTCACACAATATAAATCCATATTATTTTATGATATATCTAATGGAAATCACTGACTTTTCCGCGACAAAGCGACGAGAGCCAATCAAGCATAACTCAGTGCTACCAAATTCTGTTCGAATGATTATCATAGGCCCATCTGGGTCGGGTAAAACACAGCTGTTGTTGAATTTGATAATGAAGTGGATGAAGTGGGATAAATTATATTTGATTGCCCCGTCTGTGGACGATCAGCGATGTTATCAAGTG
This sequence comes from Sinohyriopsis cumingii, assembly GCA_028554795.2. Taxonomy (NCBI): domain Eukaryota; kingdom Metazoa; phylum Mollusca; class Bivalvia; order Unionida; family Unionidae; genus Sinohyriopsis; species Sinohyriopsis cumingii. Next base: position 113,583,285 of record CM068834.1, on the reverse strand, counting down.
CTAAAAGATTTTAACGAGAGTGCAAAAACAATCAGTGAGACCGACGAAAACGTAGTTGAATTCATAACTGACATAAATGATGCACCCGGCATTGATGACATCGATGGATCAATTAATAATCTAGTAGTGTACGATGATGTCATGCTGGATAAACAAACAAACCCTGCGAGAATATTTTCCCGTGGGCGTCATAAAAACACTGATGTCATTTATGTGACTCAACGGTATACACAAATTCCAAAAGTGATCAGAGATAATTGTAACGTTCTTGCAGTGTTTAACGGAGTTGACGCACACACGCTGAGAAATATTCATCAGACTTGGTGCAGTGGTGACATGGACATCAATAAATTCAGAAATTTCTTTAGTCATGCTCAACGAAAACCACACGGGTTTGTGACAATAAATTTACATGATCCTCGGACACGATACCGAGTTGGGTTAGATACATTTTTTAACTAAAAATCCTAAAATGATTAGCAGCAGAGAGACTACGCCACCAACGTCGTCGTCGACGTCACCCCGCGAAGAAACTATTTTTTATAGCGAGTTATCGCTGTCGAAATAACCCCGTTAGCCAGAAAAGAGGATTTAGTCATCATAGTTTCTGGCTAGAAGGGTTTATTTTGCGAAATAAGACCTTCTATCAGAAGAGTTTTTGATAGATGGTCCTGTTGGACGAAAAAGTTGGTGGGCCCAGTCTCTCTGCTGCTGGAACGTACGTTTCAAATAAACATTAGACTTTATGTTCGAATCTAGCACATACTTTCCGAAGAACTGGCGGTGTTCAGAATGTCGACTGTTGATTCTTACAAAACAAATATATTGATTGTTCAATTGGTGATAAATACGGCAAAATATAACCTTCGCTGATGTTACTACACGTTGCCAATATCACCTGATCTTTCGAAATTCTATGAGGTTGTAAGACAATGAAATTATCATCATGTAGAATGTAAAATGATTCATCTAATGGAGTCCTACTATAGCTATTATTTATCATGATTAAGATAAAAAATTCGTCTTGATATTTTAGGTACACTTTTATCATTGAATCAAAGTAACCATTACCAATTACCGAATAAATGTGTTTAGCACTGTCTGAATCGCTATGGTTAATATCTTTCGCTGAAAAGTAGTGTTCCATTAATACCTTTCTATCCACATCCCGCTGAATACCATCAATTGAAGCACTGCGCAACGGGAAAATGTATATATATTGTATTATGATACGGATCATAATGTCATACAGCTGAGGGAACATGTTTGTCTTGCAGCCTTAATAAATTGAATGGACGACACGAAGCCGCGAGATGAAACGCAGTTGATCCATTAGGTGTGCGAGAAAACAAATTCACGTTTAATTTAGATAGGGCAATACTCATTGTTATGCCAGAGTGGTATGCAGCGTGTTGAATTGGCCTGTTACCTTCATAATCTATTTCTTCCCAATCCAAAGTACGGAAAAGTGAACTACGTGCTCGATTATACAATCCATATCTTGGTATGCGATGCACCACAGATAAACCATTCGGACACATTCCTTCCGAAAACTTCTGAATCTCCAATTTACCTAATTGTATAATTTCATCATCTTTAAAGCCTCTTTCCTGGCATTTGTCGTATAAATTTGCCAAAGGATATATAATACTTATAGTTTCAGTTGTTATATGTTAAAGGCTATAAGAAAGGGGGTCCTTCCAGCTCTATCTCGACATGACATTGCACGTTGTCCCTGAGCTGTAAGAAGCTGCACGATCTTAGTGAAGCTAGCATCTTTGATTTTCTTTATCGGCTCTAAAACGGAGTTTGACAGTCTGAAAGCATTACAACTCTTGAGTATTATGAGAAAGGTTGGCACATCGTTCAGTTTCCCCTCTTCCCAGCACCGATGGGCGAAAGCCTTGCCAAGCTTTGTGTAGGTATGTGGCCATTTGCATGAACGCATTTCCTCCCAATAAATATTCTTCCTTCTCTGCCGAACACGTTTCCATATATGTCTTTTCCATTCTTTACACGCTTCACACCACTGAATCATTAACAGAGTAGGTTTAAATGTGAAAATACAAAGGGATAATATTAGATGAACTTTTATAGTTTTATAGACTATTTTGTGATCAACTTCTTCATTTTGGATATTATCATACTGGTTATGTCCTGATAAAGTTGGTGTTATGTGAAGTGAATATAAGAAAATAATATTTTAATTGTTTAGCATTCTTAGTTGTATGCGCTTAAACTAATTCTCATGAAATTTAAGTACTAAATGAGTTAAATAATGCCTTAGATTGGAAGTATGTCTTTGTATCTTAATTTCCATGAGAATCATCTAGAGATCGCGTTTCCACATCTCCCTCACGTACGCAAAGATTTCTACACAAAGTACCATATGGTCGAATCGCCTCAGTTTGCATGCTAAATATGGTAGTACTATTGTGAAGAATCTTCTTGCATATATTTACTCTGTTTCCATGGCAATATAAATTTTAATGTAGAAAATCTCATTATATAAATGTTGTTGTTATTTTTGCTGTTTTTTAGTTTAGCGCCATTTATTAGCGCAATATAGGCTATATATGGTTGTCAGTATAGCTGGTAAAGGAAGAACCACGTTGTGTATCACGTCTAGTTGAAATACGTAGACGGTTTCAGAGATACCCTTCAGTATTGAAAATATTTACAGACAGACAGACGATTACAGACAGAGAAACGGACATGCATACTTAGCATTAGCTATATCACCCAGTACCACATACATTTCTGGGTGATACAGAAAATAAAGTTAGTAATACGAAGACACATTTGGTTTGTCACTTAATTCAAATAATGTTTGATATGCTTCTGCCCCCCCCCCCCTTCGAAAAAGTTGCTGACAATTTGAAATGGCCAAGGAGCACTGGAATCAATTATTACAATGTGTACTTATTGGTAAAGATAGCGATATTTACCGTTCACTGTCAGTTCACCAAAGTGGTGATTATGATCGGTTAAGTGATGCATCTTAAGGGGTTATCAGTTTGTCCCTCAAGCTTATCGGCAAAAATTCAGAAACTATAGAAAAGGATCTGGACAAACTCATGTCGAATTTGACAGAGAAAAGGAGCAGTTATTTGATAGATGGTGCTTAGGCAATACAGTTGAACGAGATTATGAAAATCTCAAACAACTTGTATTACTTGAAGATTTCAAACACTGTTTCCATAGTGACATTAGGTCTTATCTCGACGAGCATCAGATTGAAAACTTGGAAAATGCTGCTTGAGCTGCTGATGAGTATTTTTAACTCATAAAGTTCCTTTTGTAAATAAGACTTCTACTCAACGGTCTTCTGGCAGAAACGTATTTCAGTCTGATACAAGTCGTTCTATATATATATTTAGATGTGTGTGTGTGTGTGTGTGTGTGTGTGTGTGTGTGTGTGTGTGTTTTGTGTGTGTGTGTGTGTTGCATAAAACCATTATGCAGCTAGCAGATTGTTATATTTTTCATGTAGATATGAAGTTGCCAAACATTGAATACAAAGGCACGTTTGCGCCAAAATAAAGCAATTGGGGGGGGGGAGATAATTCAAATATACACTTTTGTTTCAAAATTAGATTTGGGAATGTTTATCATCAATGTTTTATCAGAAAAGAAAGTAAAGACATAAAGGAAAGAAAGTGGTTATGAATACTCTATTTCTAATAATGCGTCAGATATAAAGTTTACATAGTAATGACATAGTTATCTTAAAAAAACACGTAGATTATGCTCATTAAACTACTATTATTTCTCAGACCGCTGCAGTGGAAGATTGCAATTCGATACAAACATCAAATCGTCTATCGTTGTTTTGCAACTCTACCGACCAGTCCATAGTTCTCAGAGATGTGGGTAATACCCTATCCTGGTTCTCATAGGGAACGCAAGAGTGTTCAAGAGAACTGATCTAAAGCCTTTAATAGAGGATACTAAACAATATGTTTCCTCGAACTAAAAAGAAATTATGCAACCAGTCAAAGGAGGAAAACCTACTGCAGCAACTACTTGTAGTTATGCAAGAGTGAAACTTTCTACTGCGATAGCAGATCCATCCTCAGAGACAATTTCTTGAGAGTGCCGTTCAACAGGTAAAGGAGACTGCTGAAACACAATTCTACAATAGGCTTTCCCCACAAATGGTACAGTCTATCTGCTAGCAACGTTAGTAGAGACCATTCCATGAGTACTGCTCGCCCCCGTCCTTGAGAATATGTTCCTTTGCCAGGGCTGATGGCTTATTGTTATAAACTTCACAACGGCGCTTGTTTGTTTTGCACGTAATTTAGAGAAAATATTCTAGCTCGGTATAGTTAACAGGGTATTGAAAAACAAAACAACGAAAAAATAGTTCGGCCAGATGTCATACTTACACATATTGCCTGGTAGTAGTGGGAAAATAAGATATCTTAAACGTAATCTATATATATCACAATCGCTTATGTGTCCACATTTGATCATTTAGCCATTGCGACTCATTCATTACTTCAGACCAGAGAATATTGTACAAGCCAAGGACTGCACAAAATTGCACCTTTGTCAAAAAAATTGTTGTTTTTCATGATGTATTGTGAAGAAATGCCCTTTCCTAATACCCTTTTTATTGATACACTTTACATGATAGAAAACAAGAATATATAATAGGCCAGCTCACTTACCCGCATGGCTTCACCAGAGATTCCCCACGTGCTTAGTTACAATTGTGAACGGCACCATTCTTGCTTGTGTCTGCTTAGAGCAAATACTAAGATCACTTTGATAGCCTTAAATTAAAGTATTCCCTGCACAAAATAAATTACTAATTATTTTTCTTTAACATTTATCTTGTTTTTGTGGAATTTTCAAATTCAGCATAGCATCCCGTTCTGAGATCAGGTCGAAGCTGTTCCTCGTCTCTCCCATTAGCTTGTTAGTTCTTTTTGATATCAACTCAATTAATTAGCTTTGATTAGTGATAGAGTTTCTACTATTTTACCAAGATGGCGTGCTTCCGTATTATTTTTGATTTACTACTTTTATTAGTGCTTCCCTCTTCCTACTATTCAGGCCAGACCTGAAATTAGCAGTGTCGGGATCAGATGTAACACTGCATAAGTCTAAATTGTCTGTAGTTGTTATCTTCAAATATACAAACCCTTCTTTACACCAGTTGTATTCATCTCCAATGTTTCTTTGTAAACCTATATTTTTTAACAGCGGTACAATCGAGCATCATCAAACGAAGTGTATATTTTAAAAAATTTGAAGTTTCCTGTTTGGGATTACATTCTTATTTTTCTTTGGAGTAAATTCTCGAAGTTGAAAGTTGAAAGTGCATTGGGTAGATAGCTGAAAAAGTGTCCTGTCTACCATACTGTACATCGCATTATTATGTATCGACCACAATTCCATATCAATAATATTTTTATCGTTTCGTCAGATAAAATTAAATTCATTGAGACCCTTCTCAATTTCAATTACGGCTCTCATATTTTCACTTTCATTTCTTACATCCCTTAAGAAGATGGAGTATGTATACTGCACTTAGAAGTATGGTTCATAAATTTTCATTTCCAATACGAGCTTGTAAAAGTAAGATCTGAAAAAGTTCTATTTGGATGGAGCTATTAATACAATGTGCCTTTCTTCTACATCTGTGCGTGTGTGTCTCTTCATACAGATTAAACAGTTTTAGACGTAAGAGTATTGCCCAATCTGTAGCATACTGCTTCCTGAAAAGCAAGACCTATTTTCTTTTCATGATTTGGTTCGAAGGAGAGTTAACCTTTGCACCTTGGATGTTCTAACTGGTTTTCTCTGAACACTGTATTCAATATATGTACATTCTTTCCTGTGTGGACTAAACAATATGATTTAAATAAAAGAGAAACTGTTTTATATCTGATTTACGTATCCAGATTTTAAACGCATTATTTAGAAAAGATTGCATTACATTTGGTATCAAGTGGCAATATAAATTTATTGAACTATACATTTAATTTTGCCACATAGTATGTAAAGTCAATGTATAACACATCCATTTGACTGTAACTGCGTGATGACATGTTTTACTGTTATTTCTAATTTTCTCGATAATTTATACTTTTGAGTCAAATTTTTCTTCGCAGGTAAGTACTCTAATACATATTGTTGTGCAAGTTGGTAAAATGGTTAATTTGTTTTACTTTTTCTTAATTTCTTATGGGGTTTTTAGCTATAGATGTATGTATCTGAAAAATTTAATATCCAGTTGAATCCTATTGGTTACGTTTACCTAGCAACTTTTGCATTGATACATTTTATCATTGCGTGTATATTACATTAAAAGAGGTATTTACTTTGACATTACAAAGTCTTCCCCACATTTTTCCACCTAAGCTACACAAATGCCTAATGCCTCAAACAGTATTTGTACCATCATTACAGTGGCTTTGAATAACATTTTCCAGTTTTTAAATTGTTATCATTATGTAACATATCTCGAGTGGTTTTGTCTTTCCAGCAGGTTAACGCAATTTACCCTTATTGTACTTTGTCTATTTTGTGTTAAATCACCCTTTTCATGGTTTTATAATGGAAAATATGATACAATTATTTAATTTGGCCTCATATCAGATGCCTGTATCATTTGTCAAACTGATTAGTGTCACTTTAAAGATATGGATAAGGCATGCAATGTACTTTATCTGTATGAGTCTTAAATTAAATACTGTCAGAACATTTTTAGCCAATACAGTTTCTCTTAGTCAATGAGAGATGAAAATATTATCATGTAGTTTGAATCTCAGTAAAGCGATACTTGCTGATGACGGCATGTACAAAGATAACATAAATACAGCATATGTAGCAAACAATGAGTTTTAGTGAAAAGATTACACTAATAATCTACAATGTAATACGGACTCAATTTAGATATATATAATAGTATCACATCCAATGCCGTTACACAAAATTTTGCATCAGTGTTCAATTTTATTACAATCATGTTCCAACATCAATGAATAAAATGCATGATTGTTTAAAACTTCTGATTATAGGAGGCTCATGTGCTATTTCTCCACATATCAACTTGTTTCAGTGATTTGTGTATGCTCAAGATACCTATTTGATCACATGCATTTAAGTTTTTGAAGTTTTTTTATAGTGGTGTTTTTATAGGTTTATTATGATGGTTACATTACTACCAAGAATATCTTGTGGATGGGTTTTACTTTTATTGCTGATACCTTCATTTCATGATTATATTCTATCATATAGCTTCAATAGATACAATACAACATCGTTCAAGGTAGTGATTATGGTTTTTATGCAGTCAAACAATGTGGAAATCGTGCCCATTGTATAGAGAACTGGTAAGCAAATTTCGGAACGTGGTTTCCTAAATAAATCTTTACAATAGAGTATTCTGTGAATAATTTACAACCTTCCCTGACTAACGACAAAAACATAGTTCAAAAACAGTAGTTTTAATTCAGAGAAATCTGCAAATGAATGACAGTAGTGAATAGGGGCGATTCAGGGTCTAGGGTCTTACCATTAAAAAACCACCCTGGGGGGATATGAGGTCTATGTAAATTTAACATTAACCACCCTGGGCCTGTTTAGCGTCTATGTAAATTTAACATGAAGAAAAACCCCTGGGCCTCTTTAGGGTCAAGGGAATTTAACACGGGAAAAAATAATCTTGGGCCTGCTGAGCGTCAAGGGAAATTCAACAGGTGGGTCTGTTGAGCGTCAAGGGGAAATGGAACATGGGAATAAATCGTGGGCCTGTTTAGCGTCAAGGGGAAATGGGACAGGGTCGGGACCCTATTTTAACCTGATGGGTCTATGGAAATTGAACATGGTGGGTCTGTATAGCGTCAAGGCGAATTGAACATGGTGGGACTGTCTAGGGAAAATGATGGTAGAGGGCCAAACACAACAGAGACATAGACAGACACTAGTACAAGCCTGAGATTTATACATAAAGCATTACCAAGACCTGAAAGTTTGCTGGGGTGTTCAAAAATTTGCATAATTGTAATGCTGCTATAAATAGTATAATCAAGGAAATGCTCAACGACAAAATGGATGTGACTAAAAGTAACGTGAAAATGACGAAATTGTCCCATAATTTAAAACATATCCCCGAAAATTAAGTTACAATGGTTTAGACTAAAATGGATAAAATTAGTAACTACTTACAATATCAACTTGTGTGACGATCGTGGATAAACACCCATGTATCTATTTATAGCTATAATCAGCTGAAATTCCTATGAAATCTCACTATCTATTTATAGCTGCAACTTGTGGGTTATTTCTTTGGAAAACCCCACTATATTTTTATAGCCTCAGCTTGAGTGACGTTCCTGTTTATGAACTCTAGTACATATATATAGCTACAACCTGTGGAAAACCCCAAGTCCATATTTATAGTCTCAAAATTTCCAGCGTCAGTCACGTCACTGTACTGGAAACTAGGGGATAAATGGCAACAGTGTTGCAAGTGGCTGACCTGAATACGCGCTACTATAGGTAGATAGGTAGGTAGAGTGCATTTGATAGGGATCGAGTGAGTTTTATAGGGACAGACAGAGACCAATACACACACACACACACACACACACACACAACGTACGCGAGCAGACATGCGTACACACAAACACAGCGGGAAGAGGAAAAATACAAACCCCCAAATATACTATCAACACAGAGGGAAGCGGAAAAAAACCAAGATATATTATCCACACGGAAGGGGGGGAAACAAACCCAAATATACTATCCATACAAACGTACGCGAACGCATATAAACCCCAAATATACTATCCACACAACGTCGCTAACACATACAAACCCCAAACATACTATCCACACAACGTCGCTAACGCGTACAAACCCAAAATATACTATTCACACAACACACACACACACACACACAAAGAGGGAAGAGGAAAAAACCCAAATATACTATCAACAGAGAGGGAAGCGGAAAAAACCCAAATTATACTATCCACACGGAAGGGAGGGAAAACAAACCCAAATATACTATCCATACAAACGTTCGCGAACGCATACAAACCCCAAATATACTATCCACACAACGTCACTAACGCGTACAAACCCAAAATATAATATTCACACAACGTACGCGAACACACACACAGACACACACATACACACACACACACACACACACATAAAGAGGTAAGAGGAAAAAATCAAACCACCAAATATGCTATCAACACAGATGGAAGCGGAAAAAACCCAAAATATACTATCCACACGGAAGGGAGGGAAAACAAACCCAAATATACTAAACTGTACAAACGTACGCGAACGCAAACAAACCTCAAATATACTATCCATACAAACGTACGCGAACGCATACAAACCCCAAATATACTATCCACACAACGTCGCTAACGCATGCAGTCCCCAAATATACTATCTCACATGGAAGAGGAAGAATGCAAATCCCATACCTACTATCCACACAGAGGTGAAATGTAAAAACAAACCCCATATATAAAATCCACGTAGAGGGAAGAAGAAACAAATAATCCAATATACACTATCCTCAAAGAGGGAAGAGGAAAAAGCCATAATATACTAACCACACAGAGGGAAGAAGAAAACCATTATACACTATCCACACGAAGTGAAGAAATAACCCTTTATATATACTATCAAAATAGAGTGAAGAAATAACCCATTATATTTCATCAACACAGATTGAAGAAGAAAAAGTTTTTTGAAAGCACCTAAGCCCTCACCTGCAATGACCAACTCTGCCAAACACCTACACCCCACCCCCACCCCAACACTACAAAACACATTTAAACCTTATTTTATGGCACCAGTGTGTGATTTTATGAAACATCAAGACACAAAATGATGGATGAATAGACTGACTATTGTTTACCTACTTGCATGCCTAAAGAGCGTGCGTGAAGGAAAACATCTTTCCATTTCAATTCTAACGAAAACATGATCCAGAGGGATAGAGAGAGGTGAAAGAGCACAATTTCATGAAGTGTGAGTAAAACCAAACACGCCATCCTTATTATAGAATGTCAAGACCAAGAGACACTTACGTTTTCTTTCTGGTCTATTCTCTTTTAGAAGGTAGTATGAAATTTCACATCAGGCCAACGCATCGGCTCACATTGTCAATTTTTCCATTTCCATGTCTTCACTGGCACAAGTTCTTCCTCATGTTCAATTTCTTCTTCTTCTGAATCCCTCTCCTCTTTTTCGTCTTGTTTCTGTTTCTTCTCTTTTCTCTTAGGGCACTGTGAATCCCAGTGTCCTTTCTCCCGACTACGATAATAGGTATCATGACTTTTGTTTCTCTTTCTTAGACGAAGCAGGTATTCTGGGGACAAATACCCATTTACCTTTGCAGATATAGCAAACTTCATCAGCACTTCTACACTTTCGTATGACTCTCATCAAATCAACGACCAAAAGAGTAAGTTTTGTTGCCACTTTCGCCTGTGAATTATGCTTTCGTATGACTTTTAGCAAATATTTGACCAGCAGGTCAATCTGTGCTGACTTTTCTATCTTCTTGATCGTTTGAGAGTGGAATGAATACTCTGACTCTAAGACACTCTCCCTATATACAGGGACCTGTTGCGTATGAAACCTAGTCAAATGTAATTTTGCAATAAGATGAAACGATTTCATTGAGAAAGTAAAAGGCAATGACGTGCCGTGTCGCCTCACACAAGAGCTGAGGTGTTAGCTCACATCCGTGTCAGCGATTTCGAAGACGACATATCTGGGCTTTAATCAATGCTCTCCACTTCTGCCACAAAACCAAGAGTCCTGATTCACGCCAAAAGAAATTTCGTTTGGTCCATTAAAAAAATAGTATCACATTTGAGAAACGTAAAAACGAACTTCCAGAAAACTGAAAACGACGGCTTACACCTACAACGTGAAATGTATGAGTTCAAGTAGTGCGTAAAACTTAGTCAAATTAAATTTTTATAGTCAAGACTAAACGATCTATTTTCGAAGAAGAAAGCAGACACCAAGCGACAATGGCGATCCGTGTCACACAACACTTTTCAAAATGTATCATTAGAGGTTTGTTCTAGCGATCTGCACGGTTAAATTAAATGGTTTACGTCAATGGTTTCTATTTGTAATTAAATTTTTGTACAAACGATATGTATGTAAGCGTAAGCTAACACACACACACACATGTTGCTGCATTGGGTGACAATAGAACGGGCAGTACTTTAGTCTGGAGTGTTTTGAGAAATGGGCAGACTTAACATTACATTGGAGAGAGAAAGAAAGAATGGTAAAGAGAAAAACGTAGGTCACCATTTTTGGTTTGTTATTTTTTGCGGTATTATAGGACAAAGATAACTAAGATAACCTCACATTCTATTTGAGAAATGTTCATTGTTTTCATTCATTCATCAATTTTATAAGAAAAGGTATTGTGATATCTATTGTCAACTGACTGCTTAACATTTTGCTGTATATCTCAAATTTAAGAGATGGCCTGTGTTTCGTAGCACACGCGACTAACAATGTTGAAGAGCTTTCACAAATGTAAGGCGGGGAAAAAAGCAGCACCAAAACGCGCTTTGTTCTAGGAGTCACGGTACTAATTCAGTCCCCATAGTAAACAAATGCAAACCCCATAATCTTCAAAGTTCAATAACTTACAGTATTTGAGTACTCATGATCAAACCTATATTTATCAGTATAGATGAAACCTGGATGTCAGCTTCTGTGTAGAGGAAAGGATATGAGCCGCGGCATTTTCTGGACCTGCATTTGTTTGAAACATGTGCTTTCAATTCTGCACCAAAGAGTCAGGTGTTAATTTTAGTAATGAGTGTTCCAAACTCAAGAATGTTAAAGGACTGAAATTCCATCAATAAAACAATGTCTCTATTTTTTTCACTTACAACTAGGATAAGCTCTCAAAAGATTCTTTTTCCTACAACATAACTTACATTATTAACCAATCCTGGTCAGCCTAACCCATATAAATACTCTATTTTAGGCAGGCTGGTTCCCATTTTTCCATACTATTAGTAAGTGTGTTCTCTATCGACAGTCTAAACTGAGAGAAAATAGGTCGAACATTGGTAAATTTGTTTCTGAACGCATGTTTTGGTTTTAGAATTCAGAGTTAAACATAGGCAGGGTTATACAGTGCAATGACACTCGCTTTATTCTTTAAAAAGTCATGTGTTTGTTGCCTTTCTGAGAAGAAAAAAAAAACGGGAGACCTAATGTTGTAACCTTTTCCGTGACACATTGCGGTGCCAAAATAAGGATACAGCTAAGATACATGAATTGTCCAAGCTCATCAACTCAAGATTTTACTTCATCCAACGATTTACTGATAAAAAAATCATCGTTATACAATTGTTAGGGTGTAAGTTTTTGGACAAAAAAAATGACATGAAAAACGGAACAGCTCACCTATTTATGGTAACTACTGATCACATTTTTTGGAGAGGTATCTTCAAAATGAACAAATACTATTAAGATTTCAGTAAAAACTACTATAAGAGAGAGAGAGAGAGAGTGTGTGTTATTCCTACTTTTAAAAAGAATTACGACAATTACGTTTGATTTTATGGCATATTTTCCCTAAGAAATGTTCAAGGAAACACACATTACACTTAGAAAATAAAATAAATCGGAAAAAATCCACCATTGTAAAATATCACCAGAGTGAACTGCTGACAAATGCGACTAAAACGTGCTCACAGAATAGTACAATTAAGCATCATTCCTTGATGTATTTTGCAATAAGACTGATACAATTTACATGGGATCGCCCATGTTACGATTGTTCGTGCATTAGTTTATTTTTTTAAAATAGTCTATAGGATAGACCCAGTAAAGCATGACCATTCTCGTCACTGTGTGAATAGCTACTCAAATCAATTCGAAGTGAACGCGGTAAGAAAATAAGTATACACAATGAAATGGCTTACAACGGGTGATGCATTGTTTTGTTCTAAGGCTGTGTGCCAAAAGTGAGTGCGTGTTTTGGAAAATGGTAAAAATTGGATATACAATTTTCTCGTGACACTTATAAAGTGAAGAGTCTGTGCAAGTGTCAAAAGCCAAAGTCATATAACTTTTGTTATTTTATACGGCTTGTAAAGATTTCCACTTTAGAAAATGTGAGGTATCACAAGTTATTATCACAAACAGAAGTGGAACATAGGGGCTTGCAAGAAAGAAAATAACTCAGGCAGTTGGTGTCATCAACAGTGCTAAAGACGGTACGCGAACTTGCTTGCTTGCTTACTTGAATTAAAGTGATTTTCGCTCCAATGGAGCATGTATCACTGGTTTAATCACGCACCGCGTGATTTTTAATTACTCCTGGGGAAGGAAAGAGAGCCTCATCCCCCAGGCTTTTATGTACTCACAGAGTACTTTTAAATTTAGGCACTCAGGTGTAGGACTAACTAATCCTTAACAACCTGACTGAAAGGCTTCAAACATGAGTGGGAATAGTCTCACCACACACTCATTTTTCTTAGTTGGATTGAAATGCCTCAGGTGTCAACCCAAGCAGTATGTAACGCCCGTTACGATTGGTCGGCAACGATGAAGTCACATTAGTACACATGGGCGTGTGGCAGGTGGAAATCGTTCCACATTCTGCCACGTGTACGATGTCCGAGCGTGGTAAAGGAGGAAAAAGGTGCTCAGCAAGCCAACCATGGATGTTAAGTACTCCCCAAAACGCCAGCCCGTACTTATTTCAAATCAAGTCCAGTTTTTGCTAATGAACAATAAAAAGTACCAATAATGTTTTAGCCGCCTGTGCAATTAGTTCAAATCTAACGATTCTGTTAAATTTCCTACTTCCTAACGTATCTATTTAATATTAGTACTGAGTGTACATAAAAATAGCCATACTGGTCTTATTTAAATTAATATTTCTAAGTGACATATACAAGTTTTGTCACTGTTAGGTTTAACAAGTTAAGTTTGTTGCGGTGTTCTAATGGGTCAAGTTTGTTTCGAGAATAGTTTAATCAAGGAGGGATACCAAGCCAAATATGGTTCCCTATTTAATAAAAGGCAATCTTTTGGAGACCTAGAAAGAGCTGTTTTTTCTGCTAGAATGTACCACATCTCTCTTTTGCCCTCACGATCTTGTCCGCACTCCTAGTCTCATGATTCTTGATATCAGGAAATGAGTAGCTATGATGGGCGGCACTGTAAGCAGCGGCTTCTACCAGTTGACTGAGGGGGTATCCAGTGTAGGCTTGTCTGTAGAATTTGGGGAGAACTCTGACCCCATTTTTTTTGGTGTTTTTTGTGTGAACTTGAAGCTATAGACATCTTTTAGGTTCTAAGATGGCGGCCTCCTCTGACGATAGGCTTTCTCCCAGGATAAGGTCTGCTTCTTCGGAAAGAGAAGAAGAACTCTTTGGTATCGATACGACAATCGACAAAGCCTCTGTCAGGTTCAGGTTGCTGCTGCTGCTGCTGCTGTTGCTGTTGCTGCTCTCTCTGCTGTTTCTGAAGTCTATACTTTTCTGTCCATTTTTCTTTCTCCTTGTTAATTTCTTCTCTGAACAGCTCTTCTATCAGGTCTTCAGTGACTTTTAAGATTCTCACATTCTCTATCTCTTCTGGCTTCGGTATCAGACTGTGTCTGACCCTATGCAAATTCACGTAGGCTTCGTTTAGCTTAGCTAGTCTGGAGCACATCTTCGTAGGAGGATGGGTCGACAATGGATAGTTAGACTGGAGACTGCCCCCGGTTTTACGGTCAAAGCGCGGACGTGAAGGAAAACATCCCTACACGGTTTTCGAGTCGGAACGTTCAATGAGTGTCATGAGAGGGATAGTAAGAAGTCAAAGAGCATTAATCAAGATTCCTATAGCAAAACAAACCACAAAGGCATTTTTTCAAAACACAACATTTTTTATTCAAAATCACTTAACACTAACAAGTAACTATAACATTTTTAACAATAATCAAACAATATAACATCAAACATTTTTTCAAATGGCAACCATTTTTTCTTCAACTAACACATTATTTTGGACAGAGCTGACAACGTTGTGAATGAAATTGTGATTTCTACTGTTGGAAGTCATTAGGCCATTGATGGACACTACGTTTCCTAGCTTGATACAAAATATAAGCATGATGGTCACAAAACCATCGATCTACTTTCACGAGGATCAAAATGAGTCACTAAATGTTCTAAAGAATAGTCCAGACTGCGATGATGCAGAAAGTACACACAGTACTGTCCACACACCAAGGAATCTGTGCCTTATAATTTTACATTATTGAATCGGGTGGTCTGAGCATTTCTTCTCATAAAAAGTCAATGATATCGTCTTCCAAAGGAGACAATCCATACGAATCAAAGTATTCCACACATCCTTTTTGAGGAAAGTAGACGGCTACCCAGTGAGTTCCTGGGAGATGACTGTCGTCCGTGTTGATCACATAAGCTTGATGGTTTTGAGGTCTGCGATGAGGGAGTTCATCTTTAGCACATACGACAGGATTCCAAGAAGTAGTGTACGAACTGTGGTTCAAAAGGTAATAAAGTTCCCAGGTATCCATGTTTTGTGTGGGGTTTTTTCTTCACAGGTAATGATAAGTGATCAATTCGATCCTGACGTTTTGCTTAAAAATGTCTGACAAGTAACGGTTTCTTCGCCTCGTCTCCCAACTCTGATCCAAGAGAGCTTCGATGCGATGGATCTCTTGAGTTGTTAATGGAGGACAAGAATGTTCACTCAAGCCTTTATACCACTGTTGCAACACGTCTTCATCCGAGATGAGACTCCAAGCTTCGTCCAGATATTCGTCCAATTTTTCTTCTTGACTCAGCATCAGGCATTTATCGCGTTGAATTTGACTGGGATGATCGTTGTGACATCCATAGCAATCTTTCTTGATCAATTCCTTCATTTTGTCTGCCAAGACTATAGCAAAACAGGAGACTAAATGGGCTTCTTGTTCTGGCCATCGGGACTTCATCATGAGACTTCTTCGTCTTTGTCTTGAGGTTCTTCTTTCATGGTCTCCTCACATTCCATGTCTAAAGTTTCTCCACTAGGTAAAGAGGGATAACAGTCTTCCATGGCTTCTAATAATCTAGAATGACTTCTCTCAAACTGTTGATTTCTATGGTATTATCAAATTCTGCATACAGGATGACTTTCACCGTCTCTGTAAGATTTGAAGCAAACTGAAGTTCCACACGAATCTGGCTGGATTTTATAGGGTGGAAATGTCCCTCGTCGCTGTCTTGACTTACAATTCGTTAGAGAACCGTTTTCGAAAATGGAGTTTCACTGTAACTTTCCCTTTGGAGAATGGAATATTTTGTCCCAGATCTCCTTTTATAGCAAAGTTGACATTGTCCAAATGCAACTTACTGACGGGCAAATAGTGAGGATGTACAAATTCACGATGTACGTGATAGGTGTTTGCACCTTCCTGGTCATTGTTCGTGGTACTATCCACTTTGAAAGGAATGACACGCAGTAACGGCACAGAGGTGTGTCCCACCACGTTGTACTCCACCACATCAGAACACACAAAGATCAAATTCAGTCCTTGGTTCAGTTCTACCGGGTTTCAAAAAGCTCTGTAAAAATCCATATTACTGCTGATCTTGGGGCTCAAATTGTTTGCGACCATTTCTGCATGTCCACCCAAAATTTCAAACAAACTACCATTGAACCAGAGGGACAACGTGTCCGTATCAAATTTGATCACGAGACGATGAGCCACTTTATGGTACTCAATCTTCACACTTTTTTTGGCTCTGTTCAGGGCTTTGCCAAAGGCTAAGTTGAACCTGTCCGCAATAGTGTCCACCAAATGTTCACCACTAAAATAATAACCTGAAGGAAATTTCAAGGTGTAGATAATGAAGGCTGGATTGCTGGCTGCTCTTGTGTCCCCTAAAAACCCGATTTTATTGATTTCTTCTTCCAATTGGGCATTCAGGATTTCCACCTGGAAAGTGTTTTGCTTTTCGGTGATGTTTTTGATTTGTGTTGGTAAATCATTTCTACCAAGCCACTTCCCAATGGGCTTCGTGATCTAATTGGATGGCCTGAGGTAATTTGGCCGTGTAACAGCACAAAGTGTTATTGGGAAACACCTCCATGGAACTGTCACTGGGTAAGGTTAAGTCATGGTGACTCATAATTCCAGAGTTCTGTTTCTGTCCGATTGGTCACTAGAAGTCAGAGGCGTGTCTCCGCCTAAAATGGGGTTGTTGTTGTTGGAGTGGTGACTGGCACTGGACACAAGGTTCCCGTTCTTCCCGTTCGAGGAGAATTTCATGGAGGGATTGGGAAGCAGGTAACCGATGTAACTGCTCAATAAAATGTTCCACAACAATTGTTTGTCTCCTTGTTGCAAACTCAAATTGGCGATGGCTGCACCGATCACACAATACACCGCGAAGATTTGACAGAAAAAGACGATTTGCGTTTTAGGCACACGTTCTCCACACCACACCCACAAGGGTTGTTTCTGTAAATCTTGCAGAGGAGAACTGGGTGAAGGAGTGGTCGACGTAGCTGAGTCTGTGTGAAAGGGCATGATGGTCACTTCTTTTTATAGTCGATGACTTGCGAAGCGTCGATCCAAGAATCAAAACTGGGTGGATATCCTTTCCAACGTACTTTGACTTCTCTGACACGTCGTTTGCCCACTTTACGGGTTCTGCGTTTGAGAATGCTTTCCATGTCGTACAGGTCTTCTTTTTTGGTGACACAACTTGATTTGAAATAAGTACGGGCTGGAGTTTTGGGGAGTACTTAACATCCATGGTTGGCTTGCTGAGCACCTTTTTCCTCCTTTACCACGCTCGGACCTCGTACACGTGGCAGAATGTGGGAAGATTTCCACCTGCCACACGCGCATGGGTCCTAATGTGACGTCATCGTTGCCGACCAATCGTAGCGGGAGTGGCTAAATTTAAAAGTACTCTGTGAGTACATAAAAGCCTGGGGATGAGGCTCTCTTTCCTTCCCCAGGAGTAATTAAAAATCACGCGGTGCGTGATTAAACCAGTGATACATGCTCCATTGGAGCGAAAATCACTTTAATTCAAGTAAGCAAGCAAGCAAGTTCGCGTACCGTCTTTAGCACTGTTGATGACACCAACTGCCTGAGTTATTTTCTTTCTTGCAAGCCCCTATGTTCCACTTCTGTTTGTGATAATAACTTGTGATACCTCACATTTTCTAAAGTGGAAATCTTTAAAAGACGTATAAAATACAAAAGTTATATGACTTTGGCTTTTGACACTTGCACAGACACTTCACTTTATAAGTGTCACGAGAAAATTGTATATCCAATTTTTACCATTTTCCAAAACACGCACACACTTTTGGCACACAGCCTTAGAACAAAACAATGCATCACCCGTTGTAATCCATTTCATTGTGTATACTTATTTTCTTACCGCGTTCACTTCGAATTGATTTGAGTAGCTATTCACACAGTGACGAGAATGGTCATGCTTTACTGGGTCTATCCTATAGACTATTTTAAAAAAATAAACTAAAGCACGAACAATCGTAACATGGGCTATCCCATGGAAATTGTATCAGTCTTATTGCAAAATACATCAAGGAATGATGTTTAATTGTACTATTCTTGAGTACGTTTTAGTCGCATTTGTCAGCAGTTCACTCTGGTGATATTTTACAATGGTGGATTTTTTCCGATTTATTTTATTTTCTATGTGTAATGTGTGTTTCCTTGAACATTTCTTAGGGAAAATATGCCATAAAAAAACAAACGTAATTGTCGTAATTCTTTTTAAAAGTAGGAATAACACTCTCTCTCTCTCTCTCTCTCTCTCTCTCTCTCTCTCTCTCTCTCTCTCTCTTATAGTAGTTTTTATTGAAATCTTAATAGCATTTGTTCATTTTGAAGATACCTCTCCAAAAAATGTGATCAGTAGTTACCATAAATAGGTGAGCTGTTCCGTTTTTCATGTCATTTTTTTTTCCAAAAACTTACACCCTAACAATTGTATAACGATGATTTTTTTATCAGTAAATCGTTGGATGAAGTAAAATCTTGAGTTGATGAGCTTGGACAATTCATGTATCTTAGCTGTATCCTTATTTTGGCACCGCAATGTGTCACGGAAAAGGTTACAACATTAGGTCTCCCGTTTTTTTTTCTTCTCAGAAAGGCAACAAACACATGACTTTTTAAAGAATAAAGCGAGTGTCATTGCACTGTATAACCCTGCCTATGTTTAACTCTGAATTCTAAAACCAAAACATGCGTTCAGAAACAAATTTACCAATGTTCGACCTATTTTCTCTCAGTTTAGACTGTCGATAGAGAACACACTTACTAATAGTATGGAAAAATGGGAACCAGCCTGCCTAAAATAGAGTATTTATATGGGTTAGGCTGACCAGGATTGGTTAATAATGTAAGTTATGTTGTAGGAAAAAGAATCTTTTGAGAGCTTATCCTAGTTGTAAGTGAAAAAAATAGAGACATTGTTTTATTGATGGAATTTCAGTCCTTTAACATTCTTGAGTTTGGAACACTCATTACTAAAATTAACACCTGACTCTTTGGTGCAGAATTGAAAGCACATGTTTCAAACAAATGCAGGTCCAGAAAATGCCGCGGCTCATATCCTTTCCTCTACACAGAAGCTGACATCCAGGTTTCATCTATACTGATAAATATAGGTTTGATCATGAGTACTCAAATACTGTAAGTTATTGAACTTTGAAGATTATGGGGTTTGCATTTGTTTACTATGGGGACTGAATTAGTACCGTGACTCCTAGAACAAAGCGCGTTTTGGTGCTGCTTTTTTCCCCGCCTTACATTTGTGAAAGCTCTTCAACATTGTTAGTCGCGTGTGCTACGAAACACAGGCCATCTCTTAAATTTGAGATATACAGCAAAATGTTAAGCAGTCAGTTGACAATAGATATCACAATACCTTTTTTTTATAAAATTGATGAATGAATGAAAACAATGAACATTTCTCAAATAGAATGTGAGGTTATCTTAGTTATCTTTGTCCTATAATACCGCAAAAAATAACAAACCAAAAATGGTGACCTACGTTTTTCTCTTTATCATTCTTTCTTTCTCTCTCCAATGTAATGTTAAGACTGCCCATTTCTCAAAACACTCCAGACTAAAGTACTGCCCGTCCTATTGTCACTCAATGCAGTAACATGTGTGTGTGTGTGTGTGTGTGTGTGTGTGTGTGTTAGCTTTCGCTCATACATATCGTTTGTACAAAAATTTAATTACAAATAGAAACCATTGACGTAAACCATTTAATTTAACCGTGCAGATCGCTAGAACAAACCTCTAATGATACATTTTGAAAAGTGTTGTGTGACACGGATCGCCATTGTCGCTTGGTATCTGCTTTCGTTTCGTCTTGACTATAAATATTTAATTTGACTAAGTTTTACGCACTACTTGAACTCATACATTTCACGTTGTACGTGTAAGCCGTCGTTCTCAGTTTCCGGAAGTTCGTTTTTACGTTTCTCAAATGTGATACTATTTTTTCTATACCGAACGAAATTTCTTTTGGCGTGAATCAGGCACAAGTGGAGAGCATTGATTAAAGTTCAGATATGTCGTCTTCGAAATCGCTGACACGGATGTGAGCTAACACCTCAGCTCTTGTGTGAGGCGACACGGCACGTCATTGCCTTTTACTTTCTTAATGAAATCGTTTCATCTTATTGCAAAATTACATTTGACTAGGTTTCATACGCAACAGGTCCCTGTATATAGGGAGAGTGTCTTAGAGTCAGAGTATTCATTCCACTCTCAAACGATCAAGAAGATAGAAAAGTCAGCACAGATTGACCTGCTGGTCAAATATTTGTTAAAAGTCATACGAAAGCATAATTCACAGGCGTAAGTGGCAACAAAACTTACTCTTTTGGTCGTTGATTTGATGAGAGTCATACGAAAGTGTAGAAGTGCTGATGAAGTTTGCTATATCTGCAAAGGTAAATGGGTATTTGTCCCCAGAATACCTGCTTCGTCTAAGAAAGAGAAACAAAAGTCATGATACCTATTATCGTAGTCGGGAGAAAGGACACTGGGATTCACAGTGCCCTAAGAGAAAAGAGAAGAAACAGAAACAAGACGAAAAAGAGGAGAGGGATTCAGAAGAAGAAGAAATTGAACATGAGGAAGAACTTGTGCCAGTGAAGACATGGAAATGGAAAAATTGACAATGTGAGCCGATGCGTTGGCCTGATGTGAAATTTCATACTACCTTCTAAAAGAGAATAGACCAGAAAGAAAACGTAAGTGTCTCTTGGTCTTGACATTCTATAATAAGGATGGCGTGTTTGGTTTTACTCACACTTCATGAAATTGTGCTCTTTCACCTCTCTCTATCCCTCTGGATCATGTTTTCGTTAGAATTGAAATGGAAAGATGTTTTCCTTCACGCACGCTCTTTAGGCATGCAAGTAGGTAAACAATAGTCAGTCTATTCATCCATCATTTTGTGTCTTGATATTTCATAAAATCACACACTGGTGCCATAAAATAAGGGTTTAAATGGGTTTTGTAGTGTTGGGGTGGTGATGGGGTGTAGGTGTTTGGCAGAGTTGGTCATTGCAGATGAGGGCTTAGGTGCTTTCAAAAAAAACTTTTTCTTCTTCACTCTGTGTTGATGAAATATAATGGGTTATTTCTTCACTCTATTTTGATAGTATATATAAAGGGTTATTTCTTCACTCCGTGTAGATAGTGTATAATGGTTTTCTTCTTCCCTCTGTGTGGTTAGTATATTATGGCTTTTTCCTCTTCCCTCTTTGAGGATAGTGTATACTGGAGTATTTGCTTCTTCTTCCCTCTACGTGGATTTTATATATGGGGTTTATGTTTTTACATCTCACCTCTGTGTGGATAGTAGGTATGGGATTTGCATTCTTCCTCTTCCATGTGTAGATAGTATATTTGGGGATTGTATGCGTTTGCGTACGTTTGTATGGATAGTATATTTGGGGTTTGTATGCGTTCGCGTACGTTTGTACGGGTAGTATATTTGGGTTTATTTTCCCTCACTTCCGTGTGGATAGTATATTTTGGGTTTTTCCGCTTCCCTCTCTGTTGATAGTATATTTGGGGGTTTGTTTTTTTCCTCTTCTCTCTTTGTGTGTGTGTGTGTGTGTGTGTGTGTGTGTGTTGTGTGAGTAGTATATTTTGGGTTTGTTAGCAACGTTGTGTGGATAGTATATTTGGGGTTTGTATGCGTTAGCGACGTTGTGTGGATAGTATATTTGGGGTTTGTATGCGTTCTCGTACGTTTGTATGGATAGTATATTTGGGTTTGTTTTCCCTCCCTTCCGTGTCGATTATATATCTTGGGTTTTTTCATCTTCCCTCTGTGTTGATAGTATATTTGGGGGTTTGTTTTTTTCCTCTTCCCTCTGTGTATGTGTGTGTGTGCGTATGTCTGCGCGCGTACGTTGTGGGTTGTGTGTGTGTATGTATGTCTGCGCGCGTACGTTGTGTGTGTGTGTATGTATTTGTCTCTGTTTGTCCCTATAAAACTCACTTGATCCCTATCAAATACACTCTCCCTACCTACCTACAGTAGCGCGTATTCAGGTCAGCCACTTGCAACACTGTTGCCATTTATCCCCTAGTTTCCAGTACAGTGACGTGACTGACGCTGGCAATTTTGAGACTATAAATATGGACTTGGGGTTTTCCACAGTTTGTAGCTATACATATGTACCAGAGTTCATAAACAGGAACGTCACTCAAGCTGAGGCTATAAAAATATAGTGGGGTTTTCCAAAGGAATAACCCACAAGTTGCAGGTATAGTGAGATTTCATAGGAATTTCAGCTGATTATAGCTATAAATAGATACATGGGTGTTTATCCACGATCGTGACACAAGTTGATATTGTAAGTAGTTACTAATTTTATCCATTTTAGTCTAAACCATTGTAACTTAATTTTCGGGGATATGTTTTAAATTATGGGACAATTTCGTCATTTTAGCGTTACTTTCAGTCACATCCATTTTGTCGTTGAGCATTTCCTTGATTATACTATTTATAGCAGCATTACAATTATGCAAATTTTTGAACACCCCAGCAAACTTTCAGGTCTTGGTAATGCTTTATATATAAATCTCAGGCTTGTACTAGTGTCTGTCTCTGTCTCTGTTGTTTTTGGCCCTCTACCATCATTGTTCCTAAACAGTCCCACCATGTTCAATTCGCCTTGACGCTATACAGACCCACCATGTTCAATTTACACAGACCCATCAGGTTGGGACCCTATTAAAATAGGGTCCCGACCCTGTTCCATTTCCCCTTGACGCTCAACAGACCCACCCTGTTCAATTTCCCTTGACGCTCAACAGGCCCAAGATTATTTTTTCCCCATGTTAAATTCCCTTGATCCTAAACAAGCCCAGGGGTTTTTCTCCATGTTAAATTTACATAGACGTTAAACAGGCCCAGGGTGGTTAATGTTAAATTTACATAGACCCCATATCCCCCCAGGGTGGTTTTTTAATGGTAAGACCCTAGACCCTGAATCGCCCCTATTCACTACTAATGACAATAACGGACGATTATAACAGTTTGCTATAAAACTCCCAGTGTTATCATTTTTTCCGCACAAAATGATATTAGGCCTCGTTTGGAATACATAGGTGAGCGTCTGCTACAGGCAAGAATACTTCTGATTTTGTTTTGTGTTCTGTTTATTTTTTTTAGACTTCAATGCTAATGCTTGGTCAAATTAAAGCACCAATGACATCGTTTTTCATAAATTTCACCATTCTTCCAATCTAACTAAAGTATGGAATGAACGAAATGAGTTAATAAAAAGCTATTTGATAGAAACCGCTGTTGAGATAATCAAGATGTTCGCTATAAAGGATGTTCAAATATTCAGTTATGAATTATGAGTTGCCAACCCATAATTCAGTCACTGAAGTCGCTCGCAATTCCGTTCTACATTCGACGAATTCAGTTAGTTACAAATCTAATAACAACAACAGTCCCATATGACTAACAAATTTATTCTAGAGGGAATGAAGAGGGCAGGCACACAAGTGTGCATTAGATAAAAGTAAGTCTCTTGTGAATATTAACGATCAGCTGTTTCGCTTTTATACTTTGAAGGCTCAACTTTGGCTGAAAACAAACTCAGCTGTTTCGAATTGGTAAACATACAACACAAACGTATAAACAATATTGTTTGTCAGTTATGCATCAGCAGGGAGGGGGAAAGACCATATGCTTGAAAGTCCACTTATGAAAATAAAATTTCATACGAAAAAAATATAAGGTCAATAACACAAAACCGACGCCTCTAAATAAAACCGAGATTTTCTCTAATCTGGTTAGTTTTCTTGTCGTTCTTGTTTTTGTATGTTTTTGTTTACCTTTTGGACATTCATTTGTGGTTGCATCCTCGCTGTTGCTATCATTTTATCCAAAGATTTTATTAAGATTTTATCAAGACCTCTACGATATCGTGATCGACGATTGTGTAAATTCATTGTTATAAATCCGTGTGGAGGAGCTTGCTCTTTTGAAAAGAAGTTTTTGAACTTAATCATGTCGATATCCCCAAACACCATGTCTGATGAATGTTTCGTAGAGTATGTGTATCAACTCGATTAAACACAACTACAATATTGCAGTTATCTATGATCACTTTAGGTATTTGTGTGAATCGCTGATTAACATAAATCACGTCCGTGTCTTGTGTCTGCCTCGAGAAAATATCCAAGCTGGATTTGATTGTCCAGTATTACATCATCGTATAATACAAGGTTATTAATAAATCCACAGAAGTCATCTACAGATGGGGCTTCATCAATATCGGTGATAAAATTAATAATATCATTGCCGTCTTAGTCAAACAATTTTGCTTTTTCATTAAAATCTTCACGCACATCGTAGCATCTCTGATCATCTACGGATGGTGCCGCTAAAGATAACATATCCCACTTGAGCCATCTCATTATCAAATTAAGCAGTGATTGTGTTTTACCCGATCCAGATGGAGCTATTATTATAATTTGGTAATACTGATATATGTTTTATTGTCTGTGTTGGTAATGTTGAATACCAGACTGGAGTGTTTATTGTTTTTGCTTAATTTATAAATTCCTTTAGTGGCGCAAACCCATACGAATAAGAAAAACAATTCCACGCGGATCAATTGCTTATGCCACCCAATAAGTACCAGGACCGGAACTTTTATCGAGATTAATGATATCGGTTTCAACATGGTTTTGTTGCTTTGGTAATTGATCACGCACAAAAGCTTTCGATATTCAATTTTAGCAGCATAAAGTAAATCAAAATTTGACATGGGAAGAATCAATAAAGTGTTGTTAGAAGTCTCAGACCTTTTCCGTACTAATGAAGGGTTCCTGTTAATCTTAGACCCTTTCCCTTTCTTTCGAACTCTTTATTATTTTTCTATTGCTTCCTTTAATGCCATTTCAGCAGCAGTTCCTACAGAACCACGTGTAGCTGATGTTGCAACAGATGGAGCCGCAGCGGCTATTAACGCTAGTATAGCTGCAAGAAGTGAAAATTTACCACCTGTTTTAACTAAGTCGTTAATGGCATCTTTACCATGATGAACGTATCTGCAAACTATTCATATTCCTCATCCCACATACCTTAAAATAGTATCGATATTTGTCCCCATCGGCGAAGAACAGATCAATTTCACTTGGACATTGAACATCAAAACGTTTGCTTTTTCACCGTGCTTCAGTTCAACACAGCTTATTGTGTAATGTAGCTCATACAATTAATTTTGTTCTTGATTAATGTTTTTCAGGCTAATGCATCAGGCTTAAATGACCTTTGCTTATGTTTCTTTTCGTGTCCAAAGTGAAGTACGTTGTACTGTGCTTAATTAAAACGTTTATTTGCTCCTGATCTTTCACACCGCGCATGAGATTAATTATCCGGACTAGCTACAGATCCTGTGCCATATCACTTTTATTTACCTCCACGGTAGCTTTACTAAAAATGTTGGAAGCCCTCTGCATAGATGCTCTGCATGGTAGTAGAATGTTATTATCTGCAAGTAGGCATCTATGGCTGTTGCTGCACATTGGTGTATCTAGTAGTACCGTTTGAAACGTCATATTTTCAGCAGAAAGATTTGGCCCAGTGTTGTTGTTCGGGGGTGGGAGACGGTTGTGTTTGTGTTTTATTTGTTGTTGGGCTTGGGGAGAGTTGTCTCTTCGTGTAGCTTGTAATGTGGTGACTTATGCTACAACTTGTTAACAGAATTGTATGATTCCTAGCAAGTCCCCTATTTTCTTTCACTAGCAACTAAAATCATGTTTACTACTTCCGTCGTCTTGTTTTTGATTTGACGATGGATAATATCGTTCCACATTCCAGCATGTATGATTATTAAAATGTGCCAGTCTAAGAGAGTTTAACAGACAACTTTAATGTTTGTTAGTTCGAAGTTTTGTATTAGTACTGTGAAATAATTAGAGCTGATTTGAAGTCTTTATCTCAACTAAATATATAGCGTAACGTTTGCTCTTCAGCGGTTTTGACAGTAAGTCAGGTATCTATCTTCCTTGTTCTTTTAAGACAATGATATCAGATAAAACTCTGTGATTATCTTATGAACTGATCAAATTCCTTGAAACTTTGCAGCAGTATGCCAATTGCATTATTTAACCACAGATAAAGGCCATTTCCAATCCAATAATAATTTTTGACTCTGCTAGGCCAAAGGCTGCACTTGTTACTTCAGAGTCAATACTCACGTATGAAGACCCTGTCAATATTTAGAGGATAATGTGTTCTCTTTCCAGAGCCGGGTCAGGTCAAGTGTTGTGTGCGGGGTTCCAAAATTTCAAAAGGGAGCTGACTTTCCTCGACAGGGCACTAAAGCAAATGTCTTTGTGACTATTTACTCAAAGTGAGTTATTACCCAACGGATGTGAGCAAGAATACAACGAGATCAAATTTAAAGTGGAAAGTGACTCTACGTTTGTGTATGTACGTCTTTTGTGGGGTTTTTTTTAGCTGGGGAGGGCAAAGCCCCAGGACCTCCATACCAATCCAGCCCTGTTCTCTCTCTCTCTCTCTCTCTCTCTCTCTCTCTCTCTCTCTCTCTCTCTCTCTTGGTGAAACTTGGCTTGTGCGTAGGCGGTATAGGTGTTCATTTAAAGTAAAGTATTTGCTCTCTATGTTTCTTTACTTTTGTTTTTGTTTTTGGCAACATGGCATAGAGGTTAATGAGGAATCAATGGATGCTGGCCCAGGAGAGATATTTGAGACCCACTGCATGTTGTTTTATTTACTGTTTAGCCTATAACAATACGCAAGATAACCTATGGCAGTAGCTTTATCGTAAGTTCATCTATAAAGACACTTTATACTATCATATGACTTGATTATGATTTAGACGCAATGGAATCTCAGTACTGACAAATACACGTAAGGAATTTACAGAGAATATAATGGAGAACTGTGTTCTGTCACATGAACAATGGTCAGGACGTGTTCCAATTTAACCCTAGAAGATGTACTGCATACAGCAGAGTGACGTTGTAAAGATGGTTTTTAACATATCTGCCATGCGCACGAGCAGCTATTGCAAATACAATTTATTTAGTTAAAAGTGACCGCGGAGCATGTACACAAAGAAGCTAAGGGGACTTACTATACTAATTTCTTCTTTGCATGACACATCGTTAGGTGACGTTGTTAAAGCTAATGTGATGCTTAAAAGTGTTTCGCTGAAATGGATCGACAACTGGATCTTTATAAAAACGGCATGATGAATTTAGTTCGATCTATTTCATTCTGAAGTGGCTACTGTTTTGTCTGTCTCAGGATATCAAACTTAGCAGGTCCAAGAATGTTTGTTGAGAATCTAAAGTCACCATGTCAAGCTTAGTACTGTTGCAGTATGCAAAGTGAAAAGTAAATAAAGAGTAAAATATTCTATTGATTGACATCCGGATTAAAATCTTCATTAGCCAATATTGGTCTGAGCGACACCACACCCGTAGGCCCGAACCTACCTATGTATGTCCCTGATAACTGATTAATATGTACAAAGCAACAATAAGTTACAATCAATGATTCACTGGTTCCAAAATTCTCACACAGACTTCCATAATAAATACCATTTTTTAAATAGAATAATTATCATCACTATGACTACGATTTGACCAATGAATTCCCCATAGTTTATAAAATAAAATAACCGGCTTGTCAAGTTTATGATCAAAAGCGGAAATTGTAGATTTTTATATCATTTGGATATGTTTTGCGTTCTTTTTTCAAATTATGTTTAATTTATAGACTTTTAAATTATTGAAGGGTGCAAGATTCCTCCGCCTCTAATAAAGTAAATACAATGTAAATACTTGGTGAAAGCAAACAATTTTTAACCTTATACAAACGCATCTTTATTATATGTTTCGTAATGACGTACTGAAATATAGCAGTGGAAGAAAATGTTATCTCCGCATTGGCAATAACATTTTCAGCGACACAAATTTAAGAAGTATATCTGCTTTACGTGTGTTTTTCAACCCTGTATTTCCGTACCTCGGCCAACTACTACGGAAATAAAAACATGAGCAGACATAAAGGTGTTATGAAGGGCGAGAGAATATAATAACGAATAAGAAATATATAAAAACAATAGTCCATAAATCTGCTTAAAACAATCTGTTCAAACATTTTTTAATGAATAATTGCATATTGTATATAATTATTCATTCTTTATAATCGCTTTAAAATTGTACAGTTGTGAACCCCTGGACCAACAGGTATCGCGTGTTAAGTTTACAATTGCTCCTCAGTAAAATATGCAGATGATATTTTTGAACGATGCATTTGTATTTTCATCTTCTCACCGTCTGATATATATAGTTATTTCATAGATGCTGCTTTTAATGTAAGAGTATAATTTGATGTATACTTTGAACCTGTCTTTTTTGTTCTAAATTTTACTGTATTCAAGTCCATGTTTTTGGTGTTGTATTTCTCGATCAGCTTTCTATTGTTATATTATGCAAGTTTTTTTTCCTCCACAATCTAGTCATCAGAATTGAAATTTAAGTTTAATATTTCCACTAAAGATGCCTTTTGGTTGTAAAATTAGTTTTCTTCATCAAATTGTTTTTCTTCATGTTCTCGTTCTTTCAAGTCACGGAAATACGCCGTTGGAGGTGAAAACTCTTCCACTAAAATTCCCCGGAACTGGAAGAAATATGAAGCACCCAGCTGGGTATTTTCCTGATTATATCTCACACGATTGTCCTCCCATATACAGACTAATGAATAGTCAGTAGAATATGCATGTTGCAAATTGTAATTTTATTTTAGTTATCTGGAACATAATTGTCCCATAACAAAGGATGTTGCTGTAGAAAGACTTTAAATTTGAAATGATTCTATCATTGATGATATATACCAGGTAGCTTTTCGTTATTAATATTTTTAGGATTAAATGCTTCTTAATTAAAGCAGTAATATGAAACTTACTGCAAGGATTTTTATTTGAAGCCAAACAATATTATTTAAAGGGATAAAACCAGGTTATACATGCCAGGATTAGAGTATTTTAAAGGTCAGATATTTTGACTGTAGTTAAAGAATTATGTATCATGTACTCTGCAAAAAACTTGTCCTTTTGATGAGGTTGTTTATGTTGCACAGATGGACCTTTGTGTAGACAAGGAAATACTGACGATGAAAGTATTTTGTATTCCAGTACCGATGGGGACATTTTTTTGCTCCATTGATAAAGTCATGGTTGCGCGAATCTTAATATCCGGAAGTATATGAGCCATTAGGAAGAAGTTCATCATCCTATGTTTACTTACAGAGTATGTCTGATCTGTCGGCAAACCTTCAATAGTTCCAGTGGGCTAAGTCGGCATCTGGGACGATTACACAGTCTGGATACTTATATGACTCAAGCTTTGGTCGCAAAGTCACGGGCGGAGCCTAGGGCTAACACACTCTATGTTTTCGATTATTTTTTCATCTATCTCGATTTAAAGACAACAGTAGTGGAGCCATTGATTTCAGCGCCCCAACTTCCAGCTCAGGTCCGAACACTTGCTCTCAGATGCATTCATCTAATCTTAATATATTTTCGACTTTTGAAGGAATTGTGACTTCCTGGTCATCTTCTAGATTCTCTTTCTTTGGCATTCTAGTACAGCGACATCACGTTTTAGAAGAAGTTATGCTTCTGTAACATCAACTGCTCCCAAACACTGTTACCTTTTTATCTTATTCTATCTCGTTCCCTTCTTCGGAAGAAGGTGGTTCTGCCTGTTCGTCTTCTTCCATTTATTCTTCTGGCATTTCTGTCCAGCGATCACCAACCGCTAGACGAGTGACGTCTTATCCTGGGAACCGTATAGGACACACGATACTAATTATACGGAAGAACTGTGAACCAGTCTAGAAATGGATGAACAAATAATAGACTATTAACGGGTTTGGTGGTCCATAATTGGTTAATAATGAAAATTAAAAGTTTGGTAAAAATATCTTTTGAGAGCTTATCCTATATGTAATTTTAAAAAAATATAGACAAAATTCTATTGATGCAATTTTAGTATTTTTACAGGCTTGACTTAGGAGTTCTAAATAATGAAAGTAGCACCTGATTCATTTGGTGCAGAATCAATGACACGTGTTTCATGCACATGTAGATAAACAAAATGCCGCGGCTGATATGGTGTTCTCCATACATAATCTTGCATGGTGAATTATAGGCCTGATCATCAGCACCCAGAAATTTTAAGTTATTGAATTTTGAATATGATAGTGTTTCCATATGTTTACCATTGTAGGTGAATTAGTACCGTGAGTCCTATATGCGACTATACCATAATAGGAGCTTGTTATTTCCATGGTTACCATGTGCATCCAGAGTATCATTTTGGTGTTTTTTGCATATAACAATAATAATGGAGTCTTTTTTAATGGTTTGGGTGTGATTTTGGAGAAAACATCTATACAAAAGACAGAAAGGAATAGTTTTATACACTGGACAGTGGCAGTAGATATCTCAGGCCATGAGGAAAAGAGCATAGTATGGCCTGATGGCAGAATTTCATATGATGGTGCCCACAGATTGGCCTATATGGTTAAATACCATTTAACACATGCAACAATTCCCCCAAAAGGGGGTAGGGGAGAGATTTTAAATGTAAGCCACCTATGTCACAATCACTTATGTATCACTACTGATCAATACTTACTTTAGAGACACATTCTGTAGATCAAAACAGAGAACATTGTAAAAATCAAGGACTGTGCACAAAACTGGACATGCTGCATTGCCTCAACCTGTAAATTGCATTATTATATGTCGAGTCACATTGAATATCAATTATATCTGTCTTATTTCCAATCATAGAATTAAACTCCTTGACACCTTTTCTATGTTCAGCATGTTTCTCATATTGGTACATTCAATTTTTTGGCAAACAGTATTGGAACTTTTCTGCATCCCTTTTGTTGAGGGAGCAGGGAGGGACATTTTCACTTAAAAGAATAACTTTCAACCCTTCATTCCCAACATAAGTCTGCAAAAGTCCTATATGTATTGCATTATTTATAGAGGCAGATTTTCTTCCCCAACCTCTCTTTGGCATCTCTTCATACAGTTGAAACGTTCTTGATGTATAACTGCATGGTGAACATATTGCTCTCTCCCACCACACCATACCTCTTTTCTCTTCATGTACCAAGTCCCATGATAGAAACCCTTTATAGTCAGGGTGTTGGAACTGGTGCTCTCGGAACACATTATCCCACATCGCAGCATTTTTCCCTGTGTACACTAAGTGATATGTGTTTTGTTCACCAGATCTGTTGTGAATAGATGAAAACAAGCTTCATGTCAGAAATTTGGTTTCATATTTGAAACAAAAGCTATTTATAAAGCCAACATTGCCCTGCACTTACTATCAAGTAATAGTAAGGAAAGCAGCAGAGAGGCTGAACAGACTCTAATTGAAATTTCTCAACATTATTACTCGGAGGCTTCCTACGAAGATTTATTCGATAGAGAGCTTATTTAGCCTCTTGGAAGCTTCTAATAAATTAACTATTTAGAATAAGGTCCGGAGTCACGCCCCTCTGCTGTTCCGAAGATTTTATCAGATTTTTTTATTAGTATCATCCGAAGATTTTATCAAGGCCGATTCGATATCATGTAAATTTATCGTTATGAATCCGTGCGGAGTTGACTGAGCATGACTAAATAAGTTTTTAAACTTAATAATATCCATATCACCGTTGCACCAGGTTTGGTGAATATTTCTTAGCGTGTGCGTATCTACACCGTTAAATACAGCTAAAATATTACAATTATCTCTAATTACTTTTGGAATTTGTGTATATCGCTGAGTTACATAAATAAAATCTGTGTTTTTATGTCTGCCACGAGAAAATATCCAGGCAGGATTCGACTGTTTATCTAACATCACATCATCATACACAACTAAATTAACGCTCATGTCAAGATCATCAACTGATGGTGCTTCATCGATGTCGATGATAAATTTAATAACACTATCATCGCGCGCACTTATCAGTGATGCATTCTCGTTAAATTCTTTAAGTACCTCATAACATCGCTGATCATCAACAGATGGTGCAACTAAATATAATTTATCCCATTTTAGCCATCTAATTATCAAATTAAGCAACAACTGAGTTTTTCCACTACCAGATGGACCTATTATTAACATTCTAATGGAATTTGGCAACGCAGCATGATGTTTAACTGGTTCTTGTTTTTTTTTTTGTAGCTGAAAAATCAATTACATTCATGATATAAATATACCATGGATCTATATTGTGTGAAATGTAAATCTCGCACATCAACAATTGATCCAATTACAGTTACAACGCGCAATAATAAATCAGCTATTACGGGTAAATGCGCTGTTGTGGCATAAAAAAGTTTAGATTTGTAAAAAAATAATCCACGGAGGTGATATCGCCGCAAAATTAGCAGCGTTGCCAGGTGTTCCCTGAGCTAAATGTCCTGGAGAAAAACATCTTCCCGGATATAATTATTGTGGTCCAGGAACACGACTAGATATCAGATTTGACGAAAACCATCAACCAAAATTAAATGAAGATCCCTTAAATGCAATTGATCGAGCATGTTATGTTCATGATATTGCTTATCAAAGTAACGATCTACAACAAAGGCATCTCGCGGCTGTAAAATTGATTCACACGTTAAACTCCATTCCTAATAAATCTAACAGAGAGAAATTATCAAGTTGGCTAATAAAATCGGCGATGAAAGGTTAATTAGTTTTAGGTGCTGGTAATTAATAATATGGAATCGATTTATTATTCTCTTGCTGGATTTTGGAAAGGTAAATCAGCAATTAATAAACTCGCTAAGGCCGCTCGAGTAAAGATTCCAATTGCTGCGTCGTGGTTATCGAAACAAGCAGTATGGCAAATTTATCTACCACCACCCAAACGAATTCCTTTTGCTCATTTTGATGTTAGTGTCCCTAATGAAGTTCATCAATCTGATATAATGTTCTTATATCATGATATTATTGGTCTAAAAACGTACAAGTACATACTGACCGTAGTTGATATTGCTAGCAGATATAAAGAAGCAGAGCCGCTAACAGGAAAAGCCGCCATTGATGTTGCAGACGCGATCAATAAAATTTATCAACGAGGACCATTACGATGGCTAAATTTACTTTAGGTTGATCCTGGTAGAGAGGTTTTAGGTGCGGTCTCATTTTTAATGAAACAAAATAACGTTAAAATACGGAGGGGACACACTGAAATTCACAAAGATCAAGCAATTGTTGAACGATTTAATAAAACCCTCGCTGAGAGATTATTTGGATATCAATACGCAAAATAATTTATTCAGGATTCAAGATCATACGAGTGGGCTAAAAGATTACCAGACGTTATATCAGCGATAAATAGCGAACCAACACGAGCAATAAATATGAAACCGGCCATCGCGATTACAAAACAAATTATACCAATAAAGCGACTCGATTTTTCAACACAGCCGGTGCTAGGTAGTATCATCGTAAGATATTTATATAAGGACGGTGAACTTGAAGGCGGCAGAAAAAAGAGCAAATGATCCTATTTGGAGCATTACAACACATAAAATATCTACCGTGACAAGATCAACCGGTAGACCAGCAATGTATGTACTTGATTCAAATGCTCCTCAACGCGGATTTACTCCTGAAGAATTACAGGTAATTTCCACGGATACTCAATTACAACCTAAATGACTTAACTAGCTCCACGACTGCGATTACACTCCAAGCACGCTAATGTAACATTTTCTTTTGTGTGACCGTAATTATTATCTTTTCTGTCAACGGTGAATTATCTTGAATTATTTTTTTTTATATCTCCACGACATCACACAATTACAAACCGCGCAATGATTATTTTGCTGTTGCTTTAACGGTAAAATAAAATCCACATCAAGGTCAAATTTGTAATTAATTTTTTTTTGTCATATTGCTCATAACTGGATAATTTTTTCTTTATTGTGTCATTGCAGGTTTTGTCATCTATTATTATCGAATCTAAAACAATTCTACCAAGTTGAGATATTTTTCTAACCCGAGATACCGCCAAATAAACTAAATTCGACCACTCAACGTGATTATGAACAATCCAAACTCGTGTATCAGCGATAGTTAATCCCTGCGACGAGTGAATTATCATAGCATATCCAAGTGTCCAAGGAGATTTATTCATATGTAGAGCACACTCAACAACATCAATATTAACCAAAACAATATCATTTAGTACTAAATTTTGCTTTATTGATTCTCCTGGTACATCAACGTCATTATTTTGTTGTCGCGTATCTGCTGGTCGATAACAAAGCGGAACTTTATCGTCGGGGGGGGATTTTATTTTATGTAGCTGAAATAACTTTTCTTTAATTTTATCTCTATTTTTCTGCTAGCAACTATTAAATCAGTTGGTCTCCATATATTTAAAAAATTTCTCATCGGTGTTTCTGAAATTACTTTTCTCATTACGTCACATTGAATTTTATTTGGCTGTAATCGAATTAATTTCTTAAATTCAACTAATTTCTCGTCAAGAGATATATAATCGGTATCAGATTCTTCATAATAATCAACAAAATTCTTTAACCAGTCATGAGGAGATTCTCCTTCAATAGGGTTAGGTTGATCGTGATCGCCACACATTATCACGGCCGTATTTCTCGTTAATAACCAATCAAGAAATATTTTGGTACATCAACAGATACAGTACAAATCTCATCCCAAATAATAATTTTATTTATATATTTTTCTCCTTTTCGCGAAGAAGTCCATGAGCCACCGCTATATTTGAAAAAGCTGTGATACGTACATGAATTAACACCCGCTGCTTCATTTCTCTAGCTAGTCTGTGTGTTGGCGTCAACGCAACCATGTCAGAGTCGTGAAATAATTTTATTAACCGCGTTATATTACCTGAACCACCTAATCCATTCACGTAGACTGTTTTATATCGCGATATTGGATCATTCACGGATGCCGCTAAAGAAATTTCTGATATTTCTCCGCGGTAATAGTTGTCATTAATTATCACATCAGCCGATTCACAATTACCAAGAATACTCTCATCCTTAATTCGCCATGTGCCCCATGAACCATCACCTGTTAATTTTGATACCGTTTCTAAGTGTTTACTAAAGATATAAAATGAATCAGTAGCTACTCTAACTGCGTCACAAGGGAATTTATTTATCATCGATAGTAAATTTATACTTACATAAGCCAACATTGACAATCTTAAATGAGTATATTGCTGAGACTCTCCTTCAATATAACTGACAATGGTGCCTAATATTGTTCCGTTAGATAAACAAGCAACTTCTCGACTACAAAAGGTATTTTTCGCGGCGGTATCGGCGATTATTAAATCTAATTCAGCATCATCGATGATTAATCTAGAATGATGTCGTTGATGATCATACGCGCCACCTTGAGTAAATTTACCTATCATTTTTCTACCTAACTCTCTTGCAGACTCATGATCCGTTGGCAACCAAACTGATTTTTGTTTTTTATATGAAATAATTGCTTCACTGATTATCAGCGATTTTAGCATCGCAGAATCTAACATATATCTTGATAGTACTATTGGCACCCAACGTTGTTCGGAAAAATGTTTTCCAAACCAAATATAGCATATTTTATGGAAACCTTTAGCAAATTCAAATGATACCATACGAGCGAATCTCGTCAAGGGAAAATCTGACATTAATTATTACACGAGTCATTTCATGAGTCGGATGTCCAAACGGCTCAAAATACTTAGCACATTCTCCCATCCCTAGAAAACTTCCAGGATAACACGCAACCACGTCAACAGATATCATGTCGGCGTAATTATATTTAGTATTCCACAGACCGCCATGACCGTATTCGATACAACTTGATTGAACATCACTAAGAAATTCATTTCGCGTTGGCTTCCACAGATTTTTCTTTCTAGCAACGTGAGCAGCAACTGATGAACCGTAAAACAACTACTTAATAATTGTTTATCCACTGAGTATTTTTCTAATAACTGTTTCATTTCATCATGAAGAGATTTTTTGCGGTATAAATCTCCATTAACCCGAAAAAACTGATCATACTTCTCATCGCTGCGAAACAGCCATATCGATACCGGATCTGATTTATTTATTTCGTAAATAAAATCAAACATCTCCGCGTCAGAATTTTCTGAAGGGTAAAATTTAACAACGCGATCTCGTGGAAAAATTGTTACCGCGGATGTCCAAACGTGACAATTATGATCAATTATTTCTATGGGAGATCCTCGTGATTTACTTACCGACGAGTACAAAATTTCTCCTGATATCGTCTTTACCATCATGGGAAATTTTAACTTCGCTGATAACACAGCAAAATCAGTTAAACCCGATCCGCGTTTTGTTTTCGTGAAATGTTATATTACTCGTTCTGCTACACAATTTAGCTTCACAGAAATTTTCATCAGGGCAAGATTTTCGATGTTAGGTTTATCATTTAATTTATAAAGACAATAAACAACAGCGGTAACAGGATAAGATCGATCATAATAAGGTTTATCTAAGCCAGTTAATAGTCCTGGTTTTGAATTTTTATGTAAAATTATGTTATTTTTCGCACCAATAATAGTGTAATCTCGAATTATCCACACATCCGGATCATTCGTTTGCACGATAAATTTTATTCGAAATATCTATTTTTCATCGTTAAGACTTTTAATTAATTTTTCACTCGCTCATCACTCATTGTAAAATTAATATCATTAGTTTTCCACGTGGACCATACATGAGATGCTCCATCATTGTAGAATTCTTTCTTGGCAGAATCAATTTCAGTTAAAGTCTCTTCAGCTTCATCAAGATCAAATATTTGATTCACATTATATTTTAGACAAATATCTAATTATATTATGAATAAATGCAAGCGATTAATAGTCGGTTCGTTAACTTGTTGAAATAAATCATGCAAGGGTGAATCCTGCGGTGAGCGTCTACAAGGTATGCGTAAAGGTCATTTAAGACGAATAAAATGCATAAAATGTGATATTGGAGTTAGAGGAAAAACTCGTTTATGCGCCAATTGTTGCGGCAAACGCTATAGAGAACTTAAGCGACATTATGACAAAAAAAGGTGACATCAATGATAGAATTATTAAATCCGAAGAGGATTATCTTAATAGATTTCCAAGCAAATCTTGATTTAGACAAATGATTATTGTTATATGAATCCAATCTTCATGAAGCATCCAACCATTGATAACTACGAAGCATCATGCGATGGCGTTGTCAGACATATCAAATTAAAAAATTATGTTGGTAATATTAATAAATTTGGTTATCTTCATTTCAGGGCTGAAAAGAAACATTATTTCAACCATCGTTTCGTGTTCGAATGTTTCCACGGATTAATCAAAGATGGCCTTGTAATTGATCATATCGATGGGAACAAACTCAATAACTCTATAACTAACCTTCAAACTGTTACTCAATGTGAAAATTCTTTCTTGGGGATACTGGTTGTCACAATAAAAATGCAAAAGCGGTTAAATCAATAAATTTAGAAACTAATGAAGAAATAATATTCCAGTCGATGAATTCTGCTGGTGAATATTTTAGTGTTAATTCAGCCTCGGTACGACGAGCTGCAGAAAAAATAATTAATTCGACTTTCTCATACAAATTTGGTGAGTGGATCTCATTCTACTATGTTCCCTTAATACTAGATGATTAAAATTAGTCTTATTTAGGTAATTAATCAACAAATTATATTTTTTTCACTTTTAAATAAATGATATTTGTAATAGATGAATAACGAGAATATCAACTACGTGATTAACGAAATTGAAAAATTAAAAACATCAGGAATAAAATTATCGGATGAGCTAATTCCTGAAAAGATAATTCCTGACATCGGGACAATATTACAAAATAAATACGACGGCAGATACACATTATCGTCCGAATACAGGTTAATAAAGAAAATTCATTCTGCGGTTTATCGATTACTGGCTACCGTAGATGAATCAAAAATAAAAAAGTTTGTTAATTTATCTCGCGCGATTGAAAAAATCAGATCTGAATTATCTAACGAATATGAATCAGCGAGGACAATCAGTGTTCGCGTGAGGCAGTTAAAAAAATGATGAACTCCGAAGAAGAATCAATAACAATCTAAAATTATTTATTTATTTTACTGATATTATTTAAATTTTTACTCAGAATTAGCGAATTACATGGTTTTATAATTTGGCCACCCAATTACTAATGGAAAAAAAAATCGAACAGTTTTGTAATTTTGACTGGTAAATACCCTATCAGAATTAATAAAATTGAATATTTTTCAGCAAAAAAACTGATTATTTATAATTTTAATAATTTTTGCTAATTTTTCTAGGTTTTTATCTGTTTGTTTTATGTTCTTTTTACGTTACAAGATTTAAGATTTTACAAGTAGGTTAATCCTTAATATTTCGCCTCGTAAATCAAGTAAATTTCCATTTTGATCTGTTAATCTGAAACTCATTCTTGATAATAACTGATTGTGACATCGTAGATAAACCGGATTGATTGGTTCTTGTACGACTAAAAATCCAGGAGGATCTTTCGGCGAGAATGAGTAAAGAATAAAACCTTGTTGAGCTTGATTCGATATTGTTGCGTCTGCGCTGTAGCTGTTTTCGACGATATCACACGTTAAATTGACCGCGACAACGGTTGTGATATTTACGGGTTCTAGCGAAATCTGTCTGCCGGTTCCATCTGGGTTATTATTGTGTTTAAGTATGGATGCTGGTGGTAGCAATTTTCTCCACGCGGCAAGCATTTTAGAGAAATATTCATCAATTACGTCGCTGACGGATATTCTTAATTCAAGTGCGTTATATCCACGAAATTTATAATTTGGTAGCGTCGCCGCTGTCAGCAAAAATATATTTAAAAAATCTTGTTTCTCGCCTGTTTTATCATCAATTATTCCCTGAATTAATCGCTGGTTAATATATTTCATGTCGAATGCGAGCTGATTTAATATTTATACGCGTTTGATGACCTCGTTGCATGAACCTGATGCACTAAAAACACACTCCTGAAAATATTGTCGTAATAGCTGTAGTTGTTTTTGGTGTCTTGATTAATTTCTTGGAACCACTCAAGAATTTCAAATAGGCTAACATGAAAACTTTCTCCTAATGCTGCTGGATCTATTTGAAATTTATCACTATAAAAACTCCATTCTATATTGTATTCTCCTTCAATAATAAATTCAATCCTCGAAGTATATTTTTTCATCGAAGATAAATGTTGCTTGTATTTTGGTTCAATTTCGTGATAAGATTCCCTGTCTGTGGTATAATCGGATTTTTTAGGTTCTGGTGGCGCCGGTGGTGCTGGTGGTTGAATTACAGGCTATCCTAGAACAGTTTTAATTGAAAATTGATAAATATCTACGGCATAATTAGGTGAAGTTATTTCAATAATTGAAGAAAATGTTGGTTCGTGAGCCGATATTTGTATTCCAGGTGCTTTTACCCCGGTAATATTTTTTATTCTAAGTAGTAACTCATTATTAATTTTTTCAACTTGATAACTACCTGTTGGTAATCCAACGACATTCCAGTCGGGTGTTCCGTCTGATTTGTTTTTGTTTGCGAACACAATTGAGTTATTTGACATTAACGTGCCAAATGATTTTGATCTGACATTGGGTCAGCTGTTATATACGCGTAATTGTGATAGCGCAATTGCATTTATAGGAATCGCGGTTGGAAAATTAATACTAAATTCTGGCTCAATCGAGCTTGCAAAGATCATTGTTGTTTTGTGCGGGACTGTGTTCGTGACTATCTGCCGGAGAAATTCGGTCATTATTGTTATTTATATCTTTAATACCAGTAGAATTGTACACGTAAATCATGTCTAAAAACTCGATATCGGATATAATTCCGTCGTTGAGACTTCTCGATAGCAACAAAGATAATTTCGAGTAAGCAACTTTTGCCGTGTGCAGTTTCATCGCGTAATCAGATAATTTTTCTACGGTACAGGTACATATTTTTTTGTAATTATATTAAAAACACCAGCAATTGTTCTTGTTGCTGAAATGCAGATTGTAACGGCAACCGGAGCTAGCATTGTCACCGCGGATAACATAACACCTGCAGCAACAACAACCGCTGATACCGAATAGACAAGTACATCAGCGATAACTAGTCGCCGTTGATACTTTTTTTTATCTTTGTCGTGTACACGTCGATGATGTCTTTTAATTTAGTTTGCGGCTCACGTGCCTGATTATACCTGTACTGGGATGCACTGTCACGAGTGATCATTATATTTTTGATCATGATTCAAATGATTAAGATGTTTTAACAATAAATTCTAACGTGTATAAGTAAGATGCTCTAGATAAATCGTCATCGGCTGGTTGTAACGTGAACACTTTTTCAATATCCTTATGTAATTCAACAGTTACCGGATAAAAAGATTCACTTATTATACCTGCTGTGATTACTTTAAATTCTACGGAACTAATCACGGATAATCTGTTTATACCTGTAATTGTTGGGGTATATTTTATGGTATTGTCTGTTCTTGTCCATGTTGTAGACGAAGATGATACCACATGAACTATATTGGTAATACCTGCGGTTAGTACGAGTAACCTTTCTATGTAGATCCTAAAAAGTTCAATATCTTCAGAGGCTTTTTTAATTGCACCAATACTTGTTCTGATTACTGTAAGTTTTATACCAGCTAAAAGTGGATCTCGAAAGAATTCTTCAGCGACTCTGTTTAATCTTGCAAAATTTCTTCGGACGCTTGTGAATGAGGTTATATGAACATCATTTTCAGCACGTAACGTAGCTAACTTTAAATTTACGTTGTCGACATACTTTTTTGTTGCTTCATCTTCTTCAGTTGTTGGGTCTCCAAGTGAAGATATTTTATTTTTGCTCGTGTTAAGTTCTCCTAATATTGTATCGACGGTAATTTCTACGCGCCTAGATACTGATCTATTAATTTCTTCGTTGATAGTCGCAAATGACTTTTTGAGTCTTTAATTTTACCGTCATTGGTGAGAATCGGAATATTATCTTCACGGCATCTAAAACGCGTCTGATTATATCATTCTACGACATGTCGCTGGTTACTAATTTGCCTTGCTTGTCCTGAAATATAA
Organism: Sinohyriopsis cumingii; assembly: GCA_028554795.2. Taxonomy (NCBI): domain Eukaryota; kingdom Metazoa; phylum Mollusca; class Bivalvia; order Unionida; family Unionidae; genus Sinohyriopsis; species Sinohyriopsis cumingii. The sequence continues at coordinate 113,541,515 of CM068834.1, read as the reverse complement.
CAACTTCATCACGATCAACGCCAGCTAGACTAATAATACTAAATAATTCATCTTTTGTTGCATACTTTGATAAATCCACATCGAAGAGTTTTTTTTTTAATGTTCGTGATAGCAGGGATCTTCCGTAAATGTCAACCATTATTTGTTAGTGATTTATTCAATTTATCAGAAGTATACTCGTGAACAACTTTATGATACGGTTTAGTTGATGTTGATATTGCGTCAAGAACATTAATTGCTTCGATGCCGCATATTGGAGGATCAGTTAATGTTTGTGTTGGTAGCGTTGAATACCAGATTGGAATACTTAATTGTCTTGCGTAACTTAGAAATTCTCGTGGTGGCTCTAATTCATACGAGTCAAAATAAATAATTTCGCGTGGATTAATCGCGTACGAGACCCAGTGTGTTCCTGGAGCAACACTTGAATCAAGATATTATTCCGGTCTTGTTAAGTTTTGGATGCTCCGGTAGCTGATTTCTCATAAATACTCCTCTGCAGAATTTTATTTTTAGTTTTTTAGCCGCGTTAGTTAAGTCAATATTTGACATCGGAGTAATACTTTGTTTTAGAATCATTTTGGGTACCATGATGGAGGGGTTCCTGGTAATCGAAGGCCTTTTCCGTACCATGACGGAGGGGTTCCTGGTAATCTCAGGCCGTATCCCTTTTTTTACCGTATTTTCCTCCGGTTATCTTTTCTGCTACTTTGCTACCAGCGTATCCAGCAGCACCTAACGCGAGGGCTTTTCCTATTATCGGGGCAACAGTTGATATTTTTGCAATTAATGCTGGCAATAAACCTAAAAGCGGGAAAAAACACCTATTTTAATCATATCTTTGATGGCGCCTGGAGAAAGACCAACTTGAACTCCTGTATTTGCTGATTTAGCTTTATTGAGATATTTTAATTGTGTTTTGGTTAGCGATAACTTATTTGGACCACCATGAGAAATTTGATCATGCTTCAAGGTTAATTTTACCCGGTGAAGCTTTCTTGAATTTGACTGAAGTTTGTTTACCTGACCGGGAGTCAGAGTTACATTAACATGGTCGTATGGCATTATAATTAATGGATTGATCTAATTGTCTACATATTTCTACTGGTGCATCAATTATTCTCATTCGGCCACCGATACCTTCTAAAATCATGGTTCTGTCGCTAAGTATGACAGCAATTGCTCTGTAATTAACGATAGCTCCTTTATTTACTCTGGCTCTGAAATGTAAATCAACAACAGATTGTTTTACCAAATCAACATGTTCCAGCGAAAAGTAATAAATCGGATATAATGTTGTAAAATCTAACTGTGATATTTGTAAACCAGTATCAGGATTTTGATCTCGTCCCATAAATGACATCAGACGATGATACACACGTGTTACCTGATTATCAGTAAAATTGTATTAATATATCCTCAGATGGTTCCTGACGTCCATTTATTCTTAAAGATACTCCGGTAACACCTAATTGGTCAAATATCATTGGATTACGTGTTTGATCATCTAATCTTACAACATTTTGAAAAGCAATAAAGGTATGTCTAGGCGCAGAATCACCTTGTTGCTATGATATATGCCAGGTAAATTCACCGTTAACGTTACTTGGAGTATTATCCGTATTTACTGATAACCAGGATAATAATGATTTACCACCTTGATCCATAAAAGAGAGTAACCGCTCCTCCTCAATAAGAGATGGGGTCATTACCGGCATCCACAAGGATAATTTAGATAAATTTACTCTACCAACTGGAGCACCAAGTGCTCTCCAAGTTGCATCATTACTGTTTTCTTTTCGCTGAAGAACAATGGTGTGTTTAGCTCCAAAAATTACTTTTCTGACATTTCTGCAAAATCCAAAAATATGAGACAGCGGAATTACACATGAAAATCTTCTGCGATCACCTCTTAACATTAATTTACATGCAGCAAATCCTAGGCTGTAATTAGGATTAGAACTTTGCAGCATTAAAAAAGCAGCAGCTGGTCTATCTATTGCTCCAGCTGGTTGTGGATCAACTGCAGTATCACGTGGTACTTGCACTAATTAAACGGTCGATGATCTGCGTTATCGGAATTATCTTTGGTAAACATTATATTTGGACCAGCTGATCTGGTATAATCATCTGAATATCTCGCTAAGCCTATAATTGTTGTAGCAACATCAACATCATTGTTAATTGCTTCAATCTCCTTTCCATCTATCATATACACGGCCTTACTAAATAGCGCCATAATACCGTTATTGACTAATCCGACTAATATTTCTGCGTCATATGGTGTTAATGAACCATCATCAGCAACAACAGTTGTTACAAGTTCACCTGTAACTTCGATAAATGCTTCACAAGGTAGAAAATATCTGCTTGTATCATGTACTCATAACTCAATTCGTCCGCTCTGATTTGGTACTACTGCATCATACGAGTAACATTGATAATCGCGTATCGAATCATCCATATCATCCATATCAAAAGCAGCATTAGATACTCGCTTGAACATTTTATTATAAAGGTTATCTCCTAAAACGAAGACCGCTTCCCGATATCATTCTAGTATTTATCTGTTCGGCTCCTTGATTTATCAGAGATGTTAGTTTTTGATTCGCCGCGTCGTTTATTACCTTGCTAATATCGCCAGGCATTACTGCGGTGCTAGGTAATTTGACCGCAGCGAAGGTTTTTTCTGCGCATCAAATTTAATATTCTGTCTTTGATGGCGCTAAACGCCTTACTGGCAACATTACCAATGGCAACGGTGGCTTTATCACGAACAAAATCCATAGCTTTCATCGATAACTGTTTTACAATAGATCCAGCTTTAAGAGCTATTCTTGTGATGAAACCACTAACAGTATCACCTAATCCGTTTCCGTAAGTGACTCGATACATGGGTAACCGCGCGTGCACTACTCGAACCGGCACAGATCCACGATGATATTTGTGTACGATCATCTTATTAAATTATTTATTTATCTAACATCTAATCATTGTAATCATCAACAAGTTCATCAATAAGATTTCGATAACCGCTAATATCCATAATGCCACCCTGAAATAACCTTTGGCAGATATCAGCTGCTTCATTAATTATCTCTGATGAATTATTTCCGGCTCGTTTCCCTCCAATAAGAACCTCTAATTGTGATACGTCATTAATAATGCTATCGGGGCAAAGAGAATTATTTCCAAAACCGCTACCAGTAGCACCAGGTTTATCTTCTGGAGATTCTGGTTGTTTTTCTGGTAATTGTGACTGCTGAGATCGTTTTGGTCTTATTTTTTCCACACTTTTTTAAAACTGCAGATAACCTGGATCTTTTCTGTCAACGGGTAAACTTTTAGAGGCAAAATATAATGAAGAAAACCAATTTGCAGATGTTACTTTATCAAAGTATCCAGGCTTCAGATATTTTGCTCTGTAAGGATAATCGCACGCAGCAATATTAATTAATGTATCTTGGTCAGCAAAAGTATTAAGAGCTTCCTGTGTAAAAACTTCAACTGGATCTTGATCTTGTTTTACTGATTGCAAGGATGGGGGAAACTTAAAAGGTTCTTCCTTTTGTTCAGTTATTTGTCTTTCTTTACTTTTTTGCATTATTTCACCTATTACCTTTTTCACTTCTCCTTCATCTTGTTTAATTTTTTCTTTTTTGAATAGATCGTTCAAATTTTTCTCTTCTTCGCGCCTCAGATCCTTCTCGGTCACGCTTTTCTTTTAATTTTACTCCCTCTTTAAATTCACGATATTCCTCATCACCAATATTGTCTATGCGGGTGATGCCCTTTTTCGCTTTATACAGATAATCAAACCATTTATCACGAGTATTAACATCTGCAATATATTCAGATTTTAAATATTTATCTCTTTCTTTAAGTTTTGAACTAGCAAGCAAACCAAAATCAATTATATTTTCATAGGTTTCAAATTGATTTTCTTTTATTAACTTTACACCTTCATCATTAAACCTTTCCAGGAAGGAAATAACCGATTTACCCGGCTGTGGAATCTTAGGTAAACGTCTAAGCTGAGGTGCAGGTTGAGGTGCAGGTACAGGTTGAGGTCGAGTTTGTTCTTCAATTTGTTTTAATACCGGAAGGATACCTCTTTTTCTTACATCAGGATCTTCAATATCTTCTAATAAAACCTTTTCAGTGGTTGCAGTGATAGGTTTAAATAACAATTCAGTTGACTCTTCAAAACCTTGCTTCGCATCCTCAACTGCTCGTATTTTTCGTTTGACTGAATCTCTCAGCGGAAGATATTTCTTTATTGATTCTAGTCGCTCTCGCGCTAATCGAGTAGTATATGCTTCTCCGATATCCATAAATATTAATATATCAATGATTTTAATTATTAATAAAAAAATTTTATCGAATCGGTCTTGATAAAATCTTCGGATGATACTAATAAAATAAAATCTGATAAAATCTTCGGAGCAACAGAGGGGCGTGACTCCGGACCTTATTCTAAGTAGTTAATTTATTAGAAGCTTCCAAGAGGCTAAATAAGCTCTCTATCGAATAAATCTTCGTAGGAAGCCTCCGAGTAATAATTTTGAGAAATTTCAATTAGAGTCTGCTCAGCCTCACTGCTGCTTAAGGAATCATTTAGCTGTAAATTAGAGCTTGCTATTTGGTTTGCCAAATCAAGGTGTATTACCACCCCTTTGACTGTAATTGAGTGATTGCAAGGTTTGCTTTTTTTCTCTTTTTCAATAATTTGTGCATTTTATTCAGCCTTATATTTAAAAGTAAGTAATTTAACACTGCTTATAGTGGAAAGTAGTCACAGTAATGATTTTGAGAAATTTTCTTCACTTTTTATGGGGTTTGGGTAAATGTAGGTATAGATTTATGTATTAGACAACTTTAATATGCAATTCAATTCCATTACTTAAATTTAACAAGTAGTTTATGCAGTGATAAGTTTTATCAGTGTCTGAATATTGCATAGAAACATGGACTCGTCTTGGCATCGCAAAGTTTTCCACATATTTCTCCACCTCCAGCTTTCTTCTTAGCTTGGGCCGCAGCAGTTTTGTACATGGGCTTTCTGTCTCCAACATCATTCTCAGCATTATAGGAACTTTGGAAAGCTTTCTTCAAATTTGTCTCTTGTTGTCCTTATGTGACATACCTCAAGTGGCTGTGTCTTTTGGGTTGATGCACATTTTCCCCCTTGTTGTGGGGGAACATTGCCAGGCTTGAAGAAATGACTCTGTCTATTCTTTGCTTCCTTAACCTTCCCCATAGTTTTATACTAAAATGTAGCACTCTGTTATTTAATTCTTCAGTATAATAAAGTTTATGGAACTTTTCTTTGGATTTTATACATTTTTATTTAGAGTATGGGGTGATGAATGACGTGTGATGATAGTTTAAATAAGTTTGGAATGTCAGCATATCTTGATGCTTCATGAGTGTGTGTATTTGTTTTAGTCAAAAAGGGCAATAGCCTCTTATCATTTTGACCTGTCATGTGGCACACTTATTTGTTTTGTTTGAATGATATGAATAGGGATGCACTGCATCTTATTTCTGTCAGAGTCAACAAGAAACGAAATGCAATTTTGAAATTTAGAACATTAAAACTTGTCTTGTAGCGAGAGATGAAAATAAAATGCATCACGTAATTTGATACCCTGTGATGTCATACTTGCTGATGTCAGCATGTTTGTGTTTCTTTTGTGTATCATGTATGCCATAGAAAGATAACATGAAGATACAAATGCAGAAAACAATTAGTTTAATAACAAGAATAAGCCAATAATAAGTACAATACAGCACAGCAACATGTAATGCGGCTGCAATTTAGCTATAGATATTGGTATCACATAAAATGCTATTGCACTATTATCCATGCACAAGCATGACCAATTCTTTCTTACAATTATGCTCCAATATCAATGAGTAAAATACAACTTTTTCTAAAAATCATTAAATCTGGTAATAGGACACACGGTACTAATTATACGGAAGAACTGTGAACCAGTCTAGAAATGAGTGAACAAATAATAGAGTATTTACGGGTTTGGTGGTCCATAATTGGTTAATAATGAAAATTAAAATTTTGGTAAAAATATATTTTGAGAGTTTATCCTGTATGTAATTTAAAAAGAATATAGACAAAATTATATTGATGCAATTTTAGTATTTTTACAGGCTTGACTTAGGAGTACTCAATAATAAAAGTAGCACCTGATTCATTTGGTGCAGAATCAATAGCATGTGTTTCATGCACATGTAGAAAAACAAAATGGTGCGGCTCATATGGTGTTCTCCATTCATAAGCTTGCACCAAGGTTAGTTGTGCATGGTGAATTATAGGTCTTATCATCAGCACCAATACATTTTAAGTGATATAATTTTAAATATGACAGTGTTTCCATATGTTTACCATTGGAGTTGAATTAGTACCGAGAGTCCTATAGCAACTTCCCAAGGACCTTGTATTCGATCCCTTCTTCTCCGTACAGAACCAGTATCTAATAAGGCATTTCCCCGCTTCATCGACTGGGTTGGCTAAGAAATGATAGGAAAAGCTCACAATTGCGTTGCAAACCTTCATTAAGTGTTTTGTGGACATTAAAGAAGATAAGACAATAATGCAGGAAAGGGACGCCCAAATGCTCTTAGAAAATAACACACGCCTAAGAGCGTGTATGGTCGAGGCAGAGTCCCATGACTACTCCAATATGGGTGTTTATATCTAGAGACTAAGTGGCACAATTTCAAAAACTACCAGATATGGCACACCGTGCCATTAAATGTTTGAAACAAATGACACTTCCGCTTACAACTTTACACCTTGATCCAGCTGGAAAAAAATAAACCAGTAATATCAACACAGAAAACAGATATATACAGAGTTTTGTAAAGATCTTCCTGCCGAAGAATTTGTTGAATTACGTTTTTAAACGTTTTTTGTAACGTCGTACTTATATATTAACTTCTAAGACCGTGTATAAGTTATTCCGCATAGTTAAATGTTTTGCTGTAATTTTCTGGCAAAGTGTTATCTTAAAGGCAGTCATAAAGTATTGCAAGGATGTAAGCAAATACCCGTAAATTCTTCTACTTAAACTCTTTGAAGTAATTTACATACATGATATTGTCAAGTATTCCAGTTCGTTGGTGATGATTTGGATTTAAAGTCGTTTCTTCATCGAGTGATAGATTATACATGGCTGCCAGATTTAACCGGTGGTGGGTGAACTTTTGAAATTCCTGCTGACAACCACCAAAGCTGCTGGCAGGCTTCCTCATATATCCATACTGACTGAGCCGAAGACTCGAACTCACGCGGACAGAGGTGAGATGGTAGTGATCGGTGTAGGCGACCGCTGCGGAACACTAGGCTACACGGGGCCCCATTCGAGTTCGTAAAGTGTATAATACAATATATATAACAATTAAATAAGCACCAAAGAAATTATACAACGATCGAGAAGGACTGTTTGGCTTTGATATTGGCATTACAACATTTTGAAGTTTACATTAGTTCATCTCCTTCTTCGAGCATTGTGTATTATGACCACAACCACCTTATTTCCATCGGCAAGATGAAAAATAAAAATCAAAGACTACTAAGGTGGAGTTTTGTTGTTACATGAATATCATATTGACAGCAAGGACATCAAGGGGAAAGATAATTTAACAGCAGATGTACTTTCCCGTGTATAACAATGTATTATTTTATGCACACTGTATGTAATTTTTAAGAGTTCTTTTTAACTTCATGTTTAGATAATATATGCTAAAAAGAAAACTTTATCATATAAATCTTTCTTTTTCTTTATAGGGCGAGTGTTACGTATATTTGATTTAATTTATATGTTTGTAAGTTTTAACAACATTTAATATTTTAGTTTCATTACATGTCAAAATAATGTAGCTTTATTTACTAGGAACTCGATATTTTTTCAGAAAATAGTTTGAACTTGACCCCAGTTGTAAACACCTAAAGCTGACCTAGTTCCCGAAATTGATTTAAAAGTCAGTGAGAGAAGTAAATACCGTTTTATTGTATTTTTATTCTCGGACTAAAATGATTGGTTTTATCAAGGTCATACTGGGGCTACATGATTTGTTATATGTAAACAGCCTCCATTTCGCAATTCTAGGGTTTCCGAAAATGCGCATTAGTTACTTTTAATAGTGATGCTGAGAGAGAGAGAGAGAGAGAGAGAGAGAGAGAGAGAGAGAGAGATCCATCTGTGCTTAAAACACTTGATGTCATGTCGTTTCTTCTGTTGTAGCCAGTGTTCGAGTTATATGTTAGTTTTTCTTCAGATTATTTGGATTCTAAAATATTAAATCGTTTCTCTGCAATAATTTGAATGCTCATGCAGAATTCTTGAACAAAGACATTTCTTAGAAATTTTATTCGGAGTTCGAACACCGGAGTGTAATTTCTTGTGTTTCTACAAGGAACTGTAGACAACTGCACTTTACAGGATATAGCATACCTCGTCGCCTTCCATGTTGGATTCTTCGTCGGGACTCGAACTTGAATTCATTAGAACATTTCATTATTAGGACTTCTAAATTTTTATTCGTGGATTATTCTTGGATTAATTTTGTATTTTATTCTTAAAACCGTAACTTCTTATCTTTTATTTTTACAGTGCTTTTATTTCCAGGGAAATAAAATATTTGTTAAATTTTTCATAGCTTATTGTTTTCACTCTTTCTTTTCTTACGGTTTATTCGAGCCTAAACACGTAACATAATAATTTGGTAACATATAAAGCAATGAAGCATCACTTAGACTTTAGACTCGTAATTGCTAAAGTATGCATATAAATAATATTTCAGATAATAAGTTATTAAATTAGAAATAAACAGAAACAGAAACAATTTTTAAATATAAATTAGATTAAAATTCCTGCTAACTGTATAACAATTACACCAGATCCGTTTGATTTAAGCTTATTTTATTGCCACATTTTCAGAACTAGGGGTTTCTTGCTACAAGTTCTCACAACCTGGCAGCTCTTTCATCTTAATAATCCACAAATCCAGTAGCTATCGTTGATGATATCTGACTATTTAAACGTAGCCGTTTAGAGCTTTATTAAGTTATGTACACTGTGAATGAATACAGGATTTTGGTAAATACAATTTTTAACATAGACCAAACACAATATAAATTAAGTAAGCATCACTAAAATACTGGTGAAAAAATACTGTATTACGATGAAAAGGGCGATAAAATAATGCAAATTAACACATAGCGTAATTCAAGTGAATGTTTAGGACATAACTTTAAAGTTTGGCAAAAAGGCTAAAGTTGAGCTGGACAGGAGACAAAAATATACATATGCAGAAACGCTAATAAAGCAGCAATTCAAGAAATCTGTATTACAAGATTAATAATTCTACCAGAAAAAGAGAGTAGGTTTATAATACGAAATCACACAATATGTTTGGCAAACAGCTCAAGGGCAAGAAATAAATAACCAAAGAATCAGACACATATACAAACTCTAACTAGCAAGAAATATTGCAAAATCACACAGATAGCTTAGCATTAGAGAATAACATTAGAGCTAATATTAAAAATGCATCTTCAAATGTTAAAGAACAATTACCATCAGGTGAAACGTTATAACAACTATAAAAGCAGCAACCTGTGTTATATAATTTGTCTCATCAACATCCGCTGTTTTGATTATAAGAGTGTTCACATTTTTGTCATCTCTGCATACTTTTTAACCATGTTCTCTGTTATTGTGTAACCTAACGTTTGCCAAAATGTTATAGAATGTTCATCAGCTAATAGCATTATATTTATAGCAATATTTAGAGGTGGGAGTTTTGATAAGAACTTGGAAGATTTTTTTTAATGTTTTGGAAAACATCTGGTAATTTAAGAAATAGCTAATCTTTATGGTATTTCTTTTATGTTGATATCGAAAGTGGCTTAAAATTTGAAGAAGCTTGCTATGCTCAGGTAAAGGCAAAGAAAGTCCATTGTTATCCTTGTCTGTCACACACAAAGAGGACAGTACTGATATACAGGTAGGCAGATTGGATATATATATATATATATATATATATATATATATATATATATATATATATATATATATATATATATATATATATAGTGTTGTGTATGTGTCTGTGTGTTAAATTCTTACAATAGATTTTCTGTCACGAAGTTGTAATCTATTTCTTGGTCACTCATCCCAATGCCAGTTTAGAAGGGTTTAAAGGTTTTATAGAAAAGATAACTCCAATGTTTAAGGAATGTTAGATTTGTTGAAACTGATTGTCAAAATGAAATTACTTATCTTCAAATTTTAGGATTTAGCGTGATGAGAGATATAGGCATGCGTCACATGAATACAACATTTGGTACAGTGAAACACTTTCAAAACTGAAATTCTTTTGGAGCAAATCTAATTCTTGATTTCTGGTTTACTGAAAGTATCACAAGTATGAAGACAATATATGCGTTATAATATTTAAGAAGATATAGAAGCACACCATCATTATTACCAGCCTTAAACTTTAAACACAAAAAAGTGTTAATTTTTGAACAGATATATTTTTTCATGCGATTTGAAACAGATGGAAAGAGAATTTAGTTTGTTTGATCTATAGAAAGCATTTAAGTAACTAGAATGCATTTAAGTGGTGAATATGTACGACTACGTGCATGTATTAGTGCAAAGTACTATGTTTGCTTTTTAACATTAAATTAAAAAACTCCCTGTACCATGAACGTTTCTTCAGAATACTGTTTGTTCCATCTCCGTAAGTAATGTATCAGAAGCAAAGCCTCAGTCCTAGTTATTGCAATCCAGGAACTTAATGATCATTCACACAAAGGAATAATAATAATAATAATAATAATAATAATAATAATAATAATAAACATGATTAAATAATAAGCAAATAAACCTATTCCTTTTTAATTGACTTATCTACCAAATGCAAACTTTGATCTTAAAGAGAATTTGATATACTGAGGGTTCAGTTTTTAATGGTTTTATTGTATATTCAACACCGTTCCGGTGGCCTAGTGTTTACAGCGTCGGCCTCAGATGCGGTAGGTTGCGGGTTCGAAACCCGCCCGAATCACACAAAAGACTTACAAAATGGGACTAGTAGCTGCCTCGCTTGGCGCTCAGCACTAAGAGGTTCGTGTTAGGACTGGTCGGACTGGTGTCAGGATAATGTGACTGGGTGGGACATCATGCTACATGTCTGCGGCATGATTCCCCAGTGGTACACATCACTACAAACTGTCACTCTGCAGACATCGTAGCGATATGACTGAAATTGTTTCAAAGCTACGTTAAAAATCTAAATCACACACACACACATATTCAACAGTGCACAATGTTCTGTTAAACTAGAACGAATCATTTATGTAGTCCTGTACGTCCAGGGTGTATAATCAAATAGTTATTGCTGCAAGGCAAATCTTGATTTCATAGATTTTTTTAAAAATATCCACAGATCTTCATTGATAGAGTGAATACATTTATACAGTACACTCTTTAACATTTCAATTACGTTGTATTTCTTCTTGAATTGCATATTAACTTGGATTTCTTCTAATAGGTTACTAATCTCTCTGTCTGTACAGACATATACAGACAACATATGTTTTCATTCAGTTGGAATAAGTAATATTTCCAAAGCTTAATCCTTCTAGCACTTCCCCCTCATCATCAAGGCTCCTCTTTATGTAGGCTGCTCTTTATGTCGGTATATTACACTTCCCCTCATCATTACGGCTGCTCTTTAGGACGGTACATTACACATTGAAAGTATCTTTTAACTAAATTTGACATCATTGTTATGTAAACTATATCAACATGACATCATAAAAAGGATAGGAAATAAACAATGTTTTCGCATCCATATTACCATACCCTAAAACACATTTGCAGGTGTGGCATAACCATAAATGTCCAATGCAGTCCAAGATCAAAGAAAATAAATAGACACCAGTCACAAAACTAACACTTAAAATTTGTGTCAATGAAACTGTATCAATATATTGATACAATGTATAAAGTATTCCATAAACGCTAAAACCAAGTATAATGTTTTTCAGTTATTTATTTTACTATTGTATCATGAAAATTGGATAACAAGATCAATCAAAATATGAAAGACTTTAGAGTTTTGACAACGTGTCTACATTACAGAAATCCATTATGTATCATGAAACTATATCCGTTAAAAGTACAAATGTACCATTTTTAACACTATAGACTAGAAGAGCTATTAAGATTATCCACTGTTAGTTAATACAGCCACGTATTGCTACACTGATGAAACTATTAGGAGGACTGGCATTAAACCTTACATGCACATACATTCATCCTAGGGTCTGGTTGGTCCTAAATGAAGATGGTGCCTATTGGACATTTATTATGGCCAACATGGCAGCCATCTTCAAACTATGTTTCGTTCATTCTTCTTCTAATTGGATGTTAATATCTGCATATTTCGCATAAAGACCCTTTATAATGTCTATTTGGTTACAAACAAAGAAGGCGTGGATCTGACATCAAATATGGCTGCCAGTGTGACCATCTTGAGCAGTTTGTTGTAACTACTTCAGAATGGATGGATGTAGTAACATGCGATTACACTGACAGAATTTGTACGATACCTAGTAGGTTTTCAATAAAATAGTATGATCATACCTACAACACGATGGTCATGGCTACCACGATGAAAACCTTGTCACTACTAGTCCGTTTTATGGGATGATCATACTCTTATGCGGTTTTCAATAAGACACTTCCTACTAATGTTGTTGGTCCAAATTAAAACGATACCAGCGTGACCTCTCAAAGTTTGACCAATCCTGTTGAATCGATTTCTCCAGGACTTATGGCCTCAATTACATTTTTCTAAGCCTTTATCCACTAGTTTTTGCAATCTGTAATTAAAATGATATTGATCCAACCTTCAAATGGCTGCCTCTATACCCATCCTGAGACTGTATTTATGGCTATTTCTCCTGAATATTCATATATAAATGGGATTTTGGCTAAATATATGGCTATATGTTGATAAGTGTAGTTCTAATGAAAATGATGCTTATCTGACCTCCAACAATGCACCACAGTCATCTCAAAAATATTATCAACACTCTCCTTGCATGAGTGATGGCATCGACACGATATTTTCATCAAAACACCGCTTGTAATATTTAACTGGTAATGAATCAGAATGGTGCATATCTGACCAATAACATATCTGCAATTTTGTGAAGGAGTTTGAAAACCATGTTAGAGCTTGAAAATATTCCTGTTCTGGTTCTTACCAAAGAAATTACCAATGATATCCATTAAATTGAAAATAAGAAGTTATCAAAAGGAACAAGAAATACAAATTGAAAGAACACCCCATGCCTCGGAAATTAAATGATACAGATATTACATGTAATCTTTGCTTGAGATAATTCACCTGAATAATAATAATAATAATAGACTTTTGATATGTGCAATCAATAATTCAGGCGTGCACCAATATATTTACATGACATTTAGAATCTTATAATTATGTATATGTATAGGACATATATTTACCAATGTTTGCTAGCTTTCAGAATTTGACTTAGATAATCACTTTTAATAGTCATTTTAATGACTGCATATTATAGTGTCACATATTCATGCGTTTTGTGTTGAAGTATAAAAGGCGATGCCAAGTACCTGTAGATCATTGGATGCTTGCGTTAGTAGAATTCGTTTCTACTGCATTGTGAAATAAAAGGTGTCTAACAGCAGGTCAAGTTCGCAACAAAAATGTAACTCTTTTTCATAAGAAATGTCGTACACATTTCGTGAGTTTGGCTTAAGGTTGCTGTTTCTCCAATATTTCAAAGGGCATCAAACTCGTATTAAATCATTGTTACTGGAAACGCGTTAAACGCGCTTCAGTGGTGTTACGAGGGTTGGTGTCACCCAGTGTGGTAACTCATGATGTCACCCCCATTGATCTCCTTCCTGCAAAAATATTCAAAACATTTATAGACAGTCATGTGCGGTAACTCATGGTGTCACCCACATGGACCTCCTTCCTGCACAAAAGTTTTACAATTTATAGACAGTCATTTTGGAGTTACTCTCTCTGATGGTGTCACCCGGTGCGGTCTGCACCCTCCTAGTGACGCCACTAACGCGCTTATACCACAAATAATTTCCAGTAATCAGACTAAGGACCACACATTCCGGTGGTCTGTCTTAATTTTACAATGGTATGATTGATTTGTACACAATTCAAATCCCTATATCGGTATGCCATGTCACATGTTACAAAACTGTTTTTGTTGATTTTAGCAGTACTTTTAGCACATTAATGGCTTCATCATATACATGGTGTATCGAACACTTGGATTACGAGTCGTACGCTCTACCAAATGAGTCACTGCAGCTAATAATATACATAATACGCATAATTATCCCTATCTCTAATTTTAGGTGGGCTACTTTATGAAAGTAATCCATGCTACCAAAATGTCATTTGAGTACGGTGCAGTATGATGCCTCTACGTAAATGGCTAAATGCACGGTTTGAGAAATCTCTTTCCTAAACCGATCAAACAAATAACCACTCCAATCTGTCAGAGCCATACACGGGAATGTAAGTATAAATAACACTCGAAATCATCTCATAAAGAAATTACGAACACTGCAATCAAGCTATTGGGCGGTATGCGACGATCTTTGCATCTCTCCCAAATTTCGCGTGGGGACTAGAAAATAATGTAGCTATGAGTATTGTTCTCTCTCTCTCTCTCTCTCTCTCTCTCTCTCTCTCTTATTTATCTAATCTAACATGGAACACGTTATATCCATCTTTCTCTGTCTTAAAGTTACAAGTTTATTCATGTTGCCACATTAATATTATTTCATCATACTTCAGACAGATGTTACAAATAGGCATAACATGGCTTGTTTTAGCTGCACACAACAGTTTTGTCGAATATAATATATTTGTCAAGTGGACAGTTTTTTTCTTCTTCTAATTCCATGCTATGATTTATGGATTTTCGCCTGTTTTTCAGTTCGGATTTTGTTGCAATCTTTCCCTGGAAGAAGAGACAAAACATGGCCGTTAGTAAATTTTATTCAGAAATGTTGTCGTCTGTTTTCTTATGAATGCTCCATAATTTCATTCTTGATTGGACATAAATTAGAGTGCTATTTGTTATTCTCCCACCATGTTTAGCATGATAGAAACTTATCAAATTTCCCAGAGGAACCTCTGCAGCGTATTTCAGAAGGACTTTGATATCTCGAATTGTAAACTTTATTTAACACGCCTTTGGATTTTGTGACTTATTAGACCCCCATCCATGAAGCTACAATGCATTGTTTTAATTAAAATGTACCCTTGATTGAAAATTAGCAAAACCTAGAGTTTGAAGGGTGTTTAGTGTTTTCTCCAAAACAAGTTGGTAGACTGATTTATTCATGGCACTTATACACATGCAATGTAATATCCTGTACTGGCAATTAGAGTAAAATGTATTCGCCAAATACCTCACGACTGACCTGGCCTATTCTCGACCGGATTCGAATCAATAAATGAACAACATCGTTGAAAATACAAGGATACATTAATTGCAAAGCGGGGTATTTTGAAAAGAGATATATTTTATGTCCATTTTTAGAGGCAACTGGGAGCTACCTCTGATACATTAAGATATTTTGCTATATCAGTAACTACATTTTATTCTAATCTTAAGAAATTATATATCCACTTACGCTAATGTGTGTGAATTTAGAGGATGGAGTATAGGGTGACTGCATGTGTACATAGACAATATTAACAAAAGTTTACTAGCTGCGCCTCGGCTAGATCTAGCTGAGAACAACGTGACACATACAGATTAGCCATGAAGTTACAACATCTCTGTCGATGGCTTTAAAATTATCACCACAAGCAAAACAATTCTGCGCTAACTATTTGGCCAGGTTACTAACAGTCTATATCAGATGGAATCTCGACTAGTCGTGAGAAATTAAACAACAACTCAACCATCCTCCATTGAAATGACCGTCATTGGAACGTTCAAGACCTTATTACCACGATAATAGTAGAATAAAATAATAAATTCCAATGGAGAGAATCATCAGCCTGATCTGAGAACAAGTTTTTACATCCGCTTGTTGTTCCTAAGGACCATTCCACAACTTTCCGATAAAAGTAGACAGTCTCCGCTAATGTGGTTTCACCGTTCTTTGTTCGACTGAGTGTTACATTTTAGGACATGTTGTGAGACATTTTTAGGTTAAATCTGCAGCAATTAATGTTGAACCTAAATGCATGTCAGTAAAAAGCACTAATGTAATATTTAGGTTGGGTATTATTGGAAATTTTGAAAAAGGGTTTCCATTACTGCTGAGTCCCTGACCAATCTGTTGAGTAAGAAAACTAAGTTTCATTGGTTTCATAAATGTCAGGAGACACTTGATAAATTAAAAGCAAAACTTAAAAGTTCACCTGTTCTTTGCATCTCAAGATTTCATCCAATCATTTAAAATATATGTTCATGCAAATGATGTAGGGGCTGGTGGTGTCTTTCAAGAAGACAAAATTGATATGGATGATCCAGTGTGCTATTTCTCTTAAAAAAATTAAATTAGCACCAGATAAATTATTCCACTATCGTGATTACTTGGTTTTAATTTTGGATTTACAGCAATTTTACGTGTATAATAATTCAGCACCTTCTCCGATTATTGTCTTCGGTGATCACAACGCCTTACTTTCATCAATAAAGCGAAAAAGAAAATCAGAGATTATTGAGATAGGGTTTGATATTGCAAGAATAGAATATCAACATTACGCACATCATTGAATAGACAATCTTGTTGCACATGCACTCTCAGATGCGTACAAGTACTATATAGCTTTATTTTGTATATATTTTTGTATCATTCAGAAGAAATCATCCCGTGTAATTTCATTATTATTAGTAGTAGTAGTATTAGTATTATTATTATTATTATTATCTTGTATATGTTTGATTAATATCATTAAAAAATCTTTATTCCATAAATCATTCTTTCATTTATGAGGGGAGATGTTATGTATGTATGTATGTTTGTATGTATGTATGTATGTATGTATGTGTGTGTGCGTGCGTGCGTGCGTGCGTGCGTGTGTGTGTGTGTGTGTGCGCGTGCGTGCGTGCATGTGTATATAGATGTGTACACATATATATGTATGTATGTATATGTATATACAAATAATATATATATATATATATATAAATCATGTGTATATACATATATATGTATATAAATTCATATATATATATTACATGTATATGCATATATATACATATATTATATGCATATAATTTCAGATATAATTGCAACGAAAATATTAGTTTACATTATTCATGTTACTTCCACAGTGCTCACTCGACTAAATCATTTTTCAGTGTCTAATGTGAATTTATTCAAAGGAGTCCTGGACAAAGCAATTTTAATACATCAGGAGTGTTGGCAGACGAATATATTTGGAACATTCGATTCCTTTTGACATATAGAACGTTTTATTGTCATTTCGGTTTCAGTTCATAATAATTTAAGTTCCTCTTCAATTATTATTTTATAACTTTGATGATTGAATTATTTGTTTAATATAACAAAACTTGGTTTTGCTTCTTTCTGTTACTTAGTTTATCACCACAGAATCGTAACAACACATTGTATGGAAATACATGAACATATTAGTTAATTGTTTTATTTGATACGTCCAAGCATGTCAGTGGCGGTCTCTAATACGTGCATTATATTCGTTAATGATGCTTTCACTGAACTAATGGCACTTCTACCAGTCGGTGCTTAACGACCTCTGTCCATTTCATAAAGATTTCATCAGAATATCCGTATATTTCAAACATCGTTTTTTATATTCTATAAAACATAGTGACCTATCAGCTGCCAACATAACAGTTTTTGAACGATTAAATATGCCTTAGATTCACTGTTACATATGAACCATATACCGCCATGTCGGCCAATTCTGCGCGTCGGGTAATTCTGCGCAACGATACGTCATTTCTGTAAACATTGGATCACGTGCTATTTTGGGTCAAAAATCCATTTTGTATCCAGAAAGAACAATCGTATATTAATAAGAAAAGTGATATTCATAAAGTGTACAAAAATATCCCACATTTAGACTCGAAATGCACATACAAATGTGATTTCTAAATGGCAACGTGAAGACCCACTCCATGACTCTCTTTGAACCTGTAACCCAGAAAATTCGATTTACTATGCATCTTTTAGAATAATACAAATAAATACATTATATAAAAGATGGAAATGTGTACCTTAAAACAAAACTGTATTTTAATCCAAGTTTCCAATTTTGCAAGAAGTTGTCGCACACGTACAAAGTCGTCTGCTACCCAACGTGTCTGTTTGCCGCTAGAACATACATTATCAACAAATTCCTCGGCGTAGAGTCTGTTTCTAAATTCTGTAGTAATTTTTCCCCATCAACAAGACGTTGTAATTACATTAGATCCTATTCATTGTTGTTTCTCTTCCACGTAATAGCTTATTTTTCATAAAATGTTGAACTTTACTAACTTTTTTACAAGATCGGTTTAGTTTGCTTAATACCTCTTGCCATTTATTGGCATTTTTACGTTGAATTTTGTAAAACTATCTATAAACCTGACCTAATTACTCGACTGAACTGCTGACAGAAACAGCCCAAAGTAATATATTTCATTTATGTGGCCCAAATGGATAAACATGCCATCTTTTTAAAGCTATACGCAGAATAGGCCGACATATCGCGAGTCAGGAAAACAGGGATGTGGTATCCTCTGTGTCCAAAATTAATATTATTTTGAACAGAATATTCTGGTGACCATTGCATCTATTCAAATGGTAAGCATTGCTGTATTTTATTTTTGTCAATCGCTCGAATTCCGTATGCGTTTTTCTTCAATATTGGAAACGAAAACCTTAGGAGCGCAGAAATGCCCGACAGCAGTGTACCTACCAGTACATAAACATAACATATTCCATTTACTATTTGATGCGCTCAGTCAGACACTTTCGTCATCACTGCCTAGATAGTGTTTTATATAATTAAAGACAGTATGTAACCTGCAAAACGTAAAATCGAGTTTTCCATTGAGCATATGCAATATACATGAACGAAAATAACCTCATGTTACATTACTGCCAACAGCGTTACCTGAGGATGGTTTATTTTAGTCTTTAGCAATTTCAAAATGCTGAGTTCGGCCCACCAAATATAAAACGAGCACAATACTAGCAGTGAGAATCCCCATGACCTTAAACTCTATGGCCGTGGATTTCACCATAATCAGTGTATTTATAGGGTAACGTCGGACTCTTATAAAAATACAACGCTTTTTGTCAGGACGCTGTCCACCTTAAGGGAACAATCTACAGATGTATAGTTGATTTTGGATTAGGAGTCGTATATCTCTGTTGGATTCGTGTAACCCGTAGGTGTTACAATAGATTAATAAATGGGATCGTTAAGGGCTTTCTTTTGTTTCTACATACATTGACTCCAGAAATATATTCCACTTGTGTTTGAGATACGGCTGGTGGTGAAGAAATTGCATTACACATTGGTCCATTTGATCATTATATACAAATATCTCATTTACGAAACTGATTTCATTGTGTTTGCTAAATCCAAACCCAACCCAAAATCACCCTGTTAGTTAGATGATTGAGTTCAATATATTTCATGCACATAGTGCTCAATATGTTTCGTTCACCTTAATGTAGAAAATATGATATTCAATCCGTCATGCTATCTCCTTTCAAACAGTTAAGTGAACTGTTAGTATACGGGAGGGTGACAGCACGAATTATACAATTCCTCAAAGAGCCATGCAGTAGCCAATTGTAAGAAAACCCTCTTGATTAATGTACATAATTTATCTGTATCCACACTCATATCATTATCCTATGTAAGTTCCCCAGCCTCCCCTTCATACAAATTTCACAGAGGTATTTTCAACATGCACTGAGAAATAAAATCGCACTCCCCTCAAATGTTCCCTGCTAGAGCCTGGGTCGCCAGATTTGAAGTCTAGCGCATTTACCATTATGAAATAACTATTGAATTTTGAGCGAATTTTGAACTTAGATACTACGTGTTGAGTGATGTACGATTCCGATAAGCAATTTAACGAGAGGCGATACAAAAATAATCCAGGTTCAAAGCCCTAATGTAGTTTGCTTTAGCAAATAAAATCTTATCGATAATATAAAATGGAAGGATTTACAGCAAAATTGATTTTGATGAATTCTTCTTGGTCGCATGTTGGGTCTTGGGGTAACATTAATAACCCATTAAACAATGCTATAAATGACACTTGAAACATAATCACAAATGGCGTGAGCTGTCAATACAACGAAGAAATCTACAATTTATATGAACGGAAAATATGTTAAATTGATCCATTCGATGACATCATATAAACGAAATCCAAAATTGTGCCCCTATATAGCTGCAGAGCAGTGCGGTCGTAGCCGCATGCCCGAGTCTCATTCAAACCGTCACAATCAACGTTTTGATGTCCAACGGCGATAGTCCTGTCTATTATACATTCTGGAGACCACTATTTTCTGATAGTCGCTGCGAATAGCCATCATCTGGTGATAGAACTCCTTTCGCTCGGCAAGAGCCTCTATGCCGTTTCTCACTACTGCTTTTGATACTCCTTTACCTCTCTGGATTTACATACTGTCCAGAGGATGTGGTGTATTTTTAGTCAGCGGCCACCACCTCTGCCATTGCGAACTTGTGCACTCATCCTTACATTTGTCGATGACCTTTTTATCCTTGCATTTGTCGATGACATTTTTGTTGGCGCTGCTGAGAATATAGCGCTATTTTGGGTAACCGTTAATTTCATATAGGCGTGACTCATCTCCTTTGTCGTGGAACGAATCCTCTGTTTAGTCTTGAATAAGTAGCCTCTTGGTGTCCGTTTCTAGGAGCCTTGCCTTTCCCCCGTAACTGGCTTTGACAGTATTGAAGTAGAAGTTATACGTCAACATTTTGATAAGGCCACTAACCAAGATCCTTGGTTATATTCATTGATTAAGGTTAGAATTCGCACTGCCTCCAGTAAGGACACACGTTGTGACTTTTTCCAGTGCCGAATGCGCTCTTTAGTGTGCACTCCAGTATGTCAATCCAAATGAAGACGTGAAGGCATCATGAAGATGTGAAGGCCTCACCATGCTGCTCAGGTCTTTCTTGTGTAGACCTAATGCCTGATTGGGTCCTTGGCGAGTAGCAGTTGGTCCAGGGCAGATGGCTTTGTTTCTTCATTGATGCGTAGCGGGTAGATACCAATTTTCCAGCCAAAGATGCTAGTTAAGACTTTAGTCACATCAACCTGCTGGCCTGCTGCAGCTTTCCCCAGCTGTGCCGTCAACGTCAGGCTAAACATCAGGATGTCAGGTTTCCTGGTCTGCATGCTGACGTCATCATGCACCCTATGAGCAATGACAAAAGAAATGCCAAAGCGTCTGCTTGCTTTGATTCCACGTGTTTCTGGCACGGTGGTACAGTAGTCTTTTACTGTCGCGTTGGATTTTTTCTGCCATTCTAAGCACTGCATCTAGGAGCCAAAATTAACCGTTGGGCTGAAACGAACCAGAATGAATTATTCATATTCAAAGAAATCTAACGAAGGGCGGATTTTTCAATTGGCATTCCGCATTTTAAACAATCACATCTACAAGGAAAAGATCTGCCATAATTGGATTATTTCCTGTGGATGCGAAAGTAGTTAACGGATTAAATCTACCTTCTCCAAGAGAACTATGTGCAGGCACCAATATCAAAAATATAAGAGTTACATATACATTAGACCTTTTGATTGCTTCATGCACATATCGGTTAAACATTTTGTAGCATTCAGGTTTCCATCTCACAGTCTTTACAAAAAAGAAAATTGATAATTCAGTGGGCGACATATACATAAGATAATCATTTATATTCACCCCATCACATGTTTGAGAAATTACCTTGTTCATGGAACAGTTGTAAGGTATTCGAACAATATGCTCATCATAAGGAAGGTTAAAAAATGCTTCGTCGAGAGGTCTATTTTTTAAATTGTCATTTTGAAGAATAAATCTAAAAAATATATCTTGAGATTTGTTGTAGATATATGGTATTACATTAAAGTAACCATTCTTCATCACATAATGCAGTAGATTTGCACCGGTTAAATCAATATGTGTGATATCGTCTTTTGAAAAAAGACTCTTCATCACCCATATTACGTCTGAGATGCGGTTCAATGCATAACTGGAATCAATGGATAGTGGATGCATGTACATATGATGAAGAATGCTACGATTAAACGTATCAAATAGTGGTGGCATCTTTTCAGAATTCAAAACGTACATAGCGTATAAATTGTAAGGACGACATAAAACTACCATATGAAATGCAGTTGATCCATTTTTAGTACGAGAAAAAAAGTCCACCTTCCGTCTATATAGGTAGGTTAACATATCCAAGCCAGCATGACAAGCAGCATGATGAATGGGTCTGCATCCCTCGATGTCCTCTTCTTCCCAATCCATATCATGGAAAAGAGAATGTTGTGCCAGATTGGTTAATCCATATCTTGCGATCAGATGTACCACTGATGAACCATTGGAACACTTGCCTTCTGAAAATGTATTTATCTCCATTTTATTCAAATGCACGAATTCTTCATGTGTCAAATTCCATTTCACGCATTTGTCGGATGCATTTGCTAATGGATATAAAAGTACAACTATGTCTGTTCTATTATGTATGACAGCTGTAAGGAAAGGAGTTCTTCCAGCTTTGTCTCGACACTGGATCCCATTTTGTGCCCGAGATATCAATAGACATAAAATATCTGTAAATCCCAATCGTGACGATACATAAAGAGCTGTTTCACAAGATATTGTCCACCAGTCGTCAAATGGTTTTCTTTTTGATAATGTTTCATTTACATATTCCAAATCATACTTAGCTAAACTATTCGCATTCAAAAATGGAGACTGCATTCTGCTTTCATTTTCTTTCAACCAATAAAATCTTCCGTTGCACTGAAGACATATATCTTGTGCGTCCAAAGTAAGCAGTCGTTGTACGATTTTTGTATGTCCATTGGATGCCGCTTTATAAAGACATCTCTGATCAGCAAATCTTGGACTGAGTTTCAAGAAAATATCAAGCACTTTGACCAAACTCGCAAGCAAGATGGTGAGCTTTCACATTCATCTCGTTTGAAAGATTAGCTATATTCTTACTCCTGTTCAAAAGGAGGAGTATGGTGTCGACATGACCATGCTGAGCAGCAATATCAAGTAATTCATATCCCCAAAATGTGCGTGTTTTAGCAATCAATGCGGCATCAAATGTAGAGAGAAATAGTTTTGGAAATGGTTTCCGGAACGTTATGTTTGCTCCTGCTTCCACTAATGCTCTAAGAGTTTCAATATTGCCCCTCCCAGCTGCAATGAAAGCTGCTGTTAGGCTATCGGCATTTAGGATATCGACATCTCTGATAAATGAAAGACACAGTTCTGTGGCAGAGTAGGAATTTAAACTCTTGGCTAATTTGTGAAGCAATGAACCAGACTCATCTATTCTATTGAAAATCCTGCGTGGAAGATATTTAAAGTTTGATATCAAATCTTGTCGCTTTGTTTCAGTAACATGGAGCGCAAGATTTATAATGTGCGTATCACTGTCATTGTTAGACACCTTAACCAACTGAAACAAGTATCTTGGTCTTAGGTTGTGACCCTTTTCTTTCTCAATAAAGTAAGTCATTCCCTCTCTTTTAACATCGGTCAACCAATGATAAATTGAAATGTGAGTGAAATACAGTCTTTCATCAGACCAATATCTGACAAAATGCATTAGAGTGTGCATCTCTTTGTAAAATGTTATTTCTGCTCAAATGTTTGCTTTCAAGAAGTAACATGTCAAAAATGTTTTGTTTTTTTCGTTAATGGCTCGATGGATGCACACAATATTTGCAGCACTTTTCTGGCCCAATGAAAACGCTCCTCCGTTTTGCCGTAAATGCGCTCGAAATTAAGTTGATAAATTTTGTCTAACTAATTAGGTACATTCTGAAGGCTCAGCACATTCATCGATTTTAAATACTCTAGAGCGTGGCGAATGTACAGAAAATTTCCGAAACTCATTTCGCACAGTTTATCAACAATATTGCTTTTATCGAGCACAAAGACGGTTGACACTTTTTGGTAAACTGACTGGTCCTCATTAACATGTTTACCAATAAAATCATGTATATCTCTTTTGTTTCTGACGTCGTTAGCACTGATTTCCATGAGGCAAAAATCTCCCAATTTCCGAACCATAATTGGGATATTTCTAGAGGTATATACAAACTTTATCCATTTCGGAAATCTGTATGCTGTGCTTTCTAAAACGCTTAGCATTTCATTTTTATTTATATCAGCGTCTTCACATTCATCTAAGGCGTCGATAACTATAACCCAAGTCCGTCTTGTATCCATACATGACTCCATTTTGGATAATGTGTAAATTATACTTTGATCCATACATCCAACTGGATCATAGTTGCATTTCGTTGAGTTTAAGTGGCTTAGAGCACCATACGAAGTTTCAAGAGCAGACCCAAACTGAGGGATTGAATTTGCAATCATTCCTGCAAGTCTTCGAATAAAAATATCTGATCTTTTAGTGTTTAGAGCATTAAATCTACAGACATGATATGCAAGAAGCCATGCCCTCAGTTCACCACCAGGCTCTTCAGCTTCAGCACAAACAATATGTGAAATCAGAGCCGACTTTCCTAACCCCATTTCCGCCACCAGTAATACTCCTGTACTGGCAAATTGCTTGTCAAAAATTGTATTTGAAATGTTCTGTAATAACCATTCCCGTCCGACAATTTTGGTATGTTCCATGATGTAATGAGAGAGGTAAATGTCTGGTCGAAGCGGATAAGAAAAGTCTTCTGTTAAACAACCTAGAAGAAAAATAATATTAAACAGATTAAAGCTAATACCGTGAAACACTTTTAGTTTTCGTCTGGTATAGTACTTTACCAATAACTTTTGTTCCTTTTTATTTGAGTTTCTATTCAGCTCAGTACGAATTGACACCATAGTGGCCATAACAAATTTATCCAAGGAAAGGAAGTGGCAGTAATGAAAAAAGAGTAGATTACATTAACTTCCATCACTCAAATAGTAACGTCATTATTGGGTTGATATTCGATTAGGAAAGATAATTATTATATGCCTATAATATCTATTATGAATTCGAGTTTTATACAGTCGAACTTAAAACACTATACTCAGAACACTGGCTACTTGGCGCTGGCCTCCTCATACAAAACATTTTTAGAGACTATACACAAACATCCAAACTACGACAGGAAGAAAATACTTTGGCGAATAAAGTAAATACTTAATATTAAGTTGAGGTACAAAAATTTGTTAGAATTGAATAATATATATAAAATAAATGAAATACTTTCTCTGTTGAGCTCACAATACTTGCCAGCCTGTAGTGTGATTGATAAGTTGATGAAGCAAACCTATTTTGTAGCACAACCACTGAAAAATTAAATTCATTCATATGCTAGCTGGAGGGTGTGTTTTTACATAATTGTGGCATTGATGTGTTGCATATTAGAACTGTGTAATTAGTTGCTTAGTTTCAGAGTCTCTATTCTTGTACGAATACTATTAGATACAAGACAATTTGGGATTAAATTAACAATAATTCTTTATGTATCGGATTCAGTAATGATATTTTGTAACTAATTATTGTGTTTGGATCATATATGTTCATTCTGGTGCTTATGTTCGATATCGCACTCGAGAAATGTTCCTTTCATATGTTTATATACAAAATTATACCGCCAGTCTAAAAGTTTTAAATCTTACTGACAAAAACACAAACCAAAAATTAATCAATCCTTTTATTTTTATTTTAGTTCATGTAAAGGAAAATGGCTATTCCGCATGAACTGATCCATCAATTCAATCTTCACTAAATATCCATGTTATTAAATTTGATATATTTCAGCTTTTTTTACCTAGGTAGAGACAGGTAACCTCGAGTCATATTGCACTGACTCAACTTCTTTTACGTTTGGAAGACCAATGCAGTCCAATAGCCCACATAGGAAACACAACTTGTAAATATTCTTACGTAAATACTAAACTAGCAGCCTGGTGGTGCGTAAAAGTGATGATTGTTTGACTTTGTCATGAATGATCCGACTTATTTATATTGCCATATGTGAATAATAGAAAAGCTGAAGTTGTGTTCAAAACCCACAAATACGTACAAGTAAAATTTATATTCAAACGTATCTAACAGACCAACATGCCTGTCATGTATGATAGATACACTTATAATTGATGAGTTACAACGATCCATTTCTCTCGAAGTTATTAAAGGTTGAAAGTTTCTTACAAACTTTAATCTTTTTGTTAGTTAAAAATAGTCCACATGCAGATTCCTCCAATATTGTTTTAGTTAATAGATAATCTGTTAAAAATGTTCTCCGTTTAAGACAAATCCAAGTAGAGATTTTGAAAAATGTAATCTTTTCCAGTTCTATTGTGAAGAGAGTTGAAAAAGATTATACGTAAACATTTAGGTCAAATGTGAATGAATACCCTTTTTCATATAACAGATTCTTTGCACTTTTGCTTAAACCGCAATAATAATTTCAATGGTATCACAGTTTAAAATAATTTTTATTTTCCTCCAGCATTTCTAACACAAGGAACACTATTTGTCTTTTTCGTGTTAGACGTAGAGATATTAATATTCTCTCGCAAGTGTTGTTTTGAGACAATTACGTTAGATCATACTTTTCAGTCACCGAACCTTAAACAAAGATCACTTCGCATACGAAATAGTTATCCTACAACAAAAACCATATATCCATACTTCTTAAAACATAGTTGAATTGAAAATATTTATTAAATTGTGAAAATAACTTAAAAATCTATGACTGATCACGGATATTTGAAATACAAGGCAATACAAAGTATGTGTTATCTATACAGCGATCAGGAAACTACGGTTGCTTACATAAACATCAATCAATTGTGGAACATATTAAAATTAGAAAATAAAATGCAGTACGTTAAATTAATGGCTAACCAGACAATCTACATACTCATTACAGAAGCAAGCAAAATATAATTTCCATAAAAATGGTGTATGTTAGTCATTTGAATGATCAGTGGCAAGCACGATTTTGACAGGCAGTCCTTCTTAGAACAATAATAGTGAAAATAAATACAGTTTGACTATCAAAGATATTTAATCAAATTAGAACGTAGAGCTACCTTAATTTTGTCACAAATTAAGAGGGGGAGTAAAATAAATGTTAGGCAAAAAGAACAAAGAATGACAGAAAGGTTGCTGGACTAGCATAAAAGAGTTTAAATGAGTAGAGAACTTATGGGAAAATAATCAGGATTTGTATTTATTTTTGATAATGTCGAACAATGCTTGAGTAAAATAAAAGTTGAAGACTATTGAGTGAAGCTTGATATAGTGCTTTATATGAAAAGGAAAACACGCAATATGACATTTGAAAGGAATTGATATCACAGAAAACGGATTTTAAGTATCATCGACATAAATGAAATGCAAAGGGTAATTGACAGGATGATCAAATTATTACACATGCAATTTGGTCTCGATATAAGCAAGGATAAAATCTAATGTTTTAGCTGGATACAGTTTCAAATATTAAATGTACATAGACAGTAGTCTGTAAGAGGAAGATCATATATAACGTTAGCAAAACGGTTTAAAAATACAAACGCATATTAACGTTCACGATAAAAATCATCAATGTTCCTTTTATGCCTAAGAATCTATGAGTAACCCACTAAAAAGTCATCCGTATAGATCAGGAAAATATAACCTTTACAGTTATGAACACTGGTTTCCTACACACCCAAAAAGAAGTGTAAATAATGGTTCCGATGTTTTATCTTTCAAAAATACAACAACATACAAGTAGGTTAAGTAGTACCCATGCAATCTGAGTAAAATTCCTTGTACTAGGATATACCGACTGTAGGACTGGAATCCGCACCATTTGGGTTACCATTCTGGCATATTTAGCGCTGCGCTACCGCAACAATCAGAGACAGCTACAAAATTGTATACAGACTTATTAGCAACAGAATGAAAAATGATCTATCACCTGGAGATACCAAAATTATTTGATAGGGATAGATATCATCGTTGTTGAATAAAGGATATATAAAGATTGATGTCGTCTTTGTAAAAGAATGCATCGAGAAATATTTTTCCACCAAGAATTCTTAACTCATTTTACTCCTGCGTCAATATCTTAGAACACAGAAGATTTAGCAAGAAAGTAGAAAACGCAATAGACATAACGCCTAAATGGGTTCTCTAGTTCAGTGTTATGGTCAAGAGGTTTTGAAAGATAGAAAGCTTTCATAATGTGAATATCCAGGTTTTTTATTGTTACGAGTTTATGCTCTTAAAATAATTAACAGAAAAGAGTGATGTCAACAATCTTTGTAAATTTTAACAAAAAAATTTTTTCCTAGAATAATAAGTGGAAAACAAAAGAAAAAGAGAACCTATGGTTTTACGAATTAAATCCAAAAATAATCCAAGAATTGAAAAACTCAAGTCCCATCAATGAAAAGTTCTAAGTGAATCACAGTTCAAATCCCGACTAAAATCCAGAATGGAAGGCGATGACGTCAGCGTTGTACTGATGTGTCAACAGTCACTTGTTGAATCACAGAAAATGTTATTCCAGTTTTAAGAAGTTCGTATTAATTCCAGTAAATGTATTTGTCCATAATTATCAGAGCACTTATGCATTTCGAGGGAAAATAATCAACTGAAATTCACTAATTTGAAGAAAATAAAAATGAATAGGTCTTATCATAACATCAGTAATAACACTAACTAAAACGCAAGACACTTCCCGGATAGTGGTCAAGAGTTCATTGTTTTGGACAAAATGGAAGTTTACTTAAAGATTCTTCCTCTGAGAAAGAATAATTTTCTTTTAAAAATGTGTTTACCAAAACTGTAACTGACTCTGAAACAAAGGTGATGTGATGTGTTGTGATGTGATTTGGATTTTTATGGAATCCACGTGCCAAAATTAAAACATACAAAATAGATGGTCATACACCAAAAGTTAAAAATATATGGATATACAAAACATCGCCTCATAGAGGAAAACAAAGATTAATATAATAAAGCTTTCTTTCATATATTAGTCATATATATGATAATACAATAATACAATTTGCATAGGAAGATGTATTATGAATGACACAAACATCTACAAAACAAAGCACTATAGTATTCAGAAAGTGAAAGTGCATCTGAAATCAGATTTCCTTTTTATATAATGTGCCCAATGTCGATGCTATATTCTTGCAACATCAAACTCCATCTCAACAATATCTGATTTTTGTTTTCATCCTACCAATGGAAATAAAGGGGTTGTGATCACTTTATAAATAAAGCTGACTCAAAATACACTTCAAACTGTTGCAAACCCAAAATTAAAGCCAGCTGCGCAATCTCAACTCTGCAGTAATTTCTCTGGTGCTGATTTTCTTTTTCAAGAATAGCATACTAGACGATTAGCACTATTTTGTCTTCTTTAATTAATACTCCTCCAACCCCTACAACACTTGCATCAACAGAGATTTTAAATCCTTGTTTGAAATATATTGCCGAACGAACTGGTGCTCTCCTAAGTATGGCCTTTTATTTATCGAAAGCCTCATGACATTAGTCGAACTAGTAAAACGTAGCTTTCGTACTCAACGGATTTATCAGTAGCTTAGCAAATTATGGAAATAAAATTAGCAAAATTTACGATAATATCCAGCCATATCCAAAAGTCGCATTAGTTGCTTTTTACTAATAGGAATTCGAATAAATCGTTAACCGTAACTTCAACAGATTTAATTTGACAACACATCCTAAAAGTATAACACTCGCACGGCAAAACTCACTATTACTTAAATTAATTTTCAACTTCACCTCACTCAGTCGAAAAAAGAATTCCTGATTTTTCCATGTGATCTTTCCAGAAGTCGCTATAATGACATCATCAATGTACGCACTACAGCCATCTATACCAGATGTTACCAAGTTCCTTAAACCCTGGAATGTTGATGGATAATTTTTTCATTCCAAACCGCATCACTTTATATCGGTAGAGTCCATTTGGAGATGTAAATGCTGAATTTTCTTTTCTTCTTTCCGTGAGTGGAATCTGCCACAACCCTTCTAACAGGTGGAACTTGCTAATATATTCTGCATTTCTAATTTTGTCAATGTAGTCATCGATACTTGCTATTGGACATGAATATATGTTTGGTGGCACTGTTCATTTTTCTGAAGTCACTGCACATACGGAAAAGATTATATTGATTCGGCACTAGAATAAATGGCAAACTACAATTACTTTTGCTTCGTTCATTAAACTTATCCTTCAATAACTAGTGTTCTTTTCTAAATATTTCTGTTTGAGAAGCTCGAGTAATGATGTTGTTTCACCGGTATAGAATCTACAATTTAAACATCATGGTAGTTCGGTAGAAACATCTGAAAACAAGTGATAATATTTATATAACAGTTGTTTCAAATCACTGTTTCCTTGTGGCTGTAGATGTGAAACTATCCGGTCCTGATTTTCTAAAATTTCCGAATTCCGAAGACTGGTTAAACCAACGTGACTAAACTCCAAATGCACACAATCGACTCTATCATTACTATGTGGGATAATTGTAACTAAGCTGATCGAATGTTTAACAGGTCTATCAGGCTACCATGATCAACATACTCCTTTAACATATTTATATGGCAGAGTTGTTTCTCCTCCCAAGAGTGTTGATGATATTATCTAAGTCACTTCCTTACTTTTTAACTGTATAGGGACTATAATAACCTGGAGAGAATTTTGAGGAATGGGCAAGGCAGCCAAAAAGTTCATTCCTTTGTAGGTTAGTCATGCCTTAATTTTCATTTTTCGTTAGTAGAGTGAACAATGTTTCTTGTTACTTCACATGCCTTTGAAAGTTAATATTTAAAATCAGAGAAATAATCAAAAGGACTAATTTCTGAATCATCTGTTAAAAGAAGGTTTTCTTTTAAGAACTTCAAGGGTCTACCGACATTATGTCCAAAAACTAATTCATCAGGACTAAGTCCGGCCGTTTGACAAGATGATTGACAAGATCTACAGTATTTTGAAGAATCACTTTTACTTTTCG
Source organism: Sinohyriopsis cumingii (assembly GCA_028554795.2). Classification (NCBI taxonomy): domain Eukaryota; kingdom Metazoa; phylum Mollusca; class Bivalvia; order Unionida; family Unionidae; genus Sinohyriopsis; species Sinohyriopsis cumingii. Next base: position 113,510,178 of record CM068834.1, on the reverse strand, counting down.
GACGATAAAAATGATTCAAGATCTTGTAAGAAGTATTATTTTCTCCATAATCACCAGCCAAGGAATTTTATTTGAATGTCTAAGAATGTCCTGTCTATATGACTTAAGGACAACAATATGATAGCTCACTGACAACTCATTACCAGCGGGTACTTCATGTGATCAGTTTATCAAAATGATCCCATTTTTTAAAAAAATAAGAAGCTGGTACCTCAGCGGAATCGCTAATAGTCCTGTAAAACAAGTAGGAGGACTCGTGATCTGTATTCTGCTCGTCAACTAATGACTGTCCTTTGCCACCTTTATTAGGATAAGAGAATGAGCAGTAACAAAGATGATCATTGTAGCAAATAAATTTAGCTCGATTAATATCAGGAACAAAAGTGACTTCATCAAAAGACTGACCTATAAATGTGTCAGCTAAAGGAATAATTTCCTGATCAACTTCATCTTCAGAGTTCCTTTTGCCAAAGCACAAGCAAGGTATAAATAAGGAATTTCATTTTCAATAGGATCAATTGATTGACCTTATCCAGGCTTGTCAGTTACAAGTGCGTTAATCACAACCTAACTTCCAGCTAAGTCACTGTTTAGTTATAAATGAATGCCCTTAATGGGCAAAGAAATTGCAGCTCAAGATTGTTACTGGGTCCAAGAGTAAATCTGATGACAAATGTACAAAAAACAAGATAATTTGGAACAGCTCTGGCTTCTTCTATTAATACTGATGATTTTCAACTAAATAATAAAATTGAGAAAAAATCAACTAGTTTTCTAAAATTCAATAAATCGTTTATTTCTCTAGATTACAACATAAAAAATGTAAAAGCAAATTGGGGTGTTGCTCTTTAAATTCAAAATAATCGTTGACTTACTAACACAAGTCCTAATGATTAAAGTTCTGAATAAAGTTTAGTGGTATTCCAAAAATAAATCCAACGCTGGAAGCGTTGACGTCCCTGTGATGGCCTGTGTCGTAGTGATGTGCCAAAAGTCTTTTGTTGAATCACACTATTAGTACCCACGAATATATCGGTATCTCAATTTCAGCGTAAATCCAATTCCTTTTTTCCAAAAATGTTATTTCTGTGTACTTGTATTTCCAGATAAGAATAAATTGAATTACATAATTTGAATAAATAAATTCCAACCAAACCGAATTACTGGACACAACAATCATACAACTGATTCTGCATAGATCATACAGCACGAATGAATAATGCCTAGATAAAAAAGATTATATAGTCCTAAACGTAACCTAAAGGTCACAATTAACATTTTTTTTTATAAAACAAAAACTATTGGTTAATGGAAAATTTCATTCTAGAGGGTTCCAAATGTTTGCAAGATAAAATCTTCGTTATAATTAGAGGGTATGATACTACAATTATAATATAAAATGTGGTAAACAACAGGTAGACCCGGCATTTCTTGAGGAATTTTAAACGTAGATGGAAATGAACATATACATTGATTTGTGGGCAACTCTTTGTCTGTCCAGCATACATAGCTGGTTAGAAATTTGGAGATGTCCCATCAAAAGTTATAAATTTCCGAAGGCGTTATTGCATGATTATCAAGAATTGATACTTCTATGGAGGTTCTTCTGTGTATTTCTGTATATATCTTATATAACCAAGTTAAGAGGTCTTGGGGTTAAACTTCAGTACTCCCCTCTCTTCAGACAACTGTCGGTTCGTCGGGTTTCCTTTCTCATTTCCCACAAGTTGAGTTTGGATAGTGACCTTCGCTTCCAGGTCACTTGTGTTCGTTTTTAAAACTTGTTTTATGTCTGTTGTTGACTTTTAGTCGGGCTTTTGTCCAAATTGAATCAGGTTGTTCTTCGTTACAGTTTTAAGGTGTATACATGAGTGCGATCTCTCTCCCTCTCTCTTAATTATTTTCGGTCTCTTTTATCGGTCTCTTTTTTCAGTCTTGTATCTTTTTTAATAAATATAATTTAGAATTATCGGCGTTTTTCCATGCAAATATCAATGCACTCATAACAACAGTCTTCAGGTTCCTCGTCAAAATGCTGCTTATAGTAGCTCTTTATAGGGAAATCATTCTTCTTCCTTTTTGTCATTATCTTTATCTTCTTTTTCTCATTCTTCGGTTAATGGTAACGTGGTTTCTGCCTGTTTCATAATCTTTGTTCAATTTCCTTCTATTTTTCATTTTAGATCTTATGATCTTCTCTTGTCTCACAGACGTCTTCATGTTTTTGGTTCTTTGTTTGTTTATCTGTCAGGGGCACGTCCCCCTTTGGGATTAATTCCTTCTGTTTTCCGGCCTTTTCCGATTTTTTAACGTTCCGTTTGGGATAAATCACTAGTTCACTAAAATGGTTTGTTCTCTCTTCGCCTCCACTTGTCTATCCTCCTTCTGCGTTTGGCAATTGTTTGGCGCATGCTCTGATATCCCACAGTGTTTACATTTTCGGTAGTAAATGTATCCCTTGTAATACGTCCTTACTAAGAAGTCATAAAGAAACGTATCACCTCCATTTCTATTTCAAAAATCCACACCCCGTTCTTTGTTTGTTGTCATGTGTGTGTCCCAATTTCCACGTTGTAGACCTTAATCTGTAAATTTTGTTCGAAACGTTCTACAGTAGCTGTTAACAGGCTTCCGTATGCCATGTATGATTTTATATATATATATATATATATATATATATATATATATATATATATATATATATATATATATATATATAGGTGCGTTGTGGGCAGTCATCCCGAAAGTGGGTTTACGGGAAGGACATGATATAGTTTACATTTCAAATCAAAATATATATACATAGGTTGTATTTCTTACATAGTAATTATGTATATGTTGAAAATAATTATATATACTTATGTTATAGTCCTATTAATGTTTTCGGTTCGTGGGCAGATATATAAATTTCATGGGCAGTTTTGACCTTTAGGTTGAAGATGACAAAGTAACTGCCCAAAAATACGTTCACGAAGAACAAACATATAGCATTCTGCCCGCGAATGCGGCCATGGGAACAATATATAGCGTACTGCCCACGAATACGTTCACAGGTAACAAATATATAGCATGACTTTCCGGTGTGCGCGCGCAAAATGGTTGTCAAGACACGACGATAAACATTAATCTATTAAAGCATCCTTTGCAATGGCCAGCGTACATATAGCGGACGTGAGGTTCGTTTTTCACAGTTTGTTTGAAATAAATGGATGATTATATATCCAGTGTAACAACTTGTCTTGACAGCTTATGGATGCTAATGTTTGACATTTATTGTGAAGATGATTGTTCACTGTTTGTTGATGAATTCGTAGATTCTGTTAATCGATGCTATAGCTCAATTTAACTGTCATACACTGATATGTTTAAGTCTGCTTGCACAGTTAACTATGCAGAGTTATGGAAATACAACAAATTGGTTTTAATAACTTTCAGAGTTTGTTTTACTATTACTCAATATTTGTTTCAAGTACTATAAAGGCAGCAGCAGAGAGGGTGAACAGACCATAGAATTCCGACAAAACAAATAAAACAAACAAATAAATCATCTCGTAGAAAGGTCCAGATTTTACAAATGAACTTTCCTTGAGATGTTTATTTTTGCAATGACCGATTGTGCTAATAAAACCTCAGTTTGAAATAGTATCTGAAAAAATAAAGTACTCTACGTGTTTATTTATTTCTTGTTTATTTTTTTGACGACCAGCGTTGGTAGGTACCCTCTCTGCTGCTATTAATTTACCACCATACCAAGTTTGATGAATATTTTTCAACGCGTTCTCGCTGTCGTTTTTCCTCATCTGTTTCATCTTCATCTGAATCTTCGGAATTTGTTCTATGTTTCAAGTAATATTCAAGTTCTGATGGTGGTTTTTCTATTTTTGGATTTATGTTCTTTCTTTTTCTGTAATAGTTCATCAAACTTCGATATCGATCTCCACCGCAATTTTTGCAAATCTGATATAATCCTCTAACACCGTTGTTACATCCAACACATCTTCGTGGACCAGCATGAGGATTTTTCTTTATAAGATAATTATGTTTCTTGCAATATTCTCCACGGCACCTTTTGTTGCATTTATCTGTTGTTCCTTGACGCAGCCACGCACAGTTGTTCATTATATTAATGATATCTGTTTAATTCAATTTAATTTTATCATCACCCCTCTCTGCTGCTCCTCTTCTGCTGATATTAATTAAATTATTATGTTATAATAAATGATACATCCAGAATCTCATACTGCAAGAACAGCTCGAGAACGATTAGAAGCAATTAAAAAATTTCTTCCTGTCAAAGACTCATTTAGAAAAAATCTGCAAGCGCAGCAAGAATCAAAAGTTGAGTTTGAAGAAGACACTAAAAAACTGTTTAAACCCGTCACTGCAGCAACTGAACAAGTTACAACTGTCATCAAAGAAGATCTTCTTCCGGTATCAAAACAAACTGCGGCTCAGGCTGAAAAAATAGCAAGAAGAACTAAACAGGCAAAGAAGATTTTACGAGATCTTCCAACTGGCATAGCCGGGAAAATAGCTGCGGCTCAGCCTCCACCTGTTGGTGAGGAAATACTTGAAGAAATTGGACAACTTCGTGCTGTGATAGGTGATATGAAAGATCGTGAATCAACAAAATCAGAAGAAGGGAAAATGATTATGCTGAGCAATAAATTTACTAGTGCGGGTATCAAGTTCATAAAAGAAATTGAGGATATTAATACGTTATCAAAACTTGCAGTAGAAAGTTTTAATAAAAAAGAAGAACTTTTAAGACCTGAACATAGTTCCACTCGTATTAGTGATCCTGAAATCTGGTATAAATGGATATATCGTATATATTACAATAAAGAAAGAGTTTACCCTAGTGATGAGGTATATAATGATTATCGCAGAAAAATAGACATGTATCTTGCACAAAAAGAACCAAAATCTCTCAGAACAATAAGTGAGGAAGAAGAAGAAGTATCACCCTCAAGACTATTTAAGAAAAGATCACCCTTAAGACTATTTAAGAAATCAGAAGAAGAAGGAGCTACTGGCAGTGGTCTGGGAAATAATTTTGTTTGTCCTGATAATATCATCAATGATGTGTCACGGTTAGAAGTTCTCATAGGAGGAAAACGAGCTGGAAATAATTCACCAGAAATAACCAATGAAGCAGCTGATATTTGTCGGCGACTATTTCAAGGTGGCATTATGGATATTGGCGTTTACCGAGAACTTATTGATGAGCTCGTTGATGACTAGTTGTTAGATAAATGGTAAATAAAATAAGATGATTGTGCATGATAATCATCGTAAACCCACACAGGTTAGAGCGGTAAACTCACGATTACCAATCTATAGTGTTATTTACGGAAATGGACTTGGTGATGTCATTCGGGGATTATTCACGAGGATAGCTCCAAAAGTAGCACCTGTTGCAAAACAATTATCGATGAAGGCTATTGATATTGTTCGTGATAAAGCTCCTGGTGCAATTGTCAATGTTGCTGGTAAGGCGTTCTCGGCGATCAAGGAAAGACTAGCACGATTATTGCGACGAAAACAACAATCACCGGTGAAACTGGCAAGTACTGAGGTGATGCCTGCAGACGTAAGTAAAATAATAAATCAGGCTGCAAATCAAAAACTAGCGGCGATATCTGAAGAAGCAGAAAAAATATAACAGCAAATTTAATAGCAGGAAGTGGTCTTCGTCGACGATGATCATCATTTGGAAAAATGGTAACTATAATAAAAATGTTCAGGCGCGAATCAGACCCAGCATTTGATATGGAGGCACCTGTCCTTAAGTACGAGTCAGTACGTGATTATCAATTTTATTCTTATGACGCAAGACAACCAAATCATCAGGGGAGAATCGAATTACAGGTTCATGATACAAGTAGATATTTCTTGCCCGCTGAAGCGTTTATTGAAGTAGAAGGTATACTTGTAAAGGATGATGATACGGCATATGGTGCCAATCTGCGTGTTGGTTTTGTCAACAACGGAATTATGGCACTGTTTGATAGCGCCACATACATGATTGATGGAAAAAATATTGAATCAATTCAGAAGGATGTTGATGTTGCTACAACAATAATTGGTCTGGCGAGATATTCTGACGACTTTACAAGATCAGCTGGTCCAACAATGATGTTTGCTAAAGATATCACCGACAACGCCAACCATAATCAGTATATCAAGTTACTTTCACCACAGGGTGTTTCTGTTGCTAATCAGGCAGAAGCTGCCAACCCAGACCGTGAAGGTAGACCAGCAGGTGATTTTGAAATCATAAAAGATATTGCCCCGACTTACAACCTGGGATTTGCAACACGCCGAGCAGCGTTGTCAGGAGATAATAGAAATTTTTCGTGTGCAATTCCATTATCTCACATCTTTGGATTTTGCAGAAATGTTAGAAAAGTCATCTTTGGAGCTAAACACACAATTGTGCTCGTAAGAAAAGGTAATGATAATGATGCAATCTGGCGAGGTGCTGGTGTTGCTGATGCTGGTAAAGTAGATATAACAAAACTTTCATTGTGGATGCCAGTAATGACTCCATCTATTACTGAGGAACAAAAATTACTATCTTTTATGGATCAAGGCGGTAAATCATTGCTATCATGGTTAACAGTAACCACAGATGCTGCTCAAAGCAATATTAATGGTTTATTTACATGGCATATAGCATCACAACAGGGTGTTTCTGCACCACGACATATTTTTATTGCACTACAAAATAATGCTAGGATAAATAATCAACAACGTTCACATATGATATTTGATAACCTTGGAGTTAATGAAGTTTCCTTGCGAATAAATGGACATCAAGAACCAACAGAAAATATACAACTAAATTTTGTTCAAAATCATGTAGCGCGCGCATATCATCGTTTAATGTCATTCATGGGACGTGATCAAAATATAGATACCGGGTTGCAAATATCACAACTAGATTTTACAGGTCTATATCCGATTTATTATTTTTCACTAGAACATCTTGATTTATCCAAACAATCTGTTGTTGATATACATTTTCGAGCTCATGTTACTAACCCTCCTCCTGATATACCCGGTCCACCAATTGTTCCCGGCTTCTACAGAGCGATCGCGGTCATACTTAGCGACAAAGCCATGTTACTTGAAGGTGGCAGTGGTCGAATGAGGATCGTTGATGCACCGGTGGAAAATCTTTAATCGTGTTATTTAGAAAAATATATTTTATATAAAAATGTCGTATGGTCATGTTAATGTTACTCTGACTCCTGGTCAGGTAAAAAAGCTTCAATCAAAAACCGCCAACAAATGCGGAACTAAAATATCACTAAAACGAGATCATATTAGTGGTGGTCCAAACAAATTATCGTTGACAAATAATCAGATTAAACATTTCAATAAAGCCCTAGAATCAAAAACTGGAGTTCAATTCCATCTCTCCCCGAGCGCCATCAAAGACATGGTTAAAACGGGTGGTATATTTCCACTACTTGCGGCCATTCCGGCATTAATAGCTGAAGCTGCTCCAGCCGTAGCAAAAGCGGCCGCGTTAGGTGCTGTTGGAACAGCCGCTGAAATGGCACTAAAGAAAGCAACAGGGCGGGGATACAAAAAAAGGGACGCGGTCTAAGATTACCGGGATCTCGTTGGGGGAGAGGCCTAAGGCTTCCAGGATCATTTCGTTAGACGTTCCATCATCAAATTTTGATTTACTTGATGCTGCTAAAAAATTAAAAATATCCGCCTTTAGAGGTGTTTTTATGCGAGATCAATTACCGAAACAACCAAACAAACTAGAAACAGGTATTATTAATCTTGACAAACGTTCCGGACCCGGTACTCATTGGGTATCATACGCGGTTGATCCGCGTGGAATTGTTTATTTTGATTCGTACGGGTTAGCTCCACCTGTTGAATTTATCAAGTATGTCGCACCACTCCACGCAACAACCTCTGGTTACAAAGTTTGGTATTCAACGCTACCCACACAAACAATGACAGATCCGCCAATATGCGGCCGTGAAGTAATTAATGTACTCGACGCTATATCAAAATCATCCAAGCCGCCACATAAAGTCGTGCACGATTATACAAGCAACCGATATGTTGCGCGTAAAGCATTTTAAACAACGGATCTTATTATAATGGTTGATATTTACGGAAGATCTTCTACTAGTAAGAAAATAAAATCCGACGTTGATCTGTCAAAGTATGCGACTAAAGATGACCTCGCTGATATTATGAACCTGGCTGGAGTTGACCCAGATGAAGTTGTTATTTTTCAAGATCGATATGGTAAACTAAAAACCAGCAATATCAAATGGAATGATATAGTCCGGCGAGTACTTGGTGCAGTTACGGATAATATTCCCGTGTTTACTGATAGCGGCAAAATCAGAGATTCAAGTATGTCACTTAAAACCATCAGAGATGAAATTGCAAAAAGTGTTGCTAATCGCGTGAGAAACACCGGTGACACAATGATGGGTGAACTTAGCATGAACGGGAACAAAATAGTAGTTTTAAAAGATCCAACATCTGACGAAGACGCAGCAACAAAAAAATACGTCGATGTCAACTATGGCACCGTAGACGGTAAATTATCCACGTTACGGGCTGAGTATGACGTTCACGCAGGAGCTTTTGGAAGATTTCGAAGAAATTTTCAAAAAATCGATGATACCATAGATAAATTCTTCGGTACTCCACGCGCCATTGACATGAAACTCGTTGATATCAAAACTGACCTAGACACGATCAAACAAAGACAGCAAAACATCGTAGCGGGAATTCCTGAGATTGTCAGTAAAACCAATTTGATTAAAATTTCAGCTGCAATAACTCCCGGGCATATCACAAACATCGTATGCACGGTATCATCGGGATTTGCAACATGGTCGCAGCAAAATAATACTATCAAATATACCGCAACAGTCACTGGCGTGTACAGGCTGTCTGTGTTTAGTGCTGCAAAATTTGAAATATTTACAACGTTTCCATGGCGTCATTCCACAGACAGGTTTTCCGGGGTTGTATCTGTTGTATTAAATAGCGGAACCGAAGAAATATTTATTCTGGAAGCAGATGATAAGAAATTAACCGCAACATCCTTCTGGTGGTGTTTGGAATTTGTAGCTGAAACACCTCAATTGGTTACTGTATAAAAATATATATGGACGGTGCACAATACAGATACAATCAAGCGCGTGAATGGCAGGCTGCGCTAAAAGATCAAGTTGATCAATATACAGTAAAAGTAAAAAAATATCGACGACGATTGGTTATCGTTGATGTGATTGTTTATTCAGTATCCGCTGTTGTTGCTGGAACCGGTGTAATATTATCAGCGTTGACAACGATGGCACCAGTAGCTGTAACTATCTGTATTTCAGCAGCAACAACTATTGCAGGTGTGCTTGGTATCATCACAAAAAAAATATGTACTTGTACGAACGAAAAATTATCCGATTACAAAATAAAATTACATACAGCGACGGTAGCATACTCGAAATTATCCTCGTTGTTATCAGCGAGTCTCAGTGATGGAATTATATCTGATTTCGAATTTTCAATGATAACCAAAATATACGATGAAGGTATTAAAGATACAAGTATCAATAATGACAGAATTACTCCAGCAGATCGTGACCAACACAACTCCGCCAAAGATAACGATGATCTCGGTAAGTTCAACTAATCCTGAATTTAGTGTTAATTTTCCCACTGCAATTCCAGTAAAAGAAATAGCACTAGCACAATTACGAGTATATTACAGCTGGCCAAATATCAGATCAAAATCATTTCATGGTACACCAGCAAATAATTCGCTCGTATTTGCTAACAACAACAAACCCGATGGAACACCTGACTGGGTTGTTGTTGGAATACCAACTGGCAGTTACGAGATTGAAGAGATCAGTGAGGAATTTGCGCGTAGAATAAAATCAATAACGGGAAAAGAATCAAAAATATCAATAAACGTTCATGAACCCACCCTGTCCTCGACGATTGAAATAAACTCGCCTGATTACGTAGTTGATATTTATCAATCCACGATAAGATCCGTACTAGGATGGCCTGAAATTCCCCCGGTGTATGTAGGACCACCAGAACCAACGAGGGGTGATTTTACATCATCGAAAAGTCTTCGTCATGATATTAAAATGAGTTCAGAATGGCTAGATTACATAGAAGTAAAACCAGGAGGGGGTGGGAGGGCACCTGTATATGATCCTGGAGCTCTTTTTTATAATCTTGATGAACGTGGTATTGCTTTTGATATTGATTCTATATTTGCTTCGATAAACTTAGACCATGAAATACAGGTAAATAATTTACGTGATAGTTTTCAAGAGTATTTATTTGATTCAACATCTGCGCGCGATAATATTATTAGGTACATAGAAGTTTTAAATTATATAGTTAATTCTTTTGAAGTTATCTGTAACAGAATTAGAGATATGGTTCTTAAGTCATCAGGCGATTATAAAAAATCCTTCGCAGCCAAGTACAAAATACCCGAAGCTGACATTGTAACGTTTAAGTTTCCTGATTATAATCCGGATAAATTAAGAAAATCTGTCAGTGATGTCATTGATGAGTTTTTTCCTAAAATACTCGATGCATGGAGAAAATTAATTCCACCAGCAGCTGTTCTTAGACATGATAATGATCCACACGGCGGTGGAAGACACGTATCTCCGGGAATCGTTAATATAACACCGACTGTCGCGGTCAATCTGGTTTGTGACGTAATCGATGGCAGCTATCAAATAGATCTCGGAAGATCAAATCAAGCTCAACAAGGATACATCCTGTACACGTTCACACCACAAGTTCCCCCTGGAAGTTTAATCGTGCAAGAACCAACTAATCCCGTGTATTTACGGTGTCACAATAATATGTTAACACGAATCAATTTTAAACTCACAGACCACCTTAATCGCTTGATTGACATACGTGAAGAAGAGCTTGTAATAAATCTGTATGTAAAGTCGTAAGACTTCCGTCGTAAGGACTTCCGTCGTAAGGATTTCTGTCTAAGGACTTCCGTCGTAAGGATTTCTGTCGTAGATCTTCAGAATCAAATTCGATCAACTTAAAAAAATATTTTATTATTACTGGCACAAATTTGTGTTTGGTACAAATTAATCGGCCTAGGCAACTAAAAAAGCTAGTCGATGAAAGTAAAATTAAAATTTCTATCACAAAAAAAAATAATATTTATTAATTTTCCTGATTTGTACTGAAATTGTACAAATTACTTGATTTTGACTACCAACTACCCCCTCAGAAACATAAAAATGCACGAACTACTTGATTTTGACTACCAACTACCCCCTCAGAAACATAAAAATGCACGAACTACTTGATTTTGACTACCAATTACCCCGTCAGAAATAAGAAATTCTAACCTTGTCAAATTGTTCCTAACAAATTTTATTTATTATAAATTAATTTTATTTATTAATAATATTATTTTTACTGAGATTTTTATTTTTTTTTTTACTAAAATACAACGAAATTGCTCAATTTTCCTGATTTTGACTACCAACTACCCCGTCAGAAATCAAGTAGTTCGTGCATTTTTCTTTGATTTTGACTACCAACTACCCCGTCAGAATCAAGTAGTTCGTGCATTTTTCTTGATTTTAGTAAAAAAAAAATAAATTAATTCAGTAAATAAATAAATTAATTCAGAAATAAATAATTTGTAAAATTAAGAAATTTGTACAATTTTATGTTTTTGATGGGGTAAATGGTAGTCAAAATTAAGAAATTTGTACAATTTTATGTTTTTGATGGGGTAAATGGTACTCAAATTAAGAAATTTGTACAATTTTATGCTTTTGATGGGGTAAATGGTAGTCAAAATTAAGAAATTTGTACAAATTTGTTAAATTTCAGTATAAAAAAAACAAATTACAACCCATCAAATTCAGAAATAATATTTCTGATCAAAGATCTCAGTCATCTTCAAAATTACTACTTTGGATCGTTTCACCAGTAACGAAGTTACCTTGGATCGTTTCACCAGTAACGAAGTTACTCTCTGACATTATTTTTCTTAATAGTCTTATGCGAGTACTAATCGTTTTCTTTGCCTCATACTCGTGGGATAATAACGACTTAATTCTTTCTACGGCGGTAGAAAGAGGAACGAACTCCTTCACATGATCATCTTCTACGGTAGCTAGCGACTGAAACATTGCCGATTGAATCCGTTTCATGAGCCTGTATTCAGATGATAGTGTGTGTGTCCCCATGGTTTTACGTTCTTGTAAAATCTCAAAATCAGAAACTATTTTTTCAGGATTAAGTTCATCAGATATATTAATTCCATCTTCTTTTAATTTTTTAATAGCGACAATTACATCATTGATATTTTCATGGTTCATTATATAATATATAAATCTTTAAAATAAAAAAAAAATATCCCAGAACCCCTTCGAGTTCGTCGGGATGTTCAGGGACAGCACAAACATATAACTTAATTAAGGTACGCTCAGCAAAAACACACCCATAATAATTAATCCAGTGGGTGATACGAAAAATAGGTATCAACCACAAGTCAATATTGTGGGTGAATTTTGCTGAGCGGGTGGGTTCTTGCGGTTCCCCCCACTATTATAAAAATCGCAATTATGCGTACACCACCGACAAATTGTCAGCCATGGGGGTTTGATCCTGGACCGCGAGCGCCACAGTCCAATACCATACTGATCGAGCTATCAAACATTGTTACGAACATATGTTTTGGAAGTTAATATATAGCTAAGGAACCAATATTTACAGTAAACAGCGGTTTCTGAATAATAACGGTTTCTGTATTTGTAGCGGTTTCTGAATAATAACAGTTTCTGTATTTGTAGCGGTTTCTGAATAATAACAGTTTCTGAATAATAATAGTTTCTGTATTTGTGGCGGTTTCCCAAGCAGACTGAGAATCAATAATAATAGTTTCTGTATTTGTAGCGGGTTTCCCAAGTAGACTGAGAATCAATAATAACAGTGGCATTAATGCACAACTGCAGGTCGATTACAATGAGCAACGGTTTCTGTTTACACACAGCTTCCTACGGATCAATAACATTATCATGTGTTGTATGATGGGGAAATATTTAAAAAACATAAATAATACTTCTACGAGTAATTAGTTACGATGTAATTAGTTACGATGTAATTAGTTAAACTGACTAATTACGATCATAAAAAACCAACCATCTACGAAGAAAACTATATATTACAAAGTAATCTCCCCTTATGTAATCAAAAATTCAGTAGTGTATGGAGGACCTACTGTGACATAAATTAAAAAAATTAATTCAATGTGGTGATGATAGTTAATAATGTGGTGATGATAGTTAATAATGTGGTGATGATAGTTATTGATACTTAAAGATAATTTTCTGTTTATATTTTTTCGATAAAGTAGATCTGGTTATATTATCTGCTACTTTTTGTACTGAACGCGAGTTAATATCAAAATATGTCGCAGCCGCGTTCATAGACTGAAACATAATTACTTTACCGGTTTCTATGTTTGAGGAAATTACCGCCCTCTTTCCAATTGTCTTACATCTTCCTGTATTTCCACGTGTATTATTCTCGCTGTATGTGACAACACGAAGGTTGGATAAATTATTGTTTTGAGTGTCCCCGTCAATATGATCAATAACAAGACCGTCTTTGATCAAACCCTTGTGACACTCGTACGTAAATCTATGGCACAGATAATGTTTCTTCCCAACTGTAAATCTAAGATAACCAACATTATTAATACAACCAACTGGTCTCTTCAACTTGCAGTGTCTGATGATACCATTAATATTTGATTCATAGTTTGTTATGACAGGATGTGGGACAAATATATTTTGCTCCATTATAATAATATTATGTTTAAATCATTGTTTGTCTGAAATCTTGATATATAATCCCTCACGGATTTTATAGCGTTTTCACCGCTATTATTTTTTTTGTCATAATATCTTTTAAGCTCTCTGAACCGTTTCCCGCCACACTTTCCACATAATTCTGTCTTTCCTCGCACTCCAATACCACACCGTAGACATGGTATTGGTCCTAGACTTCCTCGTCGTATGTTTTGTGAGTGCATCCAACAAAATTCCTTTCTACAGTATTTGTTGCATCGATCTACTGAGCCGATCATCAACCATCTACATTGAGACATTGTATATATATATATATATATAATTTTCTTTATTTAAATATTTGTTTTAATTATATGAACGAGTTTGAGAGATTATCCCAAACTAGGCCTGTTAAGTATAAATTCAACCTTGACAGATTATCTTCTGACTTGCCAGTACGAGATCTGGTTGATCCGAAAAATAAAAGTTTGATCTCGAAAATTCACGACGCCAAGAAGGAATTTTACACGGATGGTGCATCTCATACATGGTCAACGTTCAAGATTATACGCAACACTGTCAAGGACGCTACAATGAACGACAAGCGAGCGGCAACTATCATTAACTACATCGCTGAATACGAGGGCAATCAAAAATATTTCTTCAGAGTAAAATTTATTGTATTAACAGAAACAGGTAGTTGGATTATCCGTGACAAATATGATCCTGTCCTTGGTAATAATAAAACTATCATATTAAGTAAAAATTCCAGACCGGGTCTATTGACAGGTATTGATAAACCGTATTATGAGCGAGCATATCCTGTAACAGCAGTTATTTATGGAATTTATGAGATAAATAAAAAACCCAACGTTGATAAACTAGCGCCGATGAAATTTTCAAGGTTAAATTGTGTGGCTGAACGAGTAATAGAACACTTTACAAACGCGATGCGTGGAAATGGATTAACTGATTTAAGGCGTGAAAAAATAAACTCGTGGGCTGATTCAGTTAAGGACACCGGTGCTACAATAAAAGATGTTGCTGAGTTAGGAAAAATATTAAAATTTCCAATAACTGTGGCGACAATAACGGGAGAAGTACTGTACCAGTCGAAATATAAATCGAAGGGAGCTCCAATAAATATTATCGATCATAACGCGCACGCATGGACTAACGCAGTAACAATATTTCCACGTGATCGAACTGTTAGATTTTACTCCCCAGATAATTCTGGGGCAGATAATTCTGGGGCAGATAGTATGTTTGATTTTATCAACGAAATAAGTAAAACCGATCCTGTATCGGTATGGTTTTTTAAAAGTAATGAGGAGGGTGAATTTGATCAGTTTGTCAAACCGAACGGTGAAATATATCGCACAGAATCCCTCCATGACGAGATGAAAAATCTTGCGACGTTTTTACAGTGCAAGCACGCGGAAAATACTGACAAATTACTAACTAATTGTTTTACCGTTCCATCTGTTGCGGCTCATTTCGCCAGAGAACGAAATTCATGGAAACCAACACGATTTGATTTACTCGAGGACGTACGCGCAAGTTGCGTCGAATATGGACATGGCGGATTATGGAATACCAAATACAATTACAATGATGTTATTTCGGTTGATATGGTTGCATGTTATCCAGGAAGTTTTCTGGGATACGGAGATTGTTCTACATACTTTGAAAGATTTGGCCACCCTACAAACGAGATGACGCGAGTGGCAATTAATGGACCATTACCTGATTTTGATCTGACTGGATTCGCCTGTATTGAGTCGTTCGAGTTTAACGAAAATCTTCACAAGATTTGTTATGTTTGGTTTGGCAGACATTTTTGTGAAAAACGTTGGGCACCTATAGTTTTGTTGCGATATATGCTAGATTGTGCGATACTGACATCGTTGGTGGTCAGTGAGGCAATTATATCATATCATGCACAGACCAAAGTTTGGTTGCCCATGTCAGATTCTGAAGTTATCAGCGAGTTTAAGGATGATATTCCTAATAAACTCAAAACCGCAAAAGATCTCGGTAGAAAAATTATAGGTAAATTTACTCAAGGTGGTGCATATGATTATAAAAGACATCACGCACGATTAATTTTAGATGATGCCGAGTACGATTTTATAATCGCTGATACAACGGCGAAAAATACATTTGTAAATCGAGAGAGTGTTTATTTATCCGACGGAACAAAATTAGGTACGATCGTTAGTTACATAAATGACGTATCCCCGCAATATACTCATCTAAGATCTTCCATGTTGGCTTATGTTTCTATAAATTTATTATCGATGATTAATAGATTTCCTGAGACCGCAGTCAGAGTCGCAACAGATTCGTTTTATATTTCAAGTAAATATTTAGAACCTGTTATGAAATTTACAAGTAATGATGAACGATGGGGTTCGTGGAGAATAAAAAAGGAACTATTACACAATTATGTAGAATCAGCAGATGTTCCAGTGAGAGATTTTTATCGTGAGGGTAATAAAATATCAGAAATATCGAAAGCGCCATCGTTGAGTGATCCAATAACTAGATATAAGACAGTATATCTCAATGGACCTGGTGGATGCGGCAAAACAACTCGAACGATTAATGTTTTTAGAAATTCAGATATAATCGTGCTGACACCCACACATAGACTTGCACGTGAGATGAAACAGCGGCAAGTACAATCGTGTACGTATCATAGTTTCTTTCGGTGGCGCGGAGATACATGGACTCCTGAACGGATGGGAGAAAAATATATACCTAAAATAATTATTTGGGATGAGATATGCACGGTGTCATTGGATACATTAAAAATGTTTCTTGATTGGTTGTTGACGAAAAATACCGCCATAATAATGTGTGGCGATCATGGTCAACCTCCGCCTTTTGTTGGACCATCTCCACATGATTGGTTAAAAAATTTCGTTGATTATTACGAAGAAATAGATGATGATCATAGAGCTCTTGATGCAAATTTGAAGGAGTTTAAAAAATTAATCAGATTACAATCAAACAAAATTCAGTGTGAAATAATACGTGGAGTGATCTCAGAGACCTCAATGAGTAATTTTTTGAACTCATGGAGACCCACCGATTTGATCGTAGCAAGTAGAAAAATAATCAGAGACGCTTTACAACAACAGTTATTTCAACTACATAAAGAACAATATTCAGAATTACCCGTTCCGTTATGTTATAGACCATCAGATACACGAAAACAGAATATTAATGTTGATATTCCAGGACCCCTGACAGAGTCAAGGAAACAGAATCTCGTATTAAATGATAGTGTCGCCGTTGATATCAGTGTGGTCGAAGATGCATTACGCGCTGACAAATCTCCATGGGTGTTGGGATACGCCATGACAATCCACTCGTCTCAGGGATTAACTATTTCTGATACACGAGTCTGGATTGTAGACGATCGCATCGAGTGGTCAAATTTAGTTTATTTGGCGGTATCGAGGGTCAGAAATATATCTCAATTACGTAGAATCATAATTCCTGAAATCGTTGATAAATTTAACATCATCGATGATGATATAATAAGAAAAAAATTAATCGGATACAAACAATCTGATAAAAAAAATAAACGTGACTTTGATCTTGATGTTGAATTTATTATTGAGTTAAAACAGCAGCAGAACAATCACTGCATCAGTTGTAATTGTATAATGTTATGGCGGTATTCGAGTAATGATTCAAGACAATTTACCGTAGATAGAAAAGATAATAGTCGCGGTCATACACGAGAAAATACCATGTTAACCTGTCTTGAGTGTAATCGACGTAGAGGCGCTAGTTAAGTGATCGAAATCACCGAAGTGATCGCGGTGGTAGTTGTGTATCCGCGGGAATTATTTGTAGTTGTTCACGTGTAAATCCACGTTGAGGAGCGGCCGAATCTAATCTGTAGATTGCAGGTCTAGAAACGCCTGCATTTCTTCCAGTGGATCTTGTCACGGTAGATATTTTGTGTGTGGTAACACTCCAAATAGGATCAGTTGCTCTCGCTTTACCACCTTCAAGTTCACCAGGCTCATATAAATATCTGACTGTGACATCACCTAATATTTTTTGTTTTCCAGCATCTTTTCGTTGTGTTGGTATATTTTTTTTTGTGACCGCGCTAATGGGTTTCATGTTGGTTGTTCGTGTGATCTCATTATTTAATGCAGCTATCACGATTGGTAATCTTGCCACCCATTCGCGAGATCTTTTATCCTGAATAAATTCCCTCGCGTATTGATATCCAAATAACCGTTCAGCAAATGTGTTCGATTAAATCGCTCAACAATTGCTTGATCACGCTGAATTGCAGTATGTCCTCGTCGTATTTTGGTATTATGTTGTTTCATCAACGATGATACTGGACCAAGAAATTCCTTACCAGGATCAACCTGTAGTAGCTGTGGCCATCGCAGACCACCCTCGTGGTCCACCACCTCGTTGATAAATTCGTTCAAACGCATCGGCTACTTCAGATGATGTTTTCGCTGATAGCGGCTCTGCCTCTTTATATCTACTTGCAACATCAACTACGGTTAGCGCGTACTTGTACGTTTTTCCACGCACAGTATCATGCGGTAAAAACAGAATATCAGCTTGATGAACTTCATTAGGAACACTGACATCGAAATACGAGTACTGAATTTGTTTAGGACGTGGTAGATAAATTTGCCATATTGCTTGTTTAGATAACCACGTTTTAGCAGTAGAATGTTTAACTGCCGCTGCATCAGCGAGTTTACCAATTGCTGCTTTGCCTCTCCAGTATCCTCTCGGCGAATAATAAATTGATTCCATTATTAATTACCAGCCCCAATCGCTAATTTACCTTTCATCGAGGATCTTACTAACCAATTAGCTAATGATTCTCTAATATTTTTATTTTTTATAGAATTTAATGAATGAATTAATTTTACATCTGCAATATGCCTATCTTGTAGATTTTTACTTTTATAAGCTACATCATGAGCATGACAAGCTCGATCAATAGCGTTTATTGGTTCCTCGCCTGGTTTTGGTTGATCTTGATCATCGAGCCTGATATCGAGTCTGGTACCAGGACCGCAATAATTATATCCTGGTAGATGTTTTTCTCCGCTGTATTTAGCCCATGGAGCCCCTGGAAACTTTGACATCAAATTAGCAATATCACCACCGCGCTTATTAGGTAAAAACGAAAATTTCTTTCTACCGCATATAGAACATTTTCCACCATACGCTATTTTTTTATTTTTTGTTGTAACCGTGGCTAAATCAGTAGTTGGAGTTTTAACTCTACAACGTAAACAATATAAATTCATGTTATAATATATATGGATATAATTGATTTCTCAGCAACTCGGCAGCGAGAGCCAGTTAAGCATCATCCTGCGCTACCGAACTCCATCAGAATGATTATCATAGGACCATCTGGATCGGGTAAGACGCAATTATTACTTAATCTGATAATGAGATGGTTGAAATGGGATAAGTTGTATTTAGTAGCACCATCCGTTGATGATCAACGATGTTATGATGTACTTAAAGATTTCAATGAAAACGCGCGATTACTGGATGAAGATAATGATGTTATAGAGTTTATAACTGATATTGATGAAGCACCATCCGTAGATTCCATAGACGGATTTATTAATAATTTAGTTGTATACGACGATGTGATGCTAGATAAACAATCAAATCCAGCCAGAATATTTTCCCGAGGGAGACATAAAAATACAGACGTGATCTATGTTACTCAACGATATACACAAATACCAAAAGTGATCAGAGACAACTGCAACATTTTAGTTGTGTTTAATGGCGTAGACACACACATGTTGCGAAATATTCATCAAACCTGGTGTGGTGGTGACATGGATATAATTAAATTCAAAAATTTCTTCTCACGAGCGCAAGCTACCCCGCATGGTTTTATAACAATAAATTTACATGATCCAAGAACAAGATATCGTGTGGGTATTGATAAAATATTTGGGTAACAGGGGTGATGATAAAATTAAATTGAATTAAACAGATATCATTAATATAATGAACAACTGTGCGTGGCTGCGTCAAGGAACAACAGATAAATGCAACAAAAGGTGCTGTGGAGAATATTGCAAGAAACATAATTATCTTATAAAGAAAAATCCTCATGCTGGTCCACGAAGATGTGTTGGATGTAACAACGGTGTTAGAGGATTATATCAGATTTGCAAAAATTGCGGTGGAGATCGATATCGAAGTTTGATGAACTATTACAGAAAAAGAAAGAACATAAATCCAAAAATAGAAAAACCACCATCAGAACTTGAATATTACTTGAAACATAGAACAAATTCCGAAGATTCAGATGAAGATGAAACAGATGAGG
Source organism: Sinohyriopsis cumingii (assembly GCA_028554795.2). Classification (NCBI taxonomy): domain Eukaryota; kingdom Metazoa; phylum Mollusca; class Bivalvia; order Unionida; family Unionidae; genus Sinohyriopsis; species Sinohyriopsis cumingii. The sequence goes on along the minus strand of CM068834.1, from coordinate 113,489,955 downwards.
AAAAACGACAGCGAGAACGCGTTGAAAAATATTCATCAAACTTGGTATGGTGGTAAATTAATAGCAGCAGAGAGGGTACCTACCAACGTTGGTCGTCAAAAAAATAAACAAGAAATAAATAAACACGTAGAGTACTTTATTTTTTCAGATACTATTTCAAACTGAGGTTTTATTAGCACAATCGGTCATTGCAAAAATAAACATCTCAAGGAAAGTTCATTTGTAAAATCTGGACCTTTCTACGAGATGATTTATTTGTTTGTTTTATTTGTTTTGTCGGAATTCTATGGTCTGTTCACCCTCTCTGCTGCTAAGGCTGTGATAGGTTGGGTGGCTGAGATTACAAATCAGGCCCTTTCTCACTTGGGGTGGGGTGGGGTGGTACTGCCCATTATGAATATTACTGGTCCTAGATGTCCAACCTGATATTTATGACATATAGGTTCAACATCTTTCTGCCAGCAGAAATGGTGTTCTGTAGTATTTTTCCCAGTCAATAGTTTATGGATATATTATGTCATGTACTATGCTTGTTTAATTCTCTCATCTCAGTTCTGACGTTACCATTGAATGCTATAATGTTCCCAGACATGCGGTATTCTTGGTTATTAAAATTATATATATACACAGATAACTGAAGTTGAGTTCTCATTATTCCCTAACAACTGTAATTAGTGGGGCTGTAGCAATTGATACTCTGAGAATTCAAGTTAACTGGTTCAAAACTTGGGTAAACAACAAACTGTTTTCTTCCTTTGACAGGCATCATAAAGTTTTGCATCTTTGTCTCTCTGATGACTGTGGTACACAAGTTACAAACTTTGCCTTAGAATGAGCCTGATTTTTGATACTTGTTACTGAATGGGGTGGGGTGGGGAAGTAACAAAATTATTAAAGGTGGAATGTATGCAAACCATGCTGGAAATAGATATGTGCCAGCAACTGCAACATGTAAGCTTCAATAGATTTGGAAACTATAAGCTTTATCCTGTAAATATTAACAGTTCACACCCTGTATAAAAGATGATTTTGTGTTTGATTAACTGGAACTGTTAATTTATTATGTTAAGGAATTTATTGTTTTAACCCTAGTAAATGTAATATAATTAGGTCAAAAGTTCCAGTTTGTTTATTGTTTCCAGAGTTGATTACTGTAACTGGAAGAACCTGTTTCTAAGTGTTAAATGAAACGAAAGAGATATTGTTTACTCAAGTGATATAAAATAAAAGTTTAAAATGAACTGAAAGAAATATTGTTTATTCAAGTGATACAAAATAAATGCAAAAGTGTATATTCATTAAGAAGTGTATTGTCAATTGCAAATAAATGAAGATTTATCTTATTTTGTTCTTTACTTGTGTACAAAATTATACCTGGATTGGGCAATAATTACTTGGACTCCATTTGGAAAAGAAAAATCTATATGTCCTAAATACCTAATGTTCATATCATAATGCTCTTTTAATGGATGATTATGCTTTTCAGCTGACGTTACCATATTGCCAAGTGAACTAATAGTATGGCCTTCGGTGTGGCCCACTAATCATATTTGTAAATGAATTATGCATACAATAGAGAAATAGCTCTTAAAATATCTTATGAGTTGAACAATGTGTGTACACAAATAAACATGAAGCAAATCTTTGAACTTGTATGCCACACATGCAAGCGAATTGGTGGTTTTCATATGTAACTTGTGTACTCTTATGGCTTTTGTCTATATTACTTTTAGCTATTTCTATTCACACACCAGAACACAACCTTTTTTGTCTGATTCAGGTGCTAATGCAAAACTTATTTCAGCTGTAACTGAAGTATACAGAATTTTTCCTGATGCTGAGGCCTACTGTGTAGACAGTATAGCTGTAAGTCATCAAATCAAATGGAAGACAACAGTGTGCAGTTGAAGAAAATGATATATACCCAGTACCATAGTTATCTTAAAGAAAAATCACAATGCACACTGATACAAGTAGTTTTAGAAAATACATTTGTTCCACATACATTTTAACTTAACCCAAAAGTTCAGTCTCTTGCCTAAAATTCAATCAGATGTATGCATTTATTCCATAAAACACAAAGATATAATGAACCAAATCATTTTCATTATTGAGTTAGGTAGTAGGCTATGTTAAAGAGTGCAATCACTTTATCGATTTTTTTTTCCATTACATTTTTATTTATTATAAAATGACATTTCTTAGTGGAGTGCTAGCAACTGTAACTTGAGGAATATTTTGTACATGCTGGCCTAAGTGTCATGAATATACTGTGCTACATTTTGCTTTATTAGGTACAATACTATCATGAGACTTGCTTGATTAAATCCTGAATTTGTCAGTTACACTTACAAGTCCACTGGTAGAATTTAAAATCTGTGACAGTTTGGGAACTTTTTTTGCAGTAACTGCAAATCACTTTGCCTTCATAGTCAATGAATTCAAGCCATTGATAATTGTCAAACGATTGTGACTGAAAATGTGATTGTCTGTTAGTTGTATCCTATTTGATAATTTTGCTGCCACAGAGTCTGGATTGTGTCTCTGAAGAAATAGTTCATCTAGACTCTGTTGCAGTATTACATTTTATATGTTCAATTTAATGAATTTTCTTTCTTTGAATCATTCTTATGTCATAACTTGCGAAAATAGTTTATTTAACAATATTTATTCAAACAGAAAAGATAACCTCACTTGACAAATCATCCTACTAAAGTGATCATGGCATACACTTTTATCTTTGAAATTCAAATATTGCCCACTCGTTAATTAACATAACTAATATTGCACATTGAAGGTGATCATATGTATCATCAGTTTTAAAAAAATAAAGACATAATACTATCATTTAATCACTGCATACAGGAAACAGACACTTGTGTCTGTAAAATGCCTTTCATTGGATTACTTTGGTTTATTAAAACCAAACAGCGATCCACTCAGGATTTTCTAGGGTAGATACAGAGAATATATTATGGTCATTCAGAATGCTATCAATACATCAGACCAGATTGTTTTTATTATTATTTAGGCAAAATAACTTAGTAAGTCAGATGGCAAACATGAGGATGGTGATAGGTTATGTGGAATTTGCATTGAATCAATGATCCCAGAAGATTTGATACAATGTCACTGGCTGTGGTAATCATCAAGTGCAGTTGCATGGCACCATAAGACTTATCAAGATACCATAAGCTAGAAAGATGAAGAAAAAGAAAAACGATGACCCAAAGACAAATCCTGCAAACTGTGTGCAAAAACGATTCCACAGATTATAGATGAAAACTTTACTATATTTAGCTTCAAGATATTAATAAATTCGGATTACTTCCTCCAGTCTGCTACAGTAATTCATGCCCATTGCACTCATAAATTGATTATAGTCCTTGCAGTATTTTGTGTGGGCCACAATATTTTAATTGATGCAGCTGATGCTCCATTCTTCAGTTCAGTGTTGATTCAAACATAGCAATGTCCCTTTGGGATGTGTGCATAAATAAAGAATGCCTGTCCCTTCATTATCACACTTGTTGAATTTATCGTGTCTCTCTGAAAACTGTACCATGTGAGAAAGAATTTTATAAACAAACTGGACATAAGTATTGCTAGACATATACTCAGACCTGAGACTCCATAAAAGACTGCTTACTTGTGAGGCATTATTAGTGCTAGGGCTTGAGGTAATAACTTGCTATATGTTTGGTAAGGCAAAATAAGGGGCCTTATGACTTAAATTGAAACTGTGAAAAAACAAAAGGTTCAAATGCAATAAACTTTTGTTTTTCCTCATTTGTTATATTACAGTGCCATGAAAGGTCATTTCTTTTATCTTTTTAATCCCTTGCCAATTTTAAGTCATCATCACTAACCAAGTCTCTAAATCAATTCTTGGCATATTTAGCTAAAATGGTGTCTACTATTCCATTATATCTTTGATTGTTTAGCTTGCTTGTATGGAGCTTAACACCATTTTTCAGGACATCATAGACTTTACATGGCAGCCAACATATTTATTGGAAGAAATCAACACACATAACGCTACTGGCAAGCTTTCTCATATCCACACATTGGTTGGACTAGAGAGAGTTGATTAGTGATGTGTATGCCTAGACCATTCTATAATCCAGGGCCCCATGATTGAATACAGCTTAAAGAAATTAACCCTAATTCAATTTCCTTGTTGCATTTAAATCATAACACCCACCATGCAAAGTGACACATGTCTCAAGATTTTCAAATTTGTATATGTTTTGCAACTTTTAATTCTGAGTTGATGCATGTGGATGTGGAAATTCAGTTACTGAATACTTAGCTACTTATATAAGGAGCTCTCACACTGGTAAAAGCATGCAATTGGGATTGTATTTGCAAGAGGGCAATTAATTGTTCAAAATACTGTTTTAGCTAACTACATATGCGAAGGGTTGATGTATAAAAAAGAGGATCAAGAAATCCTAGCTGGTAAAGATAATTGTATCCAACTTGATAGAAAGTGAGAAGGCCTTTTAATTTTGTACAGCAGTTTCATTAAGGAACCAACTATAATACCATTAGAAGTTTATGAGCAGCAAAAACCACATTTAGGACCAACTAGACATCAAAACCATATGCATAGTTTCATTTACAGCCAACCAGACATCAAATAGGTCATCTAGTGAAAGCACAATGTCAAAATGACCAGCCATCTAGGAGAAGTAGCAAGGAAGGGTTTTCCAGATGCCCATTAAAACAGCCATATTGGAGGTTAGATTGGCACTATTTTCATTTACGTCCAACTAGACATAAGAAGTCTTTCACTGATATGACGATTCATTCAGGAGAAGTAGTTATACCAAGATTTTCAGGATGGCCACATTGGTGGCCTTATAGGATGTCTGTACAGCACCATAATTCTCATTCAGGACCTGCTAGACATCAACATAAGTATTTTGTACACATGTTGACACGCTGACACAATTATCCATTCAGAAGTAGCGATAAAAAGTTTCTTAATATGGCTACTGTGGCAACCACACTGTATGTGTGAGTGGCACCATCTTGCTTTTTCTTCCAGATATTTTCACACAAATATCATATTTAAAGATAACATGAATTCATACAAGATCTTGTCGGTTTATTTCATAACAGATTTTTCCCTCATATTAATATAATCTTTTGAAAACATTTATACATTATAGTTCTAGAAATTTTTCATGCTCTCAGAAACTATTAAAATCACAGCAGAAAGTGTTATGTTATATCTTTATTCAGCACTGAAAAATATTTATGAACTCTTAAAGTTTTTTCCCCTATATTAACTTAATTTAATGAAGATTTTCAGACTATAACCTTTCCATTGGATTTATTTTTTCAAACATGGTGTAAAAAGTATGTTATAGTAACCAATTTTTACATTGCCTTCACCATTGCAGAAATCTCTATAATCAATTTCCTAGTAAAGAAAAGCCAAGAAAATAAATGGACAGTTAATATTCACTTCAGGATCACAGACCTGAGGCAAATATGTCATTGTTAAATCAAACATTTTTATTGTGTTTCCTTAGACCTAAATATATATATATACTTGCTGTTACTCTAAACGAAGGCTGGTGATCCAGTTGATAACCTTTTGGGGGTTTTAAGGATGTCTTTAAAATTAAGGCCTTAAAAATGTTGAGATCTTATATTAAAAATGACAATTTGAGCCTTGCAGATTCATGTCCACAGGTGCCCAAATAAAAAAAAAGGGGGGGGGGTGCAAGGGGCAAGCTTGTTGGTGTGTTATAAAATAACTGACTTATCATCGGTGTGCTGACAGGTGATGTGTAATTAAATCACTGTTGTAATATTAATAATGAGTGAGTCTGCACAAAGGAATTTCATACAGCTAAACTAGCTCAACAACTAGAGGCAATTAAGAAATATATCCACATTCGTGATTCTGTCAAATGGCAGATACAACAGCATCAGGAAGCTCAAGTGGCATTTACAGAAGGTAAAGAGCCGCTATACTTGTTATCTTTTTAGGGATGTGCTTGGATTTTGCCCTCAAGCTGGAGCAGTCATAGGATATATAATAAATCGCCACGGTCGGAATTTATCCCCAAGCTGGGGTAATCGATGGGTAAAGTCTTATCCACAGTCGGGGTTTTATTCAAGCTTCAGGTGCAAGTTTTTGTGCATCTCCATGCCCTTGCATAAAACACAGTTACACGTTTTTTTATATAGATATTTTTCAGTTGTAGACAGGAATAATAAGTATTTGCGAGTGTTTGAAATGAATGGGTTCATTATGAATTGAGTGGCACTACATTTCAAAAGCAAAATTGGATTGAAATGCAAGAACTGTAGTACGGAATTAGTGTTGGTTCTGGATCGTAGAATGGAATTGTGTGTGTGTGATTGGATTTTTAACGTAGCTTGAATAATTTTTCAGTCATATTGCTACGATGTCTGCAGTGTGGCAGTTTATAGTGATGTATAGCACTGGGGCATCATGCTGCAAACATGTAGTATGATGTTGCACCCAGTCACATTATCCTGACACCAGGCCGATCAGTCCTAACACTAACCTCTTAATGCTGAGCGTCTAGCGAGGTAGCTGTTAATACCATTTTTGTAAGTCTTTGGTATGACTTGGCTGGGGTTTGAACCCATGACCTCCCGCTTCTGAGGCGGACGCTCTAACCACTAGGACACCGGAGTGGTCAGAATGGAATTGTAACAATTACAATGGAAGCAATTTGTATTATGCTTGTTGGGGCATTCCTCACTGATGGCTGTCAGTGACATCATCATGGGAATGTGTAACAGCCACATTTTGTAAGAACAAGGTGTAGTTGGTGAACAATACAGACACTTTTCTGCCATTTCCACTGGCATCATCTCATATGATGTTATTTAAAAAAACTTCCTACAACATACTCACAACATATAAAACCTATATGCAAATCTGATGAAAGCTGCTTGTGTTTCTGAAACACATATTCCATACTGGTGGCAAGAATGTCCAAATCTACATTACAAAAATGAAAACATTACCATCCATCTAGGAGTTGCAAATGTATGAAATCCTCTTGTTGGGTAGTTTTACTAACAGGCTTTACAGCAGGGCCTTCCATTAGATTTAAATGTGGCAGGTATAATTCATTTTTTTTTTAAAGTAGCATGGTGTAAAGTAAAAGGAGATGGGCTGATAAGGAATCCACTGAATTTACAGACTAAAGGTTCAGACATTTGTTTTTAAGAGAAAAATGAAAGAAGGAAACAATACAACAGATATTTTAATATGACTTTAATGTTTATTTTCTAGATTTAATTAAGATTATGAATCAGAATCAGTCTCCAACTCCAATGTAAAGTTTATCTATTACTTCTTCTGCTCAGGCACCTGCAAATTAAAACAAAATTGTAATGCTTAAATAAAGTCATATCATCTCAGCACTAGTTACATATGCAGAAGTCATGTTAATCAGCATTATAAAAATGTATGAAATTTTCTTCACTGCACTTGTGCTTCCCTTACTATCGTTAAGCCATGATACAAGATAACTTTGCACTTACTTGTCATTTCTGGCAAGTGGATGGTGCAATCAATTTGCACAAAGATGAATTTATTTCATCCAAATATTTCATGTGAATAAAAATTCCAAATGGAGGCACTTGTCCGATCAGACAAGATATATGCATATTGTAGTTAGCTGGACTCTAGCTCTGATAGTCCTGGGCAATAGGATAAGCTGATTTTGTTATCAGTTTAGAAATGCATCCGCTTTGCAAATACTATGCTTTAAAAGACGAAACTGAATCCAATATTGATGAAATAAGAGTCATTTGGATTACCTTGTTTTTTATCATTCTGCGTTGGTTGGGTGCATATTTGAGGGTCTCTGATACGGTCTCTTCCATTCCATTTGCCTTTGCTTTGCCATTAGTTTTCAAGCAGGCTTCTGCAAGAGTAATACAATGTTTTAAAATAAGTTTCACAACAAAGGATGCATTGCATTTTTCTAAATGCCAGCAATAATCAATGGAATATTTTTAAAACATGTACTTTGAAATGTGTCTCAAGTTACTTTATCAATTCATTTAAAAATCTCTGGCAAGTCACATGAAAAACACAATTTAAATCAAGCCATACTTACTTATCAAAACCTGACATATCACAAGCTCTTGAAATGCTTTTTTCCCTTTACGTCCCTTTGGACTCTTTTTGTTTTAAGCTTTTTCATCATCCTGCAGACACTATCCCCAATTGTAAACCTGCCAAGGGAGCTCAAGTAGCATATCTGAAAATAATAATAATAATAATATTACTATTTTTTGATTTTGATATTATTATTAGTAGTAGTATTTCATGATCGATGTGACAAAATATACTTGTATATAGTTATTTTTTGCCATGGTTTTGCAAGCAAATTTAATTTCTCTAACTTGAAAAAAATTTGATAACATTAACTATGCAACACAATGTACTAATAGCAATTATAAACCAAATTAACCACCGTGAATCTATTAACTTCATAAATGACATTCACTCAAGGATTGAATTAAAGTAGCCACATAATATGTAATAGTGTATATGTAGTAAAATACCTGTTACATGTTCATCTCTAAACATGTTTTGGCCTACATCCGTAAGACAAAACAGCCGACCACTACATGTTCACCCCACCCCCAAAAATAATTATACAGGCACTGCAGAACTTGCATAATGCATACTGAGGTTCACAACAGCAAATAAAGGTTATAACAGTTTTTTAAACAGAAAATAAAGCCCCAATTTACCATCTTCTTGGAGAGTTTGGGATTCTCCTCCAACCTCTGGCAAAGGCCCTCTAGTTCCTCCACTGAATCACATGGCATTGCAAGAATTTCTTCTCTATATTCTGTGTCTGGGCCTTGTGTATGAACTTGGAGGGCCAGCTGCTCCAACAAATTCTCAATATTTGTGTCCAGTTTCATAAGTACATTGAACTGGAAATCTGTAACAGATTTGTGATGAAATTAGTTTTGAAAGATCAAGATCATTATTATAAACTCCTTAAAAAGATCTGTACAGTGAACATGGGTTTAACAATGAAATATATTTATGAAATGAAATACATGGTTTTTGTACAGTTTATATGAAAACTTTTCCCTATAATCCTTTATTTTTTTATTCCCTGGATATGTTGTTTCACTGCTGGTGTCTGTAAAGTCTGCATTCAATGTAGATGGTTTAGGCGTCTGACTTACACAAGACAATGGTATACATCAGAAAGAAAAATAAAAAAACCAATGGAATGATGAACAGTCGACACATCAATGAAAAACAATTCATTGTTTATTTGCACAAATAAGTCTTGAACAGTATGTTTTATGACCTATAATTTAATTAATTAACATCTCACAATGTTCTGAAATAACAGTATCTAAGCTACAAGAGCTTGTGCTTTCATGTCATAATCTTCCATTTCGCAAACAAATTTTGATGTTGAATCAATGTATATGACCTTAGCATTGAACACTAACATTCAAAATGTCTACAAGATGACAAGACTATTATCAACTGAAGTGACAACAAACCAATGAGTTTTACGTGCACTGAACATAAGCATTTTTAAATGCTACAAAATGTGTTTTTAGTGTATGGCCACAAATTACCCAACATTTTGTCAAACATAAAACAGTTCTACTACCTTAGATGAGAATTAAATTCATAAATACAGTGTATAATTGACCTACTCGTATTTAGAGAGCTGTAAATGAAATAAGAGATTATATAAAAGTCAACACCTGTAGTATTTGTTTCATTATTCTATAATGTACATTTTTTTCCATCCTCAATACTTACTACTTGCAGAGGAACTGGCAGAGAGAAATCTTTATATTCTCCACTCCAGAGTGGATGGGGATGGTGATGGTGTTGACCTTCTGGATGCAGCTAAGAGTATAAAGATTATCACTACTCCTTAATTGCAGTAAAAAAGAAACAAAGAAATCAGACTGGATTTTTTGGCATGTAAACAAAATGCATACTGGTTGCAATGACCACTGTATATAAAGCAGTGATACAATATATCACAAAATGCATTCTTTTTTAACAAAACATCTAATCTCATATATACAGCATCATGAGTAAGTAAGTACTCTTAAACACATCTTGTTAAACAGACAGAAAAATGATGAAATTTATACATACTTTTGATAAAGAATTTCCAATTGTGACATGGTATAAAAGCAATTGATAAAAAATAAAAAGAGACCAGATAAACTAAATAGAACATACCAGCAGGATAAGAGGAAATCTTGGAGTCTGCAAAATACTCTCCATTTCAGGAGGTTTTGGATGAGATGGCTGACCAGAAAGGTTTCCACTTGAGATTTTCATCTTTAAATAATCATCCTAGAGTGCACCAAAGTCATGTGAACTTGATCCAATTCCAACATTACTGCTGCTTGAGTGCTTAGATCCAGTATTGCCTTCACTAACTGATGTTATTAATACCTCTCTCTCATCAGCATAATTTCCATCATTTTTCAAAACTCCCATTGTAAAACCTCTGCTGAAGAAACTAACACTACACCATAAGGATTTAAAGAACTACTGCCCGGTTTCTAATCTCCAATTCATATAAAAAATCTTACAAAAGGTTGTTCAATCCCAGCTTGCATCTTGTCTGAATTCAAACAGTCTTTTTAGCAATGTACAATCTGCATATCGCCCTTGCCACAGGACACAAATTGTGTCTGCAAATAGATTACACTCCAGCCCAGTTGATCTATGTTGTGGTGTTGCACAGGGGTCTGTTCTTGGACCTGTTCTCTACACTCTATACACTCAGCTGCTCTCAAGTGTCATAGATCATCATCCAGTGTCTCACCAATTGTACACTGATGACACCCAAATATACAAATCTAGCCACCCAACTGAAGTTGATGCTGCCATCCAAGGTGTAGAGATGTGCATTTCTGATGTGAAATCATGGATGACTTGTAACAAGCTGCAGATGAATGATGATAAAACTGAGGCCATTCTGATTACAACACAAAGACTTTCTCATTCACATCCTTTACCTCACACAATAAATATCAGCAACACCAACATTAAATTCACACAATCAGTACAAAACCTATGTGTTACTCTGGACAGTACTCTCACATTGCACCAACATGTCATGAACATATGCAAGGCTGCATATCTTGAGCTGAGACGCATCAGCTCCATTCTCAGATATCTTTCAGTTGATGCCACTAAAACACTTGTGTGTTCATTACTACTTTCAAGACTGGACTATGGTAACTCAATTCTGTCTGGTTCATCTTAATATCTACTGCAGAGACTTCAAAAAGTTCAAAACATAGCTGCTTGGATCATACTTAGAGTACCACAATCAGAGTACACCTCCCCGCTGCTCTGTACCCAACACTGGCTATCCATTCGATCCAGAATCAAACACAACATTAGTTCTCTGTGCTACGTTTCACTGACAGACTCTAGTCCAACATACCTATCCAACCTCACCTATGTGTACACACAAGCAAGATACTTACACTCCTCTTCCGACAATCATATACTCATTATTCTCACTATGAAAACAAAGTCACATGGACAGCATTCTTTTGCATACCAGGGCCCAGCAACATGGAATGAATTGCCCACTGAACTTAGACACAAAGACGCAGTGATCCCATTCAAGAGTGCTCTCAAAACTACTTATTCTGACTACAAAAACAAACTTAATGACTTAATAATGTTAACTACCTTAAATATTCTCAGCATGTTTTTTATGTTTTCTAATTTCATGGTGTTTGTTTTTGTAATCATATCATTGTGTATGTTTTTATGTTGTCTAATGTTGCAAAGCGCTTAGAGCTTCTAAAGATTAGGCGCTATACAAAGTCCTCATTATTATTATTATTATATTTAGCTTGGATGAATATTTTTTAAATCAGTGGCCATAACTAAAAAATGGGATTTTGTTTTATGATCATAAAAGTATGTTGGACACCATCCATGATGTACAATGCTGTCTGACATTTCTATGCACCTAAGGCTTCCATCTCAAATATTAAAGCAAAATGCATACCGAATTTGACAGATTGACAAAAATAAAAAAAAGCAATGCTTACCATTTGAAAAGAGGCAATTGTCACTAGAATATTCTATTCAAAATGATATTAATTTTGGACACAGGGGATACCACCCCCATGTTTTCCTGACTCGTGATATGTCGGCCTATTCTGTGCACAGCTTTAAAAGATGTAATGTTTATCCATCGAGCTATAGAAATGAAATACATTTACTGTAGACTGTTTCTGTCAGCAGTTAAGTTGAGTAATTAGGTCAGGTTTATAGCTAGTTTACAAAATTCAATGTAGAATGCCAATAAATGACAAGATATATTTTTGCAAACTAAAGTGATCTTGAAAAAAGATTAGTAAAGTTTAACATTTTATAAAAAATAAGCTATTATGTGGAAAAGAAACAACAATGAAATAGGATGCAATGTGTTTACGTCTAGTTTTGGAAGGTACCGTCTCTAAGGTACCGTCATAATTGTACCGTAGTTTAATGGGTGGAAAGGCCATTGAAAGGTAAGGGCAGTGCGGAGACCATCGAGTATGTTCCAGAATAGCTGAATCTTTGTAGATACATAGATCCATTCGTAACTTCAGTCCGCAAGCGAAACACTGTACTTCGTATCCCAATCCTGACTCAGGTCCGAAGTAGACAAATCCTGTTCTAGCTAAAACATACGAAGAAGGTAATCCTTCCCTATCCGTAGGCCATTTTTGAAACGTGTCCAATCGACGGGCACAATCACAATAGTCAGGTAAGAAGACTGGAAAATGGTAGGGTTTGAACTTGGAGTTCTCACTGGATTTCTCACTCGATTCTTGCTGTGGTGAAGTCATCCTTCTGGTGGGTGGCTATCCTCTTACAACCAATGTTTTATACCGACATGTCCATACGGCAAAGTAAAGTGGGTGGGAAGCCGCACTCGCTTCTGCTACACGATTTGATAGACTTTTTCCAAGGGTCGACTGACGATGTGGTGTGTGGGTAAACGTACAATCTTGTTGGGTTGATAGGTGGTCACTTTCTCTAGACTGCAAGGCTTCTTTCAATACGCCAAAGTTGACCACTCGACTGGTATGATAATTCAGAGTAAGTCCTTTCACTTTACACTTCGTGTGCACTTCTCCTTGTTTGTCCCAGTATTCGTAGCTGTAATTTTTGGGACCGCCACTGACGAAACTTAGAATCTTGTCATCGGGGTGCTTGTCTGTCCAGGCTCCTAAACGGTCTCCTTCGATGTCAGGGTGCTGTTGACTCGGGTGATCGATATAAATGCAACTGTCCATGTCAAAGTACAAGACACGTTCCCCTAACAGTTCTAAAGCTTCGTACAATTTTAAGCGAGCATGAGCTGTCATGTAAGCTGCAATGATGACATTTCCAAAGGGGTCATCTTCTACAAAGTTCAGATCTTCTTCGTAATTCACCAAGATCAAATCCTCACGAACGACGTCCACGTGTTTCATGAATTTGGCTTTGTCGTGAATCATCTGAAAGTAGCGGGAAGGTTCGGTCAAATACTCCGTCTTGGGTAAACACGGTCATTGTGCCATTTTACCCCACAAGCAATTTAACATCACTTTGGCAAACAATCGCCTGCCTTCGTTTTTCTCAATGTGATCTAAAGTAATGCCTTCTTGTGCCCAGAATTTCTCTCTGAATGTCTTTTGGTCTTCGGGAGTGTGATACCAGGACAGATAGCCACTGGCTTCTTGCTCAGTTTCAAAAAGGCATCCACGTAGTCTGCGAAAATGCCTTTCTGCGTGGGGTCACCCTTGTGGAATTATTGTGTCTTGGGAAAGTGGCAAATTTCGTACACTTCTAACAGTTGGTATCCCATGTTCAGAGCTTTGAACAATTCTACGCTGACCCATGTCCCCGTCAAGGCCCGTTCTTCCTGGGTGTGATGACAAGGTTGATCTTGGTTGCACGTTTCAGCACAAGTACGGCACAAAGGAAACATAAGTTTGCCTTGGCAATGGCGAGGTAAGACGGGATGGTATAGGTTCGTGGGAGGCAAAACTTTGCACTTGATCAAGCCTTCGTATTGTCGAATGTTTTTTAGGTCGATGTGTTCGGTGAACAATTGTGGGTGCCCTGCAGGAAAGCAACAATATTTGCACATGTAGGGATACAGTGAACACACGTCCAAGAATTTGATTTCTTCTCCTTTCTCTTTGTCAGCTTGGTACAGCAAACAGGTGGCATTGGTCCTTCCTCCGTACAAACTATCACTTGGGTTCAGGGGGTCCATGAACTGGTAACTTTCCATGAGACGTTTAAACTCGGGATCGGTGTTCAAACGGTGATTGTATTTGTGTTCCCACATTTCCACCACTTGGTATCCTTCCTGTTCCAACTTTAGGCGTTGCTGACAAATGGCCTGGTACAAGTCTTCCATGGTTCGTTGTAAGAACTGATTTTTAGTGCCGCGGTCAGGGTAACAGACGGGACATCCGTGAAATAAGCAACCGTTAAACTCGTACATGATCTTGGGGTTTTCTAAGTCCCAGCCATCGACCGAATGCATTCCGATGATCTTTTCGCCCTGTCCGTTGCGGGCATGCTGAATCCATTTGTCTTCCTTGTCGCACAAGTAATGCAACCAGCATGGGGCTTTGACCGAGTATTGACGTTTGACATAGTTGGTTGTTTGAGGACTGATGACAGCCACAGTGTTTTCAAGCATGAATCGTTGTCGGTAGACTAAGGAACACGCTTTGGCAATGGTGCAAGCCTCTTTTAAATGATCAACCCCTCCATGTTCCATGAACAGTTCTCGAAATTTTCCACAGCATCGCCGTAAAATGTCCACGTCGGAACGACGATACTTTAGCATTTCTTCCTGAAAGTCGAAAGGGTCGGAGGCGTGAGCCTGGTACCAAGCGTAGAAAGTTTCTCGTTCGGTACGCAAGTTGTCAGGGTCGTAATAGTGAGCCTGAGGCAAATGGGGTAGAACGGCGTGTTGATTGGCTTCTGTATTGAAAAAGTGTGGAAAGTACCCTTTAGCCATTTCTGTCATTCCAAACATTTTAGGCATTCGACTCAAAGGCATGGCTAAGTAGCTCATCGAATCTTTAAACTGCACTTGTCCCACTTGCATGAAAATGATTTTGGCTCCGTTCAAAGTGATTTTAGGACGCTCGATGCCACGTTCCGTATAACATCTCAAAAGAAACTGTCCATCGTATCCGGAGAAATTGTGAGCCATCACCGTGGCATGGTGATGACATTCTCCATAATAATGTTCGATGTCCTCTTGGCTCCACGTCTTGTCGATGGGGTCTAAGACCCATTGTGTGAAATCGGCTAGTGTTTCGGTCCTTGAAAGATTTTTTCACGCCCTCCAGGAATCTTACTGCAGTGAGGGAAATAACTCAAGATAGGTTCTTGAATCACTTCTCGCACGCTCAATGAGCCACGCAGAAATTAGGAATGTGAATACCGGTCTCTTGCATGCATTCGAAATCGAAAAAGATGAAATTGCCTTTCTTCTTCTTGTGACCATCCTCTTTCTCTGGTTGGGATTGGTATTTTTGCATGTAGCATTGGTGTTCCAAGTCCACGATGCAGTGACAAATGTGACATTTTTTCTTTCCTGAACATACGTGTGCCTTGGTACTGTTGATACATAGACCTTGTCCACACATTGGGCACAATCTCAGGAGTTGACAAGCACATTTCTTCTGTGAACCTTGCATCTTCAGATGTTGTTGGTAACAGGCAGGGCTGACAAATGTGCGCAGACAAGCAGGACAATGCACTGGTTCTTGCCCTTCGCTCAGACAGGGTTGAGAGGCCAAACATCCTGAGCATTTCGATCCACAATGTTTGTGTTGCTCTCGATTATTATAACCATCATAAGTCACATTTCTCACAGTAATATTTGTATCCCAGGAATCCAGTGATAGTGGTAATGGTATCGAAATGGTCATCGTGATGATAGAGGTGAATGTATTTTCCATCCTTAAAGTCTTTCCCTCGAAACAACAGAGACCCGCGCACTTCTTGAGGGTGCACTTTCAAGGTGTATCGTGGAGCTAGGGCATCTTGCAATTTTTGCATCTCAGGAATGCCACAGGATTTGTCTTTGGACAGGCATGCTTGTTGTAACAGAAGTTCTGCTTCATTTCGTTGTTTGGCTCGGTTCGATTTTCGAATGTTCTCCCAGGCTCTTTTCCATTCTACCATGTGTTCTTGTCGGCATAAGTTCATCCCACCACGATGGCTCGGGCTAAACACATGTGGTCTTGAAAATTATTAATTTGGACAAGACTTGTTTTGGTAATGCGAAGGTTGTTGACCAATAAGGTCTTTCTGCATTGTCCGGTCCCTTGAGGAGGAGAGACGTGGGTCATGTCCAGTGTGGCTTTTCCATCGGTGATGTCAAACTGGTCATTAGATTGTTGCACGTGTTAAATCTTGTCCATGACTTTGGAAGTGGTCAATTCTGCAGGGCTGCTAAACTCGATCCAAACAGGGGATTTCAAGCCGTCATGTTGTATGGAAAGTCTCAAGCGATCATCTTCTTTGGGTTGACATTGTCGCTTGAGTGTGGTGAGCAAAGAATCCCACATGTCGGTGATGAACCCTTCTGCTTTCTCTAACAGTACTTCAGACTTGAAATCTTTAAACTTCACTGTGTATTTGTAAGCCGTAGATTCTAAATTTTCTAGAGGGACACTTTTCCGTCTCTCGAATGTCATAGTACTTTTCAGGGTTGACTAAGGGTGGTAAACTTTGTTTAGAGGGTTTGGATTCTGGTTCACTCACGTCCACTTCAAAATCACTGGCATGAATTTGTGCCAAGACTTCAGCCCTGGTACGAGGCGATAGATCACGTTTCTGCCTCTTACTTTCTTCTTCTTTCTTCTCAAATGAATTGGATCATTTCATCTCAATAGCAAAAAGTCAAATGACTAAAGTTTAAACACCATGGACTAATTTA
Organism: Sinohyriopsis cumingii; assembly: GCA_028554795.2. Taxonomy (NCBI): domain Eukaryota; kingdom Metazoa; phylum Mollusca; class Bivalvia; order Unionida; family Unionidae; genus Sinohyriopsis; species Sinohyriopsis cumingii. The sequence continues at coordinate 113,472,964 of CM068834.1, read as the reverse complement.
TAGTCATAGCAGACCAGTGTATATAAAGGGTATGTGTCTTGTCCTTTCACTATTCATTTCACTCTCAAACTGAGCACAACGATGGAAGAGACTACCAAGATCGAACGTTTCGTCAGAGCTTTGCGAGGGGTCATTAGAAAATTCTCTTCAGACCAGCCGAGGGACTACTCTCCTTCCTTTCAAGATAAAAGTCAAGATACTTGCTATATCTGTCAGAAGAAAGGGCATTGGTCTTCAGAGTGTCCAGACCGTCAAAAAAGAAAAAAAAGGGGTTAGAAGAGACAAAAGTCAAGATACCTGTTATTATTGTCAAGAAAAAGGACATTGGTCACCAGACTGCCCAAAAAAGAAACAAGAGGAGTCAGAAGAAGAGAGGGATTCTTCAGAGGAAGAGGAAGAAGAAGAGGAAGAAAACAGACAGGTGAAGAAAAAGAAACAGGAGAAGAAAAGAAGGGAAGAAAGTGAGGAGGAAGAGGAGGAAAAGACTATGACGGTGAAGAAATTAAAAAAACAGAGAGTGAACAATGAGACAGAATAAGTCTATGAACTTTTTAAAGTGCTCTGTTGTGAATTGTGAATTGTAAATATTTATAAAAGAATAAATTAATTATAAAAGGTAAGTGTCTTTGGGTTTTGATTTTAAAATAAGAACCTACACTCACGCACACTCATACACAGACAGGTACTATTGGGTAAAATGGTTTTTTTTAGTTATTGGCAATTGAAAGTCTATCTCTTTTCGAGAGACGTGGATGGCCCTGAAAAGGGCCTTTTTTGGTGTAAGGGGTGAGTTTAAACAATCAACTTTAACTGTCTTAAGCCTTTGCCATGGCCAAGGCCTACTTCTGGACTGCGTACTGTTGATGATGATTTCGTTGAAATCACTAAGGGTGGTGCAGTAGGCGTAGTCACAGGGTTGGAGTGTTTAGCTTGGGAAGGTCGTATTCTCTTCGGCCGTAATAAAGAAGTCTGATACATTTGTTTCAGACTTCTTAACTCCGCTAAAATGTCTAACAGTACCGTGACCGTTTGATTTTGACACCCTTGTTTATTTGCTGCTGCTTCTTCTTCTTCTTGTTTTTTTCTTACCTCTTCTTCTTGCTGCTGTTGCTGTAGGAGAAAAGCTTGTTCCGCTTCCTTTTGCTGTTGTATAAATTTCTCCAATTCTTCTTTCTGTCTCTGTCTAAAATTTTCCATGTGCGGTAATGAAGGAGAAGGTGACGAAGGTTCAGGAACAAATTCTTGCAAGGTAAAAAAATCCACAAAATCCCAATTCACCTCTTCTGAAAGTAAGTCTGGGTTCCCTTGGGTAGTCTCCACCATCAGTGCACCCAAACTGATCGTTTTCTGAGTTTCCGTCATGTTGAAAAACTGTCGCTTAGATTGACTGCGCACAGGCGCTAGCGAATCTATATAGACTATGTGACGTCACAGACTGCTCTCTTCGGATTGGACGTGGGCTGACTGAATTTTGTAACGCGTGTTTGGATTGGTCAACAAACTCAATCCGTTTCAATCCTTCCTCCCCCTATAAATAAGTACAGTTCACTGCATTCCTTCACCTGTTACTCAGCACCCCAACATGTGGACCGACGTACAATCTTCAACGCTTGTGTCTTCGATGATGTTCCGGACGGACATATCAATGTATGTCCGATCCAACTGGACAGTTATCCACAGGACAGACACCAGCCTGTGGATGCGAAGAATCTTATATGGAGCATCAAGGATGCCTCAAAAGAGTCTTAATCTATGGTCCTGCAGTCAGGCGCAGCCTAAGGTCAAGAAGAAGATGTCACAGATGCCCTTTATGTTGAGGGTATATTAACATAAAACCAAAGGCCCTTTTCAGGGCCATTCCTATCTCTCGAAAAGATCTTGACTTTCAATTGCCTACCCCTTTTTTTATTTTTTTGTTTAAAAAAATAATAAAAAAATAGAGACCCCTCCCTATTTCAATTTTCGCCTGTTCCATTTTCATAGACCCATCAGGTCGGGACCTTATTAAAATAGGGTCCCGACCCTGTTCCATTTCCCTTAGTCCCAAGACAGTCCCACGATTTATTCCCCATGTTCAATTTCCCTTGTCCTTAGAGTGAATAGTTTTTTTTCTTTCTCCCATGTTAAATTCCCCTTGTCCCTAGAATGGATATTTTTTTTTCTCCCATGTTAAATTACATAGTCCCCAGAGTGGATATACCCTTTTTAACATGGAAGTTCCCTAGTCCCTAGACCGTCCCTATTCACTACTACCATTGTCATTACCAGCCTGAAACCCAATTTAATGCCATTTGTATAAATTCATTTCAAATAAATATTATGATATAGTTGAAGTGTAAAGTCAAGCAAGTATTCTGTTTGCAGATTTTACATTTTAGATATTATAGTAAAGTCATATTTTCTCTTGTTTAGTAAACTTTATTGCAACTGGTTCCAAAATAGTAAATCTTATTTAATGTTCATTCACCAGAATAGGTATTAATACAATCCCGAATTAACTGTATGGTACTAAAATATACCCTGATCTTGTGTGAGATTGTAATATACAGAACTATACCTCAAGACAACAATAATATATTGAATTTATATTGTATCAAGACTGTCATGGTTATGAACTCCAACTTTATTCAGGTTTTTTCATAATAAATGATCATCTTGTGCTATGGTTGAAAAGAAATCAAAGTTCAGTTTAACTCCATTCTCTCCACATTTGTCAGTTGTTAAGAGTCATACTCATCCTCAGTGTTATAGTAAAATGTAATCTTATTTGGATCAATCTTGGTGGTGTAATATATGAATGGAGAAAGAATATTATCATCCAGATTAAAATATGTTTTATTCAGACTCTACTAAAATTTTTAGTTGGATATGGGTTACGGAGCCTGATGTGTACGAACAAAGCAATGTGTACCATGACCTTTTTCATTTAACATTTTAAACTCCTGCAGAAGAAAGAGATTTTTTAGATCCATTAAACTGTATTAACAAAAACATTTCTTCAGTATGATTTTCATTTACTTAGTATTGACAAAACTCATATTTTAAAGTTGTTGTTTTTTTGTGTTTGGTTTGGCCTTTTATGGTAAACCAACACAAGTAAGTTATTTAGTGCCAAGGCACTTTAAGTATAGTGCCTTGCCCAAGGACACACCATGGTAGCTAACCCAGGTTGGTCTGATGGTAGAATTTGAACCTACCTTATTTCACAGGTCCAGAAAGCTAACCACTGAGCCACTACAGCTCCCCATCTTATAGTGGAATGCTGGTATACTTTATGATCAAGAAGGATGGGTTGGGGTATGCATGTTGCATCTGAAAAAAGTGATGGAATTTTTGTTTACATAATATTTTAGTCATACAATATGAATCATTTTCTATAGATTTAAGATGTATCAGATCAAGTTAAGAAAAATCATATATTCTGTTTCCTGGGAATGTACTAAAATTCAGTGTTATTGATTTTTTGGTAGTAAGCTTACTTGGTATTTTTTTCTTTTTAACTTGAATACCTAATTTGTTAACATCCTATTCTAAATCTTCATAGTTCTGTCTATTAAGTGACAACTGTTGATACATGTAGGGAAGTTTTTGTTTAGGTGGCGCTCACCAGATAATATGTACTTTTGAGAGAGTGACGTATGTAAGGTGAAGTAGTTCGCATTTAAAACATGCACAGTGGAGAGAATGTTTGCATACCTCTATGCTACATTAATGTAATGTGGATGATATTTCTTTTGGATATTGTACTTTTGGAAATTTTACATGATTTAAGCACACTGCTAACTAAAATGACTGCTCCCTTGTGTTAAAAAATCAGTCTGAATTAGTCTAAAGTACACTATACATAGCAGCTATTAAAATAGGGAAAATGAATTTTGCCAGACTAGACAATACCAGCTTCTGAAAGTGCAATGAATGAATTACCAAATATATAAAATGTAAAAAAAGTTATCGGCTCTTTTTTATACAAATGACCTCTGAAGTTCAGGAAGTGAAAATGACCAAGTAGAGCTAGCACTTTTTTGAAAGGTGCACATTTGAAGTAAGGCCAAGCTGTATACTCTATAACCCATAGTACACCCATCAATCATACACCAGAATAAAGGGAATTAAAGGTTCTTTGCATTATACCTAAGATATACAAGGTCTTTTTTAAATAGCCAGTATAACCAGTGAGGAAAGCCGGGGACATTCTTTTTCTTTAAATTCCTAACCCTATGCAAAATGCGAAACTGTATAGCGCCACCTTAAAGAAAATAAAAAAATGTTTGCAATTTTTTTTTTTTATTTTCTTATAATTATGCATGATGTTCTGAATAAAATGGTACATTCATATTGCATTTAAGCATGAAAATAAGCTAATTATGATCATTTTTCTCTTGCTTACGTAATTTGCCATGAGGTATGTTTGTGTGAGTAGTGACCTTAATTATGGGGAAATTAGAAGACTTAGAATATAGGAATAGAGTCAACTTAAATTTAAAACTGTTGCAATAAGTGACAGAAATATATGTTGAAAATGTTTCTTTTCATTTATTTGCAATGAAATAAAAAAATAAATGAAGAGAAAGTGAATTCGCTTCTTCCATATTAAACAATAGGCAAATATTTTACATTTTGACCTTTGACCTTTATGAAGCTGATGAGTTACCTCCCTTTTCTAATTGTAAAATTCATTGTTGATATCTCAGAAATAATTCTGGCTAGTTTCATGTTCCTGTCATTCAGCATAACATTGGTTGCTATGTTTACAAAATGTAATGTGCATTCTTAAAATAGCTCACTTTTATCATGGGGGGGGGGAGGCTGGACTTGTTAGAGACTCTGACACTCATAAATACTGTTCTGTGGGGAAAAAAGCAGGAGAATTATTCATAAGGATTGTTTTGATGCTTGCGACTTAAATGTTTCAGCCATATAAACATAATTAAATCATAAAAAATAATACCTACATCTTCTTTATAGAAAATAAAAAAATGTTTGCAATTATTTTTTTTTATTTTCTTATAATTATGCATGATGTTCTGAATAAAATGGTACATTCATATTGCATTTAAGCATGAAAATAAGCTAATTATGATCATTTTTCTCTTGCTTACGTAATTTGCCATGAGGTATGTTTGTGTGAGTAGTGACCTTAATTATGGGGAAATTAGAAGACTTAGAATATAGGAATAGAGTCAACTTAAATTTAAAACTGTTGCAATAAGTGACAGAAATATATGTTGAAAATGTTTCTTTTCATTTATTTGCAATGAAATAAAAAAATAAATGAAGAGAAAGTGAATTCGCTTCTTCCATATTAAACAATAGGCAAATATTTTACATTTTGACCTTTGACCTTTATGAAGCTGATGAGTTACCTCCCTTTTCTAATTGTAAAATTCATTGTTGATATCTCAGAAATAATTCTGGCTAGTTTCATGTTCCTGTCATTCAGCATAACATTGGTTGCTATGTTTACAAAATGTAATGTGCATTCTTAAAATAGCTCACTTTTATCATGGGGGGGGGGGAGGCTGGACTTGTTAGAGACTCTGACACTCATAAATACTGTTCTGTGGGGAAAAAAGCAGGAGAATTATTCATAAGGATTGTTTTGATGCTTGCGACTTAAATGTTTCAGCCATATAAACATAATAAAATCATAAAAAATAATACCTACATCTTCTTTATGGTGGCGCTCACCAGATAATATGTACTTTTGAGAGAGTGACGTATGTAAGGTGAAGTAGTTCGCATTTAAAACATGCACAGTGGAGAGAATGTTTGCATACCTCTATGCTACATTAATGTAATGTGGATGATATTTCTTTTGGATATTGTACTTTTGGAAATTTTACATGATTTAAGCACACTGCTAACTAAAATGACTGCTCCCTTGTGTTAAAAAATCAGTCTGAATTAGTCTAAAGTACACTATACATAGCAGCTATTAAAATAGGGAAAATGAATTTTGCCAGACTAGACAATACCAGCTTCTGAAAGTGCAATGAATGAATTACCAAATATATAAAATGTAAAAAAAGTTATCGGCTCTTTTTTATACAAATGACCTCTGAAGTTCAGGAAGTGAAAATGACCAAGTAGAGCTAGCACTTTTTTGAAAGGTGCACATTTGAAGTAAGGCCAAGCTGTATACTCTATAACCCATAGTACACCCATCAATCATACACCAAAATAAAGGGAATTAAAGGTTCTTTGCATTATACCTAAGATATACAAGGTCTTTTTTAAACAGCCAGTATAACCAGTGAGGAAAGCCGAGGACATTCTTTTTCTTTAAATTCCTAACCCTATGCAAAATGCGAAACTGTATAGCGCCACCTTATATCTTTTGATTTTTGTGATTCTGGAAGTTGCAGTATTTGTTGTTGTATTATTAACCATTTCAGTAATTTAATGAATGCAGAGTATACTGCTCTATAAATGAAATTTAAGTGAAAATAATGTAAAAGTATGTTTCACTGCAAATATAAATTGTTTAAAATAATATATCATTTATCATATGACTATTCAATTGTGGTAACTAGTATTCCATCCAATATCTATATATTAAAATATGTCTTTTCATACAGCTGGTGATCATTTAGATACAAGTCCAATTGAACATAATCAAATTATCAATGCAGGTGTTTTTATTAGTAGTAGTACTACAAGTATAAGTGTTAGTATTAAGATTTCATATACAGGTATGATAAGTGTATCATAATGTTTAAATGATGCTCCTTGTTACAACATAAAATATGTTCATTGAAACAAATGGTTCACTGGTAAATTGGCAGCAAAGGTCTTCACTGAATTATGTTGCATAAACTATTTTACAATAAAACATATATGATGCATCTCAATTATGATGAATGTGAGGAGGAGGATTAATAATAATGCAATTTAAGTTATCTTCATAACATAAGTTCTAGCAGATGTGTAATTTTTATGTGGTTCATCATCAGTTTGAAACTGGTCTATGATTTCTGGATCTGGACATATCTGGTCCCCTGCTGTTGTGCTGCTATGGTCTTTACAGTTCATTAGGATATCAGTTACACTTGGTTTACATTTAGAACCCCATGGGATGGAATGCCCAGTTTGAAACTGAGAGAATGGTTAATTATCCATAATATAACTCCTGCAGTTATTATTAGGTTTGATATCAAGGTCTTTCTTTAAAAGCTTTTCAACTCAGGTTCTGTTCTACCATACAGATAAATAAAGTCAAATTCAAGGCTTTCAGATTTGTCCAGTTTGTTTCATGTGTTGCGGCAGACAGACTGTATATTGCCACTGTACCATATAAATATCAGTGCTTAGTCTGCTCTCAGTTGCTGTGGTTTGATTAGTTACAAGTGTCATCACATGTGACTAATTATTGACCAATGTAATGAAACTTGTATAATTAGAAGGCTGTATTTAAAAACTCTAAAGATCTTAAATGTGTGCTAGAGGGTAGGGTTAGCAGTTATACTCCCAGTTATGTTTGTGATGAGCAAAAGCAGCTGCACAAATTTGAGCTTTTAGTTTGGTTCTGGTAGGGTCAAAGGATGCAGGTACATTTTACATTCATTTTTTACTAGAAATAGCTATTTTCAATATTTTTCTGTGACAAGGCAACTAAAAGAATCAGTATGTGCCTTATGCATGAATAAAGTTCACTAGTACCATAACAAATTAGCATACTTTTCATCACCCCTCTACCATCAAGATTTTTTTATATTTACCTCTGTAGCAGACACAAATAAAAGTCGGCAGCTCATTTGCAGACTAAGTTACGCATATGATCTCCAATGCTCATCTAACTGTGACAGGCAGTCACCAACAAGCCAACCTATTTCCATGCCTAACTCAAAGTAAATCTGAACCACATTATAGATTTAGCTTATGTGTAAATTTATAAATGCTAGGCTTGTGATAATTAGGTTCATGCCTTCTACCTTAAAAATTTGAGGGATGTCAAAATACGAAACTATCCAGTGAGACCTATGATGTTAATTTTAATCCCTATGGGATTTGTGACATAAAAAACCCAAATGCTTTATGTATTAAAAGGTAACTAATGGGGGCAGGATCTGCAGTGAATCAATGGTTAGTATGCTAGACTCCTGATAAAAATGTTTGTGTTAAAATCCTGTTATCAAGTCAACCAGGTTACCTACTGCAATGTACCCTTGCCTTACTCCAATTCCCTCAGTACTCAGTAAACAACTAGTGTTGCTGTACATAACAAAACCAGTCCATATTGATTTTACATATTTTACTAAATCCTGACAAAAATAATTCTCTAAATAAAGAATGATTAATATGTGATGGTCTCGCATGTAATCAAACTATTCCAAGCTTTTAATGATATGAACCGATTTATCAATGTTTATCAAATTTGCATGAAAAACTATTTCTTATTTGTCATCAAATATGTTCAATGTTTTGATCATATAAGCATTTCTGCTACATTAGATCAAAATAATCTTTTTGTCAGAAATAGAGCCCTTATAGTATTTGCAAGGTCAACCAATCAGATGCAGAATTTGAGTTTAATATGAATGAATATTTTTTTTTACAAAATTGCTCTTTTGCTATATCTTGATGAGATAAATCTATTCACCAAGTCTGATAAAATTAATGAGAAATAGTTTTAAGAGCAGTAGCAAGAATGGCTAGTGAGATGTAGAACCACCACATTATATGCATAGATTTTGCTTATAGCCTCAGACATACAAGCAAATAATTAAACAAGTCAGATCTAAATTGGATCATAAACACTGTTGTGCAAATCATAAGAAACTCTGCCAATCAGATGCAAGGTCACTTCACTACCATACCTTTATCACACTCATAATAAGCATCATTGTGAAACTTGACTATATAAGCCCAATGGCCAAGCATGATCAAACTTGAATCAGCAGTAGTGGTTATAACCTCATGTATTTGTATGCATCTTCACTTCTTCAATCTAGATCTCATTTATATAAGCATGTATTCTAAGTTTAGTAAAAACTGCACTACATGTATAAATATTGCATGCGGTGGTAACATACTCAGATGAAAGATCACCTTATTATTATTAATGGTTAACACTCATCAAACTTCAAGGACAACTTAATGATTTTAGCCTATATTGTGGAAGTATGGCTTTTAGGCTGGTTAAAAAACTCAACTAATCTTATACATGATCACATGTATATACTTGGATTTTGCTCATTATTAGATTTATCCAAGATGTTGATTTAAGCCCAAAACCAAGTTTTATATAAACAAATTGATCAGAACTATGGACTCCAAAGTAGCTAATTTCTTACTGTTGAAAGACAGAAGGGGATGTGAAATAAATAACACACTCAGGACCATTACATAAACCCACTTAGCCTTTTGACCAGTTGAGATAAAATATCAACAATAATGTTAAATAAGACTGATAAATTATGTTTTCTCACATTACCTCTAGCCCTTTTCAACATGGATGGTATTTTTCTTCCACATATGTCAGCTCTTAATTAGTGGCCCTTTCCCATCATGAATGTTGTAGGTGAAACTCTCAGAATTAGGCTTTTTAATTTATATCTGTAGAAGAAAAAAAATTATTGGTCTGCATATATCAATGTCACCATTTCTGTATTAGATTAAAATACCATATGTGTGTGTGTGTGTGTGTGTGTGTGTGTGTGTGTGTGTGTTAATTTTAGAATTTAAGCAAACTTGTCTCCATGTGTTTATTTTAAAACTGATGATGATAACACATAACAGGTTCAATGGATAAAATGTTATTTCTTACTTCTTACAACTGCTCATTATATCTGAATTTACATTCAATGTTTGTTTTAATTAACATATTTGGGATAATGGGCAAATTATTCATTTTGTAGTTTATCATTATATCATTTACCAGTCTTTTATCATTCAAATATGTTAAATATAGTACCATTATACTGACTTCATATTCTATATGATATCCCAGCAATACATATTAAGCAGATAAGTGCAAATAAAAATGTTCAGAATGTAAAATTTACTCCAAGCTCAAAGAAGATCAGCAAAAGATAATATCCAACAAACTACCAAACAAAAAGCGAAGTTAACGCAGTTACCTTTATTATGATGTCTCCAACACCAACGGCACTGTACAGCTACGTCTTCTGAGTTTTACCGTCATCTTGTCTTTCAAACCAGAATTAATTTCTTGAGCTCTTACAAAATGAAGAAACTTTTAAATACTATAATTTAAGCAGCTTCTTTACATGCCATCAGATAAATTATGGCACAGTGTTATGTCTGTCAGCAAAACGCAACTTCACATTTGGACGGCGCGCTGTGTGGGCATCGCCGACACAGCAACTGACATGAATTCTCTATTAGCAGACAATGATTCGGAATAAATCCTTCGCAAATCTAACATTCTCGATTTTTCATAGTTCCACTTTTCATTGTTGCATCTGTTTGATTGTACAATTTCTAATGATGTTCAATGAATCAACTTCAATTCATCTGCTGTCTGAAATCCCGGTTCAGTTGGTATTTTCTTCCGCGCATGATGCCGTGTAAATAAAAGATACGGTCGACATTCAAAGTGGTTTAGGTTAATTTATTATTTTTCTTTATTAAGGTCATTTGCAGAAAGTGTTTCGCTAGGGTGAGAAAAAAAAAATATAACAAAAAGAAAACTTTCTTTTCCAACGCTAATACTGTATATATTTCAATTTGTGATTGATGCTATAAATAAAAAAAAATGATAATAAAGCATTTTAGCCCGTGGATTCGGCACGGCACTCGTTTTTGTGGGTTTTTTAAAATGTTGTTAGTGTTGTTTTGGGGTTGTTTTTGTGTGTGTACCACACTAAAAAACATACCAGGTATTAGGCCTAACGTAGGAAAAGAAATTATCCTCTATTTATTACTATTCTTACTGTCAAATGACGCAAAAGTGATCAAATTGCTATTAAGATTTTGTTTTGTATAACACTTACCGCTCGTTTTCCTCGAGATAAAGCAGCCACTTCAAAATGATTATAAAATCTGTGACAGATGAAAAACGTGGTTTAAATAATTCGTAATCGCCTGCCTTAAAATACTGTAGGAATTTGCTAATGTATTTCATGGCCCTCGTTTGAATAGATACCAACGATCATGTATATCGACCAAAATTTGTATATTCCTGCCCACAATCATGTATTTTGTATTAAACCGTATATTACACGAGCGCTCTGTGGCAAACTCGGGGGGGGGGGGGTATTTATTATACCCATAGGCGTAGCTATGATATTTTGCGCCCGGGGACGAACTATAAAATTGGCGCCCCAGCCCCCTCCCCGTTTAATCACATTTTTGAATATTACCCTTGTTTACTTATTATAATGTAACGTTGTAAGCCTCATTTTGGCGCCCCTGTACCTTGGCGCCCGGGGACATATGTACTCCCCTTCCCCCCCCCCCCCCCCAGCTACGCCTCTGATTATACCTGCTGTATCAGTTGAGAAATATATTGAACAGATCAGGCCCCAATACTCTCGCTCTGAAAAACATTAAAATAATTATATGCAGAATATCGGTAGGTCTCCCTCTTGCCGAAAATGTCAGCACCATATATATTTTGCAAGTAATGTAATGGGTATAATAACACACACACACACTTTTTTGGGAGTGGGGTGGGGGCAACGGACAGATGCCCCCATTTCCAAAAAAAAATAAAAAGTATTTTATATTTGTGTATTTCCCCCTCAGATGTGTTCTACGTTTTATTAAAACAAAATTTTATATAAAAAATTTAGTTTTTAGAATTTTTTATGGGGTATTTATGTTTCCATAGTGTTATCTAAAGGGTTGTTCGTCCGAGTCTGGTTTCCCTCACCTTGCTCGAAGTTCCTTCCCTTGAAATGTTTTGTAACCTTTGCTATATGTCGCCTAGGTCTCAGTGTTTGCTATATGTAATGGTGTTATATTGTGTGTATGCTATATTTTCTTTATGTTTGAGACAGCAAGTATAGATCAAATATCTTTCCCAGTTGTATTTCTTCCTTTATGATGTTATATTGTATCTTTTAATTTGTTTTATGGTTTTCTAATTTTGACGATGGAATGGTGTACTATTTAGATTTTGTTTAAAAAAAATAATTTCCTATTTTATTATTCGAGTGATAATATGTGTCGTTCCTCATAATAGTCTTTAAAGATGTTGATAGGTAGGTTACGCTCGATCCAAGGTTCACGCTTCTTTATTCTCTATGTGTTTTTCCTGGGTCGCGTTAGGCCTCCTTTATTTAGTTTATCTGATTATGCTTTATTGAAAGATCCAAACGTATTTATGAGACCACATTATTCTATAGTGGTCAACCATGCAGTGCGGGAGAAGTTAGTAGGGTTTTAAACTAAGTGTTATACAGTATGTATTTGTTCTTTATTTTGTCTGTTTATGTTCTACATTGGGTGTTTTCAAAGACTCATGATGGGCCTGTGCACTTCACTGAGCCTTGTGACTTAGCCCCATGATGTCATCGCCATTTACTTCCCCCTTATATTTTCCCTGTATCCCTTCCTATATATGTATTTAGAATTTTCTTTCAGAGAAAGAAAAAAAAAATTAAATTACAAAATTCTTTTATTTTTTTCTTTCTTCCTTTCTTCCATTTTCTCTTTAAAAAAAAAAAAGTTATATGGGTTTCTTTGAAATATTTGAAATAGAATTTGAAATTTTGTTTGAAATATGGCTGTTGTGGGGTGCGAGGAGGGGGTATGGGTATGGCATCAGCTCGCAATTGCGCTACGCGATACTTCGGTCTGTAATACCTATTCCTCCCTCCCCCTCTCTCCCCCAATTCCAACATCAATTGCGTTATATCAACCTGACGGTAAGTATCTATTCGTCGTAAGACGTATTGAGTTCTTGTTGTGGTTAGTATTCTTATTTTTACCACGTATCTTATTTAAAAATCTTTATCACCTGTCCACAGGATATCATCGTAGTTACTATATAGTCTATACATTTTAGAACGATTTTGTTTTCGTAGTCTAAATCTATGAATAAAATGTTATTTTTGTTATACTTATATTTTTTGCAAATTTTCATTATTAACTTTATCCTATTATGTTTAGTTTTATCACATTGGACAATCGTACGTAGTTTGGTGAAATTCGCTGTTTTACATAAAGGGCATTTCGGCATTATCCTCAGCATGCGATGTTTGATTGTTTCTTCGCCTGTTAGCCAGGTGTTGTGCAGGTATTTAAAAATTATACTTTGTGTTTTGACAGATCTTATTTTCCCCAATTTTTCCAATTTTTTGTCCAATTTACCCCCTCAGTTGTCCTGCTCTACTCTACATTTTATATTTTTGGTTACCTCCTCCCTAATCCAAGCGTGACTTTTACTTATTAAATTTTGCATAAATCTGTTTTGTCTCTATATTTTAAAATTAGTTCTCATATATTTGCGTGGCACTTCGATTTTTTTATATTAATTTGTTATTTTTGTATATCTCTGGTCGGTTTCTCAAGGTGAAGCCGAACCAGTAGATGTACGGTGCTTCTCACGCTGTAGCCGGGTCTGAGTGCATTTTTTTTTTATCTATTGATTATGTTAGTTAATTATAGTAGTAGAGGGCTCGGCAACCCCAAGCCCCCTCTACTTTTGGCCCTATATAATGTCTCTTTTTTTACATGATGCATTTTATGATTCCATATATAATCTATTATTTCGTTGTCTGTTTTGTTTAAAATTGTATTATCCATATCTATGGATTTAATTATGTAGTTAATATTTGAGTATAAATAAGTCTTGGCCACTTGGGCCCGCTCCATGATAGGTAATGGCGCCATGGCCAGATTTTCACATTTTCTCTTATTTTATTGATAATATGTTCATAATTTTCTACAGCTTCTTTTTTTATTACCAAAGTAAACCCCTAGAGCCTTTACAGTGTCTCTCAGTAAGTGTGGGGGGGGGGGCGATAATCCAGGGTGGTTGCCCCTCCAGTTAACTATTTTTAAGATTTCGTGCTTGTTGTGGTTTATTTTGGAACCCGACGCTTATAGCATTTCCCCTCTCTTATAAAGATGTTGCAATCATATGCACGTTAGAGCATTTTTTAATTCTTTTTTAGGTTTGGTATTTGTATACCTTGTATAATCAGGGGCGGATTAAGGCTCACTGGTGCCCTAAGCACTGACAAATCTTGGTGCCCCCCTCTTTTCCACGTACACCTGAGAAGATAACCCTAGGGTGTACCATGATCAAGAAACAGAACATCATGATCAATTTGCACTAGTTGTATCAGTTTTTTTTACAAATCTTCATTCTTTTTTCTTTCTTTCTTTTCACCCTTTTCTCAACTTTGTGGTGCCCCCTTTGGCCCTGGTGTCCTATGCACGTGCTTAGTCTGCTTAATGGTTAATACGCCCCTGCTTGTATATCTGGGTTGTTTCTTATCGTGTGACGTAGGATTTATATTGCCATTACGTATTCTAGCATTGATAGTGGACATCCTTGTATCACTGATCGTTGTATTTCAAATTCTTTCGTGCATTTCCCGTTTAATTATCCCAGTGTGTAGGATTTTGGTCCATTTTGGAAATTGGGTCCGAAACCAAATTTTTTAAAAACATTCTTTATACAGTTTTGTTCAAATCAGTCGAAAGCTTTCTCCTGGTCGAAGAGTACCATAGCACTCATCATACCAGTTTCATTTATGTAGTTAATTATAGTTTTAATGTTTAAAATATTGTTTTGTATATCCCTCCCCCACAAGTTTGATTTACATTAATTATCTTGTTTATCCTACCCTTTACTGTATTTGTTAAAATCCTACTTAAAATCTTATAGTCCGTGTTTAAAAGTGATATAGGCCTCCAGTTTTTAATCTCGTCTCTATTCCCTTTCCCTTTGTATATAATTGTGATAACTCCCTCCCTCATAGATTTAGTCATTTTATTTTTACTTAAAACTATATTATTATACAAAGCGTTTAAGATCGGCGTCAGTTCACCGTGGAACTTTTGGTAGAATTCCACGATGAGTCCATCTTTCCCTGGTGACTTTTGTGAGTGTTGATATACTTTTTGTGATTTCTTCATCTGAGATGACATCATCACATTGGTCTCTATGTACTGCTGATGTCATCTCACAGTCGACATTTTTTAAGTAGCTGTCGATTGTGCTGAAGCATATGTTCTGTGTGGTGTGTGGTGTATAGTTCTTTATAATATTTGGAAATATTATTTAGGATATCTTCTTTTACAGTATGGGTTACATTGTTTATTTTGATATTGTTTAAAATTGTATCACCCCCTTTTCTAAATTCTTCTCGCTTATATACGTTTTTTGCCTCGTTGTAGATCTCTGTAAATTTTCCCGCCCTTATTATTCTCCCCTGATTTTCGTCTTCTTCAACGATTTTAATTTTGTCTGTCAATCGTTTTTTTTTTCTTTCTCCATCGTCGTTTGTTGTTTTGCTTAGTTCTAATTTGAGTTCGTGTTTGTCTTTTTTTTTCTGGGGTTTTTCCGCCCTCTATTTGAGTACTGAATATTTATTCCTTTTATTTTGTTTTTTAAAACATCCCAATCAATTATTATATTAATATTTTCTTCAGTTTTGACGGTTTCAATTTCTTTTTTTAATTATTATTTCGACATATTCTTTGTCATTTAAAATCTTATTATTTAGTTTCCATAGTCCTGGCCCACATTTTTCTATTTTTTTCATTTTTAGGTCAATAGTGAGCATGAAATGGTCTGATAGCTTTTGGTTGGTTATTGCAGTATTAATATATATTAATGGATCATAAAAATTTCCGTAAAATTTATCAATCCTGCTAGACTGGTTTAATTTATAGTTACCCAGTTGAAATCTCCCCCTATGATTAGATTTTCCATCGAATATTGTTGTAGGTAGGTATATAAGTTTTCTTTAAAATTAGTTTCTTATTTCTATTAGCTGGCATGTACACATTTATAATATGCCAATTAAACATTTTAACACGTAGCAACCGTCCCTTAAAAAAGTCCCCCCTCCTCAAACCTTTCCCAGCTTTTTAAAAATATTATTGTTGCAACCAACTCTAATATCATTATTTGTAAAATTGTTGCATATCTTTATTGCGTTAAGTTTGTCTTCTACTAAAATTTTGAACTCTGGTTTAATTCTATAGTGTGTTTCTTGTATCATTATTACATCAAAGTTTGTTTCTTTGGCTACTTTGTCTGCTTTCGCTTTGTCTATCCCATTGCTGTTGATAGTAGCGATCCGGAAATTTGTTTCTTCCATTTTTGCTTTACTCCCAGGTGCCGCATCACTTTTATATAGATTTTAATTGTATATATTTCAGTTAAAGTTATTATATTCCATTTTTTTTTGTACACACACACCAGCACGCTCGACAAAGAGCGCTTGAGTAATATACAGTTTGATACATCCTACATGGTAGTGGGCAGGAATACATATATAGGTTGTTATCCTTCTCGACCGAAGTAGTAACATTGTTCCAATGCTAACACTCGACGTCCTCGATTTGTGCTTCATCGTATTTGCAGTCTATACACTTAAAGTTACAATGGAAAAGTGTACATGAACATATTTATACCATAGACAGAGCCTTGAAGTACTACTTTTTTCGGTCTAAAACTGTCCAAAAAAAAAAAGAAAAAAACCCAGCATGTAATAGTTCATTTCGATACAGTTGCACAGAGCATTTGACGTTCATTTTGATGTCAATATATATTGATATCGATTAAGTGCGATTTGTTTTCAAAGCTGCTTTATTGCTGGTAGTGCTTCTGTTTTCAAGTTCGATATATAATATACCCATGGAGCAGTAGTAATACAGAAATCAGAACAACAACCATCATCATCATCATCGGGAGTATTATTATCGTATATGTTGGTCACATCGATGATCATTAATAAAAAGCGGTTGAAATATGAACAATATTCTATCTCTTCAAATAGCAAATAACCAAGCAAAGTGTGTGTGTGTGTGCGTGTGTGTGTGTGTAATTTTTAACGTAGCTTTAAAAAAAAATGCAATCATATCGCTACCATGTCTGCATTGTGACAGTTTATAATGATGTCTAGCAATGTGGCATCATGCCACAAACATACAGCATTTTGTCCCACCCAATCACATTATCCTCACACCAATATCTTAATGATGGGCGCCAAAAGAGGCAGCTGCTAGTACCATTTTTATGTCTTTAGTATGATTCGGCAGGGGTTTGAATCCGCGACCTCTCGCATCCAAGGCGGACGCTCTGTACAGACACTGCACCACCTGAGCGATCGCTTAGCAAAGAATGTACGATACTGTTTCCTGTTGTTCATAACAACTCGACCTGGAGACCTACCTGACGGAAAATGAAAGCGCATTATAACGTTATAATATACGAATCCGGAATTTTTTTGATTATTATAATTTTCAAGAAAGTTAGTGCCTTTTAGCATTTGACAAAGTGTGCTTGCAGTTGCATACTAAGGGGAGGGGGAGTTTACAACATACTTCGATGCTGACTACTGATTTGAAGCATAAAATTAAAACTAAACAACAGCATAACATGTTTATATATCTTATTAAATACGTCTTCATTTGTCTTTCCGTGCGCCAAAATGCCTTCCTACACGAACATGTTCCTTATAGGTAAATAAGTTGTACCAATCGTAAACAACCACCGATTTCGACATGATATCAATTTATAGGTTTCTCATCAGTTTAAATCGATCTGTGCAACAAAAAAAAAAAAAAAAAATATAATAAAAAAAATGTGTGAAAATGAATAATAAAAAAGTTGCTATTTGTGACTCATTGTCGCTTGCGACTTTACCGATCTTCGTATCCTTGATGCTTCCATCCTTCCCGTTTAGGGATGGTAGCACCTACTTGGATGCTAATACTATAGATTTGAAGCATATAATTAAAGCTGTACAACAGTAAATAATATGTTTATGTATCTTCTTATTAAGTACGTCTTCGTAATGTATGTTCGTGCGCCCAATGCCTTCCTCTACGAACGGTTTCGATATACACGAATAAGTCATACCAATAGTAAATAAACACCGATTTTGACAAATTTCGTATTAATATATAGGTTTCTCATCTGTCTAACTCGATCTGTGCCAACAGACATGTGTGAACATGCAGAATACAAAAAAGTGTACTTTTTACTGAATATTGGGTTCGACTTTACTGATCTTCATATCCTTGCTACGTTCATATACCGTTCCCGTTCTGCGATGGTAGCACATACTTCCATGCTAATACTATAGATCTGAAGCATAGAATTAAAGCTGTACATAATTATAAAATATGTGTATGTATCTTATTAAGCACGTCTTTATCTGTCTTTCCGTGTGCCTACATCTGACCTATACGAAAGTTTTCCATATGGTCGAATAAGTCATACCAATCGCAAAGAACGATTTTGACACGTTTGATATCAGTTGATAAATTTTTATCAGTCTAAATAGATCTGTGCCAATATAAATGGGTGAAAATGCAAAATAGAAAAGTTGGTATTTTTCACTCAGTATCGCTTGCAACGTTACTGATCATCGTATCCTTGCTACGTCCATCTGCCATTCCCGTTTTGCGATCGTATCACATTTTTTCGATGCTAATTCTATAAACCTGACACATATAATAAAAGCTGTTCAACGGTAAATAATGTGTATGCGTCTTATGAAGTACGTCTTCATTTGTACGTCCTTGCGTTTAGTGCCTTCCTAACCGAATATTTTCCATATAGGCGAATAAGTCATACCAATCGCAAACAACCAACGATGTTGACAAGTTTGATATCAATTGATACGTTTCTCATGATTCTAAGTCGATCTCTGCCAATATACATGTGTGAAAATGCAAAATAAAAAAGATTGTTCTTTTTACTGAATATCGGGTGCGACATTACCGATCTTCATATCCTTGGTACGTGAAACTACCATTGCCGTTTTGCGATTGTACCACATATTTCGATGCTAATACTATAAATTTGAAGAATATAATTAAAGCTGTACAACAGTAAATAATATGTGTGTGTATCTTATTAAGTACGTCTTCATTTGTCTGTCTTTTCTCCTAATGTCTTCTATACGATCGTTTAACAAACAGGTGAATAAGTCATTACAATAGTAATAAACACCGATTTAGCAAAATTTGATATCAATTGTTAGGTTTCTCGTCAGTCTAAATCGATCTGTGCCAACAGAAATGTGTGAAAATGAAAATAAAATAGTTTGTATTTTTGACTCGATATCGGTTGCGACTTTAACGATCTTCATATCCTTGATACGTGCCTCTACCATTGCAGTTTGCCACGGTACCACATATTTCAATTTTAATATTATAGATCTCAAACATATAAGGAAAGCTATACAACAATATATAATATGTGTATGCATCTTATAAAGTACATCTTTGTGTGTCTGTATGTCCGCTCAATGTCTTCCTCAATGAGCGTTTTCCATATAGGCAAATAAGTTATAACATTAGTAATTTTTTAAAAACGCGATTTAGACGAATTTGATATCAATTGATAGGTTTCTCATCAGTCTAAATTGATCTGTGAAATATATAAATGTGTGAAAATGCAAGTAAAAAAGTTGATATTTTTTACTTGGTGTCGCTTGCGATATTACGGATCATCAACGGATCATCATATTCTATATTCTACCTACGTGCCTCTACCCTTGCCGCTTTGAGATGGTACCATATAATTCGATGATAATCATTTGAATGTTTATGCTCCTAGATCTTTACAACACGAACGTTTATCTTAGAGTCGAATAAGTCATACCAATCGTAAGCACACACAGATTTTGACAAATCTGGTATTATTTGGTAGGTTTCTCATCAGTCTAAATTGATCTATGCCTACAGAAATGTGTGAAAATGCAACCTAGAAAAGTTTATATATTTTACCCAGTATCCTTTGCGACTTTACCATTACCGATCTTCATATCCTTGTTACGTGCCTCTAGTATTGCTGTTTTGCGATGGTATCACATACCTCGATGCTGATACTAGTGATATGAAGCATATACTTAAGCAATAAAACAGTAAAAATTATGTGTATGTATCTTATTAAGTACATCTTCATTTCTCTGTCCGTGCGCCTATATCCTTGCGACATGATCGTTTTCTATAAGGCTAAATATGTCATGTTAATCGTAAAAAAAGCTACAAAGATTTGGACCTATTTGATATCCAGTTATTGGTTTCTCATTAGTCTAAAACGACCCGTGTCAATATAAATGTATGAAAATGCTACCTTGAAAGTTGCCTTTTTTGTCTCGGTATTGCTTGCGACTTACCGATCTTCATATCTTTGCTACCCGCTTCTACCCTTGCCGTTTTTTGATGGTTTGTATATAACCAAATAAGTCATGCCAATTGTAAAGAACCACCGATGTTAACACATTTGATATCAGTTTATAGGTTTCTCATCCTCCAAATCTTTCTGTTTTTAAGAAACGTTTTTCTAATTCAACTAACGGGTCATCACGCTAAAATTACGCTACTGACAAATGTCACCTTAATATCCTACATACTAAACTTAGACAAGCAGGTAGTCTCCTGAAATCCGACCTTTACATGGTGAATTTAGTTAACTCTTTCACGTGTGCATGTGCTTATGATAATGAAGAAGTTGAACACTTTGTCTATTGCCCCTTACCTAATGCCAAAGATCCCAGCTCTTTCGTTCTACCTTTCAATACACTTCTTGGTTAAGTCTAGATTTATCATTGAAAAGTGACGTGACTACTCACCTACAATAAGATGTCTTTCTGCTTGTGTGATGACACGTTAGTTAAATTAGAGAAACGTTTCTTAAAAATAGAAAGATTTGGAGGATTTCGGATATCATCAGGCAGAGAGTTCTAAAGACGAATCGTATATGGTAAAAGGTCGTGTGAAAATATAAAGTTTGGTTGAGATTGGTGTGATACTTTGAGAGTAACGTAGACGATAATTAGATGCCTCATATCTCCTTTGTGGAAGAAGTTCGTTTAAATAGTTAGGTACTTGAGTATTTATAATCGAATACATAATGCATAATCTCTTCCTTTTCCTTCGTTGTGCAAACCAAGCAGTTTCCGCATAAAGAGACTATCTAGAAGAATTTTGGGTATAGATCTGGAACGATCCGTGCATCTTCCATCTGATTTTCCCCCTTTTATTCTGATCTTTCCGAATCTTCAATAGAACAATTATCCCAGACTCTAGAAGTATATTCTAAGGTTGGACTTATGAATAGTGTATATAATTTAGCTGAAGTCAACAATTAGTCTGCATTTAGACGGTAGTGTTTTATCTCCTTTCTTATACATCGGTATGTCATACGCTAGCTTGCACTGTGTTAGGAACACGCTGGCTGGGAGTGATTTATTTAAATGTATTTGCAATGGAACATACATTTCTTCAACTATACTTGTACAAGTTTATTACTTATTGGATTGGTTCCAGCGGTTTTGTTTAGGTCAAGACTAGTTACTACATCTATAATTTCTTGTTTATATATAATGATGGCAGAAATAAAAGTTTCATTTCTAACTTCAAAATGCGGTAACTGTTTATCATAATTTTTTAAACGTGTAACATATCAAACTTCCGAGTTCAACAGGTCGCACTTCTCCTGATCACTTGTTGCAAATTTAGATGATCATTTCGTACGTTTCAGTGGAGGTAATAGGTTCCATGTCTTTGTAGAATGTACTTGTTATCTCATTATTTTCCAATAAGGTCGAGGATTTGATCCGATGGCAGGGGTTGAACCTGCATCCTTTCGGTCGCAGGTCTGAGACGCTAACCACTGAGCCAATGTTGCTCCTCTTAAGATTAATATACCCATATGATATTTTCCAGTATCATACGTAACTATATGATACGTTTAATAACACCCAATAACTCAGCAAATGCCGGCATGACGACATATGAATTGAAGGTGTAATGACGAATGTAATTTAAAGTCAATTATGTAACCTATTTTTATGCTTTTTATTGAATATCATTTCTGTCATGTGATACACATAACATAATCTTACATTTAAGATTATTTAAAATGAAATTTATGAAATTCGTTAAATAGTTTCAATCTTTTGCGACTCTCGTGAAAAGATCCTTCATTGCTGTTCATGTAATTTTACATGTCATTATATTTCTTTATTGATTTGCACTTTGGTTACAAAAGAGACAACTTTTGCAATTTAAAACTTATTTCATCTATACTACACTAGTATAGCTCATGAAATGAAGGCAGTTTACTTGGCCTCTAATTCATCTATAGGGAATGATACCTGCGGGAGACTGCTCTATCTGACCAGTGTGTAACTATGGAAATGGTAATTTAGTGACCTCTTCTCCAGCCTCGAGCTTTAGGTTAAGACTGAAATTCGCTGTCTTATGTAATGTTCTGTATCTGTAGTTTAAAGCTGGGAGAATTATACAAAGAGAATAGCAAGTAAACCCTTCTGTAAATGGAGCAAACTCGCACTTTTACATTGTAAAACTAATTTATCTTACAATCATTTATGAATAATTAAAAATTACTGAGTAGTAACTAAGAATATATAAATTCTTTAGATGGAGACCCAAATTTCATTTTTTAAATTATCGTATTTTTTATGTTTACTTTCCAGATACATTTTTAAAAAAATTCTCAAGAAAATATGAAATCTAACAAAAGATGAACGAAAGTCTTATTATTTTGATTTTTTGTAATGAGCAAAGAAAGAAAACTATTAATGACATAAGCTTTCATCATGACATATACACACTAGCCTCCACAGAAGTACCTTTATGACAGTACGGTTAAAATAGAAATAAATATGCATATACAGTTGTAAACTTTCCCGATTTATGACTAAACATTTATACTGTGATAGGGTATTCTTAGTAAGTAAAATGTGTATTATACAATGAATGAATAGGAGGTATTCGATGAATGGACTGCACGCATTTCAGGTGCAGTGGCTACTCAAGATTATTTACTGATGCACAAACTAGTTATAGTTGTCATACTGGTTGTCATTCCAGGGATACTGACAGTCAGTGATTTCCACCTTGTAAAATCTTTCCTCTAGGGCGGACAATAATAATAGTTTCTGAAGCTGATTTTATTAGCAATGGTTTGCAAAATAACAACAAATATCCTTGTGTTTTATCAACTCATTATGGTTCCGCTGCTTTGGTAGAACAAAAAGGAATGTTCTTTATTGTTTTATGAATTTTATGCCCTGTGACAATGGCTAACATTTTGTAGGTCACGATCACTTTGGCATAAACTTATTTTATGCATGGCAGTTGGAAACTACGAAAATCTTCTTAGAGGCGAGCTGTATAATCGGCAGTTACATTGTTATTCTGAAAGAGTTCTGATAACTAAATAAATAAGTAAATAAATAAAAACACCATCTTTTATCATTAAAAGTTGCCAAGTGTTGTTTATACATTGTACGTGGCGTAATTCGTAAGTTTACTCGGCATATTTTCAACTCGGTAACGCCTGGTAACGGTCATACTTTTACCTAAATATGTGGGTCCTTTGAGAGCATCGTAAATGTATGGAGGAAAAGAAATAATTGTATTTTATGCTCATCTCAAAAGATTTGTTTGTATTTCTGCGAAATAGTCATGCCTAACCAGATAATAGCACAGACACCCCCCCCCCCATTGTAACTACAAAGCCTTGAGCAAGTGCGAAGTTACCAGTTAATTTTATTGTTTGTTTCTATTTTTCAAGTTGCCTTCGTGTGTGCGCGCGTAAATTGAAAGCTTGTTATTACTAGTCAATATCGTCAATCATATTTGCTCCATTATTCCATGCAGATAAGAAAGGAACTAATTTTGTGTTGAATTTGTGCCCCCCCCCCCCCCATCCCACCCCGCCCCGGCACGGTACAATAAACAAACACTTGATTGAAAATAAAATAAAAGAAACTAACCTTGCATTGTTATAATGTATTTCTTCTTTTTTCATCATGCGAAATTTACAGAACAAAATATATCAACGAACTCCGTAAATGTAGCGGATGCCGGCATGCGTATGCATCCTTACTGTGTGTGTATCGCTAATGTCAGATAAAAAAATATCGCAAAAGAGACGAAAATATCACCAGATTGCTTGAAGGCGCCTGCCATTCACGCATGATAAGTTTCAAGGTGCAAACGGACCAAGATTATATTGTATCCAGGTTAACTATACGACGATATCTCGCAAATAAAAAAAAAATCATTATTTTAAAGAACATACAATGTGAGTGCAAATGATAATCTTTCGCTAGTATGAGTTACGAAAGTATCATGGGGGGGGGGGGGCACCAGACAGATGACCCCCCCAAAAAAAATAAAGTGTTTTCATGTACTCTTGTATACCCCAAGATGTGTGTGCTTGTTTAAAGTTTAAAAAAGGAATTTTGATCAAACTTTTAGTTTATAATTAGTCCTAGTGTTTTCTAAAGGGTAGTAGTCTGAAACATGGGTCTTATTCCCATTTTCAGATTTCATATCCTTGATTTTTAGTGATCTTTGTCAAGAATTTTCTATGTTCCGTGTATGCTATGTGTATCAATGCTATGGTGTGTGTATGCTATATAGTCTGTGTGTAGGGACAGCAATACTATGTCAGATTTGTCTCTGTTGTCTTAATATATATTTTTCTATGGACTTTTCAAATTTATTTGTTTGTCCTGGTATAAATTTAGTTGCTTTTGAATTAATTTGCAATTTAGAATTCCGGCGAGATGAACGGTATACTACCATTTGAAATTAAAATAAAACCTTTTGTTTTATGTGATTGACTATGGTGTGGCGTTTCTCACATTAAAGTCTATTTTCAAAATGAGGTAGGCTGTATTCGAGTCAGGGTCCGCACTTTCTTTCTTTATTTATTTGTGTTTCTCCCGATTCGAGTTAGGCCTCCTCTCTAGTATTTAATTTATAATGTAAAAGAAGTAAATATCCAACCCAAAACCCCTTAGGAAGCTTTATACATTTACTGGTTTGGTTTTAGCATGAAAAACATAAGTGACATCTACAAAAATAATAAACTGGTAAAAAGACTAGAAACAACAAGGACCTTTAGAAGTATAAAGGAACTTTTATGTAAATATAGGGAAAATGAGGAACTTTGGGGAATTGAAACTAAAGAAACATATAATTGGACAAGGGAAAATTTAACCTCTAAAATTAAAAATAAAGTAGAGGAGGAAATATCTCGGTTAATTGGGACAGATCTTGGAGGTACTGGACCAACATCGGCTCTCCAAAAATACAAAGCTTGATATTCAAATATCTACACGACATATGCATACATGTAAAATATCTCATGTGCAAATGTGCGAACTTCACAAAATATCATGCGATGGCACAGTGCGAGTTTAGGAAACAAGACAGGATACAATTAATTATGGAGATATCCAAGAAATAAAAATACAGAAGAAACCAAGTTTTATATCAAGACGGCAACTTTAACAAAGCTTTAATAGGAAAAATAACAGATAACATAACTAAAACCATGATGGCGTGTGACCAAGTCATAAACATAAAAAAAATGAATAGGCAAATTTTTTTGTAATCCTTTCAAATTAATTAGAAAAAAGAACTTCTAGGAAGATTTGTGAATGGGAGGGACGGGGCTGCAAAGGGTGAAAAGAAGGGGAGGGAGATGGGGCAATGGATAATCTCCCATTAAAGGGGACCATCACAAAGTGAACCCTTGCCCTCATACCCCCACCCCGGATTGGAATCTGCTGTAGCCGCCACCCTTTTAATTTCTTATAAATTTTCCTAAACAGCTTCAGTTTCTTTTTATTATCCATTACAATTAAAATTAAATAATTAAATAGACTTTAATTATATTATGTAAACTATCACAAATCCTAATTATCGGGACAGAGAAACTATATGGGAAAAGTACGAGATAATGACGTCATGGGGCTATGAAAGAGTCGGGATAAACACCTCATATAGGAAACTTTACATACATACACGAAAACAAAGGATCTAATAAGTCTCTCTTCTAATTCTATTTGCTCAAAATGTGCAGCTCTCGCACTGCACGGTAAATCCCCACTGTGTGTGTGTATGTGTGTGTGTGTGTGTGTGTGTGGGAAGAACAACCATTTTTAGAGATTTTGGCAGAAATCCAATAAATAATTTGAGACGGCCTAACTCTAGGTGGGAGAAATACAAGCAAATAAAAAAGTGTATGGACTCCAACTCGAGTACAGCGGATTTCAATTTACAAATCCAATATGTGAATAATGACACAATATATTTGCACACAGAACACATTAAGTTTTTTTTTTCTTAATTAAATTATAATACACCGTTACTTAGCCAAAATTCAAAAATATATTAAATAAATAAAAATAAACCTTTTCTTGATCCGATTATAAGGTCCTAAGATTACTGGGGAGATTTGGGAAAAAATAAAGGCTATCCCAACATGGAAGCAAAATATAGCATACACAAACTATAGCATATATATATATAGCACACACGGGATATAGGCGACCTCTAGCCAAGGTCAACCAAGAGTATAGGGAAGGGATTTCAAGTCAGGTGATGGAAAGATGGAAACCTATTCGGAAAAACAACCCTATAGATAAAACTAGGTTTTAAAAGAAATACCCCGTTAAAAAGGAGAATTAAATTTTTTTGACCTAAATTCTTTTGCATAATATAAAACATACAACACATGGGGGGGGGGGGGATAAATACACATAAAACACTATAATTTTTTGGAAAAGTGGGGTGGGGGGTCTGTCTGGTGCCGGCCCCCCCCCCCCCTCCGTACTTCGTCTTGTGGGGATAAATGTACGTCATTTCCTGCTGGCGTCCTCTATAGGTGGAAAATCGTATCTAAGTAACAGTGATGTATACTTTTATTTCGAGAAATTAAATTATTTTTTCTGTACACTTTATAGGTTTTTTTTGGTTCTTTTTGTTCAAGTATAACTAGTTTTAATCATGTTATGCAAATCTGATGTATAAAGAAAAATGTTGGTGCATGGCCGGTAACTTTAATACGTCATGGCAACGGAAAATAAATTCCGCGCATGCGCATTTTGTGTGGGAGCACAAAAAAAAAAAACCCACACAAAAACAAGCAATCTACTAAAACAAGCCATTACGTGAGAACTTGGCCTGAAAAGAGCAAATATAGGTACTATAAAATATTGCTAGTCTCGGATTTGACAATCCTTAGTTTTTTATGCTGATGAAACATTTTTCAGTAGAATTTTTTTTCCTACAGTTTAAATGCCTAATTTTACTGTTTATAATCATACATGTTCAAATGTACTGGTCACATATAACAATATCGTCGAAATATTAACTGATACCATGCTGGATTTATATAGAATGTCTAAATAATCATAAAACTAAAGGTGTAATTGATTATAACCAATATATATTTTTTGCAATAACAAGATAATGAGATCCGAACATTGACCAAACAGTACTTAGAGAAATTCAATATCGATTAGTTCATCCTCAACCTCCAACTGATACACTTTATTGCAAGGGGTAAATGGTACCGTATTGAAAGACGTGTTAGGATAAAAGATACCGTTGTTAAAGAATATCCTGACCGACTGAGATCTTAACATCGTACATCATAGCTGAAAACAGTGCAAGCCAGTATACATATTTGCATTATGCTCACGCAAGAAATATTGTATCAACCAAATGGGTTTCTTGACCGAGCGATGTCAAGCCCTTGCGCGAATCCCGCTACGAGTCATAGGTTTCCCCGATTCAAAGGAATCCTGTACAACTACTTCTGCAAACTGGAAAGTCCAACGCGTCCAATCTATCAGTAATGTTACTCTAATTAATACATGACCACAAATCCCAACTTCCCAATTGTATGTCAATGTCACAACTGCAAAGCTTCTCTTCGTTAACTTTCCGTAACTTACCGCCAGTATTTCACGCCGTGAAACTATACAACTCAACAACCTAATACAGGGAACCGTTTTTACTACGCCACCTTAGGCCTTTTAAATCATGATTTTTAGCTTCATTTCGCCTGTAACTTTGTAACATATTTACCACCACAGCAACAACAAATGGCGCCCGCCGACGGCGGAACAGTCCTTTTCTGTTGATTCCATTGTATAATTTACCAATCTCCAGTCATAAATACTGCACCTGGAGTCACACGATCAATTCACGCAATTAGATTTGAATAGGGACTACTGAGTGACAGGGATACTCATGCGGCTCTTACCTGAATTCACCAAAAGTAAACCATGTCATCTTGAAACTCACTTACACTTCACTCCGTAACGTTTGCCCCTAGTAATTGGCTAATTATTTTGGTCTAAAGACTATAATCCCAGCACCGACTTCCCATATTCAAGCAAGTATATAAGGAATCCTTAAAATGGAGAGCGGTAAACAAATGCGCATACTCCAAAATATATTACAATATTATACATACCTTGGAATTTTATTAACTATTTTTGTTTACATATTTTCATTGTACTCGTGGATGGGTAATGTGATTTTGCGTTCTGCCTTGCTTATAAAATGTATTGTCTTTGGTCAACAAAAGTTGATTTAGAGAGGATAAGAAAAGAAGTTTTGTTAAACGATGATGGAATTAAATAAACACTGGGGACAATATCGTACGTTGCACATAAATCGCAGAGATTAATTGAGATTTTGCTTAACGGTCAATCAGTCCGCACTCGAAGTAGGGAAATAAGCGAATAGTGCAAAAGCCGACCATTGTCTGATAATCGACGTACATCTGCCACAGCCATATATTGTAAAAATCCCATTACTACAGGTAAAAAAGAATTAACTAAAACTGCTTCTTTGGGGCGTCATGTGTGACCAGTGTATATTAGTACTGTGTTAGAAAAATATTGCGACAAACCAAAGTAAAGAAAACAGTCACTTTTATCAATCAGTCCATATCGTTTTACAAATTATATTGAATAACTGACTTCAGTAGAACTCAGAAGAATGTATTCCTGTAAGCACATCACGATTGCGGTGTTTGTACATTTATATAAAGTGGGATCATTTTACAAGCAAAGTATACATTTAAAAATTAACACTACAAATGAGACAACGCTTAAGTACATACGGATTATAATCGTGAGATGGCAAAGAATGGTTCATATGTTGAGAGGTAACCAATACACCAACAAAATAAGAGTTTGTAAGAACATCTTATTTCCTTCTTAGATATACTTAGCCATAATGCAAATTGTTTCCTAATATGAAACATGTAAACATATTCCGACCATGCTGGAAACAAAAATAGTAAATTTAATTTAGTTAAGCGTAAACTGTAAGTTAGTTCTTTCCTTTTAGCATGGTGTCTGAATAAAAAAGTATATTTCTCAATTTTGCTAACCACTACACTGTCATTATGTAATTAGATACCTAATTGATGTACCATGGTTGTATACATATATCTATAAATATATATAGTTTTGTGGACATGTACGGTTGAATAATACCATCCCGTGTTTGTGTAGGGAAATGCGTACATCACAATCGCACTCGTAAATTTGAATCAATACCATCTCATGAATGGTTAGAGGGGAGGGGGGGGTAACCCAAATGCATAGGCTTGAGCATGGAGGTATACTGATAATATATGTACGCATTTAAGGGGGGGGGGGGGGCGCTGAAACCTCGAAAATAAGTTGTATAATACGTAACCTGTTCGACTTGGTTCAGTAGGCTTTTGCATTTTAGCGGACATAAGACAAACTTGTCCCACCCAGTCACACTATCCTGACACCAGGCCGACTAATCCGAACACTAACCTCTTAATGATCGGCACCAAAAGAGGCAGCTGCTAGTACCATTTTTATGTCTTTAGTATGATTCGGCCGGGGTTTGAATACGCGACCCCTCGCATCCGAGGCGGACGCTCTATAGACACATTGCACCATCGGAGAAGTCGCTTAGTAAAGAATGTACGATACTGGTTCCTGTTTTTCATGACAACTCGACCTGGAGACCTACCTGATGGAAAATGAAGGCGCATTATAAGGTTATAATATACGAGTCCATAAATACATAAATATTTTTTAAATTATAATTTTCGAGCAATTAGTGTCTCTTAGCATTTGACAAAGTCTGCTTTCAGTAGCGTACTAAGGGGAGGGGGGTTACAACATACTTCGATGCTAATACTACTGATTTCAAGCATACAATTAAAGCTAAACAACAGCATATAACATGTTTACATATATTATTAAGTACGTCTTCATTTGTCTTTCCGTGCGCCAAATACCTTCCAACACAAAGATTTTCCATATAGGTAAATTAGTTGTACCAATCTTAAACAACCATATATTTCGACATATATAATATCAATGTATAGGTTTCTCATCAGTTTAAATCGATCTGTGCCAAAAAAAGTCGAGAAAATTAATAATAAAAAAGTTGGTATTTATGACTCATTATTGCTTGCGACTTTACCGATCTTCATATCCTTGATATGTGCATCTACCCTTCCCGTTTTGCGATAGTAGCACATACTTGGATGCTAATACTATAGATTTGAAGCATATAATTTAAGATGTACAACATTAAATAATATGTGTATGTATCTTATTAAGTACGGTTTCATATGTCTGTTTGTGCACCCGATGCCTTCCTATCCGAACGGTTTCCATATAGGTGAATAATTTATACCAATAGTAAACAAACACAGCTTTTGACAAATTTCATATTAATATATAGGTTCTCATCTGCCTAAATCGATTTGTGCCAATAGACGTGTGTGAAAATACAAAATAAAAAAGTTCCACTTTTTACGGAATATCGGGTGCGACTTTACCGATCTTCATATGCTTGCTACTTTAATACACCCTTCCCGTTTTGTGATTGTAGCACATACTTCGATGCTAATATTAGAGATCTGAAGTATAGAATAAAAACTATACAATATTATAAAATGTGTGTATATATCTTAATAAGCACGTCTTTATTTGTCTGTCCGTGCGCCTAGATCCGACCTATACGAAAGTTTTTCATATGGGCGAATAAGTCATAACAATCGCAAAAACAACGGTTTTGACACATTTGATATCAGATGACAAATTTGATTTTAATTGATATGTTTTTGATCATACTAAATCGATCTGTGCCAATAGACATGTGTGAAAATGCAAAATAGAAGGTTTTGTTCTTTTTACTGAATATCGGGTGCGACTTTACCGATCTGCATATCCTTGCTACGTGAATCTACCATTGCCGTTTTGCGATCGTACTACATATTTCGATGCTATTGCTATATATCTAAAGCATATAATTAAAGCCGTACAACTGTAAATAGTATGTGTATGTATCTTATTAAGTATATCTTCCTTTGTCTGTCATTTCGCCTAATGTCTTCCTATACTTTCGTTTTCCATACAGGTGAATAACTCATAACAATAGTAAATAAACCCCGATTTTGACAAATTTGATATAAATTGATAGGTTTCGCATCAGTCTAAATCGATCTGTGATAGTAGAAATGTAAGAAAATGCAATATGAAAGTTTTGGTATATTTGACTCTGTATCGCTTGTGAATTTAACAATCTTCATAACCTTGATACGTGCATCTTCCATTGCCGTTTGTCTCGGTATCACAAACTTCAATGTTTATAGTATAAATCTGAAGCATACAAGGAGAGCTATACAACAGTATATAATATGTGTATGAATCTTATTAAATACATCTTGATGTGTCTGTATGTCCGCCCAATGTCTTCCACAGCGAGCGTTGTCCATATTGTGTATTGTTCCACTTCCTATTTTTACACTACCTAATTTTGACCTAGTTTAATAAACACCCATTTCTACAGAGGACACATCTGTCACAGCCTCGACATTTTTTTACACTTATCAGCATTGAGTCACTCGGACAAAAAGATTTGTCAAAAGTCATATCATTATTATTAATGAAGTGAAACAAGGACACTTACGATGAAAAAAATAATACATTTCTCCAATTCACTTTTTTCCAACCAGGAAGTCCTCTTAAAATCTTTACCAACTATTCTGACAAGGCAAATACAATTCGTTCCATACCAATCATCCAGTCTGCTACTCAACATGTGTTATCTATGTGACTCACAGCTGATAACTGCATCTCCATCACTTTTTTAGAATTGTGTTTTGTGTTTTACGTGAATATGTCATTACTGATTTTCCGAGGTGGTTCTTGGGTATTTTACTTTGGAGTAATGAACATGAAACACACGTTTATGGTATATTTCATAAATAAATCAGCATCCTCTACATTACTGCTAATTTAAATAAAATTACGTGTATTACTATTAGGATTTTTCTCTCAAAAATAGGCAATTTTACTTTAATAGTAAATTTTCAAACGTCCATTAAACTAATCTTGATATTTAACTTATTTTGACAAATTAATTCTTTCTAAATGTCTTCTGTCTCCTATTATTTGCACTATTAGAGAAATAAGTTATGAAGTATGCAAAACAGTTTTGTACCTTAAACAGTACATGTACATTAAAGAATTGGGGTTCTGCATATTCACAATGCCATTTAATTATTGCAAGGATGTTGTACACTAAATCCAGTATTCTTTTATTATAAGTAAACAATTGTATTATTATACCATCATGATTTTCCCCCAATTTTATTCTTTCAGCTTTTCCAACAAAATATCTGTTCCAAAACAAATTTTTTGATAAATATAGGAATAAATTCTGAGTAAACACCATTTTTCTTTTGTTGTCGTTGTTAATGGTAGACTGAGAGAAGAAAATGCAGCAGCATATAATATGAACTTAAGTGAAGTTATGAACTTACTAAGCCTGGATTTAAATAAATGGTATCACTTGTATTTCTAATGACAGCCACAATCCTCTTAGTTTGGGCTCAAGACCAGCAATAGTGAATAGAGGTATTTCGAAAGACATATAACAGCTCACTCATTATAATGTTACTAATTAGCATTATTGAAAACTTCTTAGATATCAAAATAAATAGTATATATGTATGGTGCTTGTTGGCGACATTGGCAGATTATTCACTCCACATCCTGGTTCCCGGGCAGTTTTGATCTCTCACAATAATAATCACGGGCACAGTGGCCCGTTACAAAGAAAATCAACAGATTTGGGTTCTAACCTGTAACACTATTAACATATTATATTGTTACAGGTTAGAACCCTATCCCTTGATTTTCTTTGTAACGACCCCTGTCATCATGGGCAGTAAATTTGAAACATACTACTTCCGGGTCAATCTATTTTTAAGGTGCAGTATATACTAGTACATAATGGGAGGTAACTCAAGTTGTGCTATTCAATTCAATTCATTAATGAAAAAATGGAAATAAATAGGTAAAAAGGCAATTATTTATTTTGCAGATGAATATTTATCGAATATTTAACATTCAGCAGCGTAAATATGCATTTATTTTATTAATATTTGTGGCAAGAGTGCAGAAAAGGACGACGTGCTTCGTGGGCAGATGGAAATCTGCCCACGAACTTTTATCTGCCCACGAAACCGTCTGAGGATGACAAAACTGCCCACGACCCACCTTAAATAATAGTATATATATATATACATATATATATATATATATATATATATATATATATATATATATATATATATATATATATATATATATATATATACATATACACATATATATATTCTCAAAATAGGTGATAGCTCCTTGATAGTTACTACTTCTCGTCATATTTCCATACGTCCGTAGGGAGCGATGGGTTCTGTTTCGTTTTTTTGGTCTTAAAATATATCCCTTTTTCCGATTCTTGCCTAACGCCTCGCGCAGATTTTGAGAAGCTTTATTTCTTATTTCTAAAGCTACCATTGCCACCGCCATTGATGGTCTTCGCGCAAATGGGGTCTGGGTCAGATCGATTTCGTGCGTTCCGTCTGGAAAACGCATTCCAAAAAGGGTCCCTCCTTCGTTTCTCTCCTTTTTGTTTTGATGTATTGTTCAGTTCAGACATTTCCCTTTTCCGAATATGTTGCGCCATGGTACTTGTTATCTGCTTACACTTCCATGAGTTGTAAAGGATTATCACAGTTTTCTCCTCATGTTATATGATTTTCTTTAAGGTTACTACATCCATTTGCTGAATAAATCACCGATTGTTTCTCTAGTATATTCTCTAGTCGGTAGTCTGCTTGGTATGTGACACTGCTTTATTTTTTTAACAAGTGGTTCTTCTCCACAACAGCTAGCCTTGTCAAGATCTAGTGTCAGAATATACTTGTTGGTTACAAACCTAAATCAATGATTCAGGTCAGGTGGAAAATAATTTAATTTGGGACAAGGTCAAGTTCATAATGCTACATCATATAATGAATAAATAATTCTAACAAGGAATACAAATTAAATATACATCACACCTCCCCTCATAAATAAAAAGAAAGAGTACGCAATAAAGATTTCTTTGAACTATTTTGCAAATGTACATGTGACAAAAATTTACATAAGATGAAATCTTATGAATGACACAAAGTATACATGAAACAATAAAATATTTCCATATTCGTTAAAGTGCATCTCTTATTTCATTGTACTTCCCTTGACTGACCTGATAATATCAATATTGTAGTCATGCAACATCAAACGACACCTTAATAATCTTTGAGTTTCATCTTACTACTGAAAGTAAGGAGACTGTGATCACTAATTACAATAATTGGAGAAGGTGCGAAACTGATATACACTTCAACGTGTTGCAAAGCTAGCATCAAAGCCAAATATTCTTTCTCAGTTGTAAAACCTTTCTCTGTCGCGTGTTTAATGTCTTAAAAAATAGCACACTGGATGATTTACATCATTTTTTCTTCTTGAATCAATACTGCACCAATCCCAAATCATTTTCATCAACAGACATTTTAAATGATTGGAGCTGTAAAAACTGGTGTGCTTTTTAGTATGGATTTTAACTTATCAAAAACCTTCTGACATTTTTCAGTCCAATGAATATTTGTTTTCTTACTCAATAACTTTGTAAGAGGTTCAGCAATGATGAAAACATTGGAGTAAAATTTTCTATAATATTTAGCCATAGCCAAATATCGCATCAGTTGCTTTTTATTGATAGCCACACTGAATTCAGAGAGACACTTAACCTTAGGATCTATAGATTTCACGTCTCCGTGTCCCGCGATATGTCCTAGAAATGTAACACAAGGAGAGCAAAACTCACTTTGGATAAATTAATTGCCAATTTACATCACTGTGTCTATGACAAAATTTCCGAATCGTCTACAAGTGATCTTTCCAGGTTTTGTTGCAGATGATATCATCAATTAAACATTTCAATTATCTAGACCAAATATAATTATATTCATTACAATTGTCTAGATGAAATGTAATCAAGTTCATTAAACGTTGAAAAGTACCGGGCGAACCTTTCATCCCAAACGGTATGACCTTATATTGACAAAATCCCAAACTGCATGACCTTATTTTGATAAAGTCCATGTGGAGTTACGAATGCCGACAGTTCTTTTGTCTTTTCCGTCAGTGAAATTTGCAGAATGATTTCAGGAGGTCCAATTGGTCACATACTTTGCATTTCCAATTTATCAATTGATTCATCGATTCTTGGCAATAGAAATGATTCTGTTTTAGTCACACTGTTCATCTTTCTATAAGCGGTGCACATGCGGAAAGTATTATCTGACTTCGATACAAAATGCATTGGGAACTCATGTCAAGTTTACTCGCTTCTATGAAATGGGTCTCCCGCAATTACTGAATTCCGTTTTTTCAAACATTACGTTTTGAGAGGGTTCATCCTATACGGATGCTGTTTCACATGTGTGGAATCTACAATTTCAACGTTATGTTAGCTGTTATTTGTTCGAGTTGGAATATCTAGAAACAAGTGCTCATATACAAGTAATGCCTGTTTTAGTACATTCTTTTCTTGCTGCTGTAGATGTGAAAATGTCAGGGCCAAATTATTCATAATTTCTGAAGATTGGCTATGTAAACGTCAATATAGTATCATTGCATTATATAGCTTAACTTCCCACATTGTGGGACAGGTACAACTACATTGATTGCATTATCTACATTGCTATATTTATCATCATACACCTTTAATATATTTATATGCCAAGTTGTTTTTTGTTTTCGCATACTTGGAGTAATAATGATACAATTTAAATCACATACCTTCTTTTCAACTGTGTAAGGACCATACTACTCAGCCTGAATAGGATTTTGAGGTATGGGCAAGAGAGCCAGAACTCTATCAGCAGGCTCAGCAAAACTCCTTTCCATTGTATTTTTGTAAATACCTTAATTACATTTTTGAACGAGTAGAGTACAAACTATACGGGTCTCTTTTAACAACTGCATTTGTTCACGCATAGTATGTGAACAAACTAGATCAAAATGAATAAATCCCAAACAATCTTGAACTGATTCTCTAGCAGCAAGCACTAGTAAATTAAGAACTTTATCCCAATCTTTTCAATGAAATCTTTCTAAAGCCCATTGGCTTTTATGGAGATAGGCAAAACGTTTGACTTGCTGAATGCTAATTCACTCATAACTGCTGGCATATTCCAGACATAATATCTTACCCATAATCAGATTGGACAGATTTGGCAGGCCACATTGTGAAAAACAAATGCCTCTGGGAATCTTGTAGACGCGCACATGATGGTCAACAAGGATTGGTTGACTAACTTGGTTTAAGGTAAGGAACCTATACAGACGAACATATTCTGATAAATGGTTTGACAATGCAGAAATAAGATGAAGAGAAGCCTTATATATATTCTGATTGTATTTTCCTGTCATTTTGACAAGTATGACAAGATCTGCTGTATTTACAAACATCACTTTTAATTTTTGGACAACATATATGATACAAGATCTTGGGATAAGCCTTATTGATCCCTGAATGAACAACTGGGCTAAACTAGGAATATCCTGTCTATACGATTTTGGAATTAACATTTGATAGCTCACTCACCACACTTCACCAGCAGTTATCTCAGAGGCTCCTCTTTGTGCTCATAAGGACCCAATTCTAAACAAAATAACAAACGGGTGCGTCTCCGGCTTCAATTTCGCTATTAACCTTCTGTAACAAACAGGAAATCTCAGGATCTTGTTTCTCTCAATAATGAATTTCGATTGTCACTTTTATTAGAATAAAGAGAATGAGTACTTAAAAGAGGATGACTGTGACCAATACCCTTTGGTTGATCCAAAAGAAGGGCAAAATTGATCTCGTCAAAAGCCTGACCAGCCAAAGTATTAATTTCCTGATCAACATCACTCTCGAGATCGTTCTTCTCCATAGCCCTAGTAACTGCGCAAGCTAGGTATAAATGAGGGATTTCATTTTCGAAAGAAGCAACGTCCTGATCCGAGCAATACAAGTGAATTAACCACAAACTTATCTCCAGTTAGGTCATTGCCTAGCAATAAATGAGGAACATTAAGAAAGCCGCACTCTACTCCCAGAACGAGAACACTCTCATTAGAAGTAGACTTTTAAGAAAAGGGCAAAGTACCTGATAACAGAAACTCTGAGAAACTCTTCTGTCCCTTAAAATGTTAATAGGGATAGGATTGGCAGAACCACCCAAGAGTGATAAAGAACCTTTAAACATGAATGGTTCATAATCCTGCATACTAAAATCAGACTGGGGTTTTTGGAACCAACAAACGTATTGTTTTCAATACATGACCATGACCTTGATTCTTAGAAAACATAGAATTTGGAATAGGTCTGTCTTGATTCTGTTGCTTATTTTACAATTTGCACAAGTGAGAAAAAAATGTGCCCTTTCGTATTGCAATTAGTACACTTAAAAAAAGGCAAGGACTTCTGAAAAGTCTTATCAGAAACTTGATTTCTAAAACTTGTGCCAGACTGAGATTTGTATTAGACTGAAATAGTTTTTTCCTATTAGACTTATTGACAAAAGAACCTTTATCAGCTAATGAATAATAGTCAACTGTATGATGATTATTTTCTAACGTTTCTACTTTATGCTCATCACGTGAAGTCTAATGTCACTATGAGCGCAATTCTTGAACTCTTCAACTAATATGAGTTGTCTGAGATTTTCGTAATCTTTATAAACTTCATTGGCTAAACATCTCATATCAAATAACTGCTCTTTTGATCTTGCCAATTCACCATGATTTTGTCCAGGCTCTTTGTTATAGTTACTGAAAATTTGCCTTTAAGCCTCGGGTACTCACTCATAACCCTTCAAGATGCATCCCTTAACCAGAACATAGTCAGCACTTTGCAGTACTGACAGGGACTCGTAGATGTCTCGAGCTTAGCCATAAAGTCCATTTTGTAATAATAGAACCCAATGCTCTTTTGGCCAATTCGAATTTTCAGCATTTTTTCAAAATGAGGAAAATATGTATCTACTTCTTTTTCTCTTCAATAGGGTACTAACTTGATATTCTTAGTAACACCAACACTTGAATTTGTGTGTAAAGTGTAGAATCGCTTTTCACCTACCAGCTCTAATTCGTTTAATCTAAATTGATATTCCCTTTGTTCCTTTTCTCTTTCTCTCTGCATTTGCATTTTCATTTGTCTCTCTCTCTTTCCTCTTTCTCCAATTGCATTTGCATTGTTTCTCCTCTTTCTGTAACTGCATTTGTCTCTCTCTCATCTTTCTCCAAATGCATTTTCCTCTCTCTTTATAATTTCTCCAATTCCACTTCCTTTTATTCTTTCTGTAGCTGCATTTTTAATTCTTCCTGTAACTGCATTTGTCTCTCTCTCTCTTTCTCCCTTTTCTCCAATTCTATTTTCCTCTCTCTTTCCTCTTTATCTAATTGCTTTTGCATTTAGTTCTCTTCTTTCTCTTTCTGAAGTTAAACCTTTTTAAACTCTATTTCCATCTTCTATTTTAATTTTAATTACTTTAATTTTATGCTAGAGTCTGATACAGACTTACAAATCAAATCCAAAGCACTTTTTATCAAGAACCGTCTTTAAAATCAAATATTGGATCAGAATAGTTTTTGTTCCTCGCTTCGTTAAAGAATCATTTGCCTGAGAAAGATCATATTTTCTGGCAAGCTGAAGCAATTCATCCTCTTTTCAAGGAGTCTAACTGTTCCAGGGTAGGATTTGAAATAACGGTCTCCACTTTAGATGACATTGTAAAAAGCTTGTTGGCTTCACTAAAGATTTCTACAATGTGACATAATAGCTAGGATTTAGACAATTCTAGAAAAAGACCAATTTAAATTTCAAAAACATAGCTTCTCTGAAATAATTTAGAGAAATTCATATCCTAAGGAACAGCAACCTTTTTTCTGTTACGAGTCTATACACACACACATGCATAATATATATATATATATATATATATATATATATATATATATATATATATATATATATATATATATATATATATATATATATATATATATATATATATACATCTGAAATATATTCCTGAAATCTTATTATGTTTTCATCTGATTCATAGCCATGTTCTCCCAAAACAAATTTTTCAAACAAGTTTGTAACAATGTCATGTACCATGGAAACAGCCTATATCATAGCTGGTCCATTTTGAACCTCAGCTCGTTAAATGCACTTCACATAAGATTTTATAGTCAAAGTATATCTTGTTAGTTAGTCTGCTATTAAAGGGTTGCTAACTTGCAGAAAGAAATAAGCCCATCCCATTATTCTATTACTTCTCGTAACTGAGTAAATTTCGTCAGCGACAGTACAGTTGGTATTCAATTGTACAAACTCTGCTATTATAATGGCGTTTATAAGCCTTTTAGTCATAGTCAGGTAAGGGTTCTTCAAACCCCGCATGTTCTCTTTTATGTTCTTCAGATCCATAATCAGTAAAATATGTTTATTTTTCCTTTGACGTATGTCAAGTCATCATTTTGTAAAATATTAAGGTGACAAGAGACCATGCTAAATAGCTGTTGTTGGCAGATTCAAGAGCAAGTTCATCAGGTAACAGTATCAATCATGCAGTCAGCAGTTTCCCTAACTGAATGTAAAAGTAAAACCTACATGTCAGTTTTATTAACTCGGACACACTTTGATCTGTTAATGCGAAAAGATCGTGATGCCTTTCATGAACTGATTTGACAGAATTTCATGTCAAGCAATGAATCATCATTGTAATCTTTGATATTTATGTGTGAAACATTTTTAATGTCTTGTATGGGAACCAGTTGTATTCTATGTAGCATTTAAAAAAAATCTCTTTCAACATTTGTTTAAATTCTCTGTTAATATGAGCGTTAAACAGAGTTGTAGTTCAGGACAAGTTACACTGTATGTCGTAGTGTTGAGATAAACCAAACGTCAAACCTGAATTAAACATTTATTTTCTGTTCATGTGTTTCGGAGATAACTTCGTTGTGGTTCCGTTATGGTCTTTTTTCATGAAAGTGGGGCTCAGTAACTGGTGTTCTAAGTTTGTTATTTAAATTCGAGATTATTGAATCTGAATGTATAAGGGATTTTATTCGGACATGACCATAATCCTTTTAACTCGAATATCTAAATGAGAAAGGACTTAATTTGCAGTGATGGACTTAGAATTATGCTTTTGGAGTAACAAATGCAACTCTTTTAAATGAAGGGTAGAAATATGTACATGGACCAGTTTTGAATAACTTTTTTTATTTGGAGACAGTGACTGGTATTTTCTTTAGTATAAAACAATCAGTGTTGGTTATTGTCTGCAAAATCTTATTTATCATGGGGATAGAGAGGCTTAAGGTATTTGGCGGACAAAATATCTTTTCAGTACTCTTCGGACAAATGATCAAACTCGTAGTTATACCGTTAGCAGGACGTAAATAGAGTTAACTAAATAATGTGTATTCATCATCATGCAGCCGATCAAATAAAATTACTTACCATAGAGAGAATCCTCTCCCGTTCTTGTAAACATACCAGCAAAAATTAAGACAGAGAAAATAAAGATGAGAATACCGGCGAGTGCAACTTTTCTGTATGAAGAACTGTCATCTCTCCTTCCTTTATCCTCTTTTTTAATAATTGTTGTGCCATTTTGCTGAGTTTCCAAATCATTTGATATTAATTGGAGTTGATGACTGCCACTCTCGCCACATTTTGTATTACGTTTTTCACACTCAACTGTTTTAACCTGATTGAAATCTTCTGGATTCAAATGAAATGGTTTCCCCATCTGAATATCATGTAAAACCAGTAACAATGACGATGAGTTTATTTCTCGAGAGATTTCATCTGCAGAGATAAATTTGTTTAGCATGTCAAATACACGATGTTTGACATTTTCAGATATTTTTAAAGATGGATTATGCCCTGTGTATTTATTTCTGGCTTCTTTAATTTCTTTGACCTGTTCTAGTACTCTCCCGGGTAGTCGAAATTCCTTACAGCTCTTGATTATTTCCAGGTAAGTTGGCAAATCGTTTAATGTTTCTTCCTTCCAATACTCACCATGCTGCGGGCCAAAAACTCTTCCAAGTTCTCTATAATTTTTTGGCCATTCCCATGAACTCATTTTATCCCAGCAAACCGGCCTCCGTCTTGGTCGAATGTATTTTGATTAGGTTTTTCTTCCATTCTTGACATGCAACACACCAGCTGAAAATAATAAAATGGTGTTTATTTTGGGGGGTTTATTATTCCCTTATATAAGTAGCACTGAGTCAGTGAACCATCCCATTCACTACTTCACAATTCATTATAAGTGCACATTACTCTATAGGGAATATAGGTTAACACAAATACATTGTATAATATTTTAATTCAAAACCTAAAATTTAATAATGGCTACTTGGGGGGGGGGGCAAAAGAAGAAAGAAGTAGTAGTAAAGAAGTGACATGTTTGCCTCATTAGATACTGTATGGGCAACCGGATACCAGTTCTCGTCTCTAACCCCCCATGACAAGCTATCCCCCTCGCGGCCCATAGCATTTTGGTTACGTTTTTGCCAAGGGGTTGCTGGAAGTGTAAACACACACAAGTGACGCGAGTAATTGAATCATTAGGGTTATATTCTCGTACGGCTGTCTGTGTCTCCATAGGGTACCAAGTAAGACCAATCAGCACTTTCGTACGATTCTGCTGCTAGTCTGCAGCGATTTTGGTAAGAAAAATCTCTGCAGAGAGACTGGAAAGTGTTATCCTAGCGATAGATATACACGCTCCAAGAAGATTAATTTTATTTGACTTTCCATTTGTAAATCAGCGTTGTTTCCTATTTGTGTTCGCAACTCTCTACGATTTCCCATTTCCGCCTGCACAATCTCAAACTTGGCCACACTGATTATTTTATACTCGACTGCTACCGAGTAAAATTTACTGATCGTATTGAGGCTGCTCTTGGTGGCCACTAGCAGTTCTAAATAGACGATTACTCGGTATTGCAGTCACATCGAAATTAACTTGCTCGGGCCACTCAGAAACAATGGTTACTATCGATATAGCTCCGACAGCAATACCGACTGGTGAATGTACAATGGTGGATGTTTTTGTGATTCCAGTCACACAAAGACTTACAGATGCTGCCTCAGCATCTACGACCAGAAACATGCATTGCAGACACATGCATT
This sequence comes from Sinohyriopsis cumingii, assembly GCA_028554795.2. NCBI lineage: Eukaryota > Metazoa > Mollusca > Bivalvia > Unionida > Unionidae > Sinohyriopsis > Sinohyriopsis cumingii. Next base: position 113,430,415 of record CM068834.1, on the reverse strand, counting down.
TGTATTTTACGATCAACGCGGTTCTCTTGGAAATTTCATCCCGCAGCTGTTGTTCCACTTCGATTATTTTTAGGACGATACGGTTTAGAGTCTATCATAGTTCTTCTATCAATAATACAATCGCATATTTTAATTGCATGACAGGTAGACCTTGCCCGGTCTCAACATTACGCACAGGGGCTATACGCACTCGCACTTCTGGCCAAGTATTCCTCTTGACTAACACAATTGTTATATAGTTATAAAAAAATCTCTACCTCGGAAATACTTAAGTCTTTGGCGATGGTGCGTTCTGGCGTTTTATCACCCCTCTCATACAAAAACATGACCATTACGCCGGAGGCTTTCACATCAAACGATCGTCTTTGCCCAATAAGTGTGACCCGTACAAGTGTGTCTTTAGTGAATAACTCTAGAGACCTTTCGTTTCTCTGTTGAATCAATGTTGGTTTAAAATGTTCGATGGTGAACGTAACCGGGTGGGGACGTCAGTTAATGTTATTTCAACATAGCAAAAACAATCCCGGAGTGCATTTGCATCTGGTGAAGAAGTCAACGCTTCGGCGTTTCCACGCATACGTGCGATGATTCCAAGCTGGCCTCGTGTAAGTTGTAGCACATCAGGGTGATTTCAAATAATAATTTCTACTTGACCCTTACTAAATTTATATAACAGTTTATACGCGGGATTGGTGATACCACTCTAACTCAGATATTCCTCGAGAAGTGACGCAAATTTGTTATCGATGTTAACATCCACTGCCAGCAGATCCAAAAAGCCTCTATAAATTCCGCAACCACATCACCGCGATCTGAATCCATTACATAAACATAAGGGTAAAAATCTAATCTTAACGCCAAAGACTTTTAAGTACCAGGCAGGCTAAATGATGAGTGCTTCAAACTGAATTTCATCTCCAGTGACCAACGATATTGGTAATGTAACAGTGTAAAATTCCATTTCAGTACTGTCCGGCCTTGTAACTGGTGATATTATTGGCACAAAATCAGTACTAGTATCCCATATATCAGGTATCAACATTCCCTTTCGACCCAACTTAACTTTAGATCTGGTTATGATACAAACGTACCATCCAGACTTGCGCACCTTTAAGATGTGGCGTTTAGTTCCATCAAAACCATTTCAACATTAGGAGAAAATAAGCCTATAATTTGCCAAGGATGAGCTAGCGTGTTCTTCTCCTTCTTTAAATAATATTCCGTAATTTTAAAACTCATAACCCTACTGCACATGGCTGTTCAGGCATGTGAGCGATTTCATCTGTTACGTATTGCCTTACTGCAATATTAACTATATCAACATAGCTTTTGGTAATCGCAACCGACACCCCGCTGTCTAATCCCACCCTTGTCAATGAGTTAAATCAGATTTTTTTTACTACAAACTCGTCTTTCAACTTGACAATGATATTTTGCATGTCCACGTTTGACGTTTCCAGTTTAACAGATTTATCCTCAAAAATCAAAACTTCACCTGGATCGACGCCAACAACAACACAACTGGTAATCTCGCTCAAATCCGCTTTGGTGACAGATCGACTCAGATCAACATCAGTATCGTGTCGTCGAGCAGAGTAATGACCACATATCTTGATAGTAATGGTTCAATAATAATATCACATGTACTTTAATGTGAGATCAAGAAATGTTTTCTGGTTGGTAAGCGCTGCAGTGCACGCAACGCTTCCATGACAAGATGACCGGATATGGGCCATCCAACCGTGTTTGTACTGGCCAAATCGAATGAAACAATGGAAGACAACTCTGTTATCTACCTCCACCAGTACCCCGTGATAAATAATTAACCACTTCGACTGGCGTTGAAAGTCCATACGAGTCAAAATACAAACTATGTTGAGGTGTCACCACGTATGTGACCCAGTAAGTGCAAGAGCCTGTGGATGAATCCAGACTGACAATGCCCGTTTCGCGTGTACGTGGGACCATCTCTACAAGTTCATGTTGCATAAAAACACCATGAAAATGTTTGATCGATTGTGCCATCGCTAGTAAATTAAGACTGTTCAATTGACGTATGATCTTCTGCGACCGGGCAATCGAAGACCTCAGCCCGATGCTATTTGACGACTCGTGCCTGCAATCAAAGACCTCTTCCTTTTCTTATGCGACCGACAACAGCCTTTTCCAACACATTCCAGAAGCAGTTCCGACAGCCCCTAACGCTTCAGGTTGTGAATGTGCTGGAGCTGCTGCTGCCAATAATATTATAATCGCTGCAATGATTTGAAATATCTCAACAGTCATTTGCATTTGCGCTACCTCTGACTTGGGTAATTTGAATGTTACTTAAGTACTTTTTTGTTTGGCAGCATTACGCTGAGATAGTTGTGTTTGGGTCAACTACACCGGGACATTTCCAATAAATTTTCTTGCAGGCAGTTTCAGTGTGAACCCAAAATTGTTTTTGGTTACGTGTTTACTTTTTCCCAGATGACTTTGAGTAAAGCCGACCTTCACTTCGTGGTAGTACATTATTATTCAAATATGAAACAGGTTCATTTGTGAATTTGAGAAAATTATACGCATTTTTCAGAGATGCATTGATCACCATCGGTCACCACCGTCCTCCAACAACAGCGTCTTGTCAGAAAGTATCACAGCACAGCATTTGTAATTAGTACCACCAGCATCACCGACATACATGAAAATACATGTCGACGACGGACTGCCTGAAAAACTCATGATGCTCCAATGAAAAGCAATAAATCTGCTACGACGTACAAAAGTCTTGCTGGGAAAATTGCAGGCCCGTGCCAACGTTTTAGTGCCCGTCCATGTACGACCAAAGATTGTGATATGCCCGTGAAATGTGATTGGCTTCTGTGTAGTCAAGACAAATTTCTTCCACAGGTTACTTGTTACCGTTTAACCACAGAGACCCAAGTCACTTCTAAATTGTCAAATATCGTTTTACTCTGTCCCTGGTAATTTTTAAGCGTTGGTGTTGAAACGTAAAGAACACATGTTTTCTTACAGTAAGAGCATGCTGGGTACTTATTTGCCAAGTAAGCTGCCCAACAATACCAGTGGGCGGTTGTTTCTCTATGGTATGTGCGTGAAACGACTGTGTTGATGATGTTCCCCATTGCATAAACGATAACAAGCGTGATTCTGAGCTCAGTGAAGGGGATAACACGGACATTCACTAAGTCAGTGCATCAAACACAACTGTATCGGCGGGAGTACATGCACCGCGCCAAATGGCATCGTTGGAATTGTTTTTAAGAAACATGGTGACCGTGTGTTTACCTCCAAATATCACCTTGCGAACATGTGTGCAAAACCCAAAGATATGACAGAGGGAAATGGCGCTCGAACATCTCAATGAAGCGCCAGTGAATTGTTATTGACGCTGTGTATATCCAAGTTTAAACTCAGGATTAGGAAACGCTAAATTTTCTTTAGCTGCAACAGCACCACGATCAGCAGTTTGAGGCCATCTGATTATAATTGGTCTATGATCTGCACGATCAGCAACATCACGGGTGCACAACCATTTTAGATTGCTTTTTCTAAGACCACTCGAGGGCCACAAACACTAATTTCTTTAATATAATTACTGTTCACGGACCAGATTTCTGTGTTGTTTTAATTTGTCCTGAGGGCCGGACAGAACACGTTCGCGGCCCAGATCCGGCCTGAGTTGTGCACCCCTGACCTACATCTTTGACAAATATCATGGTTGGACCAGCGGTTCTAGTGTAATTATATCAGGCGAGTCTGAAAATCATAGTGGCCACTTCAATGGTTTCATTTCCATCGATGGAATGACATCTACTGTTCAACTAGGCCATGATGCCATTGTTAACAATTCCCACCTGGGGATTGGCATCATAATTACCAATGTTCTCGCTCACCAGTCTTCCCTCAGCTTCCACAAATGTTTTACAGGAAACGACAAATTTATAGCGTGGCCCACCAGCCAATAAATCGTGATTCAAGCGAACATGTCACGAAATTCATCCCATTGTGGTCGGCGGCACAACAAGTCCAATTAATGTTTCCAAAAGCATGCCCGTCAAAACCACGAAATATTATCACATGTTACAGTTGTCACGGTTCACTTTGGGAACAAGCGCTGTGTCAAATAAATCACGTCCCCGTTTTGCATGGGCCTCAAGAAAATATGTTTGTGGAATTGACTTAATTCTTGAGCATCACCTGGTCGTACACCGCCAGATTGTTTTTATTAGCATCCAAATCGTCAATGGCATGGGCGTCGTAAAAGATAGAAAAGAAATAGGTGGAAGCATTATTTTTGTTTCCTAACGCAGTTTGAACATCTTTGTGCACATTATAACACGGTTGATCATCAGCCACCGGTGCAATCACGTACAAACTGTCTCAGGTTAACCATCGTAAACCAAGTTCAACAACATTTGTGTTTTACCAGATCCAGCAGGGATAATTTATGAGTGCCCGAGCTGAGTTTGGAGACACGGTTTCATCGCCATTCTTGGTGGTTTAGGCCTTTCTTGTGCCGAGCAATCGATGACGCTGAAAGCATATTCGAATTGTCTTGTGCGTGATGTCATAAAAAAATTGACGGTCGTTATAATGCAATCATGTCTTCATATTGCGATGTCACGGGAAAACACGTACCAGAATCCAACTCAAGTTCAGACACATGATGGATTAACAGCTGTTACCGGGACGTATGTTCGATATGGAGTGGAGCAAAGAAATTCACGTTTGTAGGGTCCAGTTTAGAAAAGGTCACTGGCGGGGCTGATATCGTGGCTGCATGAGCAATGTTACCAGAAGCAAAATGAAGAAAATATCCGGGCGAAAAAAAGATTTATAGATATAATTACTGTGGATATGGTACGCCTCTTCATATGCGACTCGATTCTCACAATAATCAGCCAAAGTCCGGCGAAGCACCTATCAATCGCGTGGATTCGGCGTGTTACCAATATGACCTTCCTTAAAAAGCATCCAATGATTTCCGTGGGAGTCAGCGCGCCGACGTGGATCTCATCCATGACTTGAATGCAATTAAACCAACATTGGGAGAACGAAATGCACGTATGGTCGTCAATGGCGGCATGAAAACCAAGATTGTATTGAGTGGTAGACAGAATCTACTCCGAGGCATACAAAAGTAAACCGGTATAAACAATGGACACAAAGAGACACACATTATCCAAAATATAATACAGTACCCGTGGGTACTGGTGAGGTGAAACCGCTGTGGAGCAGTTAGCTACTGCAGACAAGGTCATTCATGGAATTGCTCGAGCGTGGTTGGCCAAACAAGCCATGTGGCAAATTTATTTACCCGTACCATAAAAGATTTCGCTCTGCTGATTTGATGTCCAAGCACCGATTGAAGTCAATCAAACTAATTTGTTACTTCTTCCACAAGATAATTTTCGATGTGTTCAGCATATACAAAGATGCGAAGCCGTTGAGGTACAAACATTGTGTCAATGTCGCAAATGAACTCAAGCACTCACATGGCCACGTTTGTTACAAGTGGATCCTGGTAAAGAATTTCTGTGATCTGTGGTTAAATTTTTAACCAAATACGGTGTGCGAGTACGTGTCGGGCATGTCAGTATGCATCATGATCAAGCTATAGCGGAACGATTAAACCGTACACTTGCGATACGGTTATATGGCCATCAGTACACACAGGAAATACGTATGAAGTCAGAACGGTCCCAGGAATGGGTAGCACGACTTCCATGAGTCATGGAAGCTTTAAACAATGAAGTTATACGCACGACGAGATTACAACCAGCCAATGTGATTCGACAAAAGACCGTCACGGTTACTCAGAAAGCGCTTTTACAGCCGGCACCATTACAACCGCTCGGAGACAAGTTTGTTCGGTATTTGTATGCACCTGGAAAGTTGGAACGTGGATAACAACGTCCTGCCACTGATCCCGTATGGTCTGTCGAGGTGGAACGGAATGATACTCCCAGTCAACTAGCTCTTTACCGATTGGGGTCATCATCGCCCGGTAGGCCTCGTCCTCTTAGCCAAGGATTTGTGCGAGAAAAATGACACCAGGATTTATGTTGCCACATCATTAACCAGTATCGGTTGCAATAATGCGATTGCCAAACACGTGAGTAGTGATGCCATCGGAGAGTATCCATCGTTTGGTATCCATCATTTGGTATCCATCAGGAACAAACTTGCCTTGTGCACCGGTATACACATATGCGATGGTTCTTCGATCGGATCATATTGCTGTGTGTGCGAACGCAAGAGGTCTAGATGACTTTCCAGGTGCAGTTTGTGTTTGAGATCTTTCTGTACAATCACTCGTGAAACACCTTTGGTCTTTATGGTGTTTTTAGGTCCAATCAAAATTGGGTATATTTCTGCTTTAGTCCCACATACGCTTCGATCGGTTTGCCCTAGCATTCGTCTTTAAACTTGCCAACCATCTTTTCGTTTTTGTTGGAGTACAGCGGATGTTCTTTCGGATACTCGCTGATATCAAATTCTTTGGTCAAACTTGGCTGTGCCATGTCCGCGTACACATCGTCGGTGGCGATATACAGCAGCAACTAGTCAGTGTCGGTGTACACCATCTTCACCCGATCCTGATAAAACGGTTTAATCTTATCAAAGTTAAACTCATATATGAGCAGCTTCGACAAGTCCAGCACGAATGATCCCACATAGATTGGTTTCGTCAGTGTGAGTTTTGATTTATTTTACTGTGAACGGCAAGAAGTCCTCCATCAAAGATTATTCTGGACTCGAAAGCTGGGACCGCAATGAGCCTTCGAAGTCTATCCTCTACGCAGATTCTTTGACACAGATTTTACATGGTTTTCCCAAACACGGAATTTAAGCATTTGATGGATCTTGGTGACACGCAATCCCAGTCCCAAGTGCAACTGCATATTTCGTACATGGTTATGTTTGGTCCTGAGACTCGGAACGAATGTGGAACATTTGGTGTACTTGCTGACGGACTCGGTCACGATCGAGCAGAGATACGAGACAACCACGATTCGGGCATCGACAGAGCTTTTGGGGTCAGCGGATAATCGTTGTGGTCCACGTGCAAATGCTTAGGATATTCTAGGTCGACTTCAAAGAAGCATCCGTGTCACTGTGGATGTTGTGATCATGCAGATCCTTGGAAAGATCAATGTGCCCAGGATCGATCCAATGTAATCCACCTACTGTCAACGGTTGCATCATGGTCCGATAATAAAAATTATTGGTATCGAGACACATGATGTAACGATTGGGTTCAGCGGGGTTATACCCGGATACTTTGGGGTTGTTCGCACAAGCGTATCTGTGACTGGACATAGATATTCCACCACGAAGCTCGATAAACAGATGCTGGTCAATGTCTCTGAGCAATTACAGCTTGATGTTGATATTTGACAGCAGTGCATCCCAGCCTGTACACGCTGCGCAAAAGTAATGGGCGGGATCGAGCTTGTATACGTGCATCATGGCGTCACGAAATTCCTCAAACACGTCGGCTAGCTACAACTCGTCCGTATGCAGATACAGATCGTGATAGTCACCAAGGTTTTGGCTCTGGAACGCAGACCAAACGTTCTTCGCAAGTTCGTATTCGGCGGCATAAATTGCTTTACGGGCCAACGATGAATAGAATGCATCGATTGGTGTCATCTGAGTTTCGGCAAATATACTTCAGTCGTTCATGTACTCGCACAAATACGTCCTTTTTCTCACGATCATGTCCGTATTGGTGGAACAGTATCGACGAGTGACTTTGACGTTCTACACCGTCAGATTGCTCGCTAACTTCTCCAGGGACAAGTTCCTAAAATGGATTGAATCGATGAACTTCAATTGTCCAAGTCGAAATATTCATCTATTTTTCCATGTTGTTCGGTATCATATCACGCTAATCGGTGAGTCAGATGCCGTGGCTATTGCTTGTATGATCAAGTGGCCGTCGTACCCACGCAGATTATAAAGCACTACGGGGATTCTGGTTTTGCTGTGATATATTCTCAGCTACAGATTACGCGCGTTGTATGCGGCACCTCTGTACGCTCCAGTGATGTTCCAGTGATCAGAACTTTGGAACGACGACTTTGACCTTCATCACAGGACGGGCTTTGTTTTTGGGAAGTGAAAGCTTTTTCACAATTCCTGTGGTGTGTGGCTGCAGTAAACGCACTAATGTTATTACCAGTCATAATAAGGCGTTGTGGCGAATCGAATTGCTGTCGAATCCATTTCTCTGTGGCTTCGTTCGCGAGAAGGAACTCCTCTGCTGTGTCTAGAGAACCCTCAGCACGATAACTGACTGGAGGCTCTGTTTTACCATCACATCGAAACACAACATAACAAAACCCACATGGAATTTGTTCAGCGACTTGTACTGTCTGGTCGATATCAGGCGCATTTGTGTCTTTCTTGGCAGCGTGTACGAAAGAAGAACCAGACGCATTCGCATCTGTAACAACTGAGCCTTCTACTGCAACATTAAGGCATTTTCATATCTCGTTGCACTGCAGTAAATTTGACAATGTTTTTTACCAGACTCGGGAACGATTGTGCGCTGTAGTTTTTCACTGAAACCGCCCTAGTAAAAGTCGTGACTAACGAGCAGTTCTTGAGTGTTAAATACATGCATGCAACGTCTGCATGGATATTTTTATGCGCGTACTTGCTGTGCCGGTTAAGCAGCTGATCCTGCATTGGTGTATCTTTCCAGACTTTCAAGAATCTTTTCGATTCCTCTGCTAAATTCATCGTTGCTGACGCCGCTGTCTTAGCGTTTCAGGATCTAGAGAATGCCACAGTGAATCCACGTAGTAGTAGGTTTGAATCCGTCCTTGTCATGACTAAGCGGAATAAACAAATGAGCGCTGAAGACAATGCCTGCTTTGACCAGCGTAATGTTGATTATAAAATCTTTCAAGTCTTCATACAGCTCATCATCGTTAATTTCATTCGTATATAGAAAGTTGTTATATTCCGCTAATCCTTGTTTTTGAATTAAGGCATCTTTTCTTTTATTTCTAGCAAACGCCGTTTGTGTGCAATGCAAGATTAGGTGTCTTTTAATCTAAATTTTGACCGCAGAGATGAAACGGAGGGATTAGGTGTATAATATGTCTATGAAAAGCTTCCTCTCCGGTCATCCATGCGTCATGCAAAAATAAAAACATAATTGTTTGGTTAGAAGGAGATTTAATTTTCTCCCATTTCTTCCATATTTTCTTCCAATTTAACATTGGATTCCTTATTTCTACTGGCATTTTTATATGTTTCAGCAAATGTTCATTAAGTTTTTTATAGGTTTTATAATATTGGTCTTTTCCCCAATATTCTTTTAAATCGCTGCACTTATATATCATTTCACTCACCCGTTTACATTTGCGGGGAGCTACCAGACACTTAGTAAATTTGTTATTCTTATAAATGTGATCATACTGTTTGCATAGATATCCATAGAAATATACATATATTGCTTCCCATGGATATTAGTAATAGTCTTTTTATATTAATGATATTTGCTTTCTATTTATTGCCTAAATGGGGGAGACCAAATCCTCCCTCGTTTTTAGCTTTGTAGAGGAATTTTTTTGAAGGTAGTACATATTTCTAGTCCATATGGAGTGGATGATTTTGTCTTCTATAACATTTAACATACTATCAGTCACTTCTGTATCTGACTATATATGTAGGTCTTTGAGACTTGTATTCGTTCCATTATATTCAATGGAACGTACAACCATTTTTCAATGTTATCTTCCACTTTATTTAAAATATGTTTAAAGTTAAGGTCTATGGCGTCCGTCCCATAGAAGACTCCTAGTGCCTTAACATGCTCTTTAATTAGGTGTGGGTGCTATCCAGGATGATTGCCAATTCCCAATTAACAATATTTATGTTTTATTATGATTAAGTCAGAGCCTAAGGCTCTACCAAAATCAGAATATTCCTTATTTAGGTGATTAAAAGAGTATCCATTTCGAATGAAATTTGTACAATCATCCGCATGAAGAAGGGTTGTAAATTCTCTCTCCATGTTGGAAATTCTTATACCTTCTATATTTTTATTTGTTGATATGTTTTTATTTAATGCTTAAATTGCCAGTACATATAGGAACATGGACAGGGGGCATCCCTGCCTCACTGATCTTTCTACTGGTATGTCTCCCGTCAATGCCCCATTAACTACTACTTTAGATGAAATTCGATTGTACATGGCTTGGATCCAGCCGATACAGTTATCGCAAAATCCACATTTAGTTAAAACTAAAAAAATAAAACCATGCTCTATTCGATCAAAGGCTTTCTCCTGTTCGAAGAACAGCATGGCTCACCTGTCATCCCTCTGCTTCAGCAAATCAATGATGGAGCCAATGGAGAGAGTGTTATTTAAAATATTTCTTCCTAGACCACCACAACTTTGGTTTGGGTCTACTAATATTTTTATACATGAAGTTAATTTTGTGTTAAAATCTTACTCAATAATTTGTATTATGTGTTAAGTAGGGTGATAGGGCGCCAGTTTCCAATGGTCTCGCTCTCGCCTTTCCCTTTATAAATAAGGGTAATAATCACCTTTTTCGTAGAGTTGGTCATTTCTCTTTTAAAGTAAATATTATTATACAAAAGTTCCACTATTGGACTTGTTCCTGGAACGTCATGTAAAAATCGGATGTAGGACCATCAGATCCCGGCGCTTTACATTTTGTTAAGGGATTTTTTGCGTCACGGACTTCATCTACAGTGAAGAATCTGTCACACATTATTCTTACTTCATCTGTTATTCTATTTAACATTGTATTGTTGATGTAATGATCCATTATATTAAGATCAATTTGTTGAGAGGTATACAATTTTCTGTAGTAGTTTTGTCCTTCATTTAGTATTTCTTTTTTATTAAATACAATTTTATTGTTTATTTTGAGTTTGTCCATCTTTATGTTCTTCCCTTTTCTAATTCAAGCCTTCTACAAATACCTCTTCCTTCTGTATATATGTCACTAAATTCTCCAGCTCTAGTTTCTTCTCTTATGTTTCTTTGTATTTTGTCATATTCTTCTTCTTTGTTTTTATCCTCTTTAGTTTTGACCTCTTTTTTCTGTACTTCCTTGTATTTATTAAGAATCCATTCCCTGTGTATTGTATTAATTGTACTATAGTCTTTCGACATATTTTTGATTAAATCTTTTAGTTTTTCCCTGTCACGAAGAATGTCTGGTTGCTCGTTTTGTGTAAATTCATTTAGGTAGTGTTGAACGGAGCTCATATAATCACTATCGCGCAGGTTTGCACCGTTCAGCTTCCATATACCTTGACCCCATTTATTCAGGATTTTAGCACGTAGATTGATTTCAACTGGTTTATGATCAGAGATGTGCTCAGACAGAATTGCAAATGTATCGACATTTGCCCAACACATTTCTGATATATAAAATGTATCGATCCTACTCCCTTTTGTTTGCGAATACATATGTGTGCATTCAATTTTGTATATATATAAAACTCTAAATATACGCAATAAATTATTTGTATATTTATAGGTTTTAATATATGGGGTTGTAGCCGAATCTGCATATGGCATTCCTCCATTTCTGTCCAGATCGGTGTCAACCCAATTAAAGTCTCCGCCTATAAGGCAGTTTTATAGTACGTACTTTTGTATATGTAAAGTTAAGAAAGTTATAGAACTAGTTTTTTATATTCATACTTTTTGGAACATAGACATTTATTATGTTCCAAATTTGTATTTTTACATGTAAATAACGAACTTTTAGTTCAGAAGGCGTTGGTTCTATTTCTTGGTCTAATCCCTTGGCATTTCGTCTAATTATTGAAACTACCCCAGATTTAATCTCTGAACTATGCTCATTTACAAAAACTAAAGCGTTTAACTTCTCTTCTAGTTTTTGTACTGTTGCTTTAGACGTATTGCGGGTTTCTTGTACAAGTATGATATCGTAATTTTGGGATGGACGTATTAGTTCGTTTGTTTTCTCGTTGATACCGTTAATATTAACGGCATTGATTTTGAGGTTTAATCCCTCCATTTATTGTTCATTTTAGGTTGTTAATGTTCATAGTTCATTCCTGGTTATATTTAACCCTAGCAGACGGAGCTCGTTAGCCTTTTCAGGCAGTTCATCAAGGAGAAGGAAACTCTGATTCCAAACCCACCAAGTCCCATCCACTGGATGATGGCTCTGGTGCCTTGTGGATATCTTCGGGAGAAGGAAAGGCTACGGGAGTAAACCCAGACAGAAAATCTGGAGTGGAGCCCCTAAGGCAGCTGGGTGTCAACTACGACGTCCTTCCGGCAGCTCCTGCATCCGAACTGGTGCCTAATGTCATGCTCAGCATTCCTTTGGACCCCATCAGCAAGGACGAGAGGGGAATCCTGACGTCTGGTCAGCCCAGGATTCATCTCATCGCTGACACCAGCTCGACATGGTCATCACAAGGCGCTCTGCCCTTAACAGCGTCCTCTCCATCAGAACCTACCACAGTGCAGACTGCGACTCCGACCACACCCTCGTTAGGAGCAGGGTGCGCCTACAGCCACACACACTACACCGCTCAAAAATAAAAGGACTCCCTCGCATAAACACTGCGCAGATGTCGGTCCCCTCCAAGGTGAAGGAGTATGCGTCCGCCTTTGGCCAGGCTCTCCATGACCTGCCAGAGCACGAGGAGACAGCCAAGTGGAACGCCATGAAGGGTGCCATCTACAGCACAGCTATGTCCACGTTTGGCAAGAAGAAACAGCGAAGCCAGGACTGGTTCAACGCACACCTATCAAGGATGGAACCAATAATGGAGGACAAACAAAAAGCCTTCATAGCTTACAAAAAATGCCCTAATGAACGGACACTTGATGCTTTCAGAGGTACCCGAAGCAACACCCAACGCATCGCCAGAGAGTGCGCGAACGAGTACTGGCAACAACTGTGTGAAGGAATCCAGCGCAATGCCGAGTCCGGACACATCCAAGGTTCGTACAGTGGCATCAAGAAGGCTCTAGGCCCTACAGTAAAAGGGGTCGCCCCGCTGATATCTCTGACGGGAGAGAAGATCGCTGACCGTAAGAAACAGATGGCCAGATGGGTGGAGCACTACTCAGAGCTATACTCCCGAGAAACGTCACTCACCAATACGACCATTAGCAGCATAAAGAAACTGCCCACCATGAAGGAGCTCGATAAAGTGCCCACCTTAGAGGAGCTCAGCAAAGCAATAGACTCCCTCCCAAACGACAAAGCACCAGGTAGTGACAGCATCCCGCACCAAGCTATCAAATGTGAGAAACCAACAATGCTTCAGCCGCTCCATGAGCTACTTTTCCTCTGCTGCGAGGAAGGAGCAGTGCCCCAAGACATGCGCGACACCACAATTGTGACCTTTACAAAAACAAGGGCGACCGCAGTGACTGTAACAATTACAGAGGGATCTCGCTCCTGGGCTGCTGACGGACCGTGAGTACCCGGAATCTCAGTGCGGCTTCAGAGCAGACAGGTCGACGACAGACATGATATTCTCCCTACGACAAATCCAAGAGAAGAGCAGAAAGAAATCTCTTTCCATGCCGATATGAAAGGAACAGTCCTGTATGATGGATCCTCCTCAGCTTCCTTCCCAAGCAACAGCGGTGTCAAGCAGGGCTGCGTGCTTTCGCCAACCCTTTTCGGGATCTTCTTCTCCCTGCTCCTGTCCCACGCCTTTGACTCGTCCACTGATGGCATATATCTACACACCAGGTCCGACGGGAGGCTGTTCAACCTGGCACGACTGCGCTCGAAGACCAAATTGAGGTCGGTGCTCATCAGGGAGATGTTTTTTGCAGATGACGCGATTCTGTGACCCACAAAGAGGATGCCCTCCAGCGACTGGGAGACCGTTTCGCTGATGCCTGCAAGCAGTTTGGGTTCACCATTAGCCAAGAAAAGACAAACGTGAGCGTTCAAGATACCACCATTTTCCCTTCCATCAAAATTGATTTTTGACCCTGGAAGTAGTCAATAACTTTACGTACCTGGGGTCAACCATTAGCAACACTCTCTCGCTTGATGTGGAGCTGGACAGAAGGCTCGGAAAGGCAAACACCATCATGGCACGACTAACGAAGAGGGTGTGGGAAAACAACGCGCTGACAGAGCACACCAAGATTCAGGTCTACCAGGCCTGCGTTCTTAGCACCCTTGTGTATGGAAGTGAGACCTGGAGTACCTACATAAGGCAAGAGTGCCGGCTCAACTCCTTCCATATACGGTACCTAAAACGCATCCTGAAAATCAACTGGCAAGACCGATTCCCACACAGCTAGATCCTTCAGCGTGCAAGTACCCTCAGCATGTACTCCCTGCTGAGCAAACGCCGCCTTCGATGGCTGGGACACTTCCGACGCATGGAGGATGGGAGGCTGCCAAAGGACATCCTATATGGACAGCTGGCCACTGGCACCAGAAGAGTTGGCCGCCACTCACTCCGTTTAAAGGATATGTGCAAGAGGGACATGAAAGCATGTGACATTTCACCCAACGGCTGGGAAGCGCTGGCCGAGGACCAAGGTACCTGGAGACTGCCGTTAAGCAATTGCATGGCAGTCGCCTATGTGAGGAGAGGCCAGTTGGCGGCAGAGAATCGTGAGAGAAAGAAAAGCGCGGCAGCAACCGCAGTAACTCAGACTTCCCAGTATGTCTGCATCAACTGCAATATGGACTGTCACTCGCGCATAGGCCTGTACAGCCACAGCACACGATGCCAGCACCCCAGAGACAGAAGACACTTTAAATTTTGTATTTTATAATGCCTCCTTGGTCCTATATTGTTCTAGAGTGATAGTTGTTTTTTGTTGTTCTCCCCTTGTCAGGGAAAGAGCCATTCTTGTTGGATCTACTTTATCTTGATCCCCTTTTGGGGAGAGACTCTGTATTGCGCGTGCACTTCAATTACACTCCGCCCTTCTCAATGGTCAGGAAACCACTGATTAATTTTACCCAGGTATGGTTAGATATTTCATTGTCCCCTTGTCTGTCTGGAAGATTAGCTCATCCTACTGGTAGACTTTTAAATTCTTCTAATTCTGATTGGCTGGTACGACTCGTTTGATGTTCAGCGAGACTTGGGCCCAAATCTTTTCACCAGTAACTGTGAGCCAATAAATATGGCTTTCTTAGCGACACAAAGAGCGTAAATCTTTTTGAAGCGACTAGCCGACCAAAACTTTAGTCAACTGTTATAAACCGTACGTAGCCCTTTAGCCAGCATGGAACTTAAAGGTCACTTGCCCCCTATATTGTACAAACGTGTGATATTATTATAATCATAAACAAAACGCATTTGTTATGTATGCACACCACAGAAACGTTTAATTAGACTAAATAATCCGCTTTTTTAAATGACAAATATTATTCTGCAATCTCCGTAATTAATCGATAGTTTCCGCGTGCCAAAAATGGATATGACGTACATTTATCTCTTCTGTTCAACCTAGCCATTCCAATGTTTGACTTCCCCACGTAAATGTCTATGTGATATATCTTACGATCGTGCCTTTGTAAAGTAAATATGGTGCACTGTGTTGCATATGGATGTAACAAAAAGAGTGATGATGGGACAAAAGGGTTCTTTCTTTTTCCGAATGACCCTCTTTACCAGACAAAAAGTGGACTGAAGCTGTGGGATCGAATGAGGGATGGGAGAGTTTTACCTTTTAAGTCAGATTATAGTCAGTTCGTCCCAAAGACAATTCGGCCCGAATTGGGCCGAAATGAAGTCAATTCGTCCCAACTTGAAAGACAATTAGGCACAACTCGAAAGACAAATCGGCCCAACTTAACAATAGTTTGAACAAGTTCTTTTTCTTTCTTCAAGCAACAAGTAGATTATATATATATATATATATATATATATATATATATATATATATATATATATATATATATATATATATATATATATATATATATATATATATATATATATATATATATATATATATATATATGTTGAAGAGAAACAACAATGAGTAGGATCTAATATGTTTAAAACGTGGAAATAAAATTAGTAAAGAATTTCAAAATAACTATATGACCCGGATATTCTTGAGAATTCGTTCGAGCGGTAAGTTGACAAGTTTGAGAGCATACAATAAAATGGGTGTAGAACAACTTCCTGCAGAATTAGAAACTTGGATTAAGATGCAGTATTATTCTAAGTTAAAAATTGTATTTATCTGTATGATTCTGAAGGAGAAATATTATATACATTTTTCTGGGTTACAAGTTCAAGAACATCATGGAGTAAGTCTTCATGTTGACATTTAGAAATCACATTTTCATATGTATTTAGAATAGGAATGTGGAATATTTTTGTACACTTTATGAATAACACTTTCCTTAATTAAAGGACGATCTTTCCTTATCATAAAAAATTGGATTTTTGACCAAAAACAACACGTGATCCAATGTTTACATAAATGATGTATCTTGTTGCAGAATTACCCGACGCGTAGAATAGGCCTACACGGTGAAGTGGTTTAGCGGAATGTCTCCTTTGAATTGCGACGATGACCTTGGTTAAGCTGCCGATTGGATATTTTATGTACCTCTGCTCCCGCCTACCCCCTTCCTCCCGCCCCCTGTCTTCTCTTTGCACAAGATATGAGTATTTGTTATAGATTCAGTGATTAGGCGACATTGGCAGTTTCGAGTGGGAAAGCAAGCGAAACGCTTGCTAATTAATAAAAACTCTTACTTGTGTGAGTCTTGCAAAGTTTCACTGCAGTACTGTTCGCATGGTTTGTATTTTGAACACGTGCTATAGACATCCTCGTGAATTGCTTTTAGTTTCTTGACCACATATGTATGCAGTTCTTTAGCTGTCTTTATAAAAGCTTGTTGTACAAACACATAGTTTAGAAGCTCCGACGACTCAAATGATACTTCCTTGTTAGCCATGTCATTTCTGTCGCTGTTGATTGTGTTTCCTGTTTATTGGAGCAGCACGATAGTTCATAACAATGTACCTATTGCCGGGAGAGGGGTACTATCATAGTTTGTTTGGTGTTGCACAAGCTAGTCAAAGACTACATACACACACATAACAAAACTAAACAGAACAATTACCAACAACTATTCAACTTACACGTCCACCACCACAGCACAACAAAATAAAACTTTTAATCTGTTATACACACAATGAACACCGACAAAAAGCATTTTCATCCAAGTATTATATATTTTCCTTTCCAATTAATGATCTTTGGCTTTCTTACACACACTGAATTCACAATTCTGAATACAGTTTCAAAAAGGTCTTCAAGATTTCTAACAAGTCAGTGCTAATCTGTATTATGCTACTGATGTAATCTCCATGACTGTCTTTCCAGTCTGAATCCGTTTTTATTTTTTTATTTTTTACACATGCGGATACAAAACACGGTGTTGCAAAAGTGGCAGTATTCTTTTTATTTCAATATAGACATCGAAACCTGTAGACTTTGATGAAATTAATTCGTTTGCTTTTTAAAATTATTCCGTGTAACATGCTCCTTTCGCGGAGAAATTCAGATACATTCTCTTTTCTGTTCTGTTTGGCAAACTCCTACTTTCTCATCGATGTAAACAATCATGAACATTTCTTTTTTAAATCAACGCGTACATGTTACATTGGGTTGAATGCGAAAATGTATTTTCATCGCTTGTTCATCACCGTTATACCACAAGATCCGATTATCTTGTTCGCCATCTCGTTTTCACATAAATTTTTAGAACGCTAGGAAAAGAAGTTGAGATAAATTGAAGAACAGTTGGACTTGCAATAAGAAAAAGATACTACCAAGAAAATGGGTTATTCTCCCGTGTCATATTTTATTAGTGCCTTATTTCTGAATGATATAGCTGTGAAGTAGATCAGAAGTAATATGTTGTACTTTAGAGTCAAAGGAGAATTAACTTAACGCTGTAGATTTATACTGTATGGCACTTCAGAGCCAAACGGTAATTGAAGATAATATATATACATTAAAAAGTGTGTGTGTGGGTCTGTAGAGGGTGAGATGAAAAATGTAATGTTAAATAGGTGTCTACTATCCAATGCTTACTGAGCTACTATCCACCACTTAATTATCTACCATCCATTATATATTTATATAATACCCAACAACCCATATTTACAATCCATTATCCCGCAAATACTATCCAACACGCCGTGTGTAGTGACCAATACTTATTTATCTATTATCTAACAAAAAACACTATACTATATAATAGCCCACATTTACTATCCAACAAGTCGTGTGAAGTAATGAAAGCCCCACGTATACTATCGAACGAAAATGGAGGATGTGAAAGAATACGGACGATCTAACACAAATATAAAGTCGTGTTTATGTACACCCCACTCCCACAAACGTAATATCACATACAAGTTGTGTAGAAAGTGTATACAGTTTCAGTCGATTACGAACATATAGAAATCTACAAATACACAAACATGCAAATATAAAATATATAGTGTTAATGATTTGAGTAGGATCATTCTGAAAAGGGTCGTTGGGATTTTTTAACCAAAAAGGGTTATCGCATGTAGCATCTCTTTACAGTCAGTTCATTGGCTCATAATCGTCTAAGGAATCCTAACCTTTCCACAAAGCTTCTTCTCTTCCAAATGCATGTGTTATCTGTATGATCGTTCACGCTGACTTTATATACACGAGGCACTCCAAATTAAACAGCATGTTTGAAATGATAGTAGACATATCAACACTTGTCCACATTTTATTCTGCTGTCTTGAGAGCAGAAAACACAGAGCACACACACATATATTTTGCGTTCCTACGATTTACCATTGCTGGAGTGCACTGGACGCTTCGTATACCCGGAGTGATAGTACAATTGCTGCTGCTTCTGTAGCAAGCATGGTTCGTTAAGAGAATAACTTCAAATTGACTTTGTAAGATTTCTTTCTTACCTTTTTAGCAAGAACTATTGTGGTAGTAATCCCTTCACCTCCTTCTCCATCATTACCAGTCAATGAAATTTTCAGAAAGAAAAATGAACGTTATAGAATTTTTTGGAATGTCTTAAAGAAGATAAGTATTTGTTCAACAGCAACAAGAGGAGACAAAAAACGCAAGAAGAGCAGAAGTGGGAAACTTTAAACGGTGAGAAAAGGATAAAGAATGAAAACAAAATGAGCATTTTCTTGTAACAAATCTTAGAGAAGCGTACCAAACTTCATGAGACAAACCTAAAAGCAAGAGACCTTCATGATGCAAGATTGCTAAGCCTTCTATGATTGCATCGACATCAACTACCACCACTGAGACACCAGCAGCATCAGTAACCAATACTTCCACTATCACAGCAGATGCGGGAGTAAGACATAGATGTGGAAACGGTTTGAGCCAGTTGCACTTGATGTCCAAAATGTTCATAAGTTGTTTTATTCGAAATCCCAAACGATCCTTTTCAGACCCACGCAAATCTGTTAGAAAAGACAGGTACCGCCCAAATCATTGCCAAATTCAACAAGAAAAAATCAGATTCCTACATTATAAAATGGTCGAGTGTATGTTTGTGTATGTGTTTTATCTTATGCAGACAAAAAAATCAAAGCAAAGATACGCTTACTTTTTAGGATATTCTCCTAAATAAGAATCAGAATGAAATTTCATAAGACATCACATATTCTTTGTTCTTCTTTTTTGTCTTTCTTTTTTAAATTTAATAGTTTCTTCCATTTGATCACTTTTTATTCGAGATATTTTGAAGACCAATTTTCTTTTTCTTGATATTGATAACAGGTAACTTTGCTATCTCCTCTTTTTTTCTCCTGCATTTGTGGTTCGTTTCATATGATGTGGACATGTTTGAGTCCAATATCCTTTCTTCTAGCAAACATACCCACTATCTTCACTTTTATCTTGAGAAGAGTAATCGGACGTTTTGATGGAAGTCTTCTTTCTAATGACTGTCAGTAAATTTCACATGAGAATTGTCATCTGTCGTGAGTCTTCCATCTTCAAAGATTGAAACTGCATGAGAGAATTGCACTGACGCAATCAATTAGCTGTGTATCTACATGCTTACATGGGGCCCCGAGTGGCCGAGTGGTCTAAAGCGCTCTCCGTTATGGATCACTGCCATCTCATCTCTGTCTGCGAGGGTTCGAGTCTCGGATTCGGCTAATGTGGGGATATGAGAAAGCTTGCCAGTAGCTTCTCGTGGGTAGGTGGTTTTTTCCGGGGTTTTCCCGGGTTCTTCCTCCACCATTAATACTGGCCGCCATGTATAGCCTATCGTGTGCTGAAAAATGGCGTTAAACCCTATAAAACAGCAACAAAAACAACATGCTTACATAACCACCTACCCACACAAAGAAAGAGGACCGAAGGGAGGCGAAGCAGTAAAAAGGTTGTAGAGGAGAAAGAAAAAGGAAGGAAAGAAGGGGCTAAAGGACAGAGAACAGCGACAATGAAATTGGAGGGAACCAAAGCTAAGCAGGTTATGCAATTGTACAAGGCAACGACTTCGATTGTTCACTCGATCGTATGATGACTAATTCTATCAGCAAAACAGATTGGCTACTTTTATAAATATATTTCTGTTTTGAAATTCGGTGAAAGATTTATTTCAAAGACGTGTATCTTCCTAATGTATTTTATTATCTCCAGTGTATATGTAATTGATTAAATTTTGATTCTATTTGTACGGGAGCTCGTGTCATTCTGTTCTATATATCTTCTCAGATCTCTATATATTCCACCTATAAGTTTATTCGATCCGGGCAATAACACCGAAGGCGATCATCTGCTAGATAATGAGAACCGAATAAAGCGGACACCTTGAAAGCAGGTACAATCCGCCAATCAACCCACACCGATTGCAAGTGAGGGGAGTACCTTTACGGTGTAACCACGTATGCGACCCAGTGAGTGCCAGGGTCTGTGGATGAATCAAGACTGACCATGCCAGTTTTACGTGTGCGTGGCACCATCGCTGCGAGTTATTTCGCATAAAAACACCACTAAAACATTTGATCGATTGTGCAATCGCGAGTAAATCGAGATTGGTCAATGGGTGCGGGATCTTCTGCGACCGGGCAATCGAAGACCTCTGCCTGAGGTGATCCGACGACTCGTGTTTGGCAATTGAAGGCCTCATCCTTTTCCTATGCGACCACCAAACGGCTACTTCAAAGCCATTTCTGATGCAGTTCATATAGCGCTTAACGTTGCAGCTTTTCAACCGCTCGAGCTGCTTCTGCCAAAAATGTTGTGTTTGAGTCAACCACATCGGGACATTTCCAGGTAATTCTGCTGCAGACAGTTTCAGTGTGACCCCACAATTGTTTTTTGATAGCGTGTTTGATTTTTCCCAGCTGACTTTGAGCAAGGCCGACCTTCACTTCGTGGTAGGACATTATTATTCAAATACGAAAGACGTTCAATTATTATTTTTCCACAGGTGATGCACCTGTGATGCAATTATCACACTCATTCAACCACCAACAACTTCCAAAAACAGCATCTTGTGCGAAAGTATTACAGCATAGCATTTGCAATTATCACCGCCAGAGTTACCGAAACGTGCATGAAAATACATGGCGACAACGGATTCCCTAAACAACTCCAGATGGTCCAATGAACAAAGAATAAATTTGCAGGCCCGTGCCAACGTTTCAATGCCGGTCCATGTACGACCAAAGATTGTGATATGCCCGGGCAGTATGATCGGTTTCTGTGTAGTGAAGCCGAATTTGTTCCGGGGGTTCCTGGTGACCATGTAACAGCAAAGAGACCCCAATCACGTCAAAGGTGTCAAATAGCTTTTAATTTTATGCCCGGTAAACCTAGGAAAATTAGTTCTCTTTAAAAATCAAAACCAGTGCAAAGTGCGAAATTGTAAAGCAAAGCTAACAGCAATGTGCATCATCCGAATTTTATTTTGAAGACAGCTTGCACAATGACACAAATGTGACCAGGTCAAAACATGTAGTCTACTCTTATTCATCAGATTAATCGCACCCGAAATATATAAAGAACTAATCTCCGATAAAATATTTACAAAATTCAATTTTCTCTTGATAAATAATAATGAAAATACCAATTCTAAACAAATGACAGTCACAGCAAAGATTTTTTAATGATTCGAAATCAGACTAAAGAAGCAGTACATGTAGCTTGATTGATCAATTCGAAACAACCTGTTAGCGGGACAACCAAACTTCAACCGCTGCTCATTTTAGAACCTAAGTGACTTGCAATTAATGTTTATCTTGATTACTGTGACAGAATGCGCAGGGGATGATGGGAAACGGGAAGTGTTTCCCACTTTGAGTATACTTTGCTCGAAGAAGTACAAAATAGTTCACGAGTCAGAATGAAGGTCACGCGTGAGATAGGACATAGCTATTCTGCATCTTGCAAACACCAGCATACACATATGTGAATGTGAAAATGATTTGGCTTGGCTTCATAATGATTAATTCCAAGTATCATGAAAAGGGGTCAAAGGAAGTGATTTATGAAATATTAGCAAATAGAAACATCCGTGACGAAAATCTTAAAGCATATTTCTCTAATGAGAAATATACTTCAAAATAAAAATGGCAAACCAAACCATTACTAAATTGTCGACGACAACAACACCGTCGTTGCTGCCTCCACCTTCTCCGTAAATGTTATTGCCGTTTGTCGCTTCCTACTCAAATTGAGTCGACAGAAATGGGTGTTGCAGTTAAAATGATCTCTTGTACACATAAAACAAATATTTTGGTTATAATGAAATAATCTTAACGCATCTTATAACAGTCTCCTTTGAGAAGTTAAATAAACGTATAAGTTTAATCGTTGAATATGTGGTTCTTAAATTTTACCGTGTTTTAATGGAAACCAAATAAAACACAGGAGAGAAATACATTCTCAAAAATACTAACAATAAAAAGAAGAAATACTCAGTAATTCTTTCAATTAGCAAAAATTTGATACAAAAGAAGACAAGTGGCAATATATATTGCGCCACCATGGAATCGAGCAAGGCAACAACGGATTTAAAAATCGGTCATTGTTTGGGTGGATTCATGAGGAAACAAAGCAATGAATATAGTGGTATATTTTGAGTTGGGGTGGTGGGTAAAACGTTGTGCAGTCTATGATTTGTTAAGCATGCAAAAAAAATTAAACTGTATACTTATTTCTTTTGGCAAATTGAGAATATTTAATTTCTGCATCTATCGGTGTATGTACACTAGCAAAATATTTGCAATTGGCATACCTACCTCGCTACGCCGACCAGCTTTTATACTACAAAATATCAAATTACGAATCAAGGACAAAATCGGTAAAATCACCTAGGTTTAAGATGCTCAGTATAATGTACAACCTTAAGATTGTGAAAACTCGCATTGAGAATCTTGCATCCAAGGGTCTCTTAGAGTCTATATCAAAGTTGATTGAGAAACTTTTGAAGTTGATGGAATCAGTTATGAATTTCAAACGATTTCAAAAATAAAGAATCGTGTCCAAAAGATATAAGAGCAGTATGATGGTCGTATTCAGTACTGATCTTGTGAGCCAGTGTACAAATTAGGGGGCTGTGTTGGAAAGGACAGTGTTGTTTAACGCCGAGCGCGATATAGATTAGATGATCGGTTGAACAATTCAAAATATCACTGAAGTGAATGTACTAAATTACTTTGTTGCATTACATGATTAACGTTGAACACGGCTGGACGTTAACCGGTCAGGTAAAAGCCTTGATCGACATACGTGTATATGTTACAACTGTTCCGAAGTTTGATTTGGTTTTAGGATCTTTTTAGCATGCCAAAATTTCATGTCTTTATCTATAGATTAATTGTATATTATAAGCACCACCAGTGCCGGATTTAGACATAGCGAGATCCTAAGCTATGGGAAGCTGTAGAGGCCCTATTTGGTATAAAATAAAATTGAGAGGCCCCTTCAGACTGTTAGTTCAGACTGTGAGGCCCTAAGCTGTAGCTTGTTTAGCTTATGCCTAAATCCGACACTGAGCACCACCCGCAATGCTTTTCTTATATCTGACGGCTTTACGCAACGTTTATTGCTACATTAACGTAGGGTCGCCTGTTGTTTTGATTTACATTAAAATATGTAAGACTGTCATGAATTTATAAAAGAACAATAGCATATTTAATTAAAACGCACACAATCTCTCTCTCTCTCATATTATTTTAGTTATATGTATCGTCCAAATATCGTTCCATTGATTTAAGTTTTTATGTGGTTCAATTTATATTTAAAAATGGTATAGACTTAAAGACCCAATTATAAAGTGAAATATAAATTCTACTTCGCTTTTATCAGTCGTTTCTGTGTCATGTCCTTTATTTTAATAATTTGTCTTTGCTCCTTTCCCATTTAAGTTAATTCAGATCAACCGAGTGTAAAATAACAGTGTTAACATTAAAAACAGTATGACCACTTACAGACATGGCAATGGATTCGTTTTCCTTTATGAGGTACACTATTTTGTTTAACAATATGAAAAGTCATCAGTTATTTTTCACAGTATGTACAATAACTTAAGCCAATTTTCAAAAAATACCCCAAAAATAAAAATAAATTATCCTTCTTCGCTTTCCACACTTATATCTCTTGAAACCTCTCACTCTTTTCTTCAAGTTTTTCTTTCTATCTCTTTTACTCGTCTAGTGTATTGAGCCGGTCGCATACTATATTAGAAGCTACCAAACCATCATTAATGTTGGTTTACTTAAGTTTTGTTGTTAACCGCCTTGTTTATTTATTTTCCTCTTGTGCGCTTTGTACGTTTCCACACCCAACATCTGTTTCTTAATCCCTCCACCTTCATTGGTCAGCTTCCTAATGTTTTGTTTTACTCGTTTTGCATATATATATATATATATATATATATATATATATATATATATATATATATATATATATATATATATATATATCAAGACTGGGGAAACTTAAAAGAGGCACAAGATTTTAAAATGGATTTTTTATAAAAATGATAGATATATGCTTGTGCAAGAAACACACTCTGCAAAAGATAACTCGCGTATCTGTAAAGTAAACGAAATCGAATATGAAGCATTTTTCAGCGATTATAAAAAATGTTTTCTGGGTGAAACGATTTTCTTTGTTTCTAAATTTCAAATAATGGTATAATGTTGTCTTAAATTGCTGAGTATAAGAGTTATTATGATACAAAGAAATGTTGACACTTTTAATGTCTCTTTTTCGAAACGTTCATGGCCAAATACTTATTATCCTTTTTTATAGATAATCTGGAATAAGATATAGGGGAAAATAGTACCGAAGGCATATTATTGGTGGGCATGTTAACATGGTAATCGATCCAACTGTAGATAAGAAGGTGTTGTAGGGAGCTACATGAATCCAATCCAAAGTCTATTAATATTTTAAGTAAATTTACGGAAATATATTTCTATTAGCATATGGCGTAATTTACATACGGAGGTAAAACAGTTTTCGTGTTACTTCAATAATGGTTCTCCTATTTTCTGTAAACTTGATTATTTTCAAGTCTCCGACAAGCTAATAAACCGTATTTTCCAGAACAAATTAGTGTCATCTATCTGTTTTGACCACTCAGCAATTACGTTCGACATAGATCTTTTTAAAGATAAACGGGGTCAAGGACATTTTCCATTGAACAGCAATGGTTTCTTCGATAAAGCATACAAGCACACAATATGAAGACAATTATGGAAATAAAAGTATTATCATGATCAAACGTATAAAATCTGCTTTTGATTAAAGGAAAACTTTGATTGGGAAGGAAATTAAACGGAGAGAGTTAGAAAAATATTAAAGTTACATTTTGAATATAATCCGAAAGACAGAAATATACAACGAGCAAGTTAAAGGGGTTATTCAAGGGATAACATATGTAAGGAAAGCAGTAAGTACATCGCAAACATTGAGAAACTGTACTGTGAATGTAATTTTATTAGAGAACTGAAAGTTGAAGGAAAAGAAGTATATGATGAAAACAAAAACATTCTGGAATGAGAAAAGGAGTACTACGTCAATCTATACCGGATTTTGTGATTATTCATTCGCATTCTGAAATCAATGATTTCTCCAAGATATTGAGTGGTACCGATCTTGCATTTATGCCTCGTGGGGAGACAACTAATGTAACTCCTTCACTGGGTTTTCCTTGTATCGGTGCAAACCCCGCCATAGATTATATTATTATCACCTGATTCCCAGCATCGTTCTTTCGTAAAAGGCCATAGAATGGTCGACCATCGTATTACATTTTTACATAATGGTTACTCATATGACACCTTAATTTTTAAGCGAAATTATTTCGCCAACAATTGTTCAAAGGGGAGGCCAGAAATGTTCGTTAAGAAAACGTTTCAAACTTTAAATACCATTGAGTAGTTTACAAGAAGCAAATAAGACGTTTTACACTCGACTACCAGAATATATACTACCCCACAATGAAATATCTCCGATTATATATGTCTTCCAACAACAATAATATCAAAAACAAAAAACGGCATTTAACTATATATTGGAATGTAAATCCGCACATCCTCCTGATAATCAAACTAATCAAACTTCCAGTTCATATTGACCTTGACATGGTTTTGTGACGAAACTCCTAATGATGCAATTACTACCGAAGGTTTTAACCAGGTTGAACTTTATCTCAGACGTATTAACCGTTCTTGAGTCAATATATCTAACAACTGAGTTAAAGAAAACTAACTCCCACTATGTGTTTTTCTTTATTATCATTGTTATGGTTTTTTTTTTAAAGTCCTGAGCACTGTTATTATTATATTCAGCAAAACATTTTCTTATATTTTTTCTCTGAGGAGCATCAATTGACAACGCAATATAAACATGCAGGCGTGTGCGTGCATCTGTAACCCATTCTACCATGAAGTCTCAGTTTTCATTACTACTACATAGTTTTACACCTCAAACCATGACTGTTTTATACGTTTCTTACACTCACTCAAATATCATCTCAATTTTCTTTGTAAGTTTCACCTGTTGGACGAAATATTGTGTTTCTATTTGTTATGGAGAGGCTATTCTCAGTTGGAAGAACTTGTGTCTGATCCTTTTACTTCTGTAATACATGCAATAAAAATATTTTGAACACAAAATATACTCCAAAAAATTAATAAATATAGCACGTGAAACAATCCGATTGCGGTATTTTAGTGCCCAAATTCATTTATTTATTAGCCTTATATTTCCATTTTGTTCAATGTTTCTGAAGTCTTTGACTTTAATGTACATTCAATTTATAGAGATGGATCAATAAAGTTTATACAGCTGATTACTACATATGCAGCAATATGCATCAAGAATGATTTTCTGCCTCAAAAATAGATTTGAATTTGGAGACAGTATGGTAAAATGTGGGTCAAAACTGCAAAATAATTCTATCATATTATAAAAGTGTAAAGCTCTAATGCCTCAGTAATGTGGACAAATCGTATATGCCGAACTATCTGAATAATACTGAATATTGAAAGATATTGGTCCTATAATATAATATATACGCTTCATGATATTATCAGCCATGTAATTTCTCCATCGAAATGAGAACCTCTGCCATTTTTTTGCATGTGTACTAACTAGCTCGATGTTGATCGGTGATATCCGTGGGTCTACCGATCGAAAGCTGAAACTCAATATTTGATGATGTCACCATTATTAAACATAAAAAGCCAACACCATGCTATGTTTGATACGTTAAGTGATCCATTTACATTCGAAACGATGCAGTACTCGGCCTAGCATTTATTTTTATCTAATGCATGCTTGACTTCTCAGGTCCGTCTATATATTTCCTCTCAAATCCATTTATATGTCACGTGCAAATGTTGTTGCTTATTAGATTTGTCACTATTGGAATCTGTCGAATGTAGTATCACAACACTACTTTTGGAGCACTCCAGAAAAAAAGAACGGAATTAGCATTGCTTCCTATACCATGTGGTAACTTTCTACAAGTCAGGGGGCCCCGAGTGGCCGAGTGGTCTAAAGCGTTATTCGTTACGGATCACTGCCATCTCACCTCTGTCTGCGGCGGTTCGAGTCTAAGATTCAGCTAATTTGGGTATGTGAGAAAGCTTTCCAGTAGCTTCTCGAGGGTCGATGGTTCTTTCCGGGGTTTTCCCGGGTTCTTCCTCCACCATTAATACTGGCCGCCATGTATAGCCAATCGTGTGCTGAAAAGTGTCGTTAAACCCAACAACAACAACAACAACATCTACAAGTGAGATAACCGATTTGTCACTAGTATAGCGGCTATATAGTGAAGAGTAATATTAGTACATTTCAATTTCATCTTTTTTAATATAAAAAATATATTAGTGGATAAAATGGAACACTCTGCTGTATGGTAAATAGTCAATGACATTGATTCTACAGGAGACGAAATATAGCTTACAGTTAAAAAGATAACCATCCATCACTGATACCAGAATGGTGCAGGTTTTAATCATGCTATTTGATTAGCCAGGGTCGGCGACCATGGTGTGTCCTAGAGCAAGGCACTTTCCTCCAATTGCCTCCGCACTAAAGAATATGCTTGTGATCTTGTATTTTAAATCCCAAACTCAAACTAAACAATGTAAATATACCTCGAAAACCTATTGAGGTATATCCAAAATGACGATCTTATCCCACGACCCCAAATGTATGACTATATTGTGTACCACACGTGAAAGAGAGACACGTTTGTAATGAAACATAAGTTCATAATTAGGTCACCGAACTTACTGTATCAGTTTCTGAAATCATACTATGTGGTGAATAATGTCTAAGCCATGTCGCAAGTGATTTCCAAAAGACTTCATTAACTCAATAAACATAACATCCGAATTCAATGTTTTCTCCTTTGTTTAGAAAGAAACCATTTCCTGACTACCATATATATATATATATATATATATATATATATATATATATATATATATATATATATATATATATATGCCGGCTGCGAAAACATGATTCTGTTTGTGTTGCGCGAGGCTGTCTCTTTCTAGTATTCTTGGTTTAAACCGCTTTGTTTAAATGTTCTAAGTAAGATTCCTTATCTTCTTTGTTCGGAACTTCAGATGGGGTTCTGAGAAATTGCAATACGTGTTACATCACTGAAAGTGTGGCCACGTGAAGAGAAGTGTCCTGCAACTGGCCTTCTGTACAGCTTCTTTGTCATCTAGTCAGATCTGTGAAGATTGGTTCTTTAGTGTAACTTTTCAGTTTTTCCCACATCCTGAACGCGACATATTAATGTAATGAGATAGATTGCATACCCTGGTTTGCATGTTATGTTTAGACCATGTATGTTCAGTTTTTTCGCTAGTTGCTATGCAAGAGAATATGCTAGTCTCTATCATGTGTTGACTGGTTTCGCACCTTTTATCGTCACAGAGGCCAGGTTTACTAGGATGATCTTGGCTACTGATTGAAGTTAGTTTCATCCTGATTAGGATGATTTCTGGTCTCTGGTAGGTTACTACTGGTTTTTTCAGGAGGTTTAAGTTTCGTGTGTCACACGATTCCACGATCGGCCAGTTTTTCCGGATGATTTTACCTGCTTTGGAGTTGTCTGGGTGGTATGTCAGGATAAATGATATCCGATAAACCTTTTCCTTCTTTCCATAATTTAGTAAGTCATTAGGTCGTTTGTTTAGCCTTTTGGGTTGTCTCAACCATCTTTTTCGTAGCCTAAGTTAATCAAATGTTCAGACAACTCTTCAGATCTTTTTTCAGAGATTTCATCGTCGGAGCAGATTCTGCCTATCCTCCGTGGTTGTTTGTATGGAATCTTCTCAATGCAGTGGTTTGGATAATAACTGGATGTGAGAAGATACTGGTCTTCATCAATTGCTTTTGAATAGATGTCTATATAGAGTTTGTTTTCTACCAGTATGTTGTGTCCAGGAAAACGTGGTTTCAGTTAGAGATTTCATTCTAGTGGAAGATATATAAATTTTGATTTAATTACATTATAATGTAAAGCAGAGACTGGTGCATTATCTCCAAGAGTTTCGATCGTAGACCTCTGGAGTTCCATCCAGTGACCAAAAAGTATTATCAGTGTAAGGACTTTCTGTCATTATAAAAAAAATTACGAGCCCCCCACCCCCTTAAATAACTGAGCTAAGTAACCTATGCTGATATCATAGCTTTTGAATGTTTTAAAATTACTCGGAACTACTGACAAAAAGAATCATCAAAAAGAGAATTTTTGGATATCAACATTTACAGAAACTGTATGATATCGGCTACTATATTTTCTTCATGACGTTTACATGATTTTTGTAACTAATTTTCATTTGCTTTTTTAAAAGTTTTCTTTGTGTGATGGAGTTTTTTTTCGTTCTGAGAAGACTAACTAAGGTAACGATGATAAATGACGCCATCACACTTAGAATGATATAACACGCGTCAGCGTTTCTCACATGGGATGGACATTTTGATATTTTTATTGGAGCTTAATGACTTCTAAACTGAATTCGTTATTCGATTAATCGGAATATTCTCAGTAAATATTTTCTTGTTATGTATAGATGAGTTTATGATTTATATATGTAATTGTACGTAATGTCATTATAATTCTTGTATCGGTCTCATTTCTCGGTTTTAATTAATCCCCTAAAGAAAGAATTAAAATAGATTGATTTTCACGAAATTCAATCCATCTTGTTTTTTTTAATCATTAGATTTACTCCTTCTATTTGTTTTCCCTATATCTTTTATTTCAGTTAGTTTACTGTTGATTTGTGCAGTAATATATGTATCATTTCTTTAATTAAGTAATTCATTTAACAGTACATCTTCTAGTATTCTTGCTTTGATATTGCCTGTGAATATTCAGTTGTGTAAGTTCTATTTTTCCCGTTAAGAATTTGAAAATGAGCAGATCATTACATGTCAGGTTTTCCTGTAGTGAATCTTTTATCTTCCTCTTATGATGGTACTAGTTCAATGCACTCACAAAGCAATTTTAATTGAATTAGCGTAATCATTTTGTACTAAAATATTTTGAATTGAATTTCCAATAACAATGACTTTTGATCCATAAAAGATAACGATAGGGTTAAAGTCATAGCAGTGTGATCTTGTTTGTTCCCTTGAACAAACAGCTAAATCTGATATATGAAATCACTTCCTCAAAAGTCAAGAGATTAATCTAATCTGATTTGTACTTATAGGGCTGTCTCCCGTAAAATAATATGGCATCTGGATTAGAAACTAGTTATTGATCTAGTCAATCTAGGTCATTCTTGTTGTTTTGGATTATTGTCCGGGTCGTGATATTTAAATCATGAATAACAGTGTCTGTTCTGCATGCCCCGACCAATATTCCAGTCACCAATATGATAATAGATGAACTATTAAAATTAACAAATAAGCTTGTATCTGATTTTTAATGAGGTCAGGATTACCATCATTATAGCCATATATACAAAGATTATCCTATTTCAGACAGTATAAATTGTAATATGTCTCTATCATCACCATTACATCTAATTCTTTGGATGAAATTATTCAACATTATTTCTCAAAAGAATGGCTATATCAGAACTATTTACTTGATCTATGACTAAAACACTGAAGCCCCCAATCTGCCTTTCATTACTTTTCAGTGTCAGCAGCACTGTGCTTTTAAATATCTAATCTTGACATGTGTTATTTGAAATGTGATATATTTTAGCACACGTCACTCAACTGAAAACATGAGCAAACACTCAAACAAATACAAAGTAATGAAAAATGCAAACCTGTAGTAGTAGTACAATGATTTGCCGTGACCTTTTGGGGGTGGAGGGGGAAAACAAATCTGAATATCAAGACTAATAAGTAATCCAACGCTAGAGTGTTGGATATAAACATATAATTACCAATTGCTGAACAACAATCTGAGCATTTGTTTTGCAAAAACCTTATTCCATGATAAGCAAATGCGTACATATACACATATACATATTACAGAATGGATGATTGATAATGGATATTCTTTTAAGAATTATTAACATATACTATAAGTCATCTTATTGTGTTAGCGAAAAGGCGAATAGGATTGTAATATTGTATTGACAGTTTAAAATGGACGCATTCTAGAGCCTGTATAAATTGTTAGTATTGATAATTCAAATAGTATTAATAAGTACACCCTTGATGAATGTTACCTTATATTTGTTTCGTTTAATCGGGTTACAACTGAAGGAGTAAAATTACAAAGAAGATTTTAAAAAATTACAATGATATAAATAACAAGAGACGATAACCTAATGTATCAAGCAATATGTTTCATTGCTCAGGGCGTGGACAGATATCTACATCCTGAATGTTGTAGCAGCAGGAGGGACTAATCCGACCAAATGGCGGAAGTTGAGGGATGAAAAACATTACGCAAAAAAAATACATGGAATGGTTGGAATGACCAAAGAACAATAACATAACATAAAGTATATCTGGCACATCATGATGCATTTTAATATACTATAATTTGTGAATAAAATTATTACCGATATGAACGACAAATGGGGTCAGGTAATCGATCTAAGGGGCATCAGACGAGTCGTCATTAACTGTTCGAACAGATTTTTCACTAATTTGATCAATTTTATTGTTTTTCACATAACGGTCAATGTAATCTTGTTGATTTTTAATTTTTACATCATCTGAAGCATTTGTTGTCTCGAAGCATCTTTTCAACGCACGATATTTTATCCAACCACAAGATACACACAATTGTCTTTTTCCTTTTACACAAACTCCACAAAACAAACAAGGTTTTGGGCTGGTACTTCCACGTCGAGCACTCTGTAAATGAAACGCACAATAATCACTGCGACAATTTTTTCCACATTGGATAGCTGACTCCATCACCAGCCTTTTGCAACTACATGTTTGGTTGATTATTATAATAGTGGTAAAATTCTAATTAGATGAAAGCCTAATTAGAGAAATAATATTATGTATATTTTTTAAAAATTAATCATAAAGCATGGGACGATGGGACTAAGCTAGATTACTGCAACAAAAATAGCAAGATCTTACCGGGAACCAAATCATATTACCAAAATCAAAAACAGATTTAAATCTCATCAAACCTTCCATCAGATCGCTAGAAGCAACACAAGATGAGCTTATAAGGTTATCTGCAATTGAGACAGAGCACGTAACCAGTTCAGATTTTGACAGATTACCGGGTTACAGAAAACAAACACAATTTTAGTTACAACTGTGTGATTTTATCAAAATGAACGAATGTATCAACAATGGTGTGTCTCATCTTTTTTTAACATTTTAACATAGATGTTTATGGTATTTTAACTGATTCAACCATGAATGACAAACGAGTATATGCTATCGTTAATAATCTTGTTGATGACAGCAAGTACATATTCAGAATATAATTATTGCTGAATATGACAATGAAGATGGTATGACATGGATTATTCGTGATAAACTCGACACTGTTATGGAAATACGCCGACGTAAAAATGTAAATAAAAATGTCTAAAGCAGGTATTTTCACCGGAATTGACAAACCATACTACAATAACGCATATCCAGTTGCCACAATTGTTTATGCTCTTTATCGTTTGAATGAACCAGACATAGCTGTTCATACTCTGATGACAACAGGCTCGCTAAATTGCGTGGCTCAACGTGTCAGAGAACATTTTGCAAACTCGGAACGCGGGAAATGACTTACAGAATCAATAATTAAAAAAATGAAAAACTGGGGAAACTCTTATTCACGGAGCTAAAATAAATGACGAGGTAATTTTAGAAGAAAAAAAGACATTAAAGATTCCAATAACTGTAAAAACAATAACCAATGAGATTTTTTAGGATTCTGGTAAATACTGTAGTAAGGGTGCTCCAGTAACTTTATATGATCATAATTCATATTCATGGACCGACTCGGTCACAAAATTACCAAGGAAGAGAATACTATAATATCTAAGAAGAAATCTACAACTTAAATAAGCGTGACCCTGTATATGTCTGGCAATTTCACGGAAATGTCGATGATCGGATATAATGGTCAAATTTAGTTTATCTAGCTGTGTCTTGAGTAACAAAGCTATCTCAGTTACACAGGGTTGTATACGTGTTGGAGCTGCCAACAGCGTCAGAGACAACAACAGCGTTACCAGGAATTATCAATGCAGTAAAGGAAAAATTGACAAATTATGCGCGTGATGACAAACAAATGACGCCAGTTTGATCTGCATGTAGAGTTTGTCATGATGCTAAAACGACAAAATAATCACTGCGCCTGCTGTAACACAATAGTGTTGTGGCAATATTTTCCTAATGATGTACAACAATTTAATGTGGACAGAATCGATAGTAGTCTCGGTCACACACGCGAAAATGTCTCTCTGACCTGTTTTGAATGTAACAGACGTAGAGGAGCTTCATTTCTCAACGCGGGTTTTTCTCGGTAGCGTTTCTCTTATCGCGTTTGGCGAGTCAGCCGCTAGCGTCTGCGACGCCTTATCCATTCTGGTGGTAACTGGGTGTTTTCAGGAATTACTTGTAATTGTTCACGTACAAATCCACGTTGAGGAGATGTTAAATCCAATCCTTACATTATTGGCTGCGTAGTAGATCTTACCACGCTCAAAATTGTATGTGTTGTTTCACTCCACATGAAATGGGTCCCTCTTGATGCACCACCCTCAAGATACCAGGTTAATATAAATACCCCACTGTGTCCTTACTACTGTTTATTGTAACTTAACTGTGATTTTCGTCGTGGTATGTGTCTTTTCCCAATTGCATGGGAAGGTTTCATGTTAATTCTGCTTGTGACCTCGTTCGTTGTTCAACGCGGCCACCACGTAAGGTAGTCTCCCAACCCCTTCACGGGATCTGTCCTGAGTGTGCAGTAGCTCTTGTGAATATATATGTCCAAAGAGTCGCTGTGCAAGTGTTTGATTAAACTACTCAATAATTTGCCTGATGGGCGATGTATCTAGTGTGGCCATGTCTAACCTTAATTTGTTGTTGTTGCATCAGCTTCGTTACTGTACCGAACTGTACCGAACCGCCTTTGTGTACGCCATTTGGTACAAACCAGATATCTGCATGATGAACTTAGTTGGGTGTGCTGACATCAAACTGTCCATATTGAATTGATTTGGATGTGGAAGATACATTTGCCATATGGCCTGTCGTGACAAGAAATCGGCTGCTACAGCTCTTGTGTCACCTGCTGAATCGGCGAGTTTTTTAATTGCTGGTGTACCTCTCTAGTATTCAATTTGACTATTATAAACCGACTCCATAATGTAATTGTTGTGTTTAAGTGAGAGCTCCCATCACTATTTTATCTTTCATCACCGATCTCATCAACCAATTCGCGAGTGATTCTCGTACGTGTTTATTCTGTATTAAATACACCGTATGAATTAACTTGACATCCGCGATATATCGCTGTTGTAGATCTGGATTTTTATATGCGACATCATGAACATAGCACGCTTGAACAGTCTTATTTACCAGAAATTCGCCTGGTTTCGGTTGATTTGTTTCGTCATGTCTAATATCAAGGTGATTTACATAACCACAATATCCTCAGCGATTGTTTTCCTCAGGATACTTAGCCCATGGAGTTCCAGGTGCTTTCCCGAGTGCCTTAGCAATATTGCCACCCGATCTTGTAACAGGAATGCTCATAAACTTATATTTGCCGCAATTTATACATGTACCTATAAGTGCAGGCGTGTTATTTTTCAACGTGGCTGCTCTCATAAATGTTGTACCAGTGACTCCCTTGCCTCGAACACATAATAAATTCATGATTATAAATAATATTATTTCTGTACAATATGAACGTGATTGACTTTTCAGCGACATTTAAGCAAGCACTGGTCAAGCATCATCAAGTTATATCAAATTCCATTCGATCTATTATAGTTGGTCCATCTGGGTCGGGAAAACCCCAGTTGTTGCTCACCCTGATAATGAAGTGGCTCAAATGGTACAAAACTTTATTTAGTAGCGCCATCCGTGGATGACCAACGGTACTATAATGTACTTAAGAAATTTAATGAATCTGCAACAGCTGAGAACGATGTTTTTGAATTTACTACTGATATTGATGAAGCGTCGTCCATCGAGGATTACAACGGGGATATCAACAATCTAGTGGTTTGCGATAATATCATGATTGATAAAGAAGCAAATCCAGCCAGAATATGTTCACAAGGCAGACGTAAAAACGCAGATGTAATTTATGTCACCCAGCGGTATACACAGATTTCCAAAGTGATCAGAGATAATTGTAATTTGGGGGAAAATTTTTACGGGATTGATACAAATATGCTTCGAAATATTCATGCGATATGGTGTCCCGGCTATATGGACATATTTGGTCAATTGGTAAGTGTCGTTGAGAAAATACGATCAGATTTGTCTCGACAATATTAAACTCGAGTGGTTTTAAGTGCAAGTGCAAGACAACTAAAGCGACTTGTGTGGGAATCTATTAAGATTCATACAGAATGAGAAAAATAACCCGATCAACAACAAACAAAACAAATTAACCAAAAACAAAACTAACGACACAAACTTTTTTGTATTTTAAGGATGGGTGTCTTTAAAGTTGTATCATAGTGTGCGGTTGCTGTCTGTCACGCACATAAAAACTAACAGTCAATTCTTCGCCACGTGTGTCTACTAAATTACCTTCTTAGTCGGTTAGACGAAAACGTATTCGTGACTGCGATGGATTATGAAATCGTAAATAAACAGGATTTATGGGCAGCGATAAAATCAAATGACCCGGAGGGACAGCTAGAGAAAAGCTGTAAAGAACATAGCTCTGCTGGGCCTGCCCTAATGCTTGCCCAGACGAGTTATAGCTACTGTCGACTAAGTCACAGATTAGATTTATAGAAATCTTCGTGTGATGTTGACAATGTCCGACGACACATGACGACCACCACCAGCTGAATCATTGTTATGTCAAAGAATATTTGGAGGGACCCGTAATTTCTCCCATGCGGCATAGATCTTTGGAAAATATTTGTCAGTTATGTCAATAAAATTCTTCTTCATTTCAGCGGTATCAAAACACCCTGGTATTTGGAACGTATGCAATTGATCTTCTGTGATCTTAAAATAATCAAGAAATAACTTTTTATAATTAGGATCACTACGAACTACCATGACAACCTTATCTGTTAAACCCTCTCCACTCACCATCGTCAAATGTTTTATTGTGCTAATAACATTGTTTTAAGATCATCATTCGGATAGTCAATCACATACAATTCAATTAGCTTTCGTAGAGTGCCTTGTGAATTTGCATTTTTCTGCGTAAGCATATTGCCTATTTTTTTTTCTATTCGAGTAACTGTTAATCTATTGTCCGGTCTTGACCATTCAGGGAAGAGTTTATTGTAATTTATTTCAATCATATAACATAAATATTACAGTGAATAATTAGATCGTGCTGGTTGTAGCAGTCCAGTATAATTCGATGCTGCTAGAAACCATCTCAGCACAGTTCTGATCAACGACTTGTATATGTCAACGGCTTAATCCGACGTCGATATTTAAATGGCGGTGCTCAGAGTTGGCTCGTGTACCTTCCTAGCGATCTTTGTTTCCGTTCCTGCTATTAATTTGATTCTACGATGAAGTTCTTCGTTGATTTGTTCGATTTGATTTGTTGCAATGACAACATCCCAGATTGGCGTATGCCCATAAGCTACATCAACTGCGCTTTTTTGCGATAATACTAGCGAATTATTTTTAGCGTCTGATCCACCAAACGATTTTTGTCTGATATTTGGCCAACTATGATAAAGTTGTAATTGTCCCAGTGCTAGTTCAAGTGACACACCATTGGGAGCGTTTTATCAGAGTTGGAAAATCAAAATCGAATTCCGGCCGTATTGATGTTGATGATATATTTGTGGTCGTTGGAGGTGTTCTACTAGCGATCATCTGGTCCAGTAGTGTCGTTATTTCTGTGGTCATTATTATCTTTACGAAGGATTCTAAATGTGGTGTAGACAGGTTCGCGCTCTTGTGATATTGATAATAAATATCCCTGATTGTTTTCAAAATCATTATCTGATATTGCACCGTCGTTTAACTCCGCTGAAGTATCGATGATATATTTATGCACGCATGTGTCGCAGAATAAATCGTTTCTGTGTGATCGTGCAATTTTCGCTGGTACATGTAGATAGTTTTTTTTTCGATAATACTGAGTATACCAGCAATACCGACAACAACAACAACGCCGATTTCAACCACGAGAGGTATCACGTGCGTCGCTGATAATGTGCCGATTAACGTTGTTGCTTTACGACCAGCGAGGAAACTGCGTATAAAATATAGCCGATTATACCTAAAGGATTGTCTGAGATTCATTATATTGTATACTAAGTAACCAATTGTGGTGTTTTCACGATGAATTCCAGACACCACCAATATGTCGTTGCGGTTAGGGTTTTGGCTTCAGGATCCGGTATGAATACTTCGTCTGGATTTTAATTTAACACACGTGAGACAGTTCCGGAAAAACCATCTGTGGAATGACGCCACAGATATGTCGTAAATATCCTAAACTTAGCGGTAAGAAACATGGAGATGCTGTACACCCCGGTAACCCGAGCGGTATGTTTGATGGAGCTGTTTTGTTGCGACCATGTTGCCGATCCAGACGCTGATGTGTATACCGAGTTGATGAGCAGAGTTGCATGAACAACACGATCTTGAATCACTTTGATTTTTTTCTGCGCTGTCAACGAGGCGTGTGCGAATTTCAGCGAGCCTAATATCGACGACCGTTGGATTTCCAAAGAAATATTGAGTATTCCAACTATGGTCCTATTTATGTTTCTACAAAAATTTGCCAATATGGCTACATGAATAGTATATTCAGATTTGAATGTGGCCAGTTCATCAGTGATTGCCATTAACAATGATATCACCGGGATGTTGCTGATCTCCATGTATTTGTTATTATTTTTTGGTTGAAGCTTCGTCGTTCAATTCTGGTTCTCTCAAATTAGCAATGCTGTTTCCGCCCATGATGAGTTCACCACTCATTGTATCACCGGTTTTAGCTTCGTTCTTACTGATGTAAGTTCTGATAGTGATGTTGTTGGTGTCCAAGCATATTTTTTTTGTTGCCACGTAATAGTCTGAGTTTAGATCTCTCGCAATGATAATTGTATTTCTGCTCATGTTGAGATCGCCATACATAACGTCTCCAATTTTTCTCACTAATCTCCTCGGCGAGTGTTAGAAGTGATTCTTCCGAATTTTTAACTGTACCTGTTTTAGTAAACACCACTACGTTATATTCATTAACGCATGGAACTCCTATAATAATATCTGTCAACGAGATATTCCTCGTCTCTAATTGTCCTTGCTGATCCTGATAAACAACAACTTCATTTGGGTCAAAGTCGGCGAGGCGCATTACATCGGCAAGTTTATCTAGTGTTGCATATTCTGATAAATCAGTATAACTGGGATATTTGCGCTTAGCAGATCTTCCGTAAATATATACGATTATAAACCAATAGCCTGTTTACAACGACTGTTGTGTGTGATCTACTGTGTCCCAGTCAATAACAGTTTCTCAGCAAAAACAATGATTTTAATAGTCTCAGATCTGTTTGTAAATTCTGGTAATGTTCTGTACATTATGCTAATCTCACTCTTATTAGTTATCTTGAAAATGATATCCTCTATAAAATGTACTTCACTAGCGTTTATATCTGCTCTATTAACATCGTAACCACCTTATTCTTTCCGAGAAATATGAGCAAATTATATTCTGAAATATTCTTTTGACAATAAATTAGCACCGTATGGGGTTCTCAAGAAATTAACGTTGCTGTCCCCGGGAATGGTGGTAAATGAATTTAGTATAAATGGTCTCTTCATAACGTCTCGTACATCATTCATTTTAGTGGTTAGATCATCAATATTAGTATCTGTAGTTGTAATATTGTCATTTATCCTTGTGATTACATTTTGAAGTTCTCCAACTAATTTTGATATTTCTGAGAACATCACGAAAATCAATTCGATTGAAGTGTTAACGCTGACTAAGTCACTGAATTGTGTTCGAATGTCAGCGACCTTACTGTTGACGACCATTGGGTTTCTAAACAAATTACAGGCGATCTGAAGAAGAATCTGATAGTTTCTGAGACGTATCGTAAACGCATTTGCATGACAATCATACTCAGACCGTATAGAGGTTAATCAATTACCTGCTGTTGTTAACTACGTCCTTATCTCGACATTAGCGTCGTCCACGTACTTCTTCGTTGCAACGTCATCAGCTAATTTCAGTTCTCACAAACCAGCAATTATATTTCCAGTCATGACGAGTGAACCAGTTATTGAGTCACCGAATATAGGAACATATATAGGAAACTCTACAAATGACATAGAGCTTTAATTTTTCCGTCGCCGGTAAATACTATGATGTTTTCGTTGCACCTAAAGCTCGCAGTTTAATATCGGCCTACCTAATATTGCTTGTCTTTAGCAGCCCATGTTGATACTGAAGAAGAAAAAACCTCATCC
The DNA here is from genome assembly GCA_028554795.2 of Sinohyriopsis cumingii. Taxonomy (NCBI): domain Eukaryota; kingdom Metazoa; phylum Mollusca; class Bivalvia; order Unionida; family Unionidae; genus Sinohyriopsis; species Sinohyriopsis cumingii. Next base: position 113,389,799 of record CM068834.1, on the reverse strand, counting down.
GGATCAACTCCGATGAGACGAATAAGATCAGCAAATTCATCTGGCGTCACACACGCAGATAGATCAACTTCACCTGGATAGACCTTCCATAAATATCTACCATTATAAACCGTTTACCTGTTTAAAACGACCACTTGTGTATTCGTGTACTACTTTATGCGGCGACGCTAATGACCATGACACGGCCTTAAGTACCGCAAGCACTTCTAGACCGCATATTGGTGGATCCATTATTGTCTGTGTTGGTGATGTTGAATACCAAATTGGGAAGCCACCATATGATACAAATTCTCTTGGTGGTGCCAATCCATACAAATCAAAATAACCAACTTCACGTGGATCATCCCAACCCAACGAGTACCTGGACCACAACGTCCTTCGAGATTAATTATATCGGTTTCAGCACGGTTTTTGCGGTTATTGATCAAGCATAAAAACACCTCAGAAGGGTTTTATCTTTAATCGCCGACCAGCATCAAGTAAATCAAAATTGTACATGGGGAGTTTCAGACCTTGACCGTCGAGAATTCCTGGTAATCTTAGACCGCGTTCCTTTATTAAGTTGATTATGCCGTGTCCTGTTGCTTTTTCAGAGTCATGGCTGATCGCATCACACCAGGATGAGATGGATACACGCATGAATATTTTTATTATAATTTCTTATTCTCTAAAATGACTTTCTAACATTGATCAATATCGCCAACGATGACGGGCCAGACCATTACCCATTTCGGGTTTGCTGTCATGTTTTTCTATCTTAGCTGCTTTGGAAGGAACGCAGCAGTCTTTCACATCTAAATCAAGAAGTTTCCGTACAATATTTTCGTATCCTTGGATGCCGCTTTGTAGAGACAACTCTGACAGGTAAACTGGGGGATCAATTTCACTAGCATTTGTTGATGCTCAAACTCAAAAGTAATTTGATGCGGTCTTACATTCATTTCATTCATAATATCCGTCAGGCGTCTTTTTCTAGTGAGTGTAAGATGTGTTGTATTTACACGGTCATGCTGTGCCGCAGTGCCTAGTAAACCGCTAGATTGACTTTAACATGCATGTGATTCTACTGGCAGTAGGACAAAACTATTGTTTACAAGGCCAACTACTGTACAAACTGTTTTATAATTTAAATCTACCTCTTTTGAAAATTTACTGATTCTTTTAAATATAATGAAAAGGAGAATTTCTACGCATTCTATCTATGCATGAGAAAAAACAACCCAAACCAGCATCCTGGGTACCATAATTGTACCAGCATTCGTTGCAAGCTGTGTGGCTGAACAATGTAATTAAGAATAACATGTGTACACAACAATTTCTCAATTTATTACGTTATTGTTGTAATCTGAAGAGTCTGTGTCATATGCGGGATGACTTCTTTTTAGGTGAAATAAATAAAATCTGGCTCATGGTCGCCTTTGAGTCTTTTGGTTAATGATCGGCAGTGGTAAATGAAAAGGAAATTCCGATCAAACAATGATTTCCTCAGAAACACTTGAGTAAATAATTCGATTGTAATGTCTTGTTTAATTTCTTTTACCATTCCCTACTAAATCTGACAATAATCATAGTTGCACACATTATTTTAGTTGATATTTATCAGACATCATTTCTCTCTCTCTCTCTCTCTCTCTCTCTCTCTCTCTCTCTCTCTCTCTCTCATGAATAATCTAAGTATACCCAACAGACTAGAGTATATTATTCGATCAAAACTAATTATGTTTTAAAGTTAACAGTTAAGAAAATAAGAATACTTTTAATTGTATTGCTCATTGATACGACTATATGATCTTAAACAGAAAGAAGCAAAACCAACACGTTTTTGTAAAATTCAACAAATAATTTAATATTTTAAGTTAAATAATGAAATATAAAGCAAATTACAATATTATGAATTAAATTCAAACTAATCCGATAAGTTTTATCACAAGTCCAACAGAACAGTACGCCAAAATAAATTCCAGGTCCTCAATGTTCTGATGTACCAACAGCCTTTGATGTGATGAATTGTCAATAGTCTTTGTATTACAATGGCATCATCCAGAACGTCTTTAAATGAATTCACAACAATCCCAAAATATTGCAAACAGTCATGTGAGCAGTCAATAAGTCCAAAAATTATTTTTTAAAATTATTCCTCTCAAATTAAATCTAAACACAGAATTGAATACTTTTGCAGACTGAAAATAAGTGAAAAACGGTAATGGGAATAGGATTAATAATGTTCATTTATTCCTCTTTTATAAATCACCACGACTCTACTGCGACTCTGTGCCGGATTACATACTTACTTGGTCTTTTTCGCAATATCTCCCATATGAATTATGTCAAAATAACCCTCACCTGACTTATCTCGGAGTACTTAACCATCAAGTCGGTTAATTACCCCAAACTGGAAACATATTCTTTCTCAACGCTGGGCTTAAAAGTAACATCCGAGCAATAACCTCTATAATGTGCATTATCTAAACAAAAATCAACAAAAATTGTAATATATTGTTCATAAGTTATCATTATAATCAACAATCATGAACAAAAATTAAACATAATATAGATATACATAACATCATAAGGATACGAGAATTCATATCCCTAAAGGAATATCTTTATTTCACAATGTAACAAAATAGGAGGGATAATTACATATGTATATATTACTTGAATAAGCTACCTAATTGTTTTGCACAGAATGTGATTCAGGCACATTGTACATGCTTATGAATATGTGATAATATTAGGCGATTAAAATGGCTTAACATTGAAGGATATTTCTCGTAGAAATATACAATTTTATGAGCATGTTAGATTTGTAAATAGTCCTTAAACTATTTTAAAATTTTCGAGTAACGTTTTAGATTTCAAAAAGAAATTAAAATGATTAACGTAGGCATGTACAGAATGACGCTGATCTTTAATTGGAAATAAAATAAACAGTTGCGATTGTAATCTTTTCTTGTCAGTGAAATTTTTATGTCCGCGATGTAATATCAAGCTTATAACACGTTTTCATCTAAATGTCACATCAATCATTTCATGTAACAATGTTTATATCATTACAAATCTTAGTTTGAAAAGGAGCCGTAAGGTTAAAATAATAAAATAAGACCAGCTTTTGTTGTCACACCTCAAGGTCATCATTATGTGTATAACTTTTTCCTAGAACATCATATCTGTACTGTTCATAGTCAGAAGGTCATTAAAAGAATTAGATTTTTCTTGAAAGATAACCCAGTAACAAAAGAGAAAATAAATAAATAAATGCTAATACAACTTGCATTTTATACTTCATCTAAAATCTTTCTAACTCAAGCAATGCAAGAAACACAGTAATATAGAAAATAGTCATGAATTCTTGCGTTTCTTTGAACTGAACAAATCGTTTAAAGGTTTAAAAGCATCCAGCATTATTCGGGGTAATTCAAAAGATAATTGCACATGGGTTATATTTGATATATTTCGGAATATGGTACTTAGGGTTTTTAGTTGTTTATATCTACCGATCTGAGTAAGAGATCGAAGGTAGACAAATTTGCTCCCTAACACTGGCTCAATAACTGATGAAACTGTTTCAAATAACAAAAGGCTATGCTTCGTCATGCTAATATTATTCATTATAATGTTGTTCCAACGATCAAACAGACACTTCATTATATATACCGCCGAATGTTGATTAACATTTTCAGTCAGAACTGCTAATAAAAACTGTTTTTTCAGAAGTAATGGAACTGCACTCAATAATGCTCTTAACTGGGGAAATTCAAGTACACACTGTCCTGAAGCAGCTAGCATACAATTATTGTTTCCAATATTTTTCCTAATGTCCTTTATGTACAAAGATCTTAAGAATAATCTAACAACTTGTGTTATTTGTTTTTGTACTTCCTTAAAGCCATACACCAACTTCGGTAACAAGTTGGAACAGGTGACACTTTTAAAACAACTAGAGACTCTTACCAAAACAAAATAATTATGAGGAGAATAATTCATTGTATTCACGCACTGAAGAACGGTACGCAGACAGTGTCGCTTTCTCTGGTGGAAGTTATTCATATCAAACAAAAGGATAAATGATAAGTATAATTCTGGCTTAAGTTTTGGAAAACTCAATGTGATGTTTTGTTCTTCTAAATATCTTATCACTTGTGATTGGTTAAACACGTAGGCAAGGTAAATTGGTGATATTAAGTCAGCATTTTTGCATAGTAAAGCTTTCTTTCCCCATTTGTTGGCAATGTAGTGTAGACTTTTTAGGAGTCCATTGGCAGCAGCTAGATGAACCAATGACAGTGTGGACTTCTTGTTTTGGCAAATTACGTCATACATCAAACCTCTGCTCTTCTGCATATGGCGAAGTACAAGAAGAGTGGTTTTGTCATAATCCACTCGAACTTGCGGAGACTGGAATTTGCTAAACAAGTGGTGTTTTGTTCTATTGAAAAATTGTAATTCATATGGCTGCGTGTTACGTGCAGGCAGAGAGAATTTAGCCATTGCTCCGAGCATGACATCCTGTAAAACAGATTCACTGCTTTTTGTCAGTGATAATCCACTATCAAAGTAGTATTTGGCTAGTTTGTAATTTCCGCCTTCAATTGCTCTTTGTAGCACGTTAAATCCTTTATTGTCTGCACACTGTTCGATATATTCTGTGCTTAAATCCTTTACCATGCTGTGTACTCTCTTGCTGTCAACGAACCAGAATGAATTATTCATATTCAAAGAAATCTGATGAAGGGGGGATTTTTCAATTGGCATTCCGCATTTTAAACACTCACAGCCATCCCCAATGAACAGGTTTGCCATAATAGGGTTGTTTCCAATAGATGTGAAAGTAGTTAATGGATTAAATCCATCTTTTCCAAGGGTACTGTGTGCGTTAAAATAAATCAAAAATATGAGAGTTACATATACATTAGACCTTTTGATAGCTTCGTGAACATATCGTTTAAAATAACGATGATATTCAATTTTAGGACTTACGGTAATTACAAAATAGAAAATGGATAATTCAATGGGCGACATATACATCACATAATCATTCACATCCACACCATCACACGTATGAGCAATTACATCGTTCATTGAACAATTGTAAGGTATTCGAACAATACGATCATCATATGGAAGGTTGTAAAATGCCTCGTCTAGAGGTCTATTTTGTAAATGGTCACTTGCAAGAATAAGCTGAAAAAAATTATTTGGATATTTGTTGTATAGATATAGTATTGCATTAAAGTAACCATATTTCATAATATAATGCAATATATTAGCACCGGTTAAATCAACATGCATGATATCTTTCTCAGAAAAAAGTCTCTCCATTAAAGCTACTCTTTCTGTGATGCTCTTCAGTGCGTGGTTGGAATCGATAGATAGCGGATGCGTGAACATATACTGAAGAATACTACGATTTAAATGATCAAATAATGGTGGCATGTTTTCAGAATTCAATAGGTACATTACGTGTAAATTATACGGGTGGCATAAGGCTGCAATATGAAAGGCAGTTGACCCATTTTTAGTACGAGAAAAAAAGTCCACCTTCAGTATGTATAGGTAGACTAACATATCCAAACCAGCATGACAAGCAGCATGGTGAATAGGTCTGCATCCTTCGTTATCCACTTCCTCCCAGTCCACATAACGGAAAAGAGAATTTTGTGCCAATTTCTTTAATCCATATCTTGAGATCAGATGTACGACTGATGAACCATTCGAACACATGCCTTCTGAAAGTTTACTTATCTCTATTCCATTCAAATGCATCATTTCTTCCTGTGTCAAAGTCCACTCAACGCATTTATCAGATGCATTTATTAGTGGATAGAAAAGTTCAACAATATCTGTTCTATTATGAATGACAGCTGTAAGAAAAGGTGTTCTTCCAGCTCTGTCTCGACATGTTGTGGCATTTTGTGCATGGGATATCAGCAGACTTACAGTGTCTATATATCCCAGTCTCGACGATACATGAAGTGCTGTTTCACAGGATATTGTCTGCCAGTCATCGAAAGGTTTCCTCTTCGATAATTTTTCACTTAGATATTTCCAAATGTCTGTATTCGAATTATATTTTTCATGACTATTAAAAGTAAAAAATGTAGACTGCATTCTGCTCTCATTTTCTTTCAGCCAATAAAAGCTCCCATTACAGGGAAGACACACATCTTTAACACCTAAATTAAGAAGTCTTTTTATGATTTCAACATGTCCACTAGATGCTGCTTTATACAGGCATCTCTGATCACCAAATTCGGGACTGACGTTCAAGAAAATGTTGAGCACTTTGATATGACCGAACTCACATGCAAGATGATGAGGTTTTACACTCATTTCGTTCGAAATATTAGCCATACTCCTGTTTCTTTTGAGTAGGAGAAGTGTGGTATCTACGTGACCGTGCTGAGCAGCAATATCAAGTAATCCATATCCCCAGAAGGTGCGTGTCTTAATAATAAGCGAGGCGTCATCTACAGCGGCAAACAGTGTTGGCAATGATATCCGGAACGTTATTTTGGCTCCTGCATCCAACAGAGCTCGTAATGTTTCTACGTTGCCCCTCCCAGCTGCTATAAAAGCTGCTGTTAGGTTATCAGCATTGAGGATATCAACATCCTTGATAAAATAGAGGCACAGTTCAGTGGCTAAATAGGAATTTAAACTCTTGGCTAATTTGTGAAGCAATGAACCACATTCATTTTTTTTATTAAAGAAACTGCGCGGAAGAGATTTGAAGTATGATATCAAGTCTTGTCTCTTTGATTCAGAAACATGTAGTGCAAGATTTATGATGTTTTCATCACTGTGGTTGTTTGATTCTTTAACCAAATGAAACAGGTATCTTGCTATTAGATTATGTCCCACTTCTTTCTCAATAAAGTAAGCCATTCCCTCTCTTTTAACATCTGTCAGCCAATGATACATTGAAATGTGAGTGAAGGACAATCTTTCATTGGATCTAAGAAAATGCATCAATGTTTGCAATTCTTTGCTAAACGTAATTTTACTCATATTTGTGCTTTCAAAACGCAACATGTCAGAAATGGTTTCTTTATTCAATGATTCAATGGATGCACACAATATTTCCAGAACTTTCCTAGCCCAATGAAAACGTTCCTCCGTTTTGCCGTAAATCCGCTCGAAATTGAGTTGATAAATTTTGTCTAATGTATTAGGTATATTCTCTACACTCAGAACATTTGTTGATTTTAAATATTCGAGAGCATGGCGAATATATAAAAAGTTTCCGGAACTCATTTCACACAGTCTATCAACAATATCGCTTTTATTATCCAGCATAAAGACGCTTGACAGCTTTTGGAAAATTGACTGGTTGTCGTTAACATACTTGCTAACAAAATCATGTATGTCTCTCTTGTTTCTGTAATCATTAGATGTTATTTCCATCCTACGAAAATCTCCCAGTCTCCTAACAATAGTCGAAATATTTCTAGCAGTGCATAGAAATTTGATCCATTTGGGAAATCTGTGCGCTGTCCGTTCTAAAACACCTATTATTTCATTATTGTTTGCATCCGCGTCTTCGCATTCATCTAAGGCGTCGATGACTATAATCCAAGTCATTCCTGTATCAATACTTGACTCCACTTTGGATAATGTGCGAACTATACTTTGATCCATGCATCCTACCGGATCATAATTACATTTGGTTGAGTTTAAGTAGCTCAGAACACCGTATTCGGTTTCAAGAGCAGACCCAAACTGAGGGATTGAATTTGCTATCATTCCTGCAAGTCTTCGAATAAAAATATCTGCTTTTTTGGTATTTAAGGCATCAAATCTACAGACATGATAAGCAAGAAGCCGTGATCTCAGTTCACCACCCGGCTCTTTAGTTTCAGCACAAACAATATGTGAAATCAAAGCCGACTTTCCAAACCCCATTTCTGCAACCAATAATACGCCTGTACTTTCGAATTGCTTATCAAAAACGGTATCAGATATGTTCTGTAGCAACCATTCCCGTCCGACAATTTTGGTATGTTCCTTGATATAATGAGATAGATAAATGTCTGGTCGAAGCGGATAAGAAAAGTCTTCTGTCAAACACCCTGAAAAAAATATTTTTATATTAGCTGCAGTGGTAGTTAATCTCAAAGTATTTTGAAAGCATTTATCCATTGATAAATGTAGTTGAAGTATTGTTTTAAAAAAGTGTTTTTTCTAGTGAAATACCATGCAACCTATTGTAAATATAACTTTGCAGACATCCCTCTTCTCCCATCCATTGTTTCTCCCATGCAGTAACAAAGCCACCCTAACCCACACTCCAAACATAAAAGTTTCTGCACATTTCTCAACACAGAACCATATACTACATCACTCAAATATCCACGCAATTGCTGTGCAATATTCGAGTAAAGAAGATTATGGCAATTATGTCGGACTCCATAGAATCTCATATATTCAAATTTAGTACACTCCAACTCAAAACTTAATGCTTAGACGACCTAGTACTGAGCACCACTGTCATCGTGAAAAATAAATTTACACATTAAATCTGAACACAAAACTACGAAACCGAATCAAAAGACTTCGCAGAAAATAGGAATGTTATGATTTATTTGAAATATGAAACATTGTGACAAAAGAATAATTAAATCCTTCTTTACTGAAGTACTAGTAGTAATTTGATCAAGCACATTTATTTAGTTTTATAGTATAATATGGTCATTCAAACATAAACTGGCTGGAGATAGAGACAGTGTTGAAGTAATCCAGATCAATTTGGGAATGCGTGTGTTGAATTAGTACAAATTTGTTAATACTAACTTAGTTGTAGAGAAGATGTTGTGCGACTGACAGTAGATATAAACCAATTTATTGGACATTTATTGAAATTAACAACAACTCTGTACGTATAGGATTTAGTATAGTATTTACAGCTAGTTACCGTAGGTGGATTACACGTTTGCATCCTATACACAGTCATTGTACAATATTCTATGTTTAATATTATCTTCAACAATATTTGATATACGTGCACACAGAGTTGTACCGCAAAACCGAAAATGTAGTAAAGTTAATTTCGACAAGTTGAATTACTATACCTTTTTACTTAGATCATGAAGAGAAAAATATCAACTTTTAAATAGCTCTCTTTATTCAATCTTCACTATTATGTCGTGATATTACGTTTGGTATTTATGTGCTTTATTTATCTTTGTAGAGCTAAGTAACTCTTAGTCATAGAACACCGACTCCACAGCTGTATCTAAATAAGAGAAATGCAGTCAACATTCCCCATTGATAACCTAACTATATAACAGAGCCTGTAAATGTGTCAATGTCAATACAAATCAATAACATAGTGGAGTGTAAGAATGTAGTTTTAGAGGAGTTACACTTTCGTGTGTGTGTGTGTCACTATTATAAATCTTAACTTCTTCACAATGTAAATACCTCGTCCGTCGTTGGTGTTTCAACTCGTTGTTCTGGAGGTTTATTAGAACACGTGCATCAAATCAGTCGGATTTATGTCATCAATCCGTGCGCTATAACGCGTCATCGTTCGTTTTCAGGACTTACCAGTCACTTTTATTAAGCTGAATTTATTAGTAAGGATGGTATCTGATTGACTGGAAGGGAGTAAAATGTGGAACATTACTGACCTTGTAGCCAAAGCAGTCAACTGCTCTTTATGTAGCAGTAGTCCGGGAAGCCGATTGCAACAACTGTCGGACCCAGAGATACTTGGCTTGGGTTTGCTAATGACCCGAGATAACGGAGAAGGTTACGCGTGTTCGTCAAAAGGCGGCCTTCATAATATTGTCTAAAAATGGGTCATTCAGATATGTCCAGGAAGTAGCGAAATCACAGACTTGATGGATTTGTATCCTCGTGAACCATTATTCTCTCTCTGTGAGAGACGCATACGTTCTCTTGATGTTGAGCGATATTCATTAGTAGATAGTGGATACTGAAATATCACTTGAGCCGCTAAAAGGTCTTCTCCTACCCTTCCCTTTTCCTTTAGTAGCTGCTAAATAAAATATATGTGCACTACCAAGGCAAATAAGTCCATGGCAATCATTCACAGTACAGACTGGGGTTTCAAGCGGGGATGGAAGTACTGATGGAAGGTGGGGTTTGTGCTAGGGAACATGGCTGACATAACAAGGAAATTGAATCGTAATTGAAGCGTAAATATCTCTCCTCAATTGAAAAATCATGTAGTTCCCTCTTCTCCGATCTCAACAGCTACAGTGAATGTGGTCTAGAGCGTACGATTTTGAAAAGAAGCTTAACTCAAAGGTTCATAAGGTGTTTCTTCAGTGCCCATAAAGCAAATGACAGGTTCCATCTTTGTGTCAACGAGCGACACGCCGGTTTCTGTGGATCGAACAACTTAATAAGATACGATAAGTGAGGATCTAAAGGGGAAAATAAACAGATCATATCCTACAAGTTGGAATCAAAAGGAGAATATAGAAATATCTGCTGCTGAAATATGGGAGGATCGACAATGGTTAATACGTGTCCTAGGACACCAATCACAGAAGATTCTCCACTTTGTAACAATAGATCCCTGCTCTGAATAACCGTCGAAAAAAAATGTTTTTTCCCTAGAATATGAAGAACTCTTAGTGTAATTCCTTACAAAACTTCCACGAGAAGAGAAGGAGCATGAGTACCTTCTTGTCGTCTGAGACATCCGACAACTGACGTACTATTTGTGAAGACCATGAAGCAATGCCCTTAGATATGCACTATGCACCGCTTAACACCCTTTTAGGATAAGGAATACGATGTTCATTTCTAAATAGTTGATCTTGATTAGACTATCTTCTTATGACCAATGGCATAGAGAAGATCTCCTTTTTCATCTAAACAAGGCCCCCTCCCGACCTGAATCTGACCTGTATATGTACAGATAGGACTGGTGTTCAGGGGCATGCAGGGGACCTCCCCTCAAAAACCTTTCTTGATTTTACCAGCACTTGATGTGGTACTGAAACGTCAACACTAGAGAAAATTTACCTGACGGTTCATCTCGTGGGGTTTCCAAACCGCCAACAGGAGAAACGTAAGAGGACAAAAATACACTCTCCCTATGAAAGCTGAAGATTTCAAGGTTCCCAGAAGAGAGATACAGACGAGGAGACAACGAAATCATGGACGTAACGTCATATAAAGTTCCATCATCTGGTGTATACACTATGATGGAACAGGAACCATGTCAATATATTTTCGTGAAATCATATGAAGCAAGAGATGGATGACTCAAGGTGTGGAATCAGTCCTAACTGAATCACAGTAAATCAATAGATCAATAGCTGGTCATGTTGTGATTTAAAAGGGACTGCTTGTTGTTGTGGTGGTGGTGGTCGTCGTGGTATACCAGCCAATCGTTGAGATAAAGGATCAGCAAAATGTCCAAGTATATATTAAGTGCACAGCTATTATTCACACGGCTCTGTTGAAGAATCTGGACGCCGAGGCTAAACCGAACAGCATGGCACAGAACTTACGTATTTATTGTTCGATCGAGAATCGGAAATACTTTATTATGCGAAAGAAAAATCTGGATATTGAAGTACGCATCGTGACGAAGGATGGAGACTGCCAAGTCAGCGGTTTTGATAGCGGTACAAAGGGAAGTTGCAGCTTACATCTCGAAAATTTCCTTTACCATAAATTTGTTGGAGTGGGGAGGCTGAAAGATCCATAATAAAGCTCAGTTTTTCGCAATTTTGGAGACCAGAAAAATCCAAGAGAAGAAAGCTGGCGACTTGATGTTTTGAACCCCATCTACTGCGCATTTCCGAAGTGCACTTCTTATTTAATATTAACAGATATGACTGATGGAAGAAGATGTGGTTCTTTCCAAGATAGAAGAGTGTTATCTCCTGCATAACGTAAACGCTCCATTATTGTTCAAGGAGGACACATCGATTATGCTAGACCAGGCCTCTAAAATGAGGACCAGTCGAGCACCAAAGTATATTAAAGAAAACGGCATGCACTGTAGTAGAGATGCGTTGTCTCTAAGACTATCTCACTTGCTTCATTCTCACCTGTTTGGGAGAGATTTGCGCAAGAGTAGAGTTTGTTTTCTTGCTCTGGCCACTCCGCTTGCTCCGTCTTGTTTGAGGAGTGGACTTAATGGTGTGGGAAGAGACGGACGGCTACTTTGTTACAGACCAGTTTCAACGGCCAGCAAACGACGCAAGAGACCAAAGTTGTTGATTCTCTAAAATCCTGAGAACAAATAGTGGGAATGATACCCCAAATAAGGTCCAAGTGTCCAGTGGTAGATAATTAAGAACAATTCTGCTTTTTTTTAGCAAATTCCTGAACGAATCAAAAACAACATCTCAATGGAAGTGAAAAACCTCCGAAGAGAACACAATTTTCGTACTCATAGCTACATCATCCGAGAGTCGTTGCAAGGCAACAGGTAATAATGTTGCAGAGTAACCCAATCGAATGCCTTCATGTGAAGCTTCGACGTCCAAGTGCGTATGGGCGTCCACTGTTCAGACAGATGAATAGCCTGAGACTAAAATTAAGAGTCTATGTAGCAATGGGGACCAAAAACAATATATTTCATCTTTCCGTTTCTTGACCTCTACTCAGTCATTGCGCTACTCTTCTATCCCTCTTGAAATGAGCAAGTATCAGTCCGGTCTGGGCACTGTTTCTTATTTTTCTCTAAGCATGAAAGTACCATAGTGTCACTTGAACACATGGGCTAAGTCAGGTAAGTGGAAGAAACAGGCAGAGATCGTTGACAGCAATTTAAATGGACCAAGTGACGCTTGGTAAGAAGGATATGGAAATACTCGGAGGGACAATATGTCATATCATCCGGAAATTCATTAAATGCCTGGGAAACTATGATAAGCTGTCTTTAATGGGTATCATATCACAAGAGCGAGGACTCTTCACATTCCTCCTTGGCCTTTCAGAAGAAAGAGGACTAAATCTCTCATTCCTTGATGACCCTTTATACGGACCTTTTGATGGTAGTCGGACCTCATCATTCGTACATGCAGGTGGCCACATGGACAACATAACTGGAGATATATGTTGTTCTCTTCCACGAGGTGGGGATATGTTTCGTATACCAAAAGGGTTATAAGAAAACATGGATCCAATTGTATATCCCGATAGCGTACATAAATGAAAGCACCATCCCTGTAATTGAATAAATTGGTAATGTAGTGGAAAAGGGTATATTCGAACCTATCCTTGGCGATATGTTCATGTTGTGATGATCGGTAGCCGGTTCTCGGTCTGGTGACCGGTGTATTGTGCCCTGTGGTCGGTGACCGGTTATTAGTGACCGGTCAAATAATCTGTCACTTTAGGTGAATGGCGGTCTGGATTTGATGGAATTTCCCTAAGAACTTGAAGAGCAAGAACGACATCTAACCGTTTGGTCTTGCGTGATCTGTGCTTTGCCTGACCTCTGGTACTACGGGAATCAAGCCCTGGCGATTAGCAAAACCATAGCTTTAGATATTTGTTTATCCCACGTGTTGACTCGACGGTCGTCCGAAAGACAATGAGGGTACGCTACAGCATAAGGGCGGATGATTAAAGATCAGACTGGGTTGATTTATGTGTTCTAAGAAATTTTTAGAACAAAAAGAAATTTCCATTGTGGAAGGTTAAACTTAGCAGTGACAGGTCAGTTATTACTGACATTAAAAAGATGATTGCTTGATTTTGTCGTGAATGAACAAGCTATGTTGTCACATGTGTATAACATAAAAGTTTAAGAAATAGTGTTCATACCGCATAAATAGGTACTAGTGAATTTTAGTATTTTATATCGTATATTCAAACATAACTAAATGATCAACGGTTATTACATCTGTCGTGCATACTTGTATATCTTTTTAATATACAAGGTTTCTATTTCTCCTCTTGAACTAATAAAAGCCTTAACCTCTAATACAAACTTGCATCTTTTATCATTGCGTTAATTATACGTGTTCCTCTTGCACATCCCTCTGATACTGCTATAATTATTTTGGGTTGCTTTGGTGCTTTACGGCACATCAACACAAGCAGGTTATTTAGTGCAGAGGCAATTGGAGTGAAGTACACTAACCAAAGACACACCAAAGTAGCTGACCCAGGCTGGTTTGATGCAAGGATTCGAACCCTCTTTCGATGGTCACTCCGACACCCTGACCACTGAGACACGGTGGTTCCCTGTTTTAAATACTATATTTTCTTTTTTCATATGTGTAATTTTAAAAAAAACTTTTCCATGTAATAATGCTTTCTTATTTTACTTGAATCGCCATTGTCAATTATATCAGTGCAATCACAATCAAAAGTAAGCTATAATTCTCCTGCATTTTTTGAAATATGGAAGAATAGTTAACTTAATAATAATAATAATAATAATAATAATGAGGACTTTGTATAGCGACTAATCTTTAGAAGCTATAAGCGCTTTACAACATTAGACAACACCTAAAAGATAAGAAACATAATAATATTATTACAAAAGTCAACAACATGAAATTAGAAAAACATTAAAAAAATAAAAACATGCTGAGAATATTTCAGGTAGGAAATATTATTAGGTCTTTAAGTTTGTTCTTGCAGTCGAAATAAGCGAGTTTTGAGAAACCTCTTGAATGTGATCACTGTGTCTTTGTGTCTAAGTTCAGTGGGCAATTCATTCCACGTTGTTGGACCCTGGTATGCAAAGGAACAGGTCTATGAAGAATCCAGTCTAAAATGTGACCATGTTTATGGGTGGGTTGGTTAACTGACTGTTTGAGGTTGAAAACATTAATGAAATCTATGAGTTTTTATGTATTTCAGTTTCCGGGACAGTCAAAGTGAAAGTTGAAATCTCCAAGAATAATTAGATTGACACCTATGAATTTCCATAGTCCAGGAGATTACGAAACTGCTCCAAAGAGAGAGAGTCAGCCAGCTTGTTTTTTCTACTAGGAGGAGGGCGGTATAGCCAGAAAAATGGACTGACCTTTGCTCCAGTGTGAGTGTTGTTAGGACTAGTTCAAACGATGTGTGGTCGAAATGGAATGTTGTGGTGTAGTTAAGACGTTTTATCATATTAATAATAGACGTAGGGATAGTATTGCTTTATTTGTGCACACGTTGTTTTTTGTTTTTTCTACTCAGTGCTCTAAAGCAAGGGTCGGCAAACTACGGCCCGCGAACTAAGAATGGATTTTACATTTTCTAATTCTTTAAAAGCACCTTTATAATGGAACGGCCGACTGCTGAGTTTTGTGATGTTGTTGCGACTGAGGAGGTCCGAGAAAGACCGTATGGGGCGCTACTGTAACTTCACATTCACACGCTGATTGGTGGCGGCCTCTGTCGTGACGTTGTGACACCACGCAGGTATAATTGGGCAGCGTGAGTTGAGCTTGACCCTTGGCTCGCGAAACCTAAAATATTTATAATGTGGCCCTTTACAAAAAAGTCTAAAGCATACATATATAACAGTGCTAGTAAATATACCGTTGTGAATATAAATAAATAACCTAGTGGAGTACACACAAAATGTGATTGTTTGATATATCATGAATGAACAGGTTTATATTGTCAGACGTAAATTATGTAAAGGTTTTAAAATGCAGTGTTCAAAATGGAACAAATGCGTGCTCTCAAAGTCAGATATGATACGTAATTTTATAATGAATTATTTACGCTTGTCTTTTCGGTTTAATGTTCGTTACAAACTTTGCATATTTTATAGTTGAGTTAGCTGGAGGTGATCCACATTCAGATCCCTCTGATATTGTTGAAAATATTGCACTATCTCTTGTAATTTTGACCTATGTCACATCAGTGGAGATTTCTTCTGTAAAACGAGCTACTAAAGATTATATGTAGACACACATGCCATATGTGTAATAAATATCCTTATAACACTATGTATTTTCTTCTAGTTTACTTCAACCGGTATTCCCAATACTTTCAAAGTTTTGCTAATTGACTTTTGATTCTCCAGCATGTTTAAAATATGGAAGCAAAGTTCTCTTCGTATAAGACGTGGGATATTTATGTTTTTAATCTCTCACACGTAATTTTCGAGATTACTACGTTAAATCAGCCAAACATGAAGGTAAAGAAGCATTAGCTTCAGATACCACACAACAGATGCCTAACAACATGGGACATAAAATGTCCCCTGAAAAGAAACCATGTGTAATGGACGTGCTTAATGTAACTTTGGAAAAGAAAACATGGAAATAGTTCACTCAAAATGAAACTAACAAATGTGTAGATGTATTGCATAACTTTATCGATGGATGCAATCACACTTATCACGTGTCAATTAATTTCACTCCAATTAAAGAAAGGAAGGAAGAAAATCGGTCGAAACTATAGACCAACTTATTTGGTTCTATGACATCTGATGCATAAATCTACTTTTTGCACAATATATTCTTTATAATTTTATGGAAGAGGTTTGTATGCTTTCTTTTTATACTTTTGTTTAAAATATCAGACAAATTTAAGTATTTTAGCAGTTTCAATGGACCACAATAAATAAAGAATGAAGACAAATCCCAAATAAAATAAAAAAATTACAGACACAAAAGTCCTAGTCATTTAACGTCCTGAATACATTTCAGTAAAAGTCCAGAAAAAAATCACATAACTTAAGTCGATGACTTGTCTGTGGTAGCTGCTAAAGTGTTGATGTGTCAATAGTCTCTTGTTGAACCACATAAATATAATTCCCGGTTTGAATTCACCATAAATTCAACTGAATGTCTCTATCCAAGAATTTTATCAGAGCACTTTTGTATTTCTAGGGAAAATAATCACTTGAATTCAATAATTTGAACAAAAAATATTCCAGCCCAAAATACAGGTCACAAAACATAATACAACTTAAATGTGCTATATGTTAAAGCACGATTGACCAAATCCTCACAATCACAATATTATTTAGTTCTCTACTTGACCTCAGGTCACAATTAGCGTTTTCTAAAAAGAAAAACTATTTAATGGAATATAACGTTCTAGACTGATCCTAATGTTTACAAATCAAAACCATAGCCTGTACAATTCACTTAACAAAGTCCAAAACCCTGCCCCAGATAAACATATTTACTTCTCCTATTTATAAAGATCCTGATATTAAGAACATAAACATAGAAAATAATTTAGCTATTTATTAGTTATTGACATAAAATGAAATAAGAAAGTCAAGGAGATCAAACAGAATTGCGCTCAGTTTTTGAAAACCTTAAGTCCAGCATTCAATGTTATATTACAATAGCATGTAATGAAATTTTTTTAAAAAATGAAAACTAACAAACAAACAATTAAAGTAAATATACATAACACACTGAAACAATTAAATAATTCATGTACTACCTGGAGGCGTGTTTTTGCATAATCTAGGTCATATGGGGCATATGTGTGTAGCTTGATTAGAACTGTGTTTGTATTTTCTTAGCAGAGACACTATTGATGTACGAATAGTATTAGATACAAGACATTTTGTGATTAAATTAATGTTAATTCTGTATGTATTGGATTCAGTAATGATATTTTGTAAGTGATTACCGTGTTTGGATCATACATTTTCATTCTCTGCCCGGCCATTATGCATTATTCTAGTATTTATGTTTGATATCGTATTCGAGAAATGTTCGTTTCACATATGCAAAATTATACCACCAGTATAAAACTTATAAATCTTATTGACTAAAACAGAAACAAAATAATTAATAAATAATTTCATTTTTATTTCTGTTCATGCTATTGAAAATAGCATTTCTGCATGAAGTGATCCATCTTTTCAATCTTCACTAAATATCCATGTTATTAAATTTGATATATCTGAGCTTTATTGACCTAGATAGAGACAGGTAAATTAGTCATCTTACACTGACTCTACATTTTTACCTTGGGAAGAAAAAGGCAGTCCAATAATCCAACATGAAAATATGCTGATGCAAATACTAAACTAGCAACCGGTGGTGTGTAAAAAGTGATGATTGTTTGACTTGTCAAGAATGAACAGGCTTATTTATATTGCCATATGTGAATGAACTAAAGGCTGAAAGTAGTGTTGAAAACCCACCAATATGTACAAGCAAAATTTATATTCAAACGTAGCTAACAACAGACCAACATGCCTGTCGTGTATGATACATATATTTATCATTGTTATCCTTTTATCCTCTTTTTCTCTAAGTCATTAAAGGTTGGACGTGTATTACAAACTTTAAACGTTTGCTTACTAAAGATATTCCACATGCAGATTCCTCAAATATTGTTTAAGTTAATATATAATCTCTTGAAAAGTTTCTCTGTCTGAGTCGAATCCAAGTGGAGACTTTGAATAATGTAATCTTTTCAACTTTTATTGTGAAGAGACCTGGGTAAGATTATATGTAATCATTTATGTCATATGTGAATAATACCCTATTTGAATATAACATATTCTTTGTTCTTTTGCTTAAACCGCTATTATAATTTTAAGTGTATTACAGTTTAAAATCATCTGTAATTCTCCTGTATTTCTAAAACAAGGAACACTATTATTCTTTATCGTGTTAGACGTAGAGATATTAATATTCTCTCGCACGTGTTGTTATGAGACGATTACGTTAGATCATAATTTTCAGTCACCTAACTTGAAACAAAATCACATCGCATACAAAACAGTTACCTTACAACAAAAACCACATATTCATACTAATTCTTGAAACATAGTTGAATTGAAATAACTGTTTAAAGTATGACAATAACTTTGCGTTTATTTGTTTTTCTCTCTGTGGGATTTGTTTATACTGTCCAGAACCACATCAACATTATATATATATATATATATATATATATATATATATATATATATATATATATATATATATATTAATGGTTCCTTCTGACATCATGCAAGTATGTATACTGTATCCAGAGCAAATTTTTTTAAAGGTTGAACAGCTGTTGGTAGAAAAATAACTGTTGGTAGAAACGTAGTCCAGTCATTCCATGCCAAAATCAAATAAGACATGAAAGCTATTATCAACTCTTTGTTCTAATTATGTGAAAAAGCATTGACATTATTGCCTATTATAATTGGATGAGTAATACGCTGTCTTTGGAAATCAGGAGAGTTTTAAAAAGTAATAATATTTTAGAAAATGAAAACAGCTCCTGCAACAACTGTTTGTTGTGGGATTGGTGTCTTTTAAACCGTGCGCTGTTGATAAGGCGGTCACAGTTCTGTTCTTCCTTGCTATCATAATTCAAACACACGTTCTCTTCTTTTCCTCGTCTTCTTTATCTTTTAATAATAGATTTGTCGTCTGCTAATGAATATTAGCATTACTATAGATCACGTCAAATGGCTTAGATCTACGTTATTGTTGGCTGAATTAAGAGCTTGGTCATCGAGTAACCGTATCAGTCACACAGACAGCAGTCGTCATGTCTGAATGTGAACATAAAACCTGTATGTCGATTTTACTAACTCTGATACACTTTGATCTGTTGGATGTTAATAAGATACTCCACATTAAGCTGTTGCTCCTCATACTGCGCAATTAATTTGATTTTGTCAGAATTTCATATCACAACGTGATCTGTATCGGTTCATTGAATCGTCATTCTCAAATCATAAAGCGTGTTTATCAAACATTTTTAATGTATTGTGAAATAGACGTTTTCTGTGCAGTATATTTTTCGCTCTATCTCTATCCATATTTTCTCAACATGTCTGATAACTTGAGCGTTACAATGATGTAGATCAAGGAAATATTACACTGTTTGTTTTGGGGTTGTAGTGATTCTTTCCGGTGGATCTGATGTCCACGTTTTTTCAAAATTGTTATACCTGAACTAAATCATAAACATAAGCTATCCTCTCACGTTATTTTGTTGACAACTTCGTTGACGTTGGGTAAGATCTTTCAAATTATTTTTAATGAGAGTATTCAGTAGTCGGTGTTCTAAGAATGTGACCTAAGCTCGAATTTGTTGAGTTTGAATGTGTATGGGATCTTATGAAGATATCAAAATAATCTTCTTAGCTCGAATATCATATTAATAATGGCTTTAATATTCGAGTGAGGGAGGGTAGGGTTCTAATCCCGGGTAATAAGTGCGAGTCTTTTTAATGGAATGTAGAACTCTGTAGCTGTGAAATTGTTTGTAAACATTACTTAATTGGGGGAGGAGGTACTGTGGCTGGGTAAAATCTGTAGCGAAAACAAATGTGGGTTCGGAATAAGGTAATGTCCGTAAAAATCTTATTGACAGCTGGGAGGGGGATGTAAAGAATTTGCTCAGAACTGGCAGTTAATCTGTTGGTCAGACGGGCATCGAGTTTGCTAAATAAGGTGCAGTTATCAAACTGGAACCGAATTAAGGAATGGTACTTACCCTCGAGTGAATCCTTCCCTGTTCTTGTAAACTGATTCGCAAAGGTTAGAAGCGTGAAAATAATAGCGAAAATACTAGCCAATGCAACTTTCCTATTCCTTCCTCTAACCTTTTTTCTAACGATTACTATGCCATTTTTCTGTGTTTTCATATTGAATGATATTCCTTGGAGACGATGATTGCCATTCTCAACGGATTTAGTTTCTTGTTTTTTAACCTCATTTTTTTCAACCTGATTGAATTCTTCTGGACACGGTTGAAATGGTTTTCCCATCTGAATAGAATGTAAAACTTGTAATAATAATGATGAGTTTATTTCTCGAGAGATTTCATTTGAAGATACAAATCTTGTTATCATGTCAAATACGCGATTTTTGTCATTTTCCGATATTCTTAGAGATGGGTTATGTCCTATGTACTTATTTCTAGCTTGTCTAATTTCTTGCACCTGATCTAACACTATGCTGGGTAGTTTAAATTCCTTACAACTCTTGATTATTTCCAGGTAAGTTGGCAAATCGTTCAATTTCTCTTCCTCCCAACATTGATTGGCAAATACTCTTCCGAGTTTTCTGTTGTTCTGCGGCCATTCCCACGAACGCATTTTATCCCAATAAACCCGCCTCCCTCTCGGCCGAATGTACTGCGACAAGTTTTTCTTCCATTCTTTACAAGTATCACACCAGCTGAAAATAACAAAAGCTGTGTAACTTTATCATATGGTATCAATGAGACAGCTCGGCAACATTTGCATACACATACACAATCTTTTAAAATAAAAAGTTTGATATAAAGCGTTTTTATTTGACGACTAATCGCTCTCTGTTAGATGGAACTAAGCTTCCACACATTCAAAACTTATCAATTCATATGAAAATCTATTTTCAAGAAAATGGGCCGATCTTGCTTAATGGTGTGCGAACGGATTCATGGCAAACCAATTGGCAGTCATTGATGTTTTGTGTGGATCTCACCAATTACTGTGTAGGTCGAAGTATTAAGGAGATCTTCTGTTCTTACTAAAATAAATATACTAACAACAGCAACAAAATTTTTTTAAAAAATGTATTTCTCAAAAACAATAAATTCATATATTATGAAGAATGTCGATATCCGAAATTAAATATTACATAAAAGACAAAAATGTAACGCTCAAATTTTCCATCTGCGCGTGCTTGAATTCCTTTAGTTAAACAGTCCAATGCATATTATTCGCTAGCCACGGTTCCATAAATATGTTAGCCTATCTACACCTTGACGGATCGATCGGATATTTCTGTGCTTCGGTTCTGTGAATATTATTGGACACATTGGCAAGTCGCCGCATCCAGTCAAAATCAAGTATTTAGAATTTGAACACTGTTTCTCCATGATCGAGACAAGGGGTGAACATAACTGGAATGGACCCATAAATAAGCCATTTTCCTCCGCCGGTCCGTGTTTGCACAAATACATCCTTTCCCTCAAAAACACCTGTAATGGCTTATTTCTGGTATGCGGTTAGACTTTCGATATTAAACTTATTCTGTATGCCTTTGAAGTCAATTGCCTCCATCATTTTTTGGCGCATGCTTAATCTGTGGCTGTTAAACGCAGTTGCTTCGTTGGTATTATATACTAAGGGAGGAAAGTTGTGAAATAGATGTCGCTAGTGCAAAGGACTGAAACATCTGTTCGATTCGCCAAGGTGTAGAAGATGTTTTTGATAATATGTCCTCTTTTTAATTTTTACTGTAACTATTCGTAGAAAAGTATAAAGTTGCAAATAGGATTCCCTGTGCCAATCCGAGACAAAATAACAATCGCCATACCTACCGCTATATGAATGACCTTAGTGGCGTAATATTTCCTCTCTCTCTCTCTTCTCTCTCCCTCTCCCTCTCTCTCTCTCTCTCTCTCTCCGTTTACTTTTATACCTACGCTTATCATGCTAAATAAATTAATGTGTAACACTCAGTTTCCTAACTTCACGTCAGGTAGTGGCTCCGCAAGCGTCAAAAGGCCGACAGGGTTCAAGCTGGCCTAGTTAAACAGGGACTTTACACATCCGTCAAAAGTAATTGACCACAGTATTGTTTTAACGTTTATCGGTTAGTAGGTAATGCATGTTTTTTGTTTGTTTTTGTTTTTTGTTGGGTTTTTTTTTTTTTTATTATTATTATTTTACTTCTGTTGTTTATGTTGCCGATTTCGCATTTAATTTCGAGACTTTTGTTTGCTTACCAAAACACAGCATACCAGTGCTTTAAGTTTTCTAACGCCGATTTTATAACATCCACGTCCTTCAACTTTTTCTTCTTTTTTCTCTTTCTCTTCTTGTTTGAATACGTCAGGTCAAGCTGGTTGAAACCGTTCAGATATTGATGGACGTGGCTATATTACACCTATTAATATTAATCATACTATTTATTTTCTCCATTAGCTTATTATTTCTGATTGTGTATGTCATCTCATCAAGTTTCATACCATAAATGTAACTTATCAGTATTAATAACTTTCGCCATTCCACACTTAATTCAATGTTTGATCTTTAGAAATCATGATGTAGCCCTTAGTGAAATTAAATACGTTTCGTAGAATAATTATTTCTCCAAGCACTGAAGTCGTAACATTAAGTGAAATTATATTTCACTAAACGAAGAGTATCGCTGCGTGTAGTGAAATAGTGGCACTAACATCGCTGACATAAATCATTCAAGTTCATTGCACTAGGACGTATTTGAAAACAGTCGCTACGTTTATATAAGTCCTTTAAGGTTTATGAGAGATCGCCGTCGGGTGAAAAACGGCACCCCAATTCAACCACTCATCCCATGCGCTCCAAGATTAAAAATACTAGTCTTCCCCCATAAACTCTTCTTATTCAATACAATAATTGAGTAAGGGCTTGTTTATTTATCTATTTGTTTATTTATTTATTTGTTTATTTATTTATATATGTATTTATTTATTTATTGTATTTATTAATGTATTTCCTTTCTTAGTGTTTATGACATTTATCCAAAGTAGTGATGCTTTTGTTTTAGATCGGGTCTCTGCATCACAGCAGGTTCGGGAAATGGCTTGAAGACCAAATGCAAATCGTTCCACAGTAACAAGCTTACCACGAGACCATTCAAATGTATGTAGCACCCCTAAAGTTAGCGACAAACACAATCTTTACATTTTTGCATAAAAGCACTCAAACAGTAACTTGTTTGTTCGTTATTTTCGAGTATTGACATTAACTAAAGGATAAAGCTCTTTCCTGTGCGTGATTTGAAGTAAACGACGACAGCTGTCACTTCGTATTGTGTAATGTCACCCAGGTGGCGTTATATATGACCTCTGAAATTATTGTGCCAACTTTCTGAATCACAAATGAAAAAAAATTAAAGTTAGATTTGCTAATTTTTCTCGTGATGATCTAGATATGATTTGCCTCAGAAAAAATACTGAAAATGATGGCTACTTGCATTTATTATTTCTAAGTTGGGTTTGTTTGGGTTTTTTTTGTTAAAAGAGCCCTGAAGACACACAAAAATGTTTCAAAAGTATGCCATCCTCAGTATCCTGATAATTTAATCATCGAACTTTAAGTTTAATGCTTTGCTCTCCTTATCAAAAACGGGATGAATCAGTGAATCCAACCATTAAATAAGGTACCGACGGAGTTATTTATTTCCTTTCCATATTTCAAGAAAAACTATTCTACATTTCTCTGCATCATACCTTACTAGTCATTCCCGTGAAATTGTTTTGCCAATAAAGTTACGCCCAACGATTATTCCTTTTGTTTTATGGTTCTAAAGAATCACTTACGTACGTACTGCAAATCTAAGTATCATATATGTTCGTTAAAAATAATGAAATTAAATCAACACTTCTTTTGTCCAACATTATCAATATATTTTGTCTACCTGAAACGTATTAATAAAATTCAATTAATGATTTCTTGATCAAAGGTTACAGTTTGGAAAGAATCGACATAGTGTACCAAATTGGTGGTGGGACAGCTGTTCATATTTGCCAGTCATTTAAGGTACAAACGTAAATTAGATCTCGAAAGTGATACCGTAGAATCTATTTAAATAAAGGTTTCCCTTTCTAAATCAAAATCTGTCTTAAGTTTATCGTCCCACTAATCGTCTGCTGCTTGGATTTATATTTTCGGTATCTAATTTGAATGCGCCAGTCGCATGCCTAATATAAAATGCATCATACCAGTAATGGGCGATTTAAAACATAGATCTTTTGGATCATCTTTTGTGGGCATGCTTATCTCTCATAACCTTACCATGATAATAAACTCCCAAGAGTTGCAGAGTCAACATCTACTTTGAATAATCACATTTGCACTACTCCACCCACAATCCATACCCGAAATGACTACACCCTGTTTAGCTCTAAGTGATCATTACCGGGTGATGTGTCAGTGTGATGAGATTCTGGTTTTTAAACTAGCTTTAACAAGTTTTCAGTCATATCGATACGATGTCTGCAGTGTGGCAGTTTAGCACTGGGGCATCATGCCGCAGACATGTAGTATGATGTCTCACCCAGTCACATTATCCTGACATCAGGCCGACCAGTCCTAACACGAACCTCATAATGCTGAGCACTAAGCGAGGCAGCTGTAAATACCATTTTTGTAAGTCTCTGGTATGACTCGAACCCACAACCTCCCGCATCAGACGAACCCACGAACTCCAGCATCAGAGTCGGAAGCTGTAACCGCTAGGCTACCGGAGCGGTTCATTACCGGGTAAGCATGTTTCAAAATCAATTCAACAAACTATACAAAATCACCGATAAAATATTACATAGCGATCACGAAATCCTTTTGATAACAATTTCTTCTTTTATGACGCATTCCTAGAGTTCGAGACTGCATCATTTGTATTATTCGATCCAAATAATGTGTTAACAAATTTCGGGGTTTTGTTTTCTTTTTATTTTATTTTTGGGAGGTTTTCATGGGGGGGATTTGTTGGGGTTTTTTAATGGGGGGGGGTGTTACTAAATAAATACGTTTTACTACAATCCAAAAGGGCTAAGCGACACACTTAGCCAGAATGGTACACTGATGATAAAAAAATAGCTAGCAATAGGGCTCAGGACAGTAACTCTCAGCACTCGGTCCTGGGACAGTGAGTTGCAAGTGTAACTCGTCCGTGTCCTCAGTATGCTCGAAACAAAGCTCTACTCCATTATAGTGATTAAGCTCTTATTAAAGAAGAACAGGTACATGATACAAACTCGACACTAAAATGGGTCAAATCATAAAAATATTGTTCTGCCATTAACACCTCAAATGAACATATAATTAGAGACAGTTTGTACCTTGAGAGGTACACAGGTGCACACATTGTCCTTAATTTCTTAGTGATATGTGCGTTTACGGTGAAATATTTAAGTAATCTATGTATCGTAAGTTTCCTTTTTAATTAGCTGTCACTCTTTATGAGTTAGATATGGTAGACGTTAAGAGATAAATATTTTAAACACTGTATGATTTCCGACTGGTCAGATATTGTTACTTTTGACCCAGATCAGCAATATTTTTTAAAGACTGTTTAATTTTAAGATTTTGTTTTCAGGCCAAAGAAAGACGCCAGCATTTTTTTATATATAAGTATGTAATTACCTTTCCACCAACTTTCGTACTCAAATAACTATTTCTTTCGGAAGGGAGTGGCAGGAAACCATTCTAGAGAGCTACACATAGGCACTATGAAAAGAAAGATTGCAGAAAGGCAAAAAGAAATGATGAATGTCTAAGTCCTTGGCCCCAGTTACATTTCGATAAATCAGCTGTTTTCTCAATATTTTTGCTTTGTAAATAGATTATAACAGCATGAATTGTGTGAGAATTGGTGGCAATCGGCTGACAAGTTTAAAATTCTCGTTTCGAATATAAGTTGGCATCATTTTGTAGAAAGTCATTAAATGCATATAGAAATAATTGCTGGCATCTTCCCTTTGGCATGACAATGTATAAATAAAGCGGCACTGTCTGACCAGATGAAAAATCACAAACATTAACGTTCTGTCTCTCAAACTATCAGAGGCCCGACCCAAAACGAAGTGCAATATCTAATTGAAAGATAATCTTTCTCCACATCAAAATGATGCCTCGTTTACTGAAAAGTGACACTGTATATGCAAACGCCATTGCGAAATAGAGAGTTATGTGTGAACATGCAAGAAAATGAATTCATATTTCCACATTTCAGCATCAAGGCAGATACCTACGGCACTAACGAAAGAAATAGTTTTCCTTGCAACATGTTTTAGATTTGGGTCACAAACACGCGAAACGTGGGGTAATTTTCTGCGGCCCGCAAGGACACCAGGAATTTGTAAAGTGATAAATAACGCATATTTTTTCTTCACAGCCAGCCAGTTTTGATGAAAATTCGATTGTTCGTTTACTTCTTGTTTCCAACATTTCAATTGGCTAATTTTTATATAAACTGTTTCGCTGTATGAAAAGGTTTCAGTGGGCCAAGTCCTCGTTATGATTTGAGTTTAAGACTCCTCTTCTAGACTGTTAGTAGATTAGTTATATTTTAATTGTTCCACACCAAAATGTTAAGCGATGTTTCAAGAGAGGAAAATACACTCGGATTTATTCTCACGCTGTGATCTGCATCTACTGTGACGAGTACGTAATCAAGTATTACTCATCTCAGCCAAGTTTTACCCGGTCTTAAAGAATGGATGAGTAGTTTTAATGAGCATTACATAGTAAATTGTACGACACCTTTCACCAAAATAAAGATTGGCAGAATCATAAAACGTGGTCAAACATGAAGGAACGTAAGATACAATATTACTCAAGCTTAATTTCTGGTACAAGGAAAATAAAACTCGTACTACAGCATTTCAAAATCGCATCGAATTCTTTCTTTCTTTTTATTTTTATATTTTCTTCATCCATCATGAAATTATCGTCAATAACGAAAATGTGCATAACGACTGCAAATAGGACTTTTAAAAAACAGTTAATATCTTTCTGCTATCATATTTTCACCCCTCATGGTTTTTCCTATTTGTCTGATTTTGCAAATAAATAAGTTTGTGTCTTACATTTATTCTCTGTTCGTGACGTTTATGTTATTCTCTGCAGTCTTGATACAACACGTTCTGTTCAAATTAGTGCCACAATATTCAAACTTTCTGCACAAATTTCATCTCTCTCTCTCTCTCTCTCTCTCTCTCTCACTGATCTCTTGAATAACGGTTCAGAATGTTTTTACATTTCCCGATGCTTTGAAGTCTCTCTCATTCATAAAGTTACACCCAATAACGATCCATCAAATTAAAACCTATTTATGTCCTGACCTTCATTTCAAATATAACCGCAAAACATGTTCTACCCACCCATTTCACTATCTCAATAACTATAATGTTCTACATATCACGATAAAATGTTTGTGTTTGAACATTCCTACCCCTTTCCCTCGTTACACTTCCCTTTGGTCTTGGATGTATGTAGGTGAAAATGTGAAATGTAGCTTTGTCTGTTCAATGTGTTACTGTTTTTTACTCTGTGTCCTATTTTACATCCACATTCATGCTGCGTGCTGGTTGGTTTGACTTGGTGTTGGTCATTAGGTATTGGTCCTGGTCAATAAGACTGGAGCTTGGTCTGTAAGTGTATATGCTGGTCAAAAGTTGTGAATGTTGTAAGTACGTGTTGTTGCTGGTCAGTAGATGTGGATGCTGGTCAGTTAATGTGTCTGTTCAACCTATGATATTTTTAACATTATATTTCCCCTGGTACAAACAAATATTGTAAAATGGAGGTGTAATGTTAAGTTCGTCTTGTAACCCAAGTGACATTTTTTTTTAAATTATAAGTACAAGGGTAAATGATATGTTAGGGCTAAGGTTAATTTTTTCTTGTACCCCAAGTGACATACTAGTGTCAAACATATAGGTTAATGTTAAAATATCCTGTACCAAAAGTGACGTTTTTAAATATGGAGGCGCAATGTTAACTTCCCCCTGTACAA
Organism: Sinohyriopsis cumingii; assembly: GCA_028554795.2. Taxonomy (NCBI): domain Eukaryota; kingdom Metazoa; phylum Mollusca; class Bivalvia; order Unionida; family Unionidae; genus Sinohyriopsis; species Sinohyriopsis cumingii. Next base: position 113,361,429 of record CM068834.1, on the reverse strand, counting down.
CATGTGTACATTGTACTACTAATCCTATTCCAACCGAAATTAGAAATTCAGCATCTTACCATAAATTCAATTCCTTGAATAATAATTACCACATTTTGACTCACCAGTTATGATTTTCAGACTGGTATTCCAAATTTATTTTATAAACACAGTTTCATATTCTTTTATAGTTTCAAATTATTTTACATGTCATTTGTACAACCTTTTAGTACGATTAGGAGTTTTATGTAATGTATTTCCTATTAGTTTGGATACATTTCCGTGAAGATGGTCATGGAAGATTAGCTTTAATGCTAATTGGCTATCCTCTTAAAATAAAGACAGTATTATTAGTAGTAGTAATATTGACCACGCCTCACTTGGAAATTGTGATATTTGCATTCAAACATTCAGTAAATAACACTGACAGTGTGTGTGTGTGTGTGTGTGTGTGTGAACATAATTATCTACCCCATTGTTACAGACTACGACTGTTTCATAGGGACATTTTTCCAAAGTATATGTCTAACTGATAATTGTTACAAAACAATTAATTTTTGATATTCGAAATCAAATTGCTTTATGTTTTGTGTTTAGACTATTGTTACGTATATCTGATTTAATTCGTATTTATTTTAATTTAGTTGTTTGTCAGTTTTAAATTTTTTATTCTATTATATGCTATTATAATGTAAATTTATTCACTAAAGATGATATTTTTTTAGAAAATTGTTTGACCTTGACTGTTAGTTTATAAACACCAGGTTTTGATCTAAATTCTGACCTTGTTTCAGAATTTGTAGCTACTTTCATAAACAAGTTTAATTTTATTTTAAAATGATTGGTTGTTTCCAAGGTGATGGTGGGATTACATTTAAGATGTAACCAAATTTCATTTTTTATTTCTTGGAGTAAAAATGATTCGTTGTCGTCAGTGTCATTTTTGGTGTAAACACAATCACGTGACCCCGTTCAGATTTCGCAATTTGGGAGAATTTCAAAACTGCGTCTTAGAATACTTCATAACCTTTGTTTTAGAGATCTCTCTCTCAGTTTTCGGCTTTTTACATTGATGTAAAGTTATTATGTTGTAGCCAGATTTATAGTTCTAATTTTCTTTAGATCAGTTGGATTTCAAAAGGATTATTTCTTTTTTCTCCGGAAATATTTTGAGGAGTGCTCACACAGAAATTTAGGAAAGACATTGCTTACAAATTTAATTTGGATTTCCAACACCGGAGTGCCATTATTTGTATTTCTACAAGGAACTGTAGATAAGCATAGTACTGACTACAGCATATGTCATCGTCATCCATAATTCTTGGATTATTCTTAGATTATTTTTGGATTTGATTCTTGAAACCGTAAGTTCTCCTTTTTTCATTTTTACAGACTTTTACCAGGAAAATAAATTATTTGTTAAATTTTAAAAAGCTTGTTGTTTTCACTCTTTCTGTGTTACTGTTTATTTGAGCCTAAACACGTAACACTATATACCATATGTGTTACCTGTGATACGTACTCCTATATATATATATATATATATATATATATATATATATATATATATATATATATATATATATATATATATATATATATATATATATATATATATAATGTACACTTGATTTCAACAGCCGCTGCAATACGTCTGCCCTAATTAGTCTGCCATACTCGATGCTTGGAGTCGTGCACTTTTCGATTCAAAAACCTTCTAGTTGACACAGATTACAATTCTAACTCTTGGCTATGGGAGTGTATTTCAGATTCATGCTCAATGTATGTGATAGTCTATACTGACATGCAATCCCTAAGTTATCGACATCAATTTGAATCCAGTGAAGATATAAGTATGATAATACATGTAAGGCATAGTACAATAATACATGTAAGGCATAGTACTATAATACATGTAAGCATAGTACTGTAATACATGTAAGGCATTGTACAATAATACATGTAAGGCATAGTACAATAATACATGTAAGGCATAGTACTATAATACATGTAAGGCATAGTACTATAATACATGTAAGCATAGTACTATAATACATGTAAGCATAGTACTATAATACATGTAAGGCATAGTACAATAATACATGTAAGGCATAGTACTATAATACATGTAAGCATAGTACTATAATACATGTAAGGCATAGTACAATAATACATGTAAGGCATTGTACAATAATACATGTAAGGCATAGTACAATAATACATGTAAGGCATAGTACAATAATACATGTAAGGCATAGTACTGTAATACATGTAAGCATAGTACTATAATACATGTAAGGCATTGTACAATAATACATGTAAGGCATAGTACAATAATACATGTAAGGCATAGTACAATAATACATGTAAGGCATAGTACTGTAATACATGTAAGCATAGTACTGTAATACATGTAAGCATAGTACTATAATACATGTAAGCATAGTACTATAATACATGTAAGGCATAGTACAATAATACATGTAAGGCATTGTACAATAATACATGTAAGGCATAGTACAATAATACATGTAAGGCATAGTACAATAATACATGTAAGCATAGTACTGTAATACATGTAAGGCATTGTACAATAATACATGTAAGGCATAGTACAATAATACATGTAAGGCATAGTACTATAATACATGTAAGCATAGTACTATAATACATGTAAGGCATAGTACAATAATACATGTAAGGCATAGTACTATAATACATGTAAGGCATAGTACAATAATACATGTAAGGCATAGTACTATAATACATGTAAGCATAGTACTATAATACATGTAAGCATAGTACTATAATACATGTAAGGCATAGTACAATAATACATGTAAGGCATTGTACAATAATACATGTAAGGCATAGTACAATAATACATGTAAGGCATAGTACAATAATACATGTAAGGCATAGTACAATAATACATGTAAGGCATACATGTATGATACATCAGTAGTCATACTGTGACGTTTTAATCCTTGATTGTTTATAATATTGTAAAGCTAGACAAAAGCCTAGTACTGCAGGATCTGAATTGCGGATAATGGTGGAAAACAGCTAATTAACTTTCGAAGTAATTAATCAATTAACTTTGGTTATTTTTGTGCATGCCTACAGACTGTAATAGTTAATATGAGGTCTCTCTCATCTTCATATGATCTCTCATTCATAGTTACGAAATTCGGTTTACTGCACGTTGTAATATAGACAACAACATTATTTAACATAGAACATAGAAGTCACCGGGTGTGCTTAAATTTCGAATTAGTATGCTCATACGCTGCGCATCTGAAATATTTAACAGATTACAAATTATATAATCAGTGAATCATGTACAGGTTATTCAAAACAACGGCAACGTTAACCAAAATTTCTAAACGTGTACGTGCTATACAATAACCAATACTATGCCGTTTAATCAAACCGATTCGGAATTTAACCTTTACACCAATCGGAACGTTAGGCTTACATAATCTAATTAAAATGGGTGTCTCCGGCATAACTGAGATCTGACAGATATCAATATGGGGTCATGTTCTGTTGACCTTGCGATTCGCCAATAAGATTTCAGCTTTCGTGTTTAATGAAAAGAAATTAATTCTTAATGGAAAGAAACATGTCGTTTCTATTGATAATTATCCTGACACAAATACATTGCGTTATCGGATAGGTTGCAATAAGTGCAGGTCACCAGAACATAAACCTTTAATGGTACCTGTCAGAGCTTCTTATTATAAATCAATTCTGAGTCCACCGCTGTTAATACGCAAGACACTGTCATACTTCACTCAGAGGGTGAATATTTCAATTGCTGTAAATCTTGTACATCTTATTATGACTGGATTCGATTTGTAAAACATGGTTTTGTTGAATATGTCTAACAATTTAGAGGACGCCTCCTAAGGAACGTTGTGATATTATTTCATACTCCATATATATGTACTTGATCAAATATTATAATGCAACCGAACCTACTGTCGGAACAAGCGCTTATGACGTTTAGGTTGTTGTTGTTGTTTTGTTTGGGGGTTATTTCGGCTCTACAATGGCTAAAAATCTTTGCAGTGGCTTACAAACTTGAAACGGTGTTTGCTTTAAATAAAGTGTTACTCATCCAAGATTCTGCTAATAAACAGGTTTTCAACAGTTGTCGGTAGTATTAGTAAATCAACCTAATGTGTAATGTTGTGTGGTGTATGGTACAATCAATTTTCGTTAGCAATGGCGTATTCCATGCGATGCCGCATTTGATACGAAAATCGTTGATACTTTAAGAAAAGAACAGAAAATCCTACTAAAGTTCCCTTACGCAGAGATGTGGAAATATATCATTTTCTTTGAACATATAGCTCATACGTTATTAAAGACATATGCATGTTCGTGCACAAGGTTACCGACTTGCAAATATTTACAGGCAGCAAACTAAACCAAACTATCTACATGTACACGTTGCAGGCTTAAATGCAAAGCATTAATGAAATTAGATCTCATTACCATTTTTTCAGCATAGGACAGGAAACTGTAATATCTGTCCATGAACCAATATAAAACCGCGCCAATACACGGCAATCTAATCAGTTGACAACATATGTAAGAACGGAGAGTACAACGTTCAAACTTGTGTACACGTATCAACCATGTACTATGCGCCTTTAACAAATGTGTCAGGGGTCCCGGGTGGCGAAGTAGTACAAGGCTCTGGCTTCAACGAATCACTGACATCTCACCTCTGTTCGCGTTGGTTCCGGTCTCGAGCTCAGCCAACGTGGGGATGGGACGAAGCTTGTCAGTAGCTTCCCGTGGGTTGGTGGTTCTTTTCGGGTTCTTCCTCCACCACATATACTGGCCGCCGTGTATAGCATATCGCGTGCTGATAAATGGCGTTAAACCCACAAAAGCACAAAACAAATGTATCAAGTACATTGGGTAAAGTAACAGTACATAAGCATGCATACATTCATGTATTTTGAACACTGGAATATATATATATATATATATATATATATATATATATATATATATATATATATATATATATATATATAATAAAACACAAAAATCGTTGTATTTGCAAAACTTTACATGGAAAATGTGTCGGCTCCAAAAGATAATTTTCACAGATTTGCACAGATAAAATTATCTTTTGCAGCCGATACATTTTCTTTTAAATAATTCTCTAAATTTTCTTAATAGCATATGATTACGACTATAACAATGAAATAACTGAGATATAATTTGTTCTTACATATATTTACATAAGACAACAGCTGTCGTTATGGCTGATCGATTTCTAGGTCAATACAAATATTTTCCAGCATCTTCAACAAGTTGAAATAAACTAGTTGAAACATAATACATTTAAAGGTTTGATTCCTGTAGAAACAGCCATTTAAAGTTATGCAAACACAACGGTTTTTGTGTTTTATTTGTTTTGTCTTGTCTATGTTTTGTATTTGCCTTTAAAAAAGACTCATTGAGAGTCAAAAGCGCTTAGGCTAGTTAGATACTGTTGTTGTTGTTGTTGTTGTGATTTGGATTTTTAACGTAGCTTTAACAATTTTTCAGTCATATCGCTACGATGTCTGCAATGTGGCAGTTTATAGTGATGTCTAGCACTGAGGCATCATGCCGCAGACATGTAGCATGATGTCCCACCCAGTCACATTAACCTGACACCGGGCCGACCAGTCCTAACACTAACCTCTTAATGCTGAGCGCCAAGCGAGGCAGCTGTTAGTACCGTTTTTGTAAGTCTTTGGTATGACTCGGCCGGAGATCGAACTAGTTAGATACTAGTTTGCATATATATATGTGTGTGTGTGTGTGTGTGTGTGTGTGTGTGTTCGTGCTCTTTCTATCACTGACATAGATGACAACTCATACTGACCTGTGTGTGTCTTTCCAAGTTTCACTGCAGTGCTGATGGCATGGTTCGTATATTGAACACCTGGTATAGACATCCTCGTGAATTACTTTTAGTTTCTTGTCTACATATTCATGTAGTTCTTTGGCAGTCTCTTCGAATGCTAGTTGCACTGACGTATAGTTTTGAAACTCCGGTGATTCTAACAATCCTTCCTTGTCGGCCATGTCATTACTGTTGATTGTTATCTCTGTTACTTTACTGGAGTACTACCTTAATCGATAAAACCCTCGACGTGTTTGTAAGATAACTGGAATAGCTACATGCCATTATCATTTACCCAGTTTACTCTTATAAGTTTGTGTTGCAGCAACTCATAAAAAAATCACACGCACACACATACACACAAGAAAATTGAGCAGAACAAAACGCAAATAAAATTGTATTTTACAGCCCACTCCCAACAATATCAAAAACGAAACAAGACATTTTAAATTTATTAACATTCTAAGAAAATTGTACACGCAAATGATACAGACAGAAAGCATTTTCACCCCAAATATATTCCAGTTTAACATATTTTCCTTTCGAGTTAATGAGTTATGCTGTCTTTCACGTATAAATTTCACAGTTGTGTAAACATTTTAATAATTATACGTATCTAGTGTTCAAAAATATGTTCCTTTGCATTATGGATGTTTCTAGTTCTTACGTCATCCTGTGACAAAGAGGTGAATCCAAACTCAGATTCGGTATCAGATTAAGATTCGTCTACGGTATTCACACACATTCCAGTTTGTTTGTAACTCGCTACGGCTTTAAAAATAGAGAGCACCAAAGATACGAAAAATGCAAAAAAAGCTTAGTCATTTCATTCACAATTTATAATTTTTAACCTGATTGTCGAGGGGGGGGGGCTAATACTGTCTATCTCAGCTGCGGTTTGTTTTGTCGGTGATGGCACTCCAGATGATTCTTTCAACCGCTCATTTGCAGCTTGATTTATTATTTTGCTGACATTTGTTGTTATCACGTCGGTGCTGGGCAGTTTTACCGGAATGCTTAATTCCGTGGTGGGCAGTTTTACTTGCTGTGGCTTTCGTCGTACTAATGGTGCGAGTCTGTCTTTTGCCGCAGAAAATGCTTTACCAGCAAGATTACTAACAGTACCAAGAGCCTTATCAAGAACAAATTCGATGGCTTTCATACCTAATTGTTTTGCAATCGGAATAGCATTTGGGGCTATCCTTCTAAATAAACTTTGAACAATATCGCCGAGTCGATCTCCGTAGAACATTTTATAACCAGTAATCGTGAATTAATAACCCTGACGTTTTCAGGTCTACGTTAGGCATTGTGCATAATCATGTTATTCTGTTATCGATCATTTAATTTATCACACGCTATAGTATTCGTCGGTAACTTCATCTATAAGTGACCGATAGAAGCTACTGTCCATGACGCCACCAGTAAATAAACGCTGAAAAATAACAGCTGCTTCATTGATGATTTCGTGCGAATTGTTACCGGCTCGTTTTCCACATATCATAATTTCTAGTCGATCAGCATCAGCGAGTATGTTATTGAGACAAAGCTTATCCTCAATCACCGGCGATTCAGCTATCATATCACTACCGCGTTTCCTACGACGTCTATTGCGAGTGGCAAAGCCACTTCCGGTCGCTCCTTCAGGTGGTTCTGGTTCTGATTCTGGAGAGCGCTGCTCGAGTGCCTCTGATGTAGATTTTTTTTCTTATTGTTTTAGGTCCAGTTATTCTTTCTTCTTCTTCTTTTTCAAATCGACGCATCAATTCTTTTTCCTGGTCTTCCCTCCTCAATTCTTCTCTTGCGGCTTAATTATCTACTGCCTTTTTAAAGAGTTCAAAATCTTTGTCGCCTTTTTTGACTTTCTGAACATTAGGACCGACGCGAAATACATCTTTGACACAATCGGCGATTTTTAAAGTGTAAATATGTTTGGGTTTTACGTATTTTTCTCTACGTCCATATCTAAATGCAGAAATATCAAAGACTTGGTCTTGATCCCTGATAGCTCCAATACCTCTATCAGTAAATGTATTTATAATTTTGGTTTTAGCTTTTGGTGGTGGTGGTTAAACTTCGGGTGGGGGCTGAACTGGTGGAGGGGTTGACCTGGTGGCGGTGGGGGTGGGGGTTGAGGACGGCCAGCAATATCAGTAGGTGATGTCTCAAGAGCTTTTTGTGTTGCCTCATTCGCTGTAACAATAAGTATTGTTGTTTCTACAATTGGTTTAAATAACTGTTCTGTGCCCTCTGTAATTACCACATGAGCTTCCTGGCGTTGTTGTAACTGTTGCTTGATAGAATCACGGACTGGTAGATACTTCGTAATTGAATTTAGTCGTCGAGCTAAATTAACTGTATGAGATTGCATAGTAAGCGCAGAATTACTCAATAGTATTATTAGAGCAACTATTTAATTACAGATCACTAATAAGGGTTTACTGTATATCCAGTAACATAACGTAATTTTTCAGCAACAACAAATTACCGGGATCATAATTTGACTCAACAATTTAGACATGCCTGCTATCACCTCGCTATACTAAAAATACCTATGTGCGTAATAGCTCTCTTGGATCCCCTGAGGTCAACACGCTAAGTCGATGGAATTTACATTTAAAATCAATTATTGTATATTCGCTGAAGAAATATAACTGTTATATTAAATTTTAAAAAAAATTAATTACACGGTCTAAATGCGTGTGTATATTTAATGTCTGTCTGCCCAGTAAGCGAATGCTCATATAAATTAGTTCATCGTATATTCTTAAGCGAGACAGTGGCCGAAGTGGTGGTGGGAGCGTTAGACAGTGAAAACGACTTCATTAGTTCGAGTCCCAAAAAAAAAAGAAACAACGTGATAAGCATATTGCTAACGTCCGGGATAAATTATATTATAGTGGGGCGCAAACCGAGCCTCAAAAGTTACCCGGAGATTTACTGATAAAGGATAGTTCGTCTCAACCCCGACAGGGTTGGGGTTTTGTACCCTGGGAATTTCGTATTGGGGAGAGGGTGGGCGTAAAACAATTATCAATTATCAGTGAATGTCCTGACCGTATAGTGCGTGGGGGACAAACCTCGATATTTTCTCTCAAAAAATGCTAATAAAAGCATTAAAGCAATTATGCTAATTAAAGCACTAAAGCAAATATGTTGATTAAAGCATTAAAGCAAAAATGCTGATTAAAGCATTAAAGCAAAACAATACTAATAAATTGCGTCATTTTCTTCACTTTGTTCGGCCACCATATTCCTCTGCTTCCTCCCCCCCCCCCATGTTGTTCATATCGTGAATAAAAAATATTCACGTTTTATAGCACATATAGAAAAGCATCAGGATGTATTACATATGGTTTATGTCACTGTTCGTTCGTCATTCCAACGGTTCCATTATTTTTTGCGTCATTTTTTGACACACACGCACATCGTCCGCCATTTAGTCAGACCACCCCCTCTTGCTATTGCTGTTACAAGTATCCTAAACACCATGTTTACAACTAGCACGATTTTTATTGTCAAATTTCTTTTAACATAATAGAATATTTAGTTTAGTAATACCAGAATATTAGCCTTAAGTCCAGATTTTTAGCTGTAAGTCCAGATTTGTACACGTACTGATGAAACTCAAGCAACGGCTTAAATTCGGACGAAATATTATAGAAATCAAGCATATTGAAAAATCTTCTTACAATGGTATGATGCAAACACGATATCAATTTTCAGGTCCATTTTTACCCATTCGATTTGTAAATGAACTCTTTATTCATTCTCAAATCTTTATTAACATCACATAGATGATGATGATGATGATGATGATGATAATGATGATGATGATGATGATGATGATGGCGATGGTGGTACTGGGGGATCATTTGTGTGTTGATGACGATAATGACCATGATCATGTTTCCATGATTATATAGGGACGTGTGGAGTTGGTTCTGTATTTAAATAAAGGTAAACCTATTGCTCTGCGACTGAATTTAACAGACTATATCGCTTCCAGTTTTGTTAGCTAGACTGAAACAGCTCTTCATTATTTACGTATAGATTGTGTTGGTAATTCTGATTTGCAAAAAGAAAGAATCAAATAAGTAAAATCGTATCGTTCATTTTTTACACCAAATAAGGTAGTGTATCAGGACTAGAATTTGGACGTCCTAGTGCTATCGATTTTTCTTCGTATACAGTGTGAAAGCAGCCTGAATATTTTGGATGTAAACTTGAAATCAAACAAAATGTATATATACTTTTAAAAGTACATAGTGCAAATTATATTAAGTTAATTAAAGCTCAGTTTAATCAAATTTGGGCAAAGGACACGTTCGAAAACGAATGATTTTGAGCAATCCAGATGACTGTTTTGAGGTAATGATATTATGCAAGGCAATGTGAATTTATCCACAAAACAACAAGAGTTTGGTTAAAATTTTTTATTGGTTTTTTTATAATAAAAAAAAGAAATGGTGTTTGATTCAAAGAGATATTATCATACATAACTCTTCGCTAAAGTTTTCCACGCCATTAACAATCTGCGAATATTATGCGTCATATTTAAAAATGTTTTGACTGAATTTTACTTCCGTGGTTCTGTTTTTGCCTTCTGTACATCGATCGCCAAAAGACTTCAGAAAATATGGAAAATCTGATATTATGTGTAGTTCGTACGCTAAACTATTTCAAGAACGTTTGGTGATGTTGCGAAATTAAATACGTACATTTTCCTGAAATGATAATTCGCAGACGTATAGCTGAGCGGAAGTATATCTGTATAGATGGTGCAATACTTCACGTTTTGGTATATTTACAACATCCTATTTTAAACCAGGATACATTATTTTATGCTTACCATACACTTAGTAAATATAAAACTGGAACTGAGCATCAAATAGCATCATCTACTTTAATCTAGTAAATATTGTAAGCTGTTACAGAAACCAATCATGCGCGTATTAATCATCATATTTTCATGTAAATGCCTATTTGTCTCGAAAAGATAGCAAGTAGAACTGTTTCTAAATATTTATTTTATTTACTTTACTGCAGACGGATTTGAAAACTATTTAACTGGTGGAAAGTCATTCGCCTTAACTTATGATAACATGTAGTTTGATCTCATTGGAATGTTTGATTGAAAAAAAGAGTAAATTTTGCGTGTGACCTTGGATCAAATATTTCAGAAAATATGTCGTTATTAAGCAAGGTTACTAGCATTTTTAGTAAAACGTAATAAAAATAGAATAAGCTGCAGGGGGCCTTGTAAATTTAGTATTTTATTTATGAAAATTTTCCACATATTATACTTAAATATTGAAATAATGTTTTTAAGTTTGTTCCTAACATTAACTTCAGATTCGGTCATTCTTCTGCTATGTTTATTATGTCATAACTTGCCCTGTAATTTTGCTACGTCTTCGGAAAATCACGAAGATTTAAAAGTCTTATTTTAAAGGGATTTCAAGATACGAATACCTTTAGTTAACAACTTTGAACAGTCCAACCTTTTCAGACATCCATACCCTCCCAAACTGTCAAATACGTACATGGAGAAGATGCTATTTTCATGCAGCACGGCAGGATCCCTTGAAGGCAATTTATGTTTCCTTGCTTTAGCATGCATATATATATATATATATATATATATATATATATATATATATATATATATATATATATGTGAATTCTTTCAGTTTCACGTTGGGGAAATCAAACGCAATATTCTGAGCTTTGAAAAATTCTTCATTTTGATGTTGATGAAACAAGATTCGTAAGTACATTGGAGATATTAAATCAATATTTCCTCACAGAAATGCTCACTTACCCCAGTTTTTGTTGTTGTATTCTAAACATTTGTTTAGTCCATTATCTGCAGCCAGATGATCTTATTAAGGTCTAGCAGTTGGTGCATCACAAATATGCTTATATGTCAAATGTCAATCTTCGTTCAATTTGCTAAGACGGAGAACCAATGTCAAACCATAATTTGTTTTTATGTACATTTCGACGTTAGTTCTTCAAAACGTTTGACCCATTAAACGATTGGACCTCGTGATGTTGTAAAACTTGGAAATAAAAGAAAAATGTAATCATAGCCCCGAGCACGATTGTAATCTAAAATGAATGTTCCATTTTCGGGAAATAAGAGAACTTGATCAATGAAATACTCAACAAGATCATAATTTCCGCCTTCAAAGGTCCTCTGGAGTATTTTATATACTCCCGACATTCATCCAATCCATACACCCCTTAATAAAATCCGGCATTTTTTACTGCATCAACAAACAAGATTGAATTGTTTTTATTCAATGAAATTTGATGAACAGGTGACTTTTTAAACTAAACTCACACTTAAAAATCTTTGAACTATTAGCGAGGAATATTTCCGTTATGAATGGATTGTTCCCAATCGACAGGAAAGTAAACAAAGGGGAGTAACTTGTGTAACACAGAAAGTTATGTGCTTTCATATGTTGATGGAATATGCGTGTAACATAAACATTATACTTTTTGATTGCATCACGTACATACTTCTTGAAGACTTGATAATGTTCAGTATCTTGATTGAAAATTCTTACAAAATATATAACTGATTGCTGAATTGGTGACAGAAATAAGGCAAATAATTATCTTTGCTAAGGTTGCTATATGTTTCCAATAGATTATGATCAATCGAACTTTCAAAAGATTGTTTGACCACGAAATTATGATCAGGTAGATTATAAATTACTTTATCTAATGGTGCCCTTTTAAAGCTATTTGTATTTCCGATTAAGCGCAGAAACTGATCTTAATATTTTAAATACATGTTAATCATTAATACAAAGTGTCCATGTCTGACTTATTGAATGTCGAATGTTCGAATCGATATGGATAATATCTTCAACTGAAAAGAGGCTCTCAATCAGCACTTATCTCCAAATCCCTTCGAAAATCATAAAGTGAAGCACTAGGCAACGGAGAAGTGTACATATTTTGTGACATGCTACGGTTCATAATCTCATACAGCTGAGTCAGACGTTCACCGCTTTTGTAATACACCCAGCTTAAATTTAATGGACGACACAAAGCCGCGAGATAAAACACAATAGATCCATTAGGCGGGCGAGAATACAAATCTACATTTATTTCAGATACGGTGATAATCATTTCTATATCAGAGTTACATGTGTGATGAATTAGCCTGTTCTCTTCACTATCTATTCTTCCCGATCCAAAGCATGGAAGATAGAACTATGAGCTAGATTATTCAACCCATATTTTGATATGAGAGGCTCCGCAGATGAACCATTAGGACATTTTCCTTCCGAAGCTTCTGAATCACTAATTTACTTGAGTAATTTGATCATCTGTTTCCGCACATTTGTCTGACAAAGTTGCTACAGGATATAGAATCCTTGAAGCTTCTATTTTGTTGCATATTATGGCTGTAAGAAATGTAGGTCTCCCTACTCTATCTCGACATAATAATGCATTTTGTCCCTAAGTTGTGAGGAGTTTCTTGATGTTGCATGAAGTCATCAAAGGGTTTCCTTTTCAATATGTTCTAAATTTCTTTAGCAAAATATTTATTTCAAAATATTAACTGCAAAATATTATGCCTGAAGTCTGCCTTAACTCCCTCTCTCTCTCTCTCTCTCTCTCTACCGTAAATATACTAGCATTCGTTGCAAGCTGTGCAGTTATGTGTGCCTGAGTAATGTAATTAAAAATAACCTGTGTACACAACAATTTGTTAATTGTTTACCTTACTGTTGTAATCTGAAGAGTCTGTATCAATGCGGAATGGCTTTTTTAGGTGTAATATTTCAAATCTGGGTCATGGTCGCCATTGAGTCTTTTGATCAAAATCGGTGTAGGTAAATGAAAAGGCAAGACCGACCAAACAATGATCTCATCAGAAACACTTGAGTACATAATTCGATTTTATTATCGTGTTTAATTGGTATTACCATTACATACTATACAGGACAGTAATCATAGTTGCACATTGTTTTGCTTGATATAGGTCAAACATCTCTCTCTCTCTCTCTCCCTCTCTCTCTCTCTCTCTCTCTCTCTCTCTCTATATATATATATATATATATATATATATATATATATATATATATATATATATATATATATATATATATATATATATAAAGATATATATATACGTGTCTAAGCTCTTAGAATACGTAACAGTCAAGAGTGAAATGAAACAAGCTTTGTAAAATAGAGCAAACAATTTATTTCTCTATGCTACAAAGTGAGAATTGAAAAAAGTACTTACAGTATTATGAATTAAATCCAAAACTAATCATAGAATTACAGACACAAGTCCTAACTTCTGATAAAAAATTGGGCAGCAATCAAAATTAAGTCCAACGCTGGTTTGTTGAAACACAGTAACATAATTCCAGGTTTGAATTAATTGTAACTCCCAGAGAATCTCTCTGTATAAGAGTCTTTATATTTATGAACACTCTCTATTTCCAGAGAAAAATCAGATGTATATAATAATTTCAAGGCATAATTCCAGCACAAATGAACTACTGAAAATGACAATAATACAGATTTATTCTGCTAGATCTTAAAGCACGAATGACAGATATTCAGAAAAATATCAGTTATAAGACGAACTAAGACGCAAAACAAAACCGCTAATGAAGGTCATACGATCTCTTATGTTACGTGTTTATGCTCCAATAAACAGTAACAAAAGAAAGAGTGAAAACAACAAGCTTTGAAAATTTAAACAAATAATTTCTATACACTGTAAAAATGAAAAATGAGAACTTACGATTTTAAGATTCAAATCCAAAATTAATCCAAGAATAATCCACGAATTAAATTTTAGAAGTCCTAGTAATGAAATGTTCGAATGAAATTTGAGTTAGAGTCCCAACGAAAATCCAAATATGGGAGGCAATGACGTATACTATAGTCACTATTGTGCTGCTGTTTCTACGGTTGTTTGTTGATTCACATACAATAATACATACAATAATATTCCGATGTTTTAATTTCAGAATAAAATTTAGAGAAATGTCTTTGTCCTAGATTTCTGTATGAGCACTCAAATATTTCCAGGAAAAAGAATTAATCTTTTAGAATCCAAATAATCTGAATAAAATTTAACATGTAACTTTAAACTGGACACAAAC
Organism: Sinohyriopsis cumingii; assembly: GCA_028554795.2. NCBI lineage: Eukaryota > Metazoa > Mollusca > Bivalvia > Unionida > Unionidae > Sinohyriopsis > Sinohyriopsis cumingii. Next base: position 113,346,384 of record CM068834.1, on the reverse strand, counting down.
AAACGAACACCTTAACATCAAGTGTTTTAAGTCCACACTGAGAAATATCTCTCTAATCATCACTAAGAAAATCTAACTACTGTGCAATTTCGGAAAACCCAGAATTGCGAAATATGGCTGTTTACAATCTAAAGTCACATACTCCCAGTATGACCTTGATAAAAACCAATCATTGCACTCCAAGAATAAAATAAAAATTGCAAGTTGTTTACTTGTCTGAGTGATTTCTAAATCAAAGTCGGGAACTAAGTCAAAAATAGAAACAGTGTTTATATCATCAGGTGGTTATGAAAAGATTCAGGTCAACCTGATATTTCTGGAAAATATCAAACTCCTAGTAAAGAAAAATAACATTACATTGACATTTAACGAAATTAAAAATAAAAAATGTGAGACTTATAAACAGACAATTAAATTAAATCAAATATACTTAATATTACATTACTCTCCACGGAATATATATATATATATATATATATATATATATATATATATATATATATATATATATATATATATATATATATATATATATAATTAGAAAGTCTCTAACCAAACTAAAAAAAATCATGGCAATCATAACGTACACTAGCTAGAAAAAATATAATGTCCTTTACTCAGCTTAAGATAATGATTCTCACTATGAGGAAAAGAAAAAATATATAATTTACAAATGTCAGCCACAAGATACAATGTTTCATTTCCCACACCATATAATGAAATAAAGAAAATGATTTTTTTAAAAATAACATACAAAGCAAATATTCAGAACTATAATTACGTTAAATAAATGATATACCACGAGATGAATAAATATTTCATTAAAAGAAAACTAAGCTTGCTGAGTTTCCTTTTATTATAATCATTCGTACGAGTGGTATATCAAAGTTGTAGCGTACATAATACGCATATATGTTTTTATAGCACAAACAGTTATACACAAATACACATACTTGCATTTCCAACTCAACTACGTATTGACGGAAAGAATGAACTCTGCACAACCCTGTCCAGTGAGTCCGCTACAATATGTAGATCTTGACCTTTTGCGTATAATCTCAATCTCCTTTACAAATTTAGATATCGAGATTGACTTTGCGTTGTCGTAGAAAGATATATATATATATATATATATATATATATATATATATATATATATATATATATATATATATATATATATATATATTATGTATGTATGTAAATCAAAATAACCTTGGGTTAATATTGCTATATGATAAATATATTTCAGAGAGTAATTCATATAGTTCGAGACAAAACAAGACATAATCTTTTTTAATATAACTTTCTAACATTTCAACGCATTTTTTAAATAATATTACGTGTTAATGATATAAAACTTGTGATTATAAAATAATGAGATACAAATTTAAGTTTTAACTAACGTACCAAGAAATGTGTTTTTTTTTCTGACTTGTGTGAGTCAGCGTTATGCAAACAAGACTAATTTTCATAAATACCCAACGACAGCTTGACATTACGAAGAGGAATTATTGACATTAAAGTCAGCGGACTAAATCAGTATGAAAATTAAATAAACAACAGAACAGCATTAACATCGGAAGAAATGCAAACCAAAAGAGTCCCTCGAAAGAAATAAAGAATAATTATATCGCGTATTATATGGATTGAAAAGAATACTTAGCTACACAACAGCAAATCTAATTTCAACAATTCCAGTTAAATTATCTTCGTTTCTTATAGTTATTATTATGTGTCACTATCTGACGGTAGTTCACATTGAAAATGCCTTTTCGGTTTCATGAATAATTTAAGTATACACAGTAGACTTGAGTCGATTATTCGATCAAACTAATTATGTTCTTCAAAGTTAAAAATTAAGAATATTTTAATTGTATTGGTCATTGTTACGACTATATGATCTTAAACAGAAAGAAGCTAAACCAACACGTTTTGTAACATTCAACAAATAATTTACCATTTTTAAGTTAAATAATGAAATGTTAGAACAACTTACATTATTATGAAATAAATTTAAAATAATCCTATACGTTTTATCACAAGTTCAACAGAATAGTACGCCGAATGAATTCCAGGTCCTCAATGTTCTGATGTACCAACAGCCTTGGATTTGCTGAATTATCAATAGTCTTCGTGTATCCAGAACGTCTTTCAATGAGTTCAGAACAATTCCAAAATAGTGTTCATTTCAAACAGTCATGTGAGCAGTTTATAATTCTAATAAATATTTTAAAAACTTCTTCCACTCAAATTAAATCTAAACACAACACTGAATACTTCTGCAGACTGAAAATAAAGTAAGAATGGTAATAGGTAAAGGATTAATAATTTTCAATTCTTCCTCCTTTTATAAATCACCACGACTCTACTGCGACTCTGTGTCGCATAACATACCTACTTGGTCTTTTTCGCAATATCCCCCATCTGACTAATGTCAAAATAAAGCCAACCTGACTTATCTCGCAGTACTTAACCATCCAGTCGGATAATTACACCAATCTGGAAACAGATTCTTTCTCGACGCTGAGTTTAAAAGTAAAATCCAAGTAAATAACCTCTTTATTGTGCATTATCTACAAATAGAATATACATCCATCGACAAAAATTAGCTATGTAATATGTTGTTCATAAGTGATCATTATAATAAATAATTATGAACAAAAATTAAACACAATATAGATATATATAACATTATAAGAATACGATAATTCATATTTCTAAAGGAATATGTTTATTTCACAAAATTGAAGGGATAGTTACGTATGTATATATTACTTGAATAAGCTACCTAATTGTTTTGCACAGAATATGATTCAGGCACATTACACGTGCTTATGAATATGTGATAATATTAGGCAATTAAGATGGCTTAACATTGAAGGATGTTTCTTGTGGAAATACATAATTTTATTAGCAGGTTAGATTCGTAAAAAAAAATCATTAAACTATTTCAATATTTTCGAGTAACGTTTTAGATTTCAAAACAAAATTAAAATGATTAATATAGCATGTAAATAATGACACTGATCTTTAATTGGAAATAAAATAAATATAACTGCATGGTTGGGATTGTAAGCTTTTCTTGTCAGTGACATTTTTAAGGGTTAAATGATAAAACAAGACCAGCTTTTGTTGCCACACCTCAAGGTCATCATTATGTGTATAACTTTTTCCTAAGACACAACCTAGTCTGTATAGTTCATAGTCAGAAGGTCATCAAAAGAAGTTGGATCTTTCTTGAAAGATACTCCGTAACAAAATAGAAAATAAATAAATGCTAATACAACTTATCTAAAATATTTCTAAATCAAGCAGTGCAAGAAACAAAAAAGAAAATATTCATGAATTCTTGCGTTTCTTTGAACTGACAAAATCATTTAAAGGTTTAAAATCATCCATCATAGTTCGGGGTAATTCAACAACCAATTTCACATGGGTTATATTTGATAAATTTGGGACATTGGAACTTGAGATTTTTAGTTCATCATATCTACCGATCTGAGTAAGAGATCGAAGGTAGACATATTTGCTCTCGAACACTGGTTCAAAAACCGATGAAACTATTTTAAAATATAAAAGGCGATATTTAGTCATGTTACGATTTTGCATCATGATGTTGTTCCAACGATCTAAAAGCCACTTCATTGCATATACTATTGAATGTTGATTCCAATTTTCCATCAGAACTGCTTCTAAAAAGAGGTCTTTCAACGTTAATGGAACTGCACTCAACAATGTTCTTAATTCGGGAAATTCAAGTTCACACTGTCCTGAAGCAGCTCTCATACAGTTATTATTTCCAGTAATTTTCCTTAAGTCCTTTATGTACAAAGTTTTTAAGAATATTCTAACAAGTCGTGCCATTGTTCTTTGTGCTTTCTTAAAGCGATACACCAACTTCGGTAACAAGTCGGAACAGGAGAATATTTTAAGACAGCTAGAGGCTCTTACCAAAACAAAATAATTATGAGGAGAATAATTCATTGTATTCACGCACTGAAGAACGGTACGTAGACAGTTTCGCTTTCCCTGGTGTAACTTATTCACATCAAACAAAAGGATAAATGACAAGTATAATTCAGGCTTAAGTTTTGGAAAATTCAACGTAATTTTTTGCTTCTCAAGGTATCGTATGACATGAGACTGATTAAACATGTAGGCAAGGTAAATTGGTGTTATTAAGTCAGCATTTTTACATAGTAAAGCTGTGTTTCCCCATTTATTGGCGATGTATTTTAGACTTTTCAGGAGTCCATTGGCAGCATCTAGATGAACCAATGACAGTGTGGACTTCTTGTTTTGGCAAATTACATCATACATCAAACCTCTGCTCTTCTGTATATTACGAAGTGCAAGAAGAGTGGTTTTGTCATAATCAACTCGAACTTGCGGAAACAAGATTTCGCTATGCATGTGTTGTGTTATATTGAAAAATCGTAATTCGTATGGCGTTGTATTAAATGTAGCCAGGGGGAATTTAGCCATAGCTCCGAGCATGACATACTGTAAAACAGATTCAGTGTCTCCTGTCAGTGATAATCCACGATCAAAGTAGTATTTGGCAAGCTCGTAATTTCCGCCTTCAATTGCTCTTTGTAGCACGTTAAATCCTTCATTGTCTGCACACTGTTCGATATATTCTGTGCTTAAATCCTTTACCATGGCGTGTACTCTCTTTCTGTCAACGAACCAGAATGAATTGTTCATATTCAAAGAAATCTGATGAAGGGGGGATTTTGCAAATGGCATTCCACATTTTAAACACTCACACCCATCCCCAAGGAACAGGTTTGCCATATTAGGGTTGTTTCCAATGGATGTGAAAATAGTCAACGGATTAAATCCATCTTTTCCAAGGGTACTGTGTGCGTTAAAATAGATCAAAAACATGAGAGTTACATATACATTAGACCTTTTGACAGCTTCGTGAACATATCGTTTAAAATAACGATGATATTCAATTTTAGGACTTACATTAATTACAAAAAAGAAAATGGATAATTCAATGGGTGACATATACATAACATAATCATTCACATCCACACCATCACACGTATGAGAAATTACTTTCTCCATGGAACAATTATAAGGTGTTCGAACAATACGTTCATCATAAGGAAGGTTGGAAAATGCCTCATCTAGAGGTCTATTTTTTAAATTGTCATTTTGAAGAATAAGTTTTAAAAATATATCTTGATATTCCTTGTAGAGATATCGTATTGCATTAAAGTAACCATGCTTCATGATATAATGCAATACATTAGCACCGGTTAAATCAACATGCATGATATCTTCCTCAGATAAAAGTCTCTTCATTAAATCTACTCTTTCTGAGATGCTGTTCAAAGCCTGGTTGGAATCCATGGATAGTGGATGCATGTACATATACTGAAGAATGCTACGATTTAAATGATCAAATAATGGTGGCATTTTTTCAGAATTCAAAAGATACATGATGTGTAAATTGTACGGACGACATAAGGCTGCAATATGAAAGGCAGTGGACCCATTCTTAGTACGAGAGAAAAAGTCCACTTTCATTCTATATAGGTAGTCTAACATATCCAAACCAGCATGACAAGCAGCATGATGAATAGGTCTGCATCCTTCGTTATCCTCTTCTTCCCAATCCATATCACGGAAAAGAGAATTTTGTGCCAGATTGGTTAATCCATATCTTGAAATCAGATGTATGACTGATGAACCATTCGAACACTTGCCTACTGAAAGTTTATTTATTTCTATTCCATTCAAATGCATAATTTCTTCCTGTGTCAAAGTCCATTCAATGATTTTATCAGATGCATTTATTAGAGGATATAAAAGTTCAACAATATCTGTTCTATTATATATGACAGCTGTAAGAAAAGGTGTTCTTCCAGCTCTGTCTCGACATGTTGTGGCATTTTGTGCATGAGATATCAGCAGACTTACAGTGTCTATATATCCCAGGCTCGACGATACATGAAGTGCTGTTTCACAAGATATTGTCTGCCAGTCATCAAAAGGTTTCCTCTTCGATAATTTTTCACTTAGATTTTTTAAAATGTCTGTATTCGAATTATATTTTTCGAGATTATTAAAATTAAAAAATGTAGACTGCATTCTGCTCTCATTTTCTTTCAGCCAATAAAAGCTCCCATTACAGGGAAGACACACATCTTTTACACCTAAATTAAGAAGTCTTTTTATGATTTCAACATGTCCACTAGATGCTGCTTTATACAGGCATCTCTGATCAGCAAATCTGGGGCTGACGTTCAAGAAAATGTTGAGCACCTTGATATGACCGAACTCACATGCAAGATGATGAGGTTTTACACTTATTTCGTTCGAAATATTAGCCATACTCCTGTTTCTCTTGAGTAGGAGGAGTGTGGTGTCTACGTGACCGTGCTGAGCAGCAATATCAAGTAATCCATATCCCCAGAAGGTACGTGTCTTAATAATAAACGAGGCGTCATCTACAGCGGCAAGCAGTGTTGGCAATGATATCCGGAACGTTATTTTGGCTCCTGCATCCAGCAGAGCTCGTAAAGTTTCTACGTTGCCCCTCCCAGCTGCTATAAAAGCTGCTGTTAGGTTATCAGCATTGAGGATATCAACATCTTTGATAAAATAGAGGCACAGTTCGGTGGCTAAATAGGAATTTAAACTCTGGGACAATTTGTGAAGCAATGAACCAAATTCATTTTTTCTACTAAAGAACCTGCGCGGAAGAGTTTTGAAGCGTGATATCAAGTCTTGTCTCTTTGATTCAGAAACATGTAGTGCAAGATTTATAATATTTTCATCACTGTGGTTGTTTGACTCCTTAACCAAATGAAACAGGTATTTTGCTATTAGACTGTGACCCACTTCTTTCTCAATAAAGTAAGTCATTCCCTCTCTTTTAATATCTGTCAGCCAATGATAAATTGAAATGTGTGTGAAGGACAAAATATCATCGGATCTAAGAAAATGCATCAACGTTTGCAATTCTTTGCTAAATGTAATTTTACTCATATTTGTGCTTTCAAAACGCAACATGTCAAAAATAGTTTCTTTCTTCAGTGGTTCAATGGATGCACACAATATTTCCAGCACTTTCCTGGCCCAATGAAAACGTTCCTCCGTTTCGCCGTAAATCCGCTCGAAATTGAGTTGATAAGTTTTGCCTAATGTATTAGGTATATTCTCTACACTCAGAACATTTGTTGATTTTAAATATTCGAGAGCATGGCGAATATACAAAAAATTTCCTGAACTCATTTCACACAGTCTATCAACAATATTGCTTTCATTATCCAGCATAAAGGCGCTTGACAGTTTTTGGAAAATTGACTGGTTGTCGTTAACATGCTTGCTAACAAAATCATGTATGTCTCTCTTGTTTCTGTAATCATTAGAGGTTATTTCCATCCAACGAAAATCTCCCAGTCTCCTAACAATAGTCGAAATATTTCTAGAAGTGCATAGAAATTTGATCCATTTGGGAAATCTCTGCGCTGTCCGTTCTAAAACACTTAATATTTCATTTTTGTTTGCATCTGCGTCTTCACATTCATCTAAGGCGTCGATGGCTATAACCCAAGTCCTTTCTGTATCAATACTTGCCTCAACTTTGGATAATGTGTAAACTATACTTTGATCCATGCATCCAACTGGATCATAATTACATTTCGTTGAGTTTAAGTAGCTCAGAACACCGTATTCGGTTTCAAGAGCAGACCCAAACTGAGGAATAGAATTTGCTATCATTCCTGCAAGTCTTCGAATAAAAATAGCTGCTCTTTTAGTATTTAGAGCATCAAATCTACATACATGATATGCAAGAAGCCGTGATCTCAGTTCACCACCCGGCTCTTTAGATTCAGCACAAACAATATGTGAAATCAGAGCTGACTTTCCAAACCCCATTTCTGCTACCAATAATACTCCTGTACTTTTGAATTGCTTATCGAAAATTGTATCAGAGATGTTCTTTAGCAACCATTCCCGTCCGACAATTTTGGTATGCTCTTTGATATAATAAGATAGATAAATGTCTGGTCGAAGCGGATGAGAAAAGTCTTCTGTCAAACACCCTGAAAGAAAACATATTTTTAAAAAGATTAAAGCCAGTACTGCGCACTACTCTTTACACTACGTTTGGTATATTATTTTACCCATGATAGGTTGAGTTCCCTCTTATTTGAAATTTTATGCAGCTCAATGTGTGGTTACATCATATTCACTCTAACAAAATTCTCAAAGAGACATTGAGGACAATATTTTGTGAAACAATTATATTAGCTACAATGGTAAATAACCTCTAAGTATTTTGAAAGCATTTCTCCATTGATAAATGTAATTGAATTTTTTTAAAGTATATGCCTAGTAAAATACCATGCAACCCATTGTAAAAAAATAATTTTGCAGACAACCCTCTTCACCCATCCATTGTTTTGTTTTTTTCTTCCAGAAAACAAAAACCAAGCCACCCTAACCCACACTCAAATCATAAAAGTTTATGCACATTTTTCAGCACAGAACCTTGTCATACAGCACTAAAATATCAACGCAATATTCCAGTAAAGAAGATTATGGCAATTATGTCAGACTCCATAGAATCTCTTATATATTCGAATTTAGTACACTCCAACTCAAAGTATAATGCTTAGACGACTTAGTACTGAGCTCCACCATCATCATGAAAAATAATTTTATACATTAATCTAAACACAAAAACTTCGAGACCGAAGCGAACAAATTTACAGAAAATGGGAATGTTATGATTTGTTTGAAATATGAAACATTGTGACAAAAGAATAATTAAATTGCTTCTTTACTGAGCTCGAAATACTAGTAGTAATTCGATCAAACACATTTGTTTGGTTTTATAGTGCAGAAAGGTCATTCATACATAAACTGGTAGGGGTAGGGACGGTGTGGACGTAATCCAGACTAATTTGGGCATGCGTGTGTTGAATTATTACAAATGTGTTTATACTAACTTAGTTGTAGAGACCATGTTGTTGTGCGACTGACATTAAATACAAAACAATTTTGGAGGACATTTATTTAAATTAACAATAAATATATACGTAAAGGATTTAGTAGAGTTTTTATAGCTAGTTATGGTATGTGGATTATACGTTTTCATCATATACACATACTTGTACATATTCTATGTTTAATATTATATTTAACAATATTTGGCATACGTGCACACCGAGTTGTACCGCTAAACCGAAATTGTAGTAAAGTTAATTTCGAAAAGTTGAATTAATATACCTTTCTAATTCAGAACATGGAAAGAAAAATATCCAAATTTTAATAGCTCTATTTCTTCAATCTTCACTAACGAGTCGTGATATTTCGTTTGGTATGTATGTGCTTTATTTATCATTGTAGAGCTAGGTAACCCTGAGTCCACAGTTTTAGCTAGACAAGAGAAATGCAGTTATCATTCCCCATTCATAGAATATCTATATAACAGAGCCTGTAAATGTGCCGTTGTTAATACAAATCAATTACATAGTGGAGTAAGAAAGTAGTTTTAGAGGAGTAAAACTTTCATACTTTTCTGTCACTATTATAAATCTTAACTTCTTCTCAATATAAATACCTCGTCCGTCGTTAATGTTCCAGCTCGTTCTTCTAGACGTTTATTAGAGCATGTGCATCGAACCATTCGGATTTACGTCATCAATCCGAGCGCTATAACGCGTCATCATTCTTTTTCACGACTTACTAGTCACTATTATTAAACTGAAATTATTAGCAAGGATGGTGACAGATGGACTGGAAAGGAGTAAAATGTGGAAAATTACTTACTTTGTAGCCAAAACAGTCAACTGCTGTCAACTACTGTTTATGTAGCAGTAGTCCGGATGGCTGATTACAACAACTATCGGACCCAGAGGTACCTTGGCTTGGGTTTGCTAATGACCCGAGATAACGGAGACGGTTGCGCGTGTTCGTCAAAACGCAGCCTTCATAATATTGTCAAATGATGGCTCATTCTAATATGTCCGGGAAGAAGCAATATCACAGACTTGATGGACTTCTATCCTCGTGAACGATTATTCTCTCTCTCTCTCTCTCTCTCTCTCTCTCTCTGAGAGACGCATACGTTCTTTTGATGTTAAACGAATGCCGTTGGTAGATAGTGGATACTGAAATATCACTTGAGCCGCCTAAAGGGAGAAAAGGCCTTCTCCTTCCCTTCCTTTTTCCTTTAGTAGCTGCTAAATAAAATCTATGTGCATTACTTGGGCAAACAAGTCCATCGCAATCATCCATAGTACAGACTGGGGTTTCAAGCGGGGATGGAAATACTGATGGAAGTTGGGGTTTGTGCTAGGAAACATGGCGCTGACATAACAAGGAAACCGTACCGTAATTCAAGTGTAAATATATCTCCTCAGTTGAAAAATCATGTAGTTCCCTCTTCTCAGAGCTGACTCAACAGCTACAAGGAATGTGGTCTGGAGCATGCGATTTTCAAAAGAACCTTAACTCAAAGGTTCATAAGGTGTTTTCTCGGTGCCCCAAAAGCTAATGACAGGTTCCATCTTTGTGTCAACGAGCGACACGCCGGTATCTGTTGATCGAACAACTTAATAAAATCCGATAAGCGAGGATCTAAAGGGGAAAATAAACAAATAAGATCCTATAAGTGGGGATCTAAAGGGGAATATAAAAATATCTGCTGCTGCAACATGAGAGGATCGGCAAAGATTAATGCGTTTCCTAGGACACCAATCATAGAAGATTCTCCACTTTGCAAAAATAGATCCCTGTTCTGAATAACCGTCCAAAAGAACGTTTTTGTTCCCTAGAATATGAAAAACTTTTAATGTAATTCCTTACAAAACTTCCACAAGGAAAGAAGGAGCAAGAGTACTTTCTTGTCGTCTGAGGTATTCAACAACTGACGTACTATTTGTTAATAACATGAAGCAATGCCCTTAGATATTATTTATGCACCACTTAACACCCTTTTAGGATAAGGAACACGATTTTCATTTCTAAATAGTTGATCTTGATTAGACTATCTTCTTATAACCAATGGTATAGAGAAGTACTCCTTTTTTATCTAAACGAGGCCCCCTCCCGACCTGAATCTGACATGTTTATGTACAGATAGGACTGGTGTTCAGGGGCATGCAGGGGAACTCCCTTCAGACACCTTTCTTGATTTTACTAGTACTTGAGGTGGTACTGAAATGTCGACACTAGAGAAAATTTACCTGACTTTCATCTTGTGGGTTTTCCAAACCACCAACAGGAGAAACGTAAGAGGACGAAAATACACTCTCCCTACGAAAGCTGAAGAATTCAAGGTTCCCAAAAGAGAGATACAGAGAAGCAGACAACGAAATCGTGGTCCGTAACGTCATTTAAAGTTCCGTCATTTTGTGTATACACTCTGATGGAACATAAGCCGGGCCAATATATTTTCGCGAAAAGATGTGATGTATAACATGGACGTAACAAGGTGTGGAGTCAGTCCTAACTGAATCACAGTAGATCAATAGATCAATAGCTGGTCATGTTGTGATTTAAAAGGGACTGCTCGTTGTTGTTGTTGTTGCTGCTGCTGCTGTTGTTCCCATGGCTCTGTTGAAGATTCTGGATGCTGAGACCAGACCGAACAACATGGCACAGAACTTACGTATTTATTGTTCAATCGAGAATCGGAAATACTTTTTTTGGCGAAAGAAAAATCTGGATATTGAAGTACGCATCGTGACGATCGATGGAATCTACCAAGTCAGCGGATGTTATAGCGGTACAAAGGAAGCTACAGTTTACATCTTGACAATTTCCTTTACCAGAAATTTGTTAGAGTAGGGAGGCGGAAACATCTATAATAAGCTTCAGTTTTTCGCCCATTTTGGAGACCAGAATAATCCGAGAGAAGAAAGCTGGCGACTTGATGTTTTGAACCCCATCTACTGCGCCTTTCCGAAGTGCACTTCTTTAATATTAACAGATTAAACTGATGGAAGAAGATGTAGTTCTTTCCAAGATAGAAGAGTGTTATCTCCTGCATAACGTAAACGCTCCATTATTATTCAAGGAGGACACACCATCCTCCTTGATGTTGGAACAGGCCTCTAAAATGAGTACCAATCGAGCAGCAAAGTATATTAAAGAAAACGGCATGCATTGTTGTATATATGCGGTGTCTCTACGACTATCTCTCTTCCTTCCTTCTCACCTGTTTGGGAGAGATTGACGCAAGTGCAGAGTTTGTTTTCTTGTTCTGGCCACTCCGCCTTGTTTTAGGAGCGGACTTAATGGTGTGGGAAGAGACGGAATTAGTTTTAGTTGGAATTATAGCTGACCCATGGTTCGATTAGGTTGTATGTAAGTACTGATCAGTTTCAACGGCCAGCAACCGATGCAAGAAACCAAAGTTGTTGATTCTCTAACATCCTGAGAAACAATAATGGGAATGATACCCCAAATAAGGTCCAAGTGTCCAGTGGTAGACGTAAGAACAATTTGGCTATTTTCTAGCAAATTCCTAGACGAATCGAAAGCTACATCTCAATGGAGGTTAAAAAGCTCCGAAGACAACACAGTTTTTGTACTCATAACTACGTCTTCCGCGAGTCGGTGATAATGTTGATGAGTTACCCGATCGAATGCCTTCATGTGAAGCTTCGACGTCCAAGTGCGTAAGGGCGGCCACTGTTCAGACAGATGAATAGCCTGAGACTAAAATTAAGAGTCTATGTAGCAATGGGGACCAATATATTTCATCTTTCCGTTTCTTGAACTCTACTCAGTCATTGCGCTACTTCTCTAACCATCTTGAAATGAGCAAGTAGCAGTCCGGTCTGAGTACTGTTTCTGCCAGTTTCTCTAAGCATGACATTATCATAGTGTCACTTGAACACATGGGCTAAGTCAGGTAAGTGGAAGAAAGAGGCAGAGTTCGTTGACAGCAATTTAAAATGACCAAGTGTCCTACGCCACCACCGCTTGTGGCGCTTGGTAAGAAGGATTTGGAAATACTCGGAGGGAACCATATGCCCTATCATCCGGAAATTCATTAAATGCCTGGGAATCTATGATAAGCTGTCTTTAATGGGTGTCATATCACAATAGCGAGAACTCTTCACATTGCTCCTTGACCTTTCAGAAGAAAGAGGACTAAATATTTCATTCCTTGATGACCCTTTATGCGGACCTTTTGATGGCAGTCGGACCTCATCATTCGTACATGCAGATGGCCACATAGACAATATCACTGGAGGTATATGTTGTTCTCTTCCACGCTGTGGGGATATGTTTCCCATACCAAAAAGGTTATAAGAGAACATGGGTCCGATTAATTATTCCGGTAGCTCACATAAATGCAGGCCCCGTCTCTGTGGTTTCATAAATAGGTAATGTAGCGGAAAGGGGCATATTCGAATCCATCCTTAGCGATCTGTCACATTCAGAGAACGGCAGTCTAGATTTTATGGAATTTCCCATAAGAACTTGAAAAGCAAGAACGACATCTAACCGTTTGGTGTTGCGTGATATTTGCCTTTCCTGACATCTGGTACCTCTGGCATCAAGCCCTGGTGATTAGCAAAACCATAACTTAAGATATTTATTTATCCCACGGCTCGACACGAAGTTCGTCCGAAATGATGGTACGCTACAGCGCAAGGGCGGATGATTAAAGATAAGACTGGGTTGATTCTAAGACATTTTTAGAACAAAAGTGCATCAAGAACAGATAAGTATTTTCATTGCCGGAAGGTTAAACTTAGCAGTGACAGGTCACTTACTACTGACAGTAAAACGATGATTGCTTGATTTTGTCATGAATGAACAAGCTTATGTTGTCACATGTGTATAACATAAAAGTTTAAGAAACAGTGTCGTACCGCATAAATTGGTACTAGGGAATTTTAGTATCTGATATTCAGACATAACTAAATGATCAACGGTTATTACATCTATCGTGCATACTTGTATACTTATTAATATACAAGGTTTCTATTTCTCCTCTCGAACTAATAAAAGGTTTAACGTCTATTACAAACTTGCATATTTATCATTGCGTTAATTATACGTGTTCCACTTGCAGATCCCTCTGATACTGCTATAATTATTTGGGGTTGCTTTGGTGTCTTACGGCACATCAACACAAGTAGGTTATTTAGTGCCGTGGCAACTGGAGTGAAGTACCTTGACCAAAGACACACCACGGTAGCTGACCCAGGCTGCTTCGATGCAAGGATTCGAACCCTCTTTCGATCGTCACTCCGTCACGCTAACCGCTGAGCCACGGTGGTTCCCTATTTTAATTACTATATTATCTTTTTTCATATGTGTAAATTTTTAAAAAAAACTTTCCATATAATAATGCTTTCTTATTTTACTTGAATCTCCATTGTCTTTTATTTCAGTGCAATCACAATCAAACGTGAGCTATAATTCTGCTTCATTTTTGAAATATGGAAGAATAAATTACTTCATATTAGACATAGGGATATTATTGCTTTATTCTTGCATACGTGTTTTTTCTACTAAGTACTCTAAAGAAGGGGTCGGCTAACTACGGTCCGCGGTCTGAATCCGGCCAGCTGCCTCTTTTTGTACGGCCCGCGAGCTAAGAATGGATTTTACATTTTCTAATTCTTTAAAAGTACATGCTATAACGGAACGGCCGACTGCCAAGTTTTGTGACGTTGTTGCGACTGAGGAGGTGCGAGAAAGGCCGTATGGGGCGCTACTGTAGCTTCGCATTCATACGCTGATTGGTTGCGGCCTCTGCCGTGACGTTGTGACACCACGCAGGTATAATTGAGCAGCGTGAGTTGAGTTTGACCCTTGACTCGCGAAGCCTAAAATATTTATAATGTGGCCCTTTACAAAAAAAGGTCTAAAGCGTATATATATAACAGTGCTAGTAAATATGCCGTTGTGAATATAAATCAATAACCTAGTGGAGTGCACACAAAATGTGATTGTTTGATATATCACGAATGAACAGGCTTATATTGTCAGATGTAAATTATGTAAAGGTTTTAAAATGCAGTGTTCAAAATGGAACAAATACGTGCTCTGATAGTCAGACGTAGCAAGTATACCATCGGGTCTTTCATCTATGACACGTAATTTTATAATGAATGATTTACGTTTGTCTTTTCTCTTGAACTAATAATGGTTTAATGTTCTTTACAAACTTAGTATATCTTATAGTTGAGTTAGTTAAAGAGATTTATTCGACATTCAGAGGCCTCTGATGTTATTGAAAGTACTGCACTATCGATTGTAATCTTGACCTTTGTCACATCAGTGGAGATTTCTTCTGTAAAACGAGATACTTGCGATTATATGTACACACGCATGTCAGATGTGTAATAAATATCCTTATCACACGATGTGTACTCTTTTAGTTTATTTGAACCGCTATTGCCAATACTTTCAAAGTTTTGTTGATTGACGTTTGATTCTCCAGCATGTTTAAAATATGGAAGCATAGATGTGGTATTAGATGTGGGATAGTTATGTTTTTATTTTCTCACAAGTAATTTTTAGAAATTACTACGTTAAATCATCCAAAAATGAAGATAAAGAAGCATAGTTTCAGATACCACACAACAGATGTCTTCTTACAACGCAAGACAGAAAAGGTCCTTTGAAAAGAAAGCATATTTAATGGACTTGCTTAATGCAACTTTGGAAAAGAAAACATGGAAATAGTTCACTCAAAATGAACTAACAAATGTGTAGATGTATTGCATAACTTTATCGATGGATGCAATCACACTTATCACGTGTCAATTAATTTCATTCCAATTAAAGAAAGGAAGGAAGAAAATCGGTCGAAAGTATAGACTAACTTGTTTGGTTATATGACATCTGATGCATAAATCTACTTTTTGCAGAATATATTGTTCATAATTTTATGGAAGAGGTTTGTGTGCTTTCTTTTTACACTTTAAAAAAAATAATAGGACAAGTTGAAGTATTTCAGCAGTTTCAATGGACCACAATAAATAAAGAATGAAGACAAATCCCAAGTAAAATTCAAGAATTACAGACACAAAAGTCCTAGTCATTTAAAGTCCTGAATAAATTTCAGTAAAAGTCCAGAAAAAATCACATAACTGAAGTCGATGACGTGTCTGTGGTAGCTGCTAAAGTGTTGATGTGTCAATAGTCTCTTGTTGAATCACATAAATATAATCCAGGTTTGACTTCATCATAAATTCCACTGAAAGTCTCCATCCAAGAATTTTATCAGAGCACTTTTGTATTTCCAGAATATAACACTTGAATTAAATAATTTGAACCCAAAATAAATCAGCCCAAAATACAGGTCACAAAATATTTAATACAACTCAAATGTGCTAGATGTTAAAGCACGAATGACCAAATCCTCACAATCACAAGATTATATAGTTCTCTACTTGAAATCAGGTCACAATTAGCGTTTTCTAAAAAGAAAAATTACTTAATGGAAATAAACCTTCTAGAATGATCCTGATATTTACAAACCAAAACCCTAACCTGTAAACTCCTTAAGAAAGTCCAAAACCCTGACTCAGATAAACATATTTACTTCTTCTAGTTATATAGATCTTGATATTTAGTCCATAAACATAGAAAATAATTTAGCTAAATATTAGCTGTTGACATAAAATGAAATAAAAAAGTCAATCAGATCAAGCAGAATTCGTATTGGTGTACGAATAATATTAGATACACGACATTTTGTGATTAAATTAATATTAAATCTGTACGTTTTTGATTCAGTAATGGTTTTTTTTAAGTAATTACCGTGTTTGGATCATACATTTTCATTCTCTACTCGGCCATTATACAGTATTCTAGTGCTTATGTTTGATACCGTATTCGGGAAATGTTTGTTTCACATATACAAAATTATACCGCCAGTCTAAAACTTATAAATCTTAGTGACAAAATCAGAAGAAAAAAACCAAATAATTAATAAATAATCTCATTTTTATTTCTGTTCATGCTATTGAAAATAGATATTCTGCATGAAGTGATCCATCTTTTTAATCTTCACTAAATACCCATGTTATTAAATTTGATATATCTGAGCTTTGTTGACCTAGGTAGAGACAGGTAACTTCGAGTCAGTCTACACTGACTCTACATTTTTACCTTGGGAAGAAAAAGACAGTCCAATAAGCTAACATAATTAACACAACATGAAAATCAATCAATCAGTCCTCTCTGCGCCGTCTGGTGTTTGAGGCGACAGCAAAATTTATATTCAAACGTAGCTAACAATAGACCATGTCGTGTATAATACATACATTTATAATTGTTTTCCTTTTTTCCTTTTTTTCTCAAAGTCATTAAAGTGTGAACGTGTATTGCAAACTTTAAACGTTTGCTTGCTAAAGATATTCCACATGCAGATTCCTCAAATGTTGTTTAAGTTAATACATAATCTCTTGAAACGTTAATCTGTTTGAGTCGAATCTAAATGGAGACGTCTAGAGATACCATGGCTGGGGCCCGTGCATTCTCCATCTTCACAAAATGTGTAAAAAAGTAACACTATATGAATAATAAAAGGAGAGAGAGAGAGAGAGAGAGTGCTGAGTGGTTCAGTATTATATTCATTCCCAATATCGATAACAACTGTAAGATATTTCACTGATCTGATTAAGAAGAAACAAAGAAAGCCAAAGTATATAAAAAAACTTCTCGTACAAGGTCAAATCAATATTACACGATGTCTTTATATGATATACAGATCATAACTCTATCTAGCACATTTATGTAAGTCACACACTCCTTCAGAAATGGTTCACCTTCAAAATATCAAAACCATTTAAGTTTTCTTCAAATACTGCTTAAAGCTTGTCTAAAATGTGATATGGGAGGCAGCAAAATTGCAATAAATGTAACATTTAGAGTGCAATAAGATAAAATTGAACATATTATCTGCCTCTTTTCCATTATATATACCAAACAAAACATTTTTCTTTAGATAATGTATTGTCCAGAATAGGAATACACATAATAGCACTCAGTGACAAAAGTCTGTCCAAAACCTATGAACTATGTTCTGAATATGGTTTGAGGAAACAGACTACAAAAGTGCATATATGGCTTTCTATTAAACCAATTACAAATAAGAAATGAATTTGTAGTAATAATTCTATGCAGAATTTTTATCTGAAAAACACCATATTTGTTAATTTCAACGTAAAAGAGAAAATATTTTGCCAATCGCCATTTTCAATTTTTACCAAATTATTTGTCCCACTTGTGACTTGATGTAGGAATTTGTTTTTGTTCAGTTTGTTGTAAATACTTTAGCAACCAATTTTATCTGCTGCAATAAAAATAAGTTTATAGCTGGCATATGGATCTGCGGAATTTTTGTTTGTCAAATTCCAACCTTTAATAAAATCAAAATTTGCTCTGCTACTGACATATCATGCAGGTATAATGGCTTTAATATGCGAGTGATGGAGGGTAGGGTTCTAATCCCGGGTAACAAGTGCAAGACTTTTTAATGGACGGCAGAAATCTGTAGCTGTGAAAAGTTTTGTAAACAGTAATTAATTGAGGGAGGAGTTAAGGTGGCTGGGTAAATTCTGTAGTAAAAACAAATGTGGGTTCGGAATAGGGTAATGTCCGTACAAATATTATTGACTACTGGGTGGGGGTGTAAAATATTTGCTCAGAATTAGCAGTTAATCTGTTGGTCGGGCGGGCATCGAGTTTGCTAAATAAAGTAAAGTTATCAAACTGGAACCGTTTAAGGAATGGTACTTACCCTCGAGTGAATCCTTCCCTGTTCTTGTAAACAGATTCGCAAAGGTTAGAAACGTGAAAATAAAAGCGAAAATACTAGCTAATGCAACTTTTCTTTTCCTTCCTCTAACCCTTTTTCTAAATATTACTATGGCATTTTTCTGTATTTTCAAATTGAATGATGTTCCTTGTTGATGATTATTGCCATTCTCAACGGATTTAGTCTCATGTGTTTTAACCTCATCTTTTATAACCTGATTTAATTCTTCAAGATACCGTTGAAATGGTTTTCCCATCTGAATAGAATGTAAAACTTGTAATAATACCGATGGGTTTATTTCTTGAGAGATTTCAGCTGAAGATACAAATCTTGTTATCATGTCAAATACGCGATTTTTGTCATTTTCCGATATTCTTTGAGATGGATTATGTCCTATGTACTTATTTCTAGCTTGTCTAATTTCTTGCACCTGGTCTAGCACTATCCTGGGTAGTTTAAATTCCTTGCAACTCTTGATTATTTCCAGGTAAGTTGGCAAATCGTTCAATTTCTCTTCCTCCCAACATTGACTGGCAAATACTCTTCCGAGTTTTCTGTTGTTCTGCGGCCATTCCCACGAACGCATTTTATCCCAATAAACACGTCTCTCTCTCGGCCGAATGTACTGCAATAAGTTTTTCTTCCATTCTTTACAAGCATCACACCAGCTGAAAATAACAAAAGCTGAGTAACTTATCGTATGATATCAATGAAACAGATCGGCAACATTTGCATACACATACACAATCTTTTAAAAAGAAAAGGTTTGATATAAAGTGTTATTTATTGGACGACTAATCGCTCTCTGTTAGATGGAACTAAGCTTCCAAACGTTGAAAACTTATCAATTCATATGAAAATCTATTTTCAAGAAAATGTGTCGATTTTGGGTAATGGTGTGCGAATGGGTTCATGGCAAACCAAATGGCAGTCATTGATGTTTTGTGTGAATCTCACCAACTACTGTGTAGGTAGAAGTATTAAGGAGATCTAGTGCTCTTACTAAACTAAATATACCAACAACAACAACACTTTTTTGTATTTCTCAAAAACAATAAATTCATATATTATGAAGAATGTCGATATCCGAAATTAAAAATTACATAAAAGACAAAAATGTAACGTTCACATTTTCCATCTGCAGTGTCAAAATAGTGCGCGTGCTTGAATTCCTTTAGTTAAACAGTCGAATGCATGTTGCCTAATACATTCGCTAGCCACACTTCTAATATGTAAGCCGATCCACACCTTGCCGATCCGATCGGATATTTCTGTCCTTCGGTTCTGTGAATTTTATTGGATACACTGGAAAGTCGCCGCATCCAGTCAAAATCAAGTAGTTCGAATTTGAACACTGTTTCTCCATGATTGAGACAAGGGGTGCACACAACTGGAATGGACTCGTAAATAAGCCATTTTCCACTGCTAGTCCGTGTTTGCACATATAACATCCTTTCCTTGAAATACACCTGTAATGGCTTATTTCTTGTATGCGGTTAGACTTTCGATATTAAAATTACACTCTATTCCTTTGAGGTCAATTGCCTCCATCATTTTTGGCACATGCTTAATTTGTGGCTGTTAAACGCAGTTGCTTTGTTGGTATTATATACTAAGGGAGGAAACTCGTAAAATAGATGTCGTTACTGCAAAACACTGAAACATCTGATCGATTCGTCAAGGTGTAGAAGACGTTTTTGACAATATGTCCTCTTTTTAAATTTTACTGTAACTATTCGCAGAAAAGTATAGAGTTGTAAATAGGATTCCCTGTGCCAATCCGGGATAAAATAACAATCGCCATGCCTACCGCTATATGAATGACCTTAGTGGCGTAATATTCTCTCTCTCTCTCTCTCTCTCTCTTCGGTTACTTTTATACCCACGCTTATCATGCTAAATAAATTAATTTGTAACACAATTTCTAAACTTCACATCAGGTAAGTGGCTCCGCGAGAAGCAAAGGGTCGACAGGGTTCATGCTGGCCTAGTTAAAATGGGACTTGACACATCCGTCAATAGTAATCGACCACAGTATTGTTTTAACGTTGATCGGTTTGTAGGTTTCTTTTATTTGTTACTTCTATTGCCTATGCTGCCGATTTCGCATTTAATTTCGAGACTCTTCTTTTGGTTACCAAAACACATCATACCTGTGCTTTAAGTTTTCTAACACCGATTCTTTAATATACACGTCCTTCAACTTTTATTCTTGTTTTTCCCTTTTTCTTCTTGTTTGGGTTTGTGCGGTCAAGCTGATTGAAACCGTTCAGATATTGATGAATTTGGTTATATTACACCTAATTATTAAACATACTATTTATTTTTGTTCATCAGCCTATTATTTCTGATTTTATGTCATCTCATCAAGTTTCATACCATAAATGTAACTTATCAGTATTAATAACTTTCGCCATTCCCCACTTAATTCAATGTTTGATCTTTAGAAATCATGATGTAGCCTTTAGTGAAATTAAATACGTTTAGTAAAATAATTATTTCCCCATGCACTGCAGTCGCAACATTAAGTGAAATTATATTTCACTAAATGAAAGGTCTCGTTGCGTGTAGTGAAATAGTGTCACTAGCATCGCTGACATAAATCATTCAAATTCATTTCCTAACAGGTGTTTGAAAGCAGCTGCTACGTTTCTGAATTATACGTTCTTTAAGTTTATGAGGGATCGCCGTCGGGTGAACAATGGCGGATAAAAGCACCCCAATTCAACTACTCATCCCAAGCGATCCAAGATTTAAAAACAACTCGTTTACCCCATATAATATTCCCATTCTATACACTGAACTGAGTAAGTGTTTATTTATTTATTTATTTATTTATTTATTTATTTTGTAGATCGGGTATGTGCATCAGAGTAGGATCGGGACATGGCTTGAAGACAAAATGCAAATCTCTCCCCAGTACCTAGCTGACCGCGAGACTATTCAAATGTACGCATCACCCCTAAAGTCAACGACAAAACACATTCTTTACATTTTTGCGAAAAAACACTCAAACAGTAATTTGTTTGTTCGTTATTTTCGAGTATTAGCATTAACTAAAGGATAAACGTCCTTCCTGGACATGATTTGAAGTAACGATAACAGCTGTCACTTTTATATTGTGTAATGTCACCCAGGTGGCGTTATCTACAACCTCTGAAATTATGGTGCCTACATGATGTATCTCGAATGAAAAAATGAAACGTAGATTTGCTTATTTTTCTCATCACGAGCTCGATATAATTTGCCTAAAAAAAAGGCTGAAAATGATGGCTTGTTAAAAGAGCCCTGAAGACACACAAAAAAATGTTTCAAAAGTATGCCATCCTCAGCAATCTGATAATTTAAGCATCGAACTTTAAGTTTAATGCTTCGCTCTCCTTATCAAAAATAGGGATGAATTAGGGGATGCAACCATTAAATAAGGTACCGACTGAGTTACTTATTTCCTTTCCATATTTCAAGAAAAACTATTTCACATTTATCTGCATCATGCTTTACTAATCATTCCCGTGTAATTAATTTAAATTCTGTTGCCGATAAAGTTACGCCCAACGATTATTCCTTTTGGTTTATGGTTCCAAAGAATCGTTTACGTACTGCAAATCTAAGTATCAGATATATTCTTCAAAAACTAACGAAATTAAATCAACAATTCTTATATCTTACATTATCAATATATTTTGCCTACCTGAAACGTATTGATAAAATTATATAGATGATTTCTTGATTAAAGGTTACAGTTTGGAAATAATCGACCGAGTGTACCAAACTGATGGTGGGATAGCTGTTCATATTTGCCAGTCATTTAAGATGCAAACGTAGGTTAGATCTCGAAAGTGATACCACAGAATCTATTTGAATTGAGGTTTCCCTCTCTAAATCAAAATCTCTCTTAGCTTTATCGTCCCACTAATCGCCTGCTGCTTGGATTTATATTTTCGGTATCTAAACTGAATGCGCCTATCCCTCCGTGCATGATATAAAATGCATCACACGGGTAATGAACGATTTAAAACATAGATCTTTTGAATCATACAAAGTTTGTGGGCACGCTTATCTCTCATAACCTTACCCACATTGCTACTAAACTACCAAGAGTCAAAGAGTCAACATCTACCTTGATTAATCACATTTGCACTATTCCACCCGGGGCCCCGAGTGGCCGAGTGGTCTAAAGCGTTCACCGTTCCGGATCACTGCCATCTCACCTCTGTCTGCGTGGGTTCGAGTCCAAGGCTCGGCTAGCGTGGGTATGTGGGAAAGCCTGCCAGTAGCTTCTCGTGGGTCGGTGGTTCTTCCCTGGGTTTTCCAGGGTTCTTCCTCCACCAGTTATACTGGCCGCCATGTATAGTCTATCTTGTGCTGAGAAATGGCGTTAAACCCTACAACAACAACAACAACTATTCCACCCACATTCCATACCCGAAACGATACACCCTGTTTAGCTCTACGTGATCATTACCGGGTGTGCGTGTCGCAAACTATACAAAAACACCGATAAAATATTACATAGCGATCATGCAATCATTTTCATAACGATTTCTTCCTTTATGAAGTATCCCTAGAGTTCGAGACCGCAACATTTGTATTATTCGATCCAAATAATGTGTTAACAATTTTCGGGGTTTTGTTTTCTTATTTTTTAGGAGGGTAATTATTTTGTTTTGGTGTTGGGGGTTGTTGTGTGGGTTGTTACTAAATAAATATGTTTTACTAGAATCCAAAAACGGCTAAGCGACACACTCCGCCAGAATGGTGCACTGATGATTGAAAAAAATGGCTAGTAATAGGACTCGGAACTAATTCCCAAGCACAGTGAGTTGCAAGTGTAACTCGTCCGTGTCCTTAATATACTCAAAAACAAAGCTCTTCTCCATTATAGTGCTTAAGCTTTTGTTAAAGAACAACAGGTATATGATATAAGCTTGATATTAAAATGGGTCAAAATCATGAAAATATTGTTTTGTCATGACACCTCAAATGAACATATATCAAGAGACAGAGTTTGTACCTTGAGAAATTACAGGTGCACACATTGTATTTTATTTCTTAGTGATATGTGCGTTGACGGTGAAATATTTCAGTAATCTATGTATCGTAAATTTCCTTTTTAATTAGCTGTCACTCTTTATGAGTTAGATATGGTAGACGTTAAGAGATAGACATTGTAAGCACTGTATGATTTTCGTCTGGTCAGATATTGTTACTTTTGCTCCAGATCAGCAGTATCTTTTAATGACTGTGCAGTTTTAATATTACATTTTTAGGCCAAAGAAAGACGACAGCGTATTTTTATCTATAAGCATGTAATTACCTTTCAGTAATTAGCATTTTTAAAAGAACAGTTTTAACTGTCTCAGTACGTGTTGTTGCTGGTCAGTACATGTGGATGCTGGCCAGTTAATGTGTCTGTTCAACCTATGATATTTTCAGCATTATTTTTCCCCTTGTACCATCATATTTTTTAACATGGAGGTGCAATGTTAAGTTCGTTTTGTACCCCAGGTGACATTTAAAAAAATAAATATAAGTACAAGGTAAATTATATGTTTATGGCTAATGTTAAATTTGTCTTGTACCTCAAATGACATACTATTGTTAAACATATAGGTTAGTGTTAGTGTTAAATTACCCTGTACCAAAAGAGGCGTTTTTAAATATGGAGGCGTAATGTTAAATTCCCCCTGTACAACAAGTATATATATATATATATATATATATATATATATATATATATATATATATATATATATATATATATATATATATAATCAAAAAGTACACTTTATTTCAAAAGACGCTGCAATACTTCAATCCTAACTAGTCTACCACACTCGACGCCTGGAGTCGTGCACTTTTCGATTCGAAAACCATCTGGTTGACACAGATTACAATTCTAACTCTTGGCTGTGTTTGAATATATCTAACAATCTAGAGAACGCCTCCTTAGGATCGTCGTGATATTATTTCGTACTCCATATATATGTACTTGATCAAACATGATAATTCAACCGAACCTACCGTCGGAACAAGCGCTTAAGACGTTTTTGTTGTTGTTGTTGTCTTATTTGGGTTTTTTGCTCTACGATGACTAAAAATCTTTGCAATGGCTTACAAACTTGAAACGGTGTTTGTTTTAAATAAAGTGTTACTCATCCGAAGTTCTGCTAATAAACAGGTTTTTCAGCAGTTGTCATTAGTACTAGTAAATCAGCATAATGTTTAATGTTGTGTGGTGTAAGGTGCAATCAATTTTCGTTAGCAATGGCATATTCCATGCGATGCCGCACTGGATGCGAATATCGTTCATACTTTAAGAAAAAGAATATAAATTCCTACTAAAGTTCCGTTATGAAGAGATGTGGAAATATATAATTTTCTTTGAACAGATAGCTCATACGTTATTAAAGACACATGCATGTTCGTGTACAAGGTTACCGACTTGTAAATCTTTACCGGCAGTAAACTTAACCAAGCTTTTACACGTACACGTTGCAGGTTTAAATGCAAAGCATTAATGAAATTAGATCTCACTACCTCTTTTTCAGCATAGGACTAGAAACTGTAATATATGTCCATGACCCAAGATAAAACTGTGCCAACACACGGCAATCTAATCAGTTGACAAATGTTAGAACGGAAAGTACAAAGTGCGCACTTATGCACACGTATCAACCATAAACTATGTGCCTTTAACAAATGTGTCAGGGGCCCAGGGTGGCCAAGTAGTCCAAGGCTCTCGCTTTAACAGATCAAAGACATTTCAACTCTGTTCGCGTTGGTTCCAGTCTCGAGTTCAGCCAACGTGGGTATGGGACGAAGCTTGTCAGTAGCTTCCCGTGGGTCGGTGGTTCTTCTCGGGTTCTTCCTCCACCACATATACTGGCAGCCGTGCATAGCCTATCGCGTGCTGATAAATGGCGTTAAACCCACAAAAGCACAAAACAAATGTATCAAGTACATTGGGTAAAATAACAGTATATAAGCGTGTATGCATTCGTGTATTTTGAACACTGGAATATATATATATATATATATATATATATATATATATATATATATATATATATATATATATATATATATATATATATAAGAATACAAATCATACGGCGAATAACAGCCATTTCAAGCGCACTGGATCCAGCATGGGATCACGTGTCAGGGATTGATTAAGATAAATGCAATAAACTGACAACGAACATTGCAAAACTAGTATCAAAGTAGCCTAAGCGCTTTCGACTCTCAATGAGTCATTTTCAAAGGGAACTACAAAACATAGACAAGACAAACAAATAAAACACACAAAAAGCCATTGTGTTTGCAAACCTTTACATGTCTGTTTATTCAGGAATTAAACCTTTAAATGTATTATGTTTCAACTAGTTTATTTTTATTGACCTAGAAATTGATCAACCATAACGATATCTGTTGTTTTATGTAAATTTATGCAAGGACAAACTATATCCCGGATATTTCATTGCTATTGTAGAAGTATAGGCTATTACGCAAATTTAAAGAATTATTTAAAAGAAAATGTGTCGGCTGCGAAAGATAATTTTCACAAATTTGCACACATAAATATATAAGTAGTAATAGGGTACGATATTTGGTCAATGTAAAATCCAGTCAAAAAGGTAGTGGGACGATATAGGGACAATGGGAATTTAACATGGGGAATTTTAACATGGGTGGGACTATAGAGGGACAAAAAAGTTTTGGGACTATCTAGGGACAATATGAATGGAACAGGGGAGGTGATGTCATGGTACTGACTATTAGCAACAATGTAGCAAGGGGCTGACCTCAATCGAACCAAACAGTGGGGGAACAAATAACCTAGAACGTTTGGTGCGAACGAGACTGGCGGGACAGAGACAGAGAAAACACATGCAACAGATAAACACAAACAACTATACAACCAGCTAAAAAAATAAGCAAGAAAGAAAATCTTTAAATCTTTTCGAGGCATATGAGTGGCCATCAAAAAGAGGCCTTTTTTTAACATCATTCCGTTAACATAGAGGTCAACGCGTAGATCCTCTGCTCTTCCTCAAACTTCTTCTGACGTCTTGTCCGTAGCTAAGGACTCTCTTCAAACAGTCTTGTCTATCTATATAAATTCTTCTTTTCCAAGCACTCGTATCCGTGATCCGGATAATTGCCCATGATGATTTCACATACATGGGGAAGTCCGTACGGAACAGCATCGACGATACGAGAGTAGACGATTCAACATTAGCCCACGTTTTGTGACGAGAACAGGTGAAGGGAATGAAATGAACTGCTGTTATTTATACGGGAAGTCCGGATCGAAACGGATTCAATTTATTCACCAGCTTAAACACGCGCTACAAAATTCAGTCACAACACGGAGTCAGTCTTCCGATCTGAAGAGAGGTGCACTGTGATGTCACATTCCCTATACAGATGCGCTAGAGTCTGTGCGCAGTCAATCCATGCGACACAGTTTTCAAACATGACGGAAATTAAGAAGACGATGAATTGGGGTGCACCGGCCGTGGAGACGAGTTGTTATTGTTGTTGTTGTAGGGTTTAACACCATTTTCAGCACACAGTAGGCTGTGCATGGTGGCCAGTATTAATGGTGGAGGAAGAACTCGGGAAAACCCCGGGAAGAACCACCGACCCACGAGAAGCTACTGGAAAACTTTCTCACATACCCACATTGGCTGAATCCTAGACTCGAACCCACGCCGACAGAGGTGAGATGGCAGTGATCCGTAACGGAGAGCGCTTTAGACCACTCGGTCACTTGGGGCCCCGCCGTGGAGACGAGAAGCGATGGTACAGTAGCGGATACCAAGGTCAACACAGGCCTACTTCCAGAAAAGGTGGATTTTAATTGGGATTTAGTCGATTTTCTTTCTTCTTCGCAAGAATTTTTTCCGGTACCAGTACCTTCGCCACCTTCTTCTTTAACACACGTCGAGGATTTTAAATAGAGACAGAAAGAAGAATTGGAGAAACTTTTACAACAGCAGATAGAAGCAGAACAAGCTTTTCTCCTTCAACAGCAACAGCGAGAAGAAGACGAGGCAAGAAATAAACGACAGGAAGAAGCCGCAAAAAAGAAACAAGG
The DNA here is from genome assembly GCA_028554795.2 of Sinohyriopsis cumingii. Lineage (NCBI taxonomy): Eukaryota > Metazoa > Mollusca > Bivalvia > Unionida > Unionidae > Sinohyriopsis > Sinohyriopsis cumingii. The sequence continues at coordinate 113,318,509 of CM068834.1, read as the reverse complement.
TCTAGGAGAGACGGAGAATAGTGAAAGATAAACGGTGACGGTACTTTTAGACATTTTATCAGAGTTAAGGAGTCTGAAACAAAGCATCAGATTTCTTTATTACGACCCAAGAAAAAAAGACCTTCCCGAGCCAAACAACCCAGCCCTGTTACTATGCCTGCGATACCGCCCTTAGTGATTTCTACCAAATCATCATCGGCAGGAGCATGTCCAGAAGTAGGCCTTGGCCGTGGCAAAGGCTTAAGGCAGTTAATAATGATTACTTCGCTTTCTTGAGTTTGTTTTGTAAACAAACAAATATTCAATGGTCCTTTTTGGGTCACCCACTTCTTTCGAAAAGAGACAGTATTTCAATTACCAAAATCAATTAAAACTCAAAAGCCCTTTTTACCCATGATGTACGTGTGTGAGTGAGTCAGTGCGTGAGTGTAGGTCCTTATTCTAAAAAATCAAAGCCAAGAGAAACTTACATTTTCTGCCTGGTCTATTCTGGTACATATTTTGCAATACAATTCACAACTCAACATAACACTTTAAAAAGTTGATAGACTTCTTCTGTGTCTCTGTTCATTTTCTCTGGGGATTTTTTTAATTTCTTCACTTTCACAGGTGTTTCCTCCTCTGGTCCTCACTATCTTCTCGTCTTCTTTTCTTCTCTTTTATCTCTTTCTGCATGTGTATGGGTTCTTTCTTTAGGGAGGGTACCTCTTCTTCTTCCTGTTCGAACCCCTCTCTTCCTCTTGCTCCTGTTGTTCCTAAAGGCATTCTGAAGACCAATGTCCTTTCTCTTGACAATGATAACAGATATCTTGTTTTTGTCTCTTCTGACACCGGTCTTGCTTTCTTGACGGGCAGGACACTCTGAAGACCTTTCTTCCTTTCTTATTACAGATATAGCAAGTATCTTGACTATTATCTGGAAAGGAGGGGGAGTAGTCCGTCGGCTTGTCTGAAGAAAATTTTCTTTTCACACCTCACAAAGCTCTGATCAGAAGTTCGATCTGTATATATATATATATATATATATATATATATATATATATATATATATATATATATATATATATATATACACACGCTGGTTTGACACGGATACAAAGTGACCCGTGGCGTTTAAAATTTAGTCATTTGACTATATGCAGTCAAGATGAAACGATCGCATCATGTCACGGAGAAAGGAGAAGAAAGTAAGAGGCAAATTCATGGGTCAAATTCATGCCAGTGATTTTGAAGATGACATGAGTGAGCCAGAATCCATACCCACAGAGTCTACACACAGCCAAAGTTCACCACCATTAGTAAATCCTGAAAAGCACTACCACATTCGAGAGACGGAAAAGCGCTCCTCTAGAAATTTACGAACGACGACTTATACTTACACGGTGAAGTTTAAAGATTTCAAGTCCAACGTACCACTGGAGAAAGCTGAGGGCTTCATCACCGAGGTGTCTGAGATCTTTGTTAACCACACTGAAACAGCAATGTGAAGCCAAAGAAGACGATCGCTTGAGACTTTCCATTCATCACGACAGTTGAAGTCCTCCGTTTGGATCGAGTTAAGCAGCCCAGCAGCATTGACACTTTACAAAGTCTTCGACAAGATTCAGCATGTGCAACAATCCAACGACAAGTTTCACATCACCGATGGAAAAGCGACACTGTTCATGGCCCATGTTTCTCTCCCCCAAAGGGACCGGACAACGCAGAAATGTGTTATCGGTCGACGACCTTCGTAGCATCAAGCGTAGCCTTGTCCAAATTAACAACCGTAAAGACCAGATGTGTTTAGCCCGTGCCATCGTGGTGGAACGAAAGTATACCGACAAGAAATACACGTTAGAATGGGAGAACATTCGAAAATCGAACCGACCAAACAACAAAGAGAAGCAGAACTCCTGTTACAACAAGCTGACCTGTCCAAAGACACACCCTGTGGCATTCCTGAAATGCAAAAATTGCTAGTTCCAAGATGTCCTAGCTCCACGCTACACCTTGAAAGTGAACCCTCAAGAAGTGCGTGGACCTCTATTGTTTCGAGGTAAAGATTTCAAAGACGGAAAATACATTCAAGTCTATCATCACGATTAACATTTCGATGCCATTACCAGTATCATCGCATTCTTGGGATACGGTTATTATTGTGAGAAAGGTGACTATGGCTATATCAATCGAGAGCAACACAAGGACAAGAACATGTACATTGCCCTGCTTGTCAGCACATTCAAAACTTCTGCGTGGCTCATCGAGCGTGCGAGAAGTGCATCCAAGAGCCTATATTTAGTAATTTTCCTCACTGCAGCAAGATTCCCTGAGGATAAGAAAAATATTTCGGGGCCAGAAACACGCAAGCCGATTTCGCCCAATGGCTCTTAGACCACATCGACAAGACGTGGAGCCAAGAGGATATCTAACGTTACGGAGATTGTCATCGTCATGCCATGGTGATAGCTCACAATTTCTCAGGATAATACGATGGGCAATTTCTTCTCAGATAATATACGAACAAAGTTCAGAAAGTATGAAAGTGACTTTGAACGGAGCCAAAATCATTTCCATGCAAGTAGAACAAGTGCAGTTTAAAGATTCGATGAGTTACTTGGCCATGCCTTTGAGTCGAATGCCTAAAACGTCTGGAATGACAGAAATGGTCACAGGTTATTTTCTGCACTTTGTCAATACCGAAGCCAATCTACACCATTTGCCTGCGGATCACGCCTGCAACCCCGACAACATGCGTACCGAACAAAGAGAAGCTTTCTACGCTTGCTACTAGGATCACGCCTCGGACCCTTTCGACTTTCAGAAAGAAATGTTAAAGTATTGTCGTTCCGACGTGGACATTTTACGATGTTGCTGTGGAATATTTTGAGAACTTTTCGTGGAACACGAAGGGATCGATCCTTTGAAAGAAGCCTGCACCATTGCCAAAACGTATTCCTTAGTGTACCGCCAATGATTCGTGCCTGAAAACACCCTGGCTGTCATCAGCCCTCAAACGACCAGCTTTGTCAAGCATCAATACTCGGTCAAAGCCCTACGCTGGCTACATTACTTGTGCGACAAGGAAGACAAATGGATCCAACATGCCCGCAGCGGGGGAGGCGAAATAACCAATAGAACGTATTCAATGGACGGCTTGGACTTAGAAAACCCCATGATCGTGTACAAGTTTAACAGCTGCTTATTTCAAGGATGTCCCCTCTGCTGCCCTGAACGTGACAGTTTTTACAACGGACCATGGAAGATTTGTACCAGGCCACTTGTCAGCGACTCTTGAAGTTAGAACAGCAAGGATACCAAGTGGTGCAAATGTGGTAACATGAGTATGATAACCTTTTGAAAACCAATCCCGAGTTTAAACGCATCTTTGAAAGTTATAAGTTGGTGGACATACTGAACAGTTTGTAAGGAGGAGAACAAATGCCACCTGTTTGCTGCACCAAGCCGACGAAGAGAAAGGAGAAGAAATCAAATACTTGGACGTGTGTTCACTGTATTCTTACGTGTGCAAATATTGTCGCTTTTCAGCAGGGCACCTGCAATTGCTCACGGAACACATCGACCTGAAAAACATTCGACAATACGAAGGATTCATCAAGTGCAAAGTTTTGCCTCCCACCGACTTGTACCATGCCGTTTTACCTCACCATTGCCAAGGAAAACTGATGTTTCCCTTGTGCCGTACTTGTGCCGAAATGTGCAACCAAGCCTGACCTTGTCAGCACACCCAGGAAGAACGCGCCTTGACGGGAACGTGGGTCAGCGTGGAATTGTTCAAATCTCTGGACATGGGATGCCAACTGTTAGAAGTGTACGAAATTTACCACTTTCCCAAGACACAAACATACCAGAAGGGCGACAAGACTCAGAAAGGCATTTCGCAGACTACGCGGATGCCTTTTTTGAAACTGAAACAAGAAGCCAGTGGTTATCCTTCCTGGTGCCACACTCCCGAAGACCAAATTCGTTACTGGAGTAAACTCATCTCTGTGCAGAAAGTACAGTTATTACTTCCGACAGAAAGAGGTATAAAAACGGCCTTTATCAGAAGTGATACTACAGATTCCGTGGAAGGAAATCAATGAGAGTATTAAAACAGTGGAAGATTACCAACAGTTATTACGAGAAATGTCTCCATTGAATTGAGGTCCAAGTGTGGTGTGTGTCTTAGTGACTTGTTTTCTGGGATTTCTTTTACCAGCCGATTCCTTGTGGATTCTTTACGAACAGTACTTACCACCAAACAAAACATGAAAGTGGTCCATTAAAGTCCACGAGAGACTCATTTTATTCAAAGCCTTGCGTTTTCATCTAGATACTTCTCGACCTCTACGGGAAATAAAGATTCTCGTCATCTTTTATTTACCGAAGATGTGTATGACGATATGTGCGTAGATTGTGATTACACCTTCATTGGACAGATGTACGTGACTGGAAAAATTGGGGTTTTGAGGCTTGATCCAAAGAAGTGGCAAATCAATTATGCTCAAAAGTTGTGATCCTCAATTCAAACGTCCAAGGAAAAAAGTAACTTTTAAACCTGTGTTAGTGATTGTGCTAGAAGAACCCGTCACCAAGGACAACCACTCCCTTCAGGACAGGACTGTCATGGACATTCCCGAAAGACCATTCCGGGAGGACACCTGTGTGAATGTGCCCAATGTAGAGACTGTAAGAACATTACACACTGTACCTCGGATACCTTGGTTACCAAAAACATGTTGTACAGTGACTTGTTTATATTCCACTTTGATCGTTTTGATGTGTATTTTATCGTTGTACTTAACCGTTTGGCTTTATGCATTTTTGTCTTTCGTGTTGTTCCAATTTAAATTGCAATAAACGTGTCCTGAAAAATTACAAAAACTCTTGTTTTCTCTGTCTTTGTCTCAAAAGTGACATTTCTTGCACTATGGCTACCTCTACTGTCTCTGTTCCCTCTTCCTCCACTTTCAAAGTCATTGACAAACACTTACATCGTGCCAGTCTGGAGGCTTTGTATCTTCGCCATCCCTTTAACATGTTAATTGCTGGACCTAATGGTCAAACCGAATTTGTCAAACGTTAGATCGAACAAACAATAATTTGATCGATCGTCCACCTCAACGAATCGTATGGTGTTACAAAGAGTGGCAATCGGCGTACGACCTCTTGCGAGTAAGTCAAGGTGATTCCATCGTGTTTGTGGAAGGCATTCCTAGCGAAGACGACGGGATCGTGTCTGACCCCAGTGAATCCCATCTGTTCATTTTCGATGACACGTTTAGGAGAAGACGAAGAAGAATTTAAATGTGGTTCAAGCGGAAAGGGCGTCGTCGTAATGCCAGTGTCAAATTTGTTTCAACACAGTAAAGCCCATCGCACCAGCAGTCTCAATGCTCATTACGTGGTCTTATTTAAAAGTCCTAGAGATAAATCGCGAGTGCAAGTCTTAGCCAAACAGTTACAAACGCCTTGGTTGACTCCTGCGTACGATGATGCCACTTAAACCCCACATGCCTATTTCCTCGTGGATTTAAAACCCACCTGCCCCGATTATTTGCGATTTCGTACCCATCTGTTTCACCACTGGTGCCAAGACGGAGGGCCTGTCGTGTACACGTCCTCGATGTCGACTTAACAAAGAAAATCTATAAAAACCTAGGACACGCTGGATCTGACTCATAAACTGTCAACATGATGTGCCTTCAGTCTCATCATCCCATCAAATTGATTCGTGCCTTGTACGACATCAATCGCAAAAAAATTCACAAATACGTGCACGTGTCTTAGAAGCCAGTCTCTAAGAAGCCTTTGGATGGTTTACAGTGGCAGCACGTCAATTACTGCAAGGCATCATTCATATTCCTCATCAAATCAAACGCTTTTTTTGACAGAAACAAAGTAGCCTTCATGCAACTGGCTGATATCCGCATCGACACTCAAACCAAAGAGCAAGTCATTTTGAAACTTGGAAGGAGCGGTTCTCTAGGAGGTGTCATCTCTTAAAATGAGATCCTAATAACCCCAAAGTTCCCAAACTAAAAACAAAAAACAAAAACAAGAAAGGCCACTCCCAAAACAGCGAAGCAATTCCCAAAGAAAAAAAAGAGCAACGGTGTCAAGACCAGGTCACAGCCACAGAAAATGAAAAGTCCGCAGAAAAAGAAAAGTCCCCAGAAAAAGAAAAGCCCCCAGAAAACAGCTGCTACCCGCAAGAGAGACACTTCGGCCAGGATGTGACCTTACATTTGCAAACCACGACCTGCAGAGAAGGTGACCTTGTCTTCAGTAGCCTCAAGCTCTTCCACTTCTCCGTTGCTGGTGATGTCAGCCAAACCCAATTTGACACCCGTTCCTCCTCATTTGATGAAACAATGGAAAACCGCGTCTCCAAGAACTTCTCCAGCGGTGACGACCTCCTCCTCTTTAGCTATAGTGGCAGCTGCTCACAAAGTAACTGCTCCCAAAATCAAAGTCCAAGAGAGATCGGGCATGTTACAGAGTTTACTAGATTTGTCCAAGCATGAACTGTTCCGATTTAGTCCGTTGCGAACAACTCCACGACGCGTGATGCCTGTCATCAAGTTGATACCACGTAAAGACAATCAGTGGCGACGCGTTCCGGTATGCAAAGGCCTGAGGAAAAGAATGAGAATCAGTGATTTTGTGCTCCTGAACACCTAACGATGTCACCCACAGAAGCCATCCCTTTTCTAAACCCAAAGTAAAGAAAAGGAAAGGACTGCCTCCTCGCTTAGTGAAATATGGTGACATGATCTAAGTCCTGTCAAAAGCTTCTCCACCCATGCAAAAAATCTCATTAAAACAACCTCCAAAGATGTCATTGATAACGTGTGCGAATGTTATTTGAACGTCTTGAAAGGCACGATACTTTTGTCTAAACACCAGAAACAATGCTTAGCCAAACATCGTCACGTTCATCGCCAAATGGTTCAAAAGAAAATAACCATTCATCAAAAGAAGAAGATGTTGGTACAACGCGGAGGAATTTTGCCTCTTTTGTTAGGACCCTGGCTGAAAGGGGTATTGGAAACAATGCTAGGAGGACTCGTGGGAGCAAGATATAAAGGGGCCAAGAAGATAAAAGGAACCTCTGGAGTTCAAAAATCTCAGACGTAACCACTGAAATCGAATGAAAGGACAAAAACTGGTTTTAGTGCCTTACAAACGATAGATGGAATATCATAGTTGGCAAGAACAACGGACTCAGAAATATGCCTCCAGTGCTCATTTGACCGATATGTCTCAGTTACAACACGAACTGCAGACCTCGATGGATCGCAAACGATTTGTCCGAAACAGAAAAATCGCAAAAGTATGGTCAACTCTTGCAAAGGCTATAACTCTATCACCAGAAAGCTTTAGACGAAACAGCTCAACACACTCTGAAAGAATTCAAGACCCTGATGAGAAGTCCAACACCACCACCACTCCCCCCAGTGATCAAGACAGAAAAAGAATATGAAGAACAGTTTCAAACTCTACCAGAAAAAGTACGCAAGTTAAAAACAACACCAGAGAAAGTACGCAAGTTAACAACACCAGCAACAGAAAGTACGCAAGTTAATAAAACCAATTACATCCAGAATTGGATGGATTAAAAAGATGATGTCCATCCCTTCTTCATCAAAAGAGAAAAGGAAGAGGAAGACAGAAGTGAAACAAGAACCGATTAACCCTGTTCAGACATCCTCCTCCTCGACACATATTGTTCGCCGGACATGCAAAGCATTACAAACCAAGAAATTAACACCAGAAAATTAGAGTAGCATCAGAGACGAGTGTGTGACTTATTAACAAAAATGGAGAAGGTGTTACGCAGCATTTACTACGATCCATACCATCCTGCGAGATACGGAGGAGTTCAGAAATTTTATCGTGCTGCCTAAAACCGTCTGCAAAGTCTCCGTTTACCTCAAGTGCAATGATGGTTACAAGAACAAGCCACGTACACTTTACACAACCCATTTGACGAAAATTTTCCAGAAGTCGCACTCGAGTGGACGGCATCAATCATCAATGGCAAACAGATTTAGCCGATGTCTCTCATTTACCTACCTACAATCATGGCTATAAATATTTGTTTTGTGTCATCGACGTCTTTTCCAAATTTACCTGGGTTGTGCCATTGACTTCCAAACCGACCAGTGCGTTAGTGCCAGCCCTGCAACGGGTGCTGAAATGAAGCGGTCGTCACCCTCTTCGATGGTAAACTGACAAAGGCACCGAATTTCTGGACGAAGCTTTCCAAGAAGAATTAAAGAAACGTGACATTCATTTTTTCCCCACCGAGAATCACGAAACCAAATCCAGCATCGTGGAACGTTTTCAACGTACCTTGAAATACCGCATGTGGAAATATTTTACACATCAACAAACTCTCATGTACATCGACGTCTTCTCACACTTGGTTCAAGGGTACAACTAATCTTACCATCGAAGCATCGGACGTGCCCCCAAGAAGTCACTCCCGACAATGAGGTGACCGTTTTCGAGCGCCTGTTTGGTACGTCCCCGACGGTGGCTGTCCCAAATAAAGGTGGAGTGTTTGGCAGTAGGAGATTGGGTGTGCAATGGCAAACCACACGCACTTTCGACAAAGGTTACTTACCCAACTGGCCAACCGAATTGTTTTTTGTCCCTGCACGAGTGCGTGGTCATCATCCTACCATCTACAGATTACAAGACATGAAAGGTAAAGTGTTAAAAGGAACGTTTTACATGCCCGATTTCCAAAGTGTGACCAAAAGAGAAGATGAAGTGTACGACATCGAAAGCATTCTCGAACGAAGACCCCGTAAAGTGGGAAAACGACGTGTCAAATAAGTCAAAGTGCGTTAGAAAGGATATCCTCCCAGTTTTGATTCTTGTATCGACGCTTCGCAAGTCATCCACTATAAAAAGAAGTGACCATCATGCCCTTCCACACAGCCTCAACTACCGCTACCACTGCAGTGACCACTCCTTCACCGAATTCGTCTCTGCAAATTCTACAAAAACAACCCTTGTGGTTGTGGTGTGGAGAACGTGTCTTTCTCTGCCAATTTTTGTGGTATATTGTGTCGTCCGTGCGGCCATTGCCAATTTGAGTTTGTAACAAGGAAACAAACAATTGTGGACCATTTTATGGAGCAGTTGCATTGGTTACATTCTTCTCAATCCTTCCCTGGAATACTCCTCTAATGGAAACAACGTGAGGATTGTGTCCAACGTCAGTCACCACCCCAACAACAGCATCAACATTTTGGGCGGACACACTCCTCAGACATCCAGTGACCCCTTGGACAGCAGAACTCTGGAATTATGAACAACAACAAACAAATTTACTTAACTTTACTCTGTGACAGTTCCAAGGAGGTGTTTTCCAACAACACTTTGTATTGTTACACGGCCAAATTACCTCAGGCCATCCAATTAGATCACGAAGACCATTGGAAAGTGGCTTTGTTGAAATGATCTACCCAACACAAATAAAAAACATCACTGAAAAGCAAAACACTTTCCAGGTCGAAATCCTGAACGCTCACATTCCTAGAAGAAGTAAATAAAATTGGGTTTTCAGGTGACATAAAGTTAGCAAGCAATCCATCATTCAGCATCTACACATTGAAAATTCTATCATTTTAGTGGTGAACATTTGGTGGACACCATTGCTGACAGGTTCGAGTTGGTTTTTGGCAAAGCCCTGAACCGAGCCAAAAAGTGTTAGGGTTATCATAAAATGACTTGTCGCCTACTGATAAAATTTCAGGATACCGACACATTGTCCCTCAGGTGTAATGGTAGTTTGTTTGAAATTTTGGGTGGACATCCACAGATGGTAGCACACAATATGGACCCCAAAGATCAACAGTAATATGGATTTGTACAGGCTTTTGAATCCCCGTTAGAACTGAACGAAGGACTAAATTTGATCTCTGTGTACTCCGATGTGGTGGAGTACAACATGGTGAGACACACCTCTATACCGTTACTGCGTGTCATTCCTCTCAAAGTGGATTCGACCACGGCCAGTGACCAGGAGGGTGAAAATACCTATCATGTTCACCGCGAATTTATACATCCTCACTATTTACCCGTCAGTAAGTCGTATTTCGACACTGTCAACATTATTATAAAAGGAGATCTGGGACAAAATATTCCATTCTCCAAAGAAAAATTCAAGGTGAAATTCCATTTTCGAAAACCATTCTCTAACGAATTGTAAGTCATGTTTCCAGTGTGCAGAGGGGTCGTTCGACAACGAGGACATAGCTTAGGAGATATGATGAAATCGGGCTTTTCGTTCGGTGGCTCCGGTGTTGAAACCGATGGTGACACGCGGATTACACGCCTTGAAAGATGCCGCATTCACGCACTGTGAACAATTACTCCAAAATGTCATCATCGACAAACAAAACCCTAAATAAACTTTTTTGACAGCAGGCAAAAATGTCTTGCTTCAAACGGGCAAAGACATTTTGGGCCGACGAGAAACTCCTATAAATGCCCTGAACGCTACTGAGTTAGGCATTGTCCCTTACCTGACGTCAAAGCAAGGAGAAAGCAGAAAGAGACGACGAAAATCTCTCTTCAGAAGACTTCGCACTCATAAAGATAGAAAGACTAAGAAAAGAACTACTCGAGACTTAGACATATTTTATTATTAAATCATGGATACGAAGAAATGATGCATCGAGAGTCTTGCGCATGTTCCGAGTCGGAATTAAATCTGTTTGCCATGCCACCCACCATGACGACGACGCAAGAATCTCAACGGGTTGAATTTCATCCCATCTCCTCTTTGACGGCCTCAGCTCCCATCGAGTTTTAAAATCAAAGGACAGCCCGAAGATTACATCGATCTGAACAGTAGTTACTTGTACTTGAAAGTCAAGGTGAAGGATCCGGATGGTAGCGATCTAGATTCCGATGAGGCAGTAGCTACCGTCAACAATTTCATGCATTCCTTGTTCAGCGAAGTGGATTTGTACTTGAATAAAAAAACTGGTAAGTAGAAGCATCGATACTTACCCTTATCGAGCGTACCTTGAAAATCTCTTAACATACGGAACAGAAGCCAAAATCACTCATCTGGATGCTTGCGTAGTATGGAAACCTGACACAACAGGCAAGTTCGATGAGATTTCAGATAAAGATTGCATCAATAAAGGATTTGACGCACGTCAAAAGAAAACTGCTGGAAGCCGAAGTTTCGAACTGATGAACCGCTTGCATTTGGACATGTGGTTACAAGTATTTGCTGAACGGCGTAGATGCTCGCCTGAGACTTAGTCTCAGCAGTACCACTTTCCATCTGATGGCTGGTGCTGCCGATTACAGAACATACATAGAGGAAGCCAGACTCTAAGTGCGACGTGTGGAAGTGTTACCTAAAGTTGGAAACTACATCAGTCACACTTTGAACAGAACGACGGCGAAGTATCCGATACTACGCGTGGAAGTGAAAACTTTCACCATTGCCACTGAACTCCCATCCAATATCGAAGATCATCTGTTCCAAGTACAGTTACCCAAGCGATTAATCGTTGGTATCGTCAGCAATGCAGCCTTCAACGGATCCCAAAATCAAAATCCTCTCGAGTTTCAGCACTACTACGTGTCCCAGATCGAAGTCAGTCGCGATGGCAAGACCTTGTGTACCAGACTCTTCAAGCCTGACTTTAGTGTCAAGATGAATTACTTGAGGTCGTAGTTGTCCCTGTACGAAGCCACTGGACAGTTAGGGACCAACACCAGTCATGGCATTGCATGCAAGGATCATGCAGGAGGCTACGCTTTGTTGGCGTTTGATTTCACTCCAGACCAAGGCAGCGACGAGGACATTTTGATAAAGCTCTACCTGAGACGGTGAACGTCATCCTGTATGCCAAATTAGATAATACCATAGAAATCAACAGTTTGAGAGAAGTCATTATAGACTATTAGAAGCTATGGAAGACTGTTATCGCTCTTTGAATAGTGGAGAATCTTTGGAATGGGAGGAGACCGTGGAAACAGAACCCCTAGACAAAGATGAAAAGGACATTAAGTCTAGATGGCCAGAACAAGAACAACATTTAGTCTCTTGGTTTGCCAAACACCTGGCAGAAGAAATTAAGAAACTGATCAAGAAAGATTACTATGGATGTCAAAACGATCATCCCAGTCAAATTCAACACGATAAATGTCTGATGCTGAGTCAAGAAGAAAAATTGGACGAGTATCTGGACGAAGCTTGGAGTCTGATCTCGAAAGAAGCCGTGTTGCATCAGTGGTATAAAGACTTGAGTGATCATTCCTCTCCTCCACTGATGACTCTAGAGATCCATGACATCGAAGCTCTCGTGGCTCAACGTGCAGAGACGAAACGAAGAAACGGTTACTTCTCAGGCATTTTCAAAAAAAAGTCAGGATTGAATTGATGACTTATCATTACCTGTGAAGAAAAAAAACAAGACTAAACAACGCACAAAATGGATAACTGGTAACTTTATTACCTTTTGAACCACAGTTCGCACAAAGCTTCTTTGAATCCTGTCGTGTGTGGTAAGATGAACTTCCTCATCGTAAACCTCAAGAATATCAAGCTAATGTCATCTTCCAAGAACCCAGTGAGTAGCCGTCTACTTTCCTAAAGAAAGTTGTATGGAGTATTTTGATTCGTATGGGTTGCCCCCTTTGGAAGACGACAGTATCGACTTTATGAGAAGAAATGCTCAAACGACACGATTCAATAATGTGAAATTAAAAGGCACAGATTGGTGTGTGGACAATATTGTGTGTATTTTCTTCATCAGCGCAGTCTTGAATATTCTTTAGAACATTTAGCGACTTATTTTGCTCGTCACTCATCTAGAAAAAATGACCATGTAGATCGATGGTTTTGTGAACATTATGGTTATCTTTTGTATTTAGCTAGGAAACGTAGTGTAAATCAATGGTCCAGTGACTTAAAACAGTGGAAGTCTAGCTTCATTTCATAACGTTGTCAACCTTGTCCAAAATAGATTGTTAATAGAATAAAATGTTTGTTAGTTTATTCGATTGTTAATTTAAACATTTGTTCATTTTTGGTTGTTAGTTATTTGAATTAAAATGTTGTGTTTTAAAAAATGCGTCTGTCGTTTGTTTGCCATTTTTATGATGAACCATGATATTTGACTTCTCTCTATATCCCACCCTCAAATCAAACTATCCTAGCGTTCCGACTCTCTGCAGTGCAGGAATGTTTTCTATTGCGTTCGAGCTTGAACCATATAAAGCGGAGTAGTCTCCAGTCGAACCATCCTTTGTTGATTCATCCTCCTACGAAGATGTGCTCAAGACTAGCCAAGCTGAACGAAGCTTACGTGAATTTACATCTATCTTGTCAGGCAAAATCTGATTCCGAAGCCTGCAGAGATAGAGAATGTCAGAATGTTGAAAGTGACTGAAAACCTGATAGAAGCGCTCTTCAGAGAGGAAATCAAGAAAGAAAAAAAGAATGGATGGAGAAGTACAGACTTCAGAAGCAGAGAGAACAGCAGCAACAGTAGTAGCATGAACCAGACAGAGGTTTTGACGAATGTTTTGTAGACACCAAAATGTTATCCTTCTCTTTCTGAAGAAGTATGCCATATCCTGTGGAAAGCCTACCGCCAGACGGGGACGTAACCTTAGACAATAAAAGATTGTGATAGCTCCTCGTCCACAAAAAAACAGCCCTTTTCAGGGCAACCCAATACTCTAGAAAAGAGAGACTATTTACATTGTCAATGGTATATTAGTAAGTTAGAAACAATAGAAGTGTGTCTATAAGCGCTTCGTTTCTTTAACTTTGTTAGAAGTGTGTCTATAAGCACTTCGTTTCTTTAACTTTGTTAGAAGTCTGTCTATAAGCACTTACTTTGTTTTACCTTGTTAGAAATGTGTCTATAAGCACTTAGTTTTCGGTAGCTTGTCAAATAGTCAGTGAGTTTGTGATTGTCTTTAAAGTTTGTAAGTAAAAAGTAAGTGAGTGTTTCTTTTAAATCCGTGCGATTCATGGATTTTTGGGGGTGAGTAATAATATAGGAAATGTTTGTTTTGGTGACAGAGGATGTTTTTCTTCACGTCCATGCTTTATCCATATAAAGGGAGCGCTCGTCAGTCTGGCTATCAGTCAGCAGCGAACGAAGCAGGACGCAACATGGAAATAAGAGAGCTGGCGTCGGATATAATTCCCGCCCAGGCACTTGCAGCACTAAAAGGCCTCGGCCTTGTAGTTGCAACAGGCTGGAGTTTAAGAGCAAAAGCCAATATAACGACTTAACCCTTAATGTGGAAAAATAGTGAAGTAAAAGACAAGAAGAAAAGGCACAGGAATCGGAAAGGGCGTGAAAAGCAGAGACAGAGGGAGCCTATGTAGACCCAGTCGAACTGCAAACCACCTACTATGACCCACAAAGAGTCAAGACCCCTGCAGCCTACCAAGCCAACTACTACTACTACTAATACTACTAGTAGTAGCAGTAGTAGTGCCTAACCAGCGGCATTGACTGCCCTGGAACAACCATAACACGTAACGGAAAAACAACAGCAACAACAACAACAATCTCCCAAGGGATCATTTGCAAAAAGTGTTGCAAAATCACCACCACCATCACAAAAACGTAAGACACCACCAAGAACCAGTACTCCTACTCCTACAACAAGAATACAGCAGGTGAGCAAAGAGCAAGTATTCCAAGATATTCAGAGGTTTTTGGGAACTCCCCAGTTCACCTCTCCCGGAAGAAATAACAATAACCGCAGTCGAAAGGGATAAAGAAGCGACAAAAGGGGCAACATCACTTGACGACAGCTACCCAGACATCCAAAGACTCAACACGTTGGGGCTAAGTTTGGCAGTGATGGACATCAGGCTATCAGTGGAATTCATCAAATCAACTGACATTATCGCCTTGAGATCCCTCAAGACAAAGTAACCCAAGGCAAAATTATGGCACCAGGGAAGACGTATCCTTCAGAGACGTCTTAACGTGGCGTACACAGAACACCCAATGTCAATGCTAATAGAAGCTGCGGAATTCCTATGCGAATTTCATCGGTTAGACGGATACCCTGCACGCAAGCCAAGAGAAACTTGGACGGCTGCTGAACTGTGTGAAGTGGAGGACAGCCAAAAGACCGTCTCTCCTGCTGTATATAAAAGCCCTTCTTAAGGGTACTTCCAAATTCCCTCTTATCTAAGGGCACCTTTTTTGGCTTGCTATCCTTAATTCAATAAAACCACACTACTGACTTGATCCTTTCGCTACCACCGCTTCAAAAATTAAAACAATTTTTTACCTAATAGTGACTAAACTTTTTATTATGTCGCTTAGACATATTAGTTAATAGAAACTGTTAGGGCTTCTACAATGTACACTTTTAAGACTCGACTCAATTGCACAGGTGGCTGACACAATATTGGTACTATTTTTGTGCATTAAATAACTGGACTAAATTTGGTTAAGTACGAGCTGGCATCTTGGGGAGTACACGACATCTATGGCTGGTCTGCCGAGTTCCTTACCTTCTTGCCTCTCTCGGATTGTGTTCACAGAAGGAATCAGGCCACAATTGATAGTTCCGGCTCATTACCCACGAATTTTAGTTCTAGTCTATTTTTAAAACATTGTTTCCTCTCTCATTATGGTGGTGATAGAAGAGTTAGATTGCCAACATTGGACAACTAGATCTTACACCTAAACCCAACTGTAGGGAGATTATTCAGGCATATTCAGAAGAATGTGATAGAGAATGACACCCTACAAGAAAGTGTCCTGAGTCTGACCCTATTAAATATCATGATAAACGATATAGAATGCTATGATGACCTCAGAAAAATAGACCTAAAACAATTTGCTGATGACAGCGGCTTATGGAAAGTTGGCAACCCACGCAGCCAACAACTATTAACAGAACTACAAGCCAATTTAACTAATATCGGCAAATGGGCCGACAAATGGGGGTTTAAATTATCAAAAGGATAAACAACGGGAATACTATTCTCCACCCATAAAGGATACAATATTGAGCCACCAACCCTATATATCCAAGGCGGACCAATCAAATTTGTAAGAGTTTCAAACTTTTTAGGCATGTACTGCGCCTAAAATCTCACATGGAATCATCACATTACCTAATTAATACGGAAATGTAGCAGAGACCTTAATCTCCTGAAAAACAGCAAAGGTTTACAATGGGGTGCAGACAAAGACGGTTTACAGCCCGAGCAGGGGCGAGCACCGCCAGTGCGCGGGATGATGCTGTACCTGCACCTATCACCCACTTCGGCGCCCTGATCCGTCGAAATGTATAATCAATTAAGCAATGCAATAGGTGATCGGTAATTAAGTAACCATCATTCATACTAACATTTATCTGCTCTATCATTACTTAAAGCATTATGAATCGTCTTAAAATATACTAATTATGACTGGCCAATGCAATAAATATTATAAGGTGGCTTAAATCGCAGCCATCAGGACCCGCTGCACAATGCAGCAACAAACTGATTCATCAATTAATTAGAAATTAGAGTAACAACCCAAAAATAGACCTATAAGGTGGATAAAAACTCAAAGCCATCAAGACCAGCTACACAATGAGGTACCAAATTACATAATAAGGAAATATGTCCTTAAAATATAGAACTATAAGGTGACTAAATCGCAGTCATCAGGCACCCCGCACAAGGCGGAAATATTTATTTTTAAAACAGAAACCCCAAATATTACTCGATCAAATAACTTCTCCATTAAATAGACTAGGAGATTCATCATGCCATCTATATCTTATTTTACAAACTGCACAAATGATTTTCCAAATTATAAATACGGCAAACGACGCCATTTACTAATCGGAAAACGGGACACAAAAGATTGATACCGGATGTAGGGCGCATCCCTTCCACTGAGTCTGACCCGCCTTTGCCACCTCCAGACAGGTATTATTTAGGTGCGTGCGTGTGGACCATTCCCACTCACCATGAGTCCCGTGAGACATCAATGTCTTGAAATCGGACAAATCAAATAGCACTTCCTAAGTGTATTAATATGTTGAAAAAAGTGGCACCATTCCTTCCCACTCGAAAATATCAATTATTCCCAAACGGGAAATTAACTATTCGTACATCCCCGTAAGGGTGAACACGACTTTAATTGAAACGACCGACCGATCGTTCGCGCCATGATTCAGTCTTCAGCGAATAGAACAGTTAAGCAACACACAGTATTAATTGAGCTAGCAGTGGATTTAATGCCAGCTCAAGCATTTAATGCACTCAAGGGCTTCGGCTTTGTTGTATCATCCGGTTAGAGCTTAATTTGGGAAAACGACAAGCAAGAAAACAATAGGCCCAAGAGTCGAAGAGGTGGAAATACGAGAAAACAAAGGGAGCCAATGCAACCCCAGTTGTCCCGGACATCTACTTCGAACATTGGAGTCAACAATCCCCATCAGTCAATTGAGCCAGCTGTATCATCTAGAGATGGTGTAACTAAAGGTGCCGGACTCAAGACTTCGACTGCCCAGGCGAGACCAGACCATGATGTGGCAAGAACCAAACATCAGCAGCAACCAACTGTAACTTTTGCAAGCGTTGTTGCCAGCCCACCTAAGAGTAGGACGCCATCACCACCGAAATTTACAACATCTACTCCTACCACACCAGCTAAAATCCAGCTGGTCAGCACTGACCAAGTGTTCAGCGCTATCTAATTACTTTTTAATACAGCGCGGATATCACGTTCACGCCAACGTGCTGCACAAATAGAAGCTGAAACAAAGAAATCCGGGGAAGGAACGACAAAAGGAAAATCGGTCCAAATCGAGGAAGATAGTGACCCAGATATAATGCGACTACACTCACTCGGTTTACCTGAAGCAGCTGTAGACCCTATTCAAGCTGAAGAATATATCCAGGCTGTCAATTGTGTGGCCTGGAGATCACTCAGAACAAAAAAAACCCTGACCACAGCGATGTCACCATGGTAGGGAAGTACTCTACCACAACTAAAATGATGCTTACACCCACTATCCGATGTCAACCCTCATAGAAGCCGCCAACTACTTAGCGCAACATCATGGGCTAGAGGCATCCCCTACTCGGCGATGCAAGGAATCCCGGGCGGCTGAGAAACTATGTGACGAAGAGTCCAGCCGACACACTTTTACAAAACCTGCTTGAAAATAAGATCCCTTTTAAGGGCTACCAAAATTGCCTCTTATCAAGGGAACCAATCTGGCTTGGTATACCAAATCGATTTAACCACTAAGTATTCTAACTTGACCATTTTTACCACCGCTTCAAAATTAAAACCTTTTTAACATAACAGTAACAAAATATTTTTTATGTCGCTTAGACATTAATATTCAGGAAATGTAGGGACTTTACAACGTACACTCTGTACTAGAATTTTTAGATTGATAGGATGTAGGAAAAATATATAACTTGCTTAATTTGACTCAATTTCACAGGTGGCTGACACAATACTGGTACGTCTTATTTTCAATTTAAATAACTGGACTAAATTTGGTTAAAGTACGAGCTGGCGTTTTGGGGAGTGTGTGTCCATTCCCACTCATGAAAGCCCTTCATTCCGGTTGTTAGGGACACCTACTCCCACGACCTGCTGGCTAAATTAGCAGTGCTCTGTGAGCACATAAACGTCTGGGTGATGAGGCTCTAATTCCTTCCTCCAAGAACAATTATCAATCCGCTGTATGGATATAAACCAAAGGCACATGCACTCCATGCGAACGCCTCTTAAATCCAAATAATCAATCAATCAATCGTTCGAGCCATTCTACACATTATATAAAAGAGGATGACAATATAGTTATTTAACAAGTTGAAGAACAGTTAGTACTGGATGGTGGATGTCACCTATGTGATGGAAAGGCTACACAGTTACCAAAGGCTGTGTGACAAGTCAAGTGACCAGCCTGAAAGTAGCCAGGGATCTGGTCTAAGGCATGATCGAAGAGGAAGTCGAAAAGTTACGAGGCTTCATTCAACCAACATACGTGAGAGTGGGCACCTTGAACGAGGTCTTTGATGATGTGATGAAAGTCATGTGGTTTTTTTTTTAAAGATATAGTGAATTGGACAGAAAAGTCCTTTGTGAAGTGGGTGCTAAAGAAAGCAGAAGTCCTAATGAGAAAAGTGGTGGGGAAAAAGTTAAGAAGATAAAAGACACGTGGTCTAAAGAAAGAAAGGACAAAGAAAACAGAAGAAAAAAATAGGAGTTTGACAGACTATGATGAAGGTTAGAAAAGTTTTAGATCGATGGGCCATACTGACTGGATGCCAGATAAAGAGAAAAAGAAGAAAGGAATGATTGACAAAGTGAGGAAATGGTGGAAGAACTGGAGAAAATAAAAGAATCCAAAGGCCATTTTCAGGGCCACTCATATGCCTCGAAAAGATTTGCTTTCTTGCCTAAATTTGTTTTAGCTGGTTGTATAGTTAGTTTGTGTTTGTCTGTTGCATGTATTATCTCTGTCTCTTTCCAGCCAGTCCAGTTCCCGTCAAGCGTTCTATGTTTGTTTTTTTCTTCTTCCACTGTTTGGTCTGATTGAGGTCAGCCCCTTGCTATATTGTTGTCAATCGTCAGGACCGTGATGTCACCTCCCTTGTTCGTTTCCTGTTGTCCCTAGACAGTCCAAATACCTTTTTGTCCCTCTATAGTCCCACCCATGTTAAAATTCCCCATGTTAAATTCCCATTGATCCTACATCGTCCCACGACCTTTTTGACTGGATTTTCCATTGTCTACTATATCGTCCCCTATTACTACTTATATATATATATATATATATATATATATATATATATATATATATATATATATATATATATATTCGTACTCTTTCTATCACTGACATAAATGACAGCTCATACTGACCTGTGTGTGTCTTTACAAGTTTCACTGCAGTACTGATGGCACGGTTCGTATATTGAACACCTGGCATAGACATCCTCGTGAATTACTTTTAGTTTCTTGTCCACATATTCGTGCAGTTCTTTGGCAGTCTCTTCGAATGCTAGTTGCACTAATGTATAGTTTTGAAACTCCGGTGATTCTAACAACCCTTCCTTGCCCGCCATGTCGTTACTGTTGATTGTTATCTCTGTTACTTTACTGGAGCACTACTTTAATCGATAAAACCTTGGCCGTGTTTGTAAGATAACTGGAATTACGACAAAACCATTTTCTCCCCCATGCGACAGAGAAATCTAGCTCTTTCGCTAACCCTACTTTTCTTATCTCACTATAGTCACCTGAGATCAGTCGTCTCAGTCAAGGTATCCACGCCCTCAGAACTACTTTTTAAAAAAAAGAAACCCTTGTTATCTTCGGCTGTGCCTGGCATAGTTGTTCTAAAATCAAACAACAACAACAACAAATATATAACAAAATCATAGTAACTTAACGTAAATCCATCTTTGAGAACACACCATACAAAAAGATTTCGAGAGTGGAAAAGACACACAGACATACGATGTCGAGGTTTTTGGTATTATGCTAGTTCGTTCCACACAGCATGATCAATTTTATCCTATACGAAGGCCTAGCTCAATACATTTTCAAGTCAGCGCCATTAAATAAATGTAGCTGAAGCTTCCTTTACTAGTTTTAAATACTTCCTGTGAAACAAATTATATACCGTTAGCTACAGTTAATGACGCTGACCTAGAAATTGACTGTACTACAGGTAGGATAAAATTCTCAATGCTGTGTGAAATGAACTATGACAGAAAACATTGATCCATGCACATAGACTATAGACCTATACACTTCATAGCCTCCCAACTCTCTTAACAGCTACAGAAAACTTAGTAACAGCCAGAAAATGAGCTATGTCAAACATGCTTTATCTCCATTGTGCCCCAGCTGAATAAAAAAATATACCTATAATATTTAATGACAAATAATGCACTTACCAGCCAGAATGAATCATTTATCCGTCAACACATTAATCCATTAGTCTGGTTCCCTGCATAGTATGCTCCCTGCGTTGCCCTCCTCTATACTAATATAGCGGAGGGCAACGCAAGGAGCATACCAAGCAGGGAACCAGACTAATTAATCCATAAGCAAATTTCACGGTAGCACTTGCCATATTTCCAAGACAGAAAAATAAATTTTCAAAGCATTCGTGAACTTGGAATTTAACTCATGGTTTTCCGCCAGGGTCCGTATATGGAGGGTCTTTTTTACCCGAGGGCAATTTTACAATCAATATTAAGGACAACACAAATATGTCATAAACAGTTTCACCTCCTCCAAAGAAAAGGAGTTATATACGATAGTGACACAGATCGCTAATTACCCGTGAATAACCCAAGCACGGACACTCATGTTACATGTATCGTTTCGTTATAATAATAGCCTATACACTACAACATATGTGTGGGCCCAGTATCGTTTCATTATTTACAATATAATTTTCTAAATTGGGACTGATGAAAATGAAACATTTTCTTGCAATAAATATTAACTATTTATTGTTAATTTCATATAACATCCATATATTAAATGTGATAATACCTCAGTTCTATGTAACGTTTCATGTTATTTTGTTTGGCTCACGCATAAAAACTGTGTACTTCGGGTGACACGGACACGCCACAGTCCTCATTAACTGATTTGTATTAATGCACCACATGTACACATTGGTGCGTGAACTATATTGCACGAGTGAGAAGTTTGTGTTTACTTTAAAGGAAATTATTGGGTGAGAAAGAGAGTCTACGTTGGGGTTTGGACCGAGACAAGGAAATCCCACTCGTGTGGTTACATTATATGTCTCCCCCCCCCCCCCGGCAAGACTTGTAGGGAGACAAATAATGTAACCCCTTGAGTGGGATTTCCTTGTCTCGGTCCAAATACCAACATAGATTCTGTATATCATTTACCCAGTTTACTCTCATAATTTGGTGTTGCAAGAACTCATCAAAAACATCACACGCACACACATACGCACAAGAAAATTTAGCAGAACAAAATGCAAATAAAATTGTATTTTACAGACCACTCCCAACAATATCAAAAACGAAACAAGAAATTTTAAATTTATTAACATTCTAAGAAACTTGTACACGCAAATGATACAGACAAAAAAGCATTTTCACCCTAAATATATTCCAGTTTAACATATTTTCCTTTCGAGTTAATGAGTTATGCTGTCTTTCACGTATAAATTTCACAGTTGTGTAAACATTTTAATAATTATACGTATCTAGTGTTCAAAAATATGTTCCTTTGCATTATGGATGTTTCTAGTTCTTACATCATCAGGTGAATCCAAACTCAGATTCGGTATCAGATTCAGTTTCATTTACAGTATTCACACACATTCCAGTTTGTTTGTAACCCGCTACGGCTTTTAAAACAGAGAGCACCAAAGATATGAAAAATGCACAAAACTTATTTCATTCACAATTTATCATTTTTAACCTGATTGTAGAGGGGAGCGGGGGCTAATATGTCAACATTTTGGTGTTTTAAATCAAATCGGAGTTTCTTTAGTAACACAGGTGACTTAATTTTGCATTTTGCATATGCGAGTCTATGTTCTTAAACAATTGATGTGATGTTGTTCAGTCTTTAATAATCCACTTAATTCGACAAATTTAGGAGTTACTTCCCTTATTTAGGAGTTACTTTCCTTATTTAGGAGTTAGTTCTCTTATTTAGGAGTTACTTCTCTTATTAGGAGTTACTTCTCTTTTATCACATGTATAGAATATATAGAAGAGTTCCTTCATTGTATGTTTCATTTATTTTGAAAATATTAAAATTAGATTCGCAAATATTAAACGCAGACGACAAAGTTTGTACTGAAATGAACCGTTCTAGTAATCGGAATGGACAGTGAGCAATATGCCTGCTTGTTTAAATTCGAGAACTTCCCTTTAATTTGAAACGGCAATAAGTTTACAGTATTATGGAACCCCGACGTCAATCAGGTTAGAAATTATATATTGATGAATGTTCAATTTTTATATGCTTAATGCTTTTTGTTTTTAAAATCGGTCGGGGTCCACGCTAACAGGACGGTGTGCGAATACTGTAATGCCTACATCTGCAGTACCCCACTTACGTCATCAATGGATATATCCGTTATACATTTATATATTAGATATATTCGCCATAAATTATATTTCGTCGCCAAATATTTTGATGATTTTGACATTATTGCACTTACAGAGACTCATCAGGATGATAACATTACTTACGATGATTTTAAGTTATCAATTTATCTTAAACCAGTCGTGCGTGATCGACCAAATCGCATGTAGGTGTAATGGTCTATATGTCATAAAATTTTATTTTCCAACCATGTACCGAGCCGCTGATGCGTAACTTTAAAGAGATAGGGATAGAAATACGTGTAAAAGGTATGAAATATATGTTTCTTGCAATATACCGTTCTCTTTCTGCGTCGTCACACTTCTGTGACTCATTGAATGTCAACATTAAGCGTGGATTCAGTGTCTGTGATAACATTATAAACATTGGTGGTTCAATGAGGACAGTGCTGAATTCAAAGGTTTTAGAGAGGTATGATGTTTAATGATATGAAAAATATTAACATAACCGACCAACTGTCTCATGATAGCTCTGCAACTCAGATTCCATTGTTATACCTACAAATGGGGCCCCGAGTGGCCGAGTGGTCTAAAGCGCTCTCCGTTACGGATCACTGCCATCTCTGTCTGCGTGGGTTCGAGTCTCGGATTCAGCCAGTGTGGGTATGTGAGAAAGGTTGCCAGTAGCTTCTCGTGGGTCGGTGGTTCTTTCCGGGGTTTTCCCGGGTTCTTCCTCCACCATTAATACTGGCCGCCATGTATAGCCTACTGTGTGCTGAAAATTGCGTTAAACCCTACAACAACAACAATATACCTGCGAATAAGAATGGTTTTCAATCTGGAAAATAATCTCGGTTGATGCACAATGCCTCCTACTTTATTACTCGGCTGCATTACGAATGTTTCTCCCTCCACCCCGGTTATGCGAAAGACGTAATTCTTTATAATAAAGCGGATAATACACTGTATTATCTTATAGCAGGTATAGACTGGACAGTTTAGCTTGGGTGATGTGCTGAAATCATTGGTTCCGTTGCAACTTTCACTTCATGGCAAATTCAGTTTGCTGGAGAATGTGTACCATTTCGCACAGTAATTAATCGGATGAGTAACAAATGGTGGTATATACACAATACGCTGAACAAGCAGGAAAAGCAACCGACCGCGCGAAAAATAATAGCTATTAATAGTAATAATCAAAGTCATTGGGAAAATACAAAAATAATACCTAACAAAATCAATAACCAGAAAATGAGCAACAAAAAAATGTATTCGTAACTTGGGGAAGATTGATTCGGTGTAAACTTTAAATATTATTGGAAAGTTATGCATCATACTGTCAAAGAAAGAAACGTTTTCGATCTCTAAACCTCAATAGTTAATCCATCCAGTATTCTATTCAACAATTTCCTTATTAGAAAAGTTTCCTTTCTTATGGAAAACCGCGAAAGTAATGCCAGTGTATCCAAAGAAATGTGCAACTGATAATTCAGATTACATGCCTATGTAATTACTGAACAATGTTTGAAAATTTATGGAAAGAATTGTTTTTAAGAATCTCTACATCACCAGAACTCGAATGATCTTATATTGTTATGTATATTTAATTCATAGTGTATATTTGGCTGTTGTCCATACGTAAGTGGAGAGGTTTGGGATTTTGTCACTATTGTAAATTATACAGTAAGATGTCTACAGATGTTTGAGTTCAAGACCTAGCCTTGTTTACAAGCTTAGAAGGTTCTATAAGCAAATTTTGTTGCAATTTGATTGAGGTTTCCATTAGAAATTATTCAAATCTGCGAAATTGCAGGGCGGGCAGTTGAATCGTGGTCAAGTGAAAATAAATTATATATATATATATATATATATATATATATATATATATATATATATATATATATATATATATATATATATATATATATATATATATAGATAGATAGATAGATAGATAGATAGATAGATAGATAGATAGATATAGTGAGTGGTTTATCAAATATTTTCGTTCATGTCGTATGATCATTCACTGAGAATCTAATATGGTTACAGTTTGTGTTTAGATATAATTCGAGAGGAATTTTTTATTATTCTTTGGAATTACAGAGTACTCATTGACCTTTTGGACGAAAACACTACTTTCTGGATGTGTGAATTCATTCAAAGATATTTAGGATTACAGCACTGATATATCAGCACATTCAAGACTGCTTGTACGTTAGGATATTCAAGACTACTAGCATATCGGGGATTCACGACTATTGGAATTCATTTGGAACTTTGGATATTCTTGGAAATTGTGATAGGACATTTAAGATTATTTGGGATGGAATTCACAATACTGTACATAGGTATGAGAGAAAGAAAAATGAATAACGTAACGACCGCCACGATAGTCACAAGAAAAAGGACAATTCTCCGGTATTAGATCTTGTTAGCGTATTATCTTTTAGAACAGTAGCAGCCAAAGACATCCCTCCCAAACTGAATGTTTCGTCAATTCCTAATACTAAACACTTTAATCGGAACAACAAAATCTTCGTAATGATCTTGTAGTACATAGCTTGATAATGCTTGCATTCTATTAATTCTTTTCTCTGTATAATTCATATTTTGCATTTGTTGTATAGTTGGTACGAAATCGTGAATGTTGAAATGATGATCTTTATTTTGCTTTTCATGTCTGTGCTTTGTTGTTGGTGGTGGTGTAATGGCACTCTATTCACAAAAGCCGTTTTACACCGTTCCGAATATGTATGACCTCCTGATTGTGTTCCGTCTATTTCACATTTCTATGCAAAGTTCTATGTCAGCACATGCCCATATATCATGCTGCCTTGTTCCTTGGCTGTTTCCTACCCACGTAACTCGTCGCGTGTACTGCATACACTGTGCACGCTTAATAAATCACTTTCGTTAGGGTGCGGGTCCAAGGACTGGTAAACACGTGCACACTAATATTGTTTCTCCCCACCACAGTTACCCCTTTCTTTTAATAGGTCCAGAGGCTAGTAATAGTGGGAGTTCTTAACTTGTTTCGACGCACCATAATTGTATATACCTTTTTCATGTATTAGTTGTTGTCTCAGCTGTTTCATTGGAATCGTCATATTCAGCAGATTACGGTTTGTTTGTGTTAATGTGTTAGCTTCCATTCCCATACCTGTACTTATTTATGTTAGAGATTTAAATGATTTTTTTCAACCCTAATTTATGTCCCAATGAATCATATTCCTCGCACTTTCGAGCTCAAACTTGGCCACTCGGTTTCCACATATTATGGGCTTAAACTGGTTGTTAATATTTTCGTGCAAATGGGATCGAAATGATTAGAATGAAACTAAAATCTGTTTGCGTTTGACACTGTTCACTGTGTCCACATTACGGTCAGACCAGGCTGCCTAGTTACAATGATATTTTTACGAACTATATTTTCTAGTTAATAGTGTAATAAAACAAAATTGTTATTCAGTGTTGGTGGGAAATTTAATCTAAAAGGCAAAATTGTTGGCCCCGTGCAACCAAAAATCAGAAATGGCCCCTCCCCAGTGTAAAAATAAAATCTGGGAATATGGACCCCGTCTTGAATGTCCCATCCCCAGCACTGCAGGACCGCTCAAGGCAGTAATAACGCACGAGGCTCGTTTAAACGGCACCAAGGCATGCGTAGCAGCCTGTTCAGAGTATAAACAATCTATGCATGCACTATTACAAGGTCTATGTACTAACTTGTCAAAAACATCGTGACATTAATTAAATCAATAAATTCTTGTGATATTTGTCACATACTAAATTATGTTCCGTGCGTTCAAAAGTGGCTTAGTAATCTTAAAAGTTGGTATTATATTTCATGAACATATATTTCATGCCTCTGGATACCACCCTATAAAAGCAGTTGCTATCCCCATGTTTCAAGCAAAATATGTTCTTGAAGGATTAAAGGTTGTCTCATCTCCAAAATCTTTACTGACACTCCATCACCTTCGCCCGCTACGTTAAATCTTGGGAGAACGTTTAACATTATATATCTCCAGTAGAAAAGAGCCACACCACGGGCAACGGCTTCGACTGGCCGGCTAAACCAGGTAGAGGGTAGCCGACGGGCCTCAAAAAACCCTCGGTGACTTGGGAGCTTGCCTATCCTTGCATGCAAAGCCAGTTTCGGCAGACTGGGCGGAAGAGATCAACTGAGTGATCCAACGGCCACGAAGGCGAATCTGCAAACGTTTTGTGGAGAGCGCAGGGTATGACAAGGCACGGAAGACGTCATAGCCATCCAACGCAGCCGAAGTAGTCCCCAGCCGTGACGAATCTTCGTACCACTGAGTTCTAACTACCAAGGCCGAGAGAGTGAGGCTGTCTCTGTGCAAAGGCTGTTTCACTTTAATCTCCTTCACGCACAGGTTATGTTGTGCACCTATCATTCATCCTCATCATCACACTCATTGTTCCTTACCTGCACCTACCAAAGTCCTACGGCGATGGGCGACTGGCGACGCAACAGGTGGAGATGACCACTGGGAGTTGTAGTCAGAGACCTGCACGTAGGCGGCCCTTGGACAAGTGGTCGTTTTGCTCTGCACCCAGGGCAGCAGAACAGTTCGGCAGCATCCAGGGGCGACTGAGCAGAACTTTTCAGGACGGCGCTGCTCACCCTGAATAGGGAGAGGCCTAGAAAAGGTGGCCTAAAAAAAGCTTGCCCTAAAATATCTGGCCAGCATGCCGCGGCTGGCAAGATCATCCATATCCGCGGTCGAAATAATCAAAGAAAACAATTTATTATTGGAGCATGGAACATCCGTACTCTCATGGACAAAGAGAACGTAGCAAGACCACACAGGAGAACAGCTCTAGTTGCTAAGGAGCTTTCACGCTACAATATTGACATTGCAGCCTTGACTGAAACCAGGTTCGCAGAGGAGGGTCCTCTTACTGAGCTAGCAAGCGGCTACACATTCTTCTGGAAAGGAAAAGCCCAAAATGAGGACAGGATCCATGGAGTCGGCCTGGCTATCAAATCATGTCTTCTGAAGCAGCTTCCGGAAATGCCTGCTGGTATCAATGAGAGGCTAATGAAATTGCGAATACCTATCAGCCACAAACGCCATGCAACAATCATCAGTGCCTACGCCCCTACCCTATCGAGTGCAGCAGAAGCCATCGAGCAGTTCTATACCGACCTCAGCTCTGTACTTAGCTCAGTTGCAGCTGACGACAAGATCATACTACTGGGGGACTTCAATGCCCGTGTTGGCTGTGATTATGGTCGATGGAAAGGTGTGCTTGGCAAACACGGTGTCGGCAGAATGAACAACAACGGCCTGCACCTACTCAGCAAATGCGCAGAATTTAACCTCTTAATCACAAACTCAGTGTTCAGAATGGCGAACAAACACAAGAACACCTGAATGCACCCCAGATCTCGCCAATAGCACTTAATCGACTATGTAATAGTCCGCCAGCGTGATGCCAAGGATGTCCTCATCACCAAGGCCATGCGAGGAGCAGAATGCTGGACAGACCACAGACTTGTCCGAACTACCCTACAGCTGCACATTGCCCCTCATCACCTAAGACGCCCTAAACTTGTGCGCACAGCCTTCAACATAGTCAAACTTCAGCAGCCTTCCACCAAGCTCAATTTCCAGAAGAGACTAGATGACAAGCTCTCAACAAACGGACTGATACGTGGAAATGCGTCCGAAAAATGGAACAAGCTCAGGGACACGATAAGAGACACAGCTATGGCGACCCTGAGCCCAAAGAAGCGAATCCATCAAGACTGGTTCACGAGAACAACGATGCCATTGAAGATCTGCTCGCCAGAAAGAACAAAGCATTCATGGACTGGCAGAATGACACAAACTCCATCAACAAAAAAGACCGCTTCAAATTCTGTCAAGCTGAGGCTCAGAGGGAAATCCGCAAGATGCATGACCATTGGTGGGAAAAGAAAGCTGATGAAGTGCAAAGCTATGCTGACACTAACAACTCCAAAGAGTTATATAACGTCATCAGGTCAATCTTCAGCCATGCAAAGTCCAGTTCTGCGCCCTTGCTCGCTGCAGATGGCATTACACTAATAAAGGACAAGAATGGCATTAAGGAAAGATGGAAAGAACACTTTAGTCAGCTCCTAAACATGTCCTCATCGGTCAGCCAATCTGTTCTTGACCAAATACCCCAGCAGCCAACGCACGACCAACTGGCTATTCCACCAACAATGGAGGAGTTGACGAGGCCATTAAACAAATTAACTGTGGCAGGGCACCTGGAAAGGAAGGTATCCCAGCGGAGGTGTACAAGGCTCTCAGTGAACAGACTCTAGAGGGATTCCACGATGTGCTAATCAGCATCTGGACGGAAGAAGAGATGCCAAACGACCTCAGGGACGCATCAATCATGACCGTCTATAAAAATAAAGGCACACGTGCGGACTGCAGTAACTACAGAGGCATCTCCCTGCTGTCCATAGCTGGCAAAATACTCGCTCGCATCATCCTCAACAGGCTTATTACGGCAGTGTCAGAAGATAACCTCCCCGAGTCTCAGTGTGGTTTTCGCCCAGACCGCAGCACCATTGACATGATCTTCGCAGTGAGACAAGTCCAAGAGAAGTGCCTTGAGCAGAACATGAATATGTATGCTGTCTTCGTGGACCTGACAAAGGCTTTTCATACAGTCAACAGAGACGCACTGTGGCTAGTACTCAAGAAACTTGGTTGTCCTCAGAAGTTTACCAACCTCATTCGGCTCCTCCACGTTGACATGACTGGAGAGATCCTCTCAGACGGTGAACCCTCTGAGAAATTCCCAATATCTAATGGTGTCAAACAGGGTTGCGTACTTGCTCCGATACTCTTCAACCTCTTCCTCGCACAGGTACTGTTCCATGCCATCCGTGACCTTGACATTGGCATCTACATTAGGTATCGCCTGGATGGATCAGTGTTTGATCTCCGTCGCCTAGCTGCAAAAACAAAGACGCTAGAAAGACTCATCATTGAAGCACTCTTTGCAGATGACTGTGCCCTCATGGCCCATGAAGAGACTCACCTACAGGCAATCATAGACAGATTTTCTGAAGCCTCCAACTTATTTGGACTCACAATCAGCCTAGGAAAGACAGAAGTCCTCTTCCAGCCCGTCCCAAACACTGTCCCCTCACAACCCTGTATTACCATTGGCGACACGCAGCTGAAGAATGTGGACAGGTTCAAATACCTTGGCAGCACAATATCTTGTGACGGCTCCCTGGACAAAGAAATCACTGCGAGGATCCAAAAAGCCAGTCAAGCACTCGGACGACTTCGAACCAAGGTTTGGAGCACAAGGACATACGCCTGTCAACAAAGATGAAAGTGTACAATGCAGTTGTCCTCACGTCTCTCTTGTATGGCTGTGAAACGTGGACACTCTACCGAAGACATATCAGTCAGTTGGAACAATTCCACCAGCGCTCCCTGAGATCCATTATGCGGATCAAGTGGCAGGACCGAATCACCAACCAGGAAGTCCTTGACAGAGCCAACACAACAAGCATCGAAGCCAAACTAATCCAGGCCCAGCTTCGTTGGACTGGCCATGTCATTCGCATGGATCAAAGCAGAATCCCAAAGCAGTTGTTCTATGGCGAGCTAGCCCAGGGAAACCGAAACCAAGGCCGCCCTCATAAGAGGTACAAAGACAACCTCAAGATGAACATCAAATGGACAGACCTCCAACCCCGCCAGCTCGAGCTCGCTGCCTTAGACAGAAGCCATTGGCGAGCGCTGACCAGAAAAGCCTGTTCCACCTTTGAGTATGACCGCCGCCAGCGTCTTGCTGAAACTCGGGAGAGACGTCACAGAACTGTATCACAAGTACCACCAACCACTGGTGTCCCATGCCCCACCTGCAACCGCCTGTATGCATCGGAATTTGGACTCAGGAGCCACATGCGCGTCCACCGTTGAATGAGATCGCACAACTTGTCTTCCTCGACTCGAGAGACTACCATTATTTTATTATTTATCTCCAGTAGAAACTATTACATTACTTTCCGCCTGAGCGAGCCTTTTATTTCAAAAGCAAGTTTTGTTTCAAAGTTCCAGCTTTGGTTGCGACAAATCTTCTTAAAACACCATGAATTATGCACAACAAATGATTAAAATTGAACCAAAACCTGAATGAATCACAGAGGTAAAGAATTAAGTTTCACACCCGTAAGTTGGATAGAATTACAAAACCTATAATGGGTAAACGTAAAGGGGTTGTTAACTCCTTTTAGTGCATTTCTATGAAGAGAGTTTGTTGAAAAGCTATAAAAGTACACTTTTTCACTGAATATTGTTACAACTCTATGGTCTTAAAATAAGTAGCAAGAAAGAGCAACAACCAACAAAGTCTGTATAATTGAACCTGTTATTTATTTCCCTAAAATACAAAGCAAAAGATTTAAAAATAATTTACAGTATGGTGAATAAAACCCTAAAGTCCTAAATGTTCTATCAATTTCAAAAATATCGATTAATCCGAATGAGTTCCAGGGGTAGTCTGGATGACGTCGCCTAATGTATTGATATACAGTTAAAATTTAAATAGCTCTGAGCCCCCAGTTAACAATGCCGACGGTCTAGGTGTATAAAACCTCAAGGTGAAAGGTATAACAATTTAATAATATATATCAAATGTATTCAACTATTTCTTTGACAAATTTCTCAATCGCGATTTCTTTCGGATAAATATAAACAATGACCAATTCACAGTTGCCAATTACTATTATCATATGCAATTAAAGTCCTAACTGAGAATGTTTCCCTTCGGTGTTGAATATGTTACTCATCTGTCCGCCTCTTGTTTCTCTTTTGATACTCCCGGTACCCTGGACTACGTGCTTCCCTGGCACTTCCGGATCCGTCCTTCCGACACTTCCGGTACTCTTTTCCACGTGTTCCTTCCGGCAATGCGCCTCTGCCCAACTGCTTACGTCAAAAGAGACCTTCCACGTGCTTTCCACGTGTCTCCCCTCTCTCCTATCCTCGCGTGTTGCCTCTCACAACCACCCTGAATGGCTTCCTGTACATGTGGAATTAGAAGGGACGTATAATCTGGTCTCCTTGCTCTAATCTCAGGAGAATTAATTACACTCTCACCGACCTTTCATCAGAATAATGGCGAATAGATAGATTATCAGGTCAACTCACGCACTCACATCTAAATATTCCATACAAGCTTTGTGCTATAATAATTGTGCTATAACAATAACAATATTATCACCGATTTCTGATACATGCATATACATCCCTAATTGTTAACTTCTAGATATAGTTAACTATCATCAACAACAATAATCACACGCATTTACTATCCTACGAATTATAGAAGACATACCAATATACAAAAACCAAATTATATGTGCACAAGTCCAACAATGACTAACTCTGCATAAACTCACAATCTATATATTCATATACTAATAAAGCCAGCACACGTTCTAACACAATTCAATAATAAATTCAGTTATTCATTACGACACAACATAGTACATTACAAACTCCAACAATCTACGTACGTTAATCTTGCATGTTACAATTTTGCTATACTCTACGTTACGATATGTTGATAATTCAGCTAGACATGGAAGATTCCATTTCTAATGAATTAAATGTACATAATAACGTATCAAGTCTTACAACACCTAGTTATGAAAGTGAGATAAATTCGGGAGAATATAAGTTACCTCAAGAAGCCTTTGTTCGAAATCCAAACTTAGAATTTCACTAGCATTCCTTCCATCGTTTTAAAGACCGCACAACTTCGGCACTCGGAGTACAGTCTAATGTCTCCCAGCTTCTCTATGATCCGCGTCTAGCGACGTTCAAATCATGTCCTAGCGGTAAAATGAACTTAGTCCGAACAAATTGCTTAATGAGAATCCGCTCTAGATTCGAATCTCTCAGTTTCGATTGGATACGGTCTAGTCTCTTTCAAAACTGTCCTAGGCTAAGGTATCACTTACCTGTGAATCTCGGGTTTCTGTTTACCAAAGCCCTACCTTGCTCCCAGCTGGTCGTAACATCACTGGCTGAGTGCAAAACAAAAAAAAAAAAGGAGTCTCTACCTGGTAGAAGAATTTCGTTCGAATTTAACTACGAACGGGGCGTTGCGTAATGATTAAATAACATACAGGCAGTTTCTTTGTCTAGAATCGGTCTAAAGTCGAAATCTTACATGATACGTATTGACATTATTCCAGGTGCTCATACTATGAATTAACTATAAGAAAATATGTGTGTATGCATGAAACATGAATTATTTGCAAATTTTCCCCACAACGTGACACACACACACACACACACACACACACACATTAAATTAGTCGTTAAGTTTTACAATACTTGTTGGTCTTGCTTCTTTCTGTTACTTTGTTTATGACCATAGATTCCTAACATCAGTTATCAAATTTTATATCAAATAGACGTATTGATGTTTATTGATACTGTTGCAATAAATCCCTGCATGGATTTTATGGACAAGACAGACCATTAAAACATTGTTCACACTTTTGGTTCATTGTGAATAGGAGAAGAAGAAACTTTATAAATATTTTTTTATTTAACCAATAGCTCCTCTCATAATGTCCGGTTTTGACCAATTTTAAATTTAAATATAAAACTGTGTGATTTAACAACAAAAATATTAGTTTATTCAGTATTAACTAGACCTTATTGTTCGTTTACTGGAGATACAATAAAGTTTAGCCCTAAATCTATACTTACATAGTAAATAACCAATATTGTATTTCAATATTGCTATCACTGGGTGAATGTTGATCATTTTACACAAAAAGACATTTAAAAAATAATTGTTGAGAACAGCAAAACAACAAACGGAAGTGAACATTTTCATTGGATTTTGAAAAATCCTTGTTACTATTCGTGTCGGCAGGCCTCTCTCTTGTTGGTTCTTCTAGGTCAGTTGTTCCCAAACTGTGGGCCGCGGAACCCGTACTGTGGGCCGCAGATGTTTTTTTATTCTAAGGTTTCCGCGAATAGATAAACTAAGTATGTCTCGCACATACACTAGTTTTCAAATATATGTAGTTGTTATTGTGATAATTAACATGTGAATTTATTTACAGTGATTACTGACTTCATAATAGATGTTTGTGATTATGTATTTCTCAACTGACGTAGCTTAAAGATACAAACATTAGCATGTCGGGGTCCATAAAATTTGTGGAAGTTAAGAAGCACTCACACTTGAAAAGGTTGGAGACTACTGTTCTAAGTTGAACGTAGAGCCCAGATTTTTCTATGAGCTTACATATTTCACATTTTATTGCTGAGCTTTATCATTGTTATTGATTACAGCAGTGTTCCATTGTAAATCATAACCACATCACTGTCTGTTACTGTACATTAGTGGGTTTTTTTAAGTAGGCCAGTACCTACCATTACCCTATAAAAAATCGTAGTATTTACTGTGTTCTCATTGACTCCTTTGCGATTTGAATAAACGTTTAGAGCGTATAGAATACAATCTGAAAGAGGAAAAGAGAACCAAACACTGACAGAAAAAGGGAAAGGACAAGAAAACAATATGAAAGAAAAAAAGCAAAACGAGAGAAAAAAGAAACGCAGGAAGCAGAACTATCTTCTTGAAGATGGCGAATACCTAGAATTATAATTTTAAAAAATTATTAAAATCTAACAAATCAGAAAATTTAAAAAAATACTAAAATATATGCAAAACAGTATATATATATATATATATATATATATATATATATATATATATATATATATATATATATATATATATATATATATATATATATATATATATAGATAGATAGATAGATAGATAGATAGATAGATAGATAGATAGATAGCAACACATACAATAACAACAAAAATGAAATTCAGCTTTGGCAACCATACAAGTAGGGCAGGGGGAACTCCTGTACTGGCCTGAGAAGATCAAATAAGCGAGAACTCCCCCCCCCCCAAAAAAAAAAAGTATAGAGTATCATAAAGATAACATTTATTTAGGGTATGTATGGATTAAACACCATTTCAACATAAGCTCTACTGAGGTTCTTTTTACCAACATTACCATAACAATAGATTCGTTAAAAAGCATGATTTCGTAGACTTACCAACACAGCATAATGCATAGATACAACTAGACAAAAAAAATATCTTTAATAATGAGCAAGCAAAGAATTTTAAAAAAGAATTTAAAAAGGCAGTGATTAAAAATGAATTTAGTATCTGGATAAATAAAACCACAATTTATGATAAAATTACAAAAAAATAATGATTGGTAAAAATCTAAATTTAACTTAAGTGCAGAAGCACCGAATTAGGACTAAAAGCATGTTGCAATGCATCTTATACCTTATTTAAAGAGAAAGGAGTTAACAGATGGGCACTTGACAGTACATAAGACTAGGAGAGATAAACAAAAAATGGTAAAACATTTACCGTCGTCATCATGTCGGAAGTTATTATTTGCATATATTACATTTACAATCTTTATTATTCCATGATATTATCAATAATCTTATGAATTAAAATGCAAGTTCTCTCTGGAGGCATTTGGTAGCTCATCCCATAGAATGGCAATTGTATATTTAAATTACTTAAATCATCCCATAGAATGGCAATTGTATATTTAAATTACTTAAATCATCCATAGAATAGCAATTGTATATTTAAATTAATTAAATCATCCCACAGAATAGCAATTGTATATTTAAATTACTTAAATCATCCCATAGAATAGCAATTGTTTATTTAAATTACTTAAATCATCCATAGAATGGCAATTGTATATTTAAATTACTTAAATCATCCCATAGAATAGCAATTGTATATTTAAATTACTTAAATCATCCCATAGAATAGCAATTGTTTATTTAAATTACTTAAATCATCCATAGAATGGCAATTGTATATTTAAATTACTTAAATCATCCCATAGAATAGCAATTGTATATTTAAATTACTTAAATCATCCCATAGAATAGCAATTGTATATTTAAATTACTTAAATCATCCCATAGAATGGCAACTGTATATTTAAATTACTTAAATCATCCCATAGAATAGCAATTGTATATTCAAATTACTTAAATCATCCCATAGAATAGCAATTGTTTATTTAAATTAATTAAATCATCCATATAATGGCAACTGTATATTTAAATTACTTAAATCATTCCATATAATGGCAACTGTATATTTAAATTACTTGTTGCCAAAATTTGAGGTTTTAAGTCTTGGGGCGTCTAATATATGTTAATATCTAAAACTGCATTTGTTGGAAACGTATTAAATTACCCAAAACAGTCGGGAAAACGCTTACTCAGAATTTTTAATGTCTCTAGAGCAATAACCTGACGTCTTCGCACCTTTAGGGTTGGCATTTTTATCCAAAGTAAGAGTTAATGATAGCTGCTTGGGCAGTCATCATACACAAATCTCAGAGGACACTCTTACACTTATTCAAGTTTGGTAGTGTTCTTGTCACTGCAGAATTCCCATACTAGGACACAGAAATTGAAACTGGAAAGAATAAATGTATACAAATGTATATAAGATTACCAGTTTGCTGAGTCTAGTTAGGCTCTGGCCAATATGTTTGAAGATAGATAGTTGGCTTCAAGATTTCCTCCAGAGACTTTTTTTTGTGTCAATCGAATTGCAGTTGATAGTCAATGACCGTTGAACAATTTCTTCACAGTTTATGACAGCGCTGCTTATGTTTAGTACAGGCTTCATACTGAATCTCTTTTAACCCACAGCTAGTGCTTGAAACATTTTGCACCCTGCAACTTAATTTGCTACTTTCGATTTGATAGATAGCTCAGTAAGAATCCAGCTGAGCTATCTGACATACCTTAGTCCTTAACTTGCAAATAAAAATATCAAAAGCCGTGGATAGATCAGAACTGCAGCTACATATTTGTTTTCATGAAGAGCTTTACCCTATTCTTCAAGTAAACGTAACAGAACTGTCTTGCATCTATGGCCTTGTCGAAAGTATCCAAATGTTTACTTTAAAAGAAAATGTTCTAACAAAATGTTGCTAATTGGGTCTCAAATGATTTCTCAAACAGTTTGGATGCCTTAGTTTTAATACTGACAGATCAATGGTTAATTTTATCAAGAGAAATAATAATAATAATAATAATAATAATGAAGACTTTGTATAGCGCCTAATCTTTAGAAGCTCTATGCGCTTTACAACATTAGACAACACCTGTAAGATAAAAAAAAACATATAATGATATGATTACAAAAATAAACACCATGAAATTAAAAAACAAAAAACATGCTGAGAATATTTAAGGTAGGAAACATTATTAAGTCTTTAAGTTTGTTCTTGCAGTCGAAAATAAGTGAGTTTTAAGAGCCTTCTTGAATGTGATCACTGTTTCTTTGTGTCTAAGTTCAGTGGCCAATTCATTCCACGTTGCTGGGCCCTGGTATGCAAAAGAACGCTGTCCATATGACTTTGTTTACATAGTGGGAATAATGAGTATACGATTGTCAGAAGAGGAACGTAAGTATCTTGCTGGTGTGTACACATCGGTGAGGTCAGATAGGTATGTTGGACTAGAATCCATCAGTGAAACGTAGTACAGAGAACAAATTTTGTGTTTGATTTTGGATCCAATGGATAGTCAGTGTAGGGTACAGAGCAGCGGGGAGATGTGCTCTGACCGTATACTCAAGTATGATCCGAGCAGCTGTGTTTTGAACTTTTTGAAGTTTCTGGAGCAGAGATGGAAATGAACCAGACAGAACTGAGTTACAATAGTCCAGTCTTGAAAGTACTAATGAACACACAAGTGTTTTAGTGGCATCACCTGAAAGATATTTGCGAATTGAGCTGATGCGTCTCAGCTCAAGATTTGCATATGTTCATGACATGTTGGTGCAATGTGAGAGTACTGTCCAGAGTAACACCTAGGTTTCGTACTGATTGTGTGAATTTAATGTTGGTGTTGCTGATATTTATTATTTGAGGTAAAGGATGTGAATGAGAAAGTTTTTGTGTTGTGATCAGAATGGCCTCAGTTTTATCATCATTCATCTGCAGCTTGTTACATGTCATCCATGATTTCACATCACTTATGCACCTCTCTACACCTTGATGTATACAAGAAATGCTTGTATGTTGTTATTATTATTATTATTATTATTATTAGTAGTAGTAGTAGTAGTAGTATTTTATTATTATTATTATTATTAAAGAAACGAAATTTTCGGAGTTTCGGAACATTTCAGTGAGTGTGGATTTGAGTGTATGTGTGGTCGTGTATGTCTCTTTTAGTATGAGCCATCTCAGTCGGATACGTTCAATTCTCAACGCAATGTTATAAATTGTTTGGGTCAAAAAGTAGAGTGTAAACGATAAAAAGGTTTAAAGTTCGCAGATACTCGTGATCTGTGCGTATTTGGTAAGCTGGAAAGATGGCAGAAAGATTGAGAATTGTTTTGAATCATGTGTCACCAAAGTTTTCATCAGTTGTATCCTTTAATCAATAATGTGGATCCAATCTATGCATCTATTCGTCACTCACCATCCATCCTGCACTTATTCAGAATCGCAATATTTTGCTTTTTCATATCTGTCATGGTAGACAAAGTGTATTTAGTGTAAGCATACAAATATATTTTATCTTATATTAGCTTAATAACTTCATCATAAGCTCAACTTTCTTCAAAATATGACTATATTTACTTCAGGAATATTGTTTTAACCAATTATTCTTTTTGACTTTAATGATACTTTTTTGTTTCATTACATGATATGGGATAAGTTTGTAGCTTTTACCACATTGAGGCTGGTAATTAATACATTTATTTTGACTGACCGTGGTATGCAGATGGTAAGTAAAATCTCTCTCCTTTTGACCCATTGCATTAAATCCTTCAGAACACTTACTTTTTTATAGTATTAATCCATATCAGAACAGAACACATAAGTATACATCTATTAATGACCTTGTTTTAAATTGCTGACACATGCATGGAAAGCCGCATCGCCCCAAGGCAAGAATATCGCCTGGAAACCTTCTTATGAGGATTATATCACTAGGAATAGGCCAAACAATCACGTGATGATATTGATTTCAATTTAGGGGCTGATATCACCTATTCATTAAAACATGTAAAAGTCTCCAGACACTTTTGACTACACATAATGGTGTACATTTTATACATTTACCAGTATTTCTTGCAGCTGTGGAGCTACTGTCGTCTAAAGAGTTCTTTTGATGGCATGTACATTATATTTCCGGAGCAAATCCCATGTTTGGTGACTTGTAAATCCACATGGAATAGCACAACCCTCTGTCCTGTGGCCATTTTGAATTTCACGCTCAGTATGGTTGTTACCATTTACCAGTATGTGTCCAAAGTGTACACAGGTTTGTTCCGGAAGGATTTTCAGGCAGCCAAATTGCACATTTTAATGAACAGGTCACATAAGACCCACACATTGTCAGTCAGTATCAACACAGATTTGGGGGTTTGACTTATTAAACTCCACTAGGAACTGACCAGTGCTTAGGATGAAGCTACAGTTAAGTCCAGCTGTCATGGCAGAATTTTGAGAGAGTGAGAGATATGTCGGATATTCGAGATAAAATGATACAAAATATTTGTAAAAAATAAAACTGTAATGAGATAACAAAATATGCTAAATAATAATAATAAGAATAATAAATAATAATAATTAATTAATAATAATTATTTCATTATATATTATTTACTTTGTTTTGAGAAAATATTTTCTCCACGAAAATCTAAAAAAAATAAGTGATTTCTTATTAAACATTGCAAATTTGATTAAAAAATTTCACAGGCATTGACTCTCATTTTTGATGATAAAGCAAGTGACATATCAAGGTTTCATTTACCAATTTTTTTAATGATTTTCTTCGCATTAAACAAATGAGCCAATTCTTGTGGTAATTTTGAGAAAATAGTTGGGGTCCACACCTGATGCTGCATTATAAGATTATAAGAGGGTCTCAAGTAATTTGGGAGGGAAGACCCAAGTGGCCGAGTGGTCTAAAGCGCTCTCCATTACGGATCACTGCCATCTCACCTCTGTATGCACCTGTTCGAGTCTCGGATTCAGCCAATGTGGGTATGTGAGAAAGCTTGCCAGTAGCTTCTTGTGGGTCAGTGATTCTTGCCAGGGGTCTTCCTCCACCATTAATACCGGCTGCAATGTATAGCCTGTTGTGTGCTGAAAAATGGTGTGAAACCCTACAACAACAACAAGTAATTTAGGGAGAGAAGTGTACTTTGCAAAAGCAAATGCATATGTAAGGGATGACTTGTTGTCAATGAGTCTGAGTCACACTTTGGAATAATAAACACTACTAAAGAAAGACTATTAAATTATTAATATTTATCCCCATATATGCCCCTTACCCTTATGAAGGTCATATATCTACCAAACTTATTGCAGTGTGATAAGGAGATGATTTTCATAAGGCAAGGGGCAACGACCTTCATAAGGCAAAGGGCAATGACTTTCGGAAGGTATACATGGTGATAAATATATATTTCACACTTCAGTGATTTTCATTACCTTGACTTCCTTTACCTTGGGCATATGGTCAGTGACTTTGCTTGTGGATTCATTACCCTTGGTACGATATCATCAAGGGTAGGTCATTGTGAACTGCATTTACAGCAGCTACAACTTTGATGAAGCTATAATTTTAAGTCATTTTCCCCATCATTAATACTGGTAGGATTATGCACTTTGTGTGAATATGTTGAAGTATGTTTGATGTCATAGATATCAAAGATGGTCATTGCAACTTGTATTTCATGTTTGATTGACTTTTCTCTCAGATATTTGATTGGGATCAATTTTTATTACACAGGTACGTGTCTGTTTATTGGGTAAATAGTAATCAATAAAACTCCATTTAGGTAGTGCTTTATTTAAATTAGCCCTTTGCATGATTTTTTTCACCATAATTTAAAAACAGATGAAATTATTGTCCCTAACTTTCTCAAAGACAAGTGAGTCAACAGCGGGGACCTACATTCACAGGCCTACATACAAATACACATTGGATAATTTTAAACTAACTAAAGATCAGAGGCAGTTCTATGAGGAGAATGGGTACCTTGTTATACGCAACCTCGTTCCAAAGGAAAAATTGGAGAAATACAGGTAATGATTCCTTGATTCATATATGATTCATATTATTAATTATATAACATAAGAGTGGCTCAGTAAGTATCTGTGCATTCAGTGCTAAATTACATAATAATGCCCCTAATGTTTCTTATTTTTAGAGAGGGATGGAGAGAAAGTGGTTATTTTATGGAAACACAACACATTAATATTAAAACAACAAATGGAATATATCAGATTGATCACGTTTCTAGAACATGTTTTCAGTTTTGAAAAGCATGATAAAAAAGTATGATAAATTTCCAATAATATTTACTTTCTTAATCTGCACAAGGGAATAAAAAATTTTCTAATGTTGGATCAAATTGACAGAATGATGGGAGATGTTTTGATCTTCATTGCAGATATAATCAACAGACCATGTCAGTACAATATTGATCTTGTATTTGTAAAGCATAACATTGGGTACATATACATTTATGTTCTGGTATTGTATTGTGCCTTCCACTTTTATTAAATTATGGGTAGAACATTTAAGACAATGATTGTCTGTATTTTAATGGATACCATTATTTAGGTAATATTCGACATTTAGCTGAGATTTAAAATGTCTGTAATGATGAGCTTTCTTACAGTTCTGAAACCAGTTCTTGTAACAAGTTACCAACATTGCTTAAATGACACAATATAACATTTTCATCTCTTTTAACCACAAATTATGGTGATTTTCAATTTGGTTTGAATATTCATATTCCCATAATTCTGCCCCATGGCTTAAAATGGGAGTGACCAAAGTGTTGAATAGTTTAAAAGATTAAAAGACAGATAGAGCTCCAAGTTTAAATATAACTGAATTAATATTTTTCTTGCTTGTAAAGCCAGTTGTTCCATAGACTAAGTTCAGATGAGTTTTGGAGAATAAAGAATCCCCCCCCACAAACATACACTGTATATATCTGTACATGCTGATTTAGTTGAGAGTTAAGAGAAACCCATTATTTTTATGAATATATTAATACAGTTTCAGTCTTTAAACCTCAAATGTACTGCTGCTCATTGTTTCTTAAAATAAATTAGCCTTTAATTTCTAAAAAAATTTCATACAGTGCTTTTAGGTCTGTTGAACTCATCCAGATATTGCCCTATTAGAGCTGTTAGGTCTATTCAGCTTAACCCAATTATTGCCTTATCAGAGCTGTTAGGTCTGTTCAACTCAACCCAGTTATTGCCTTATCAGAGCTGTTAGGTCTGTTCAACTCAACCCAGTTATTGCCTTATCAGAGCTGTTAGGTCTGTTCAACTCAACCCAGTTATTGCCTTATCAGAGCTGTTAGGTCTGTTCAACTCAACCCAGTTATTGCCATATTAGAATAGTTAGGTCTGTTTAACTCTGCCCAGTAATTGCCATATTAGACCTGTTAGGTCCATTCAACTCAGCCCATTTATTGCCATATTAGAGTTATTAGGTCTATTCAATTCAACCCAGTTATTGCCATATTAAAGCTGTTAGGTCTATTCAATTCAACCC
This sequence comes from Sinohyriopsis cumingii, assembly GCA_028554795.2. Taxonomy (NCBI): domain Eukaryota; kingdom Metazoa; phylum Mollusca; class Bivalvia; order Unionida; family Unionidae; genus Sinohyriopsis; species Sinohyriopsis cumingii. The sequence continues at coordinate 113,275,730 of CM068834.1, read as the reverse complement.
AGTTATTGCCATATTAGAGCTGTTAGATCTATTCAACTCAACCCAGTTATTGCCATATTAGAGCTGTTAGGTCTATTCATGTCAACCCAGTTATTGCCATATTAGAGCTGTTAGGTCTATTCAACTCAACCCAGTTATTACCATATTAGAGCTGTTAGATCTATTCAGCTCAACCCAGTTATTGCCATATTAGAGCTGTTAGGTCTATTCAACTAAACCCAGTTATTTCCATATTAAAGCTGTTAGCTGTATTCAACTCATCACAGTTGTTGCCATATTAAAACTTTGTCTGTTCAACTCAGCCCATTTAATGCCATATTAGAGCTGTTACAGCTGTTCAACTCAACCCAGTTACAGTGCATTACCATATTAAAGCTGTTATGTCTGTTTAACTCACCCAGTTATTACCATATTAGAGCTGTTAGGTCTATTGAACTCAACCCAGTTATCACATAAGAGAGAGCAGATGTGTATATATACATACTGCCGTAGTATTGCAAGCATGCCTAATGAGCTCACTGCTTTTTCTGTTGGAAGTTATTATATACGTTGTTGTATAAAATAACAAATATAATGATAAGAGTTAGCAACTGTTATACACAAATCTCATCAGATTCATACTGTAACATAATAAATAATAATAAATAAACTAAACAAAAAGGAAGTATTATTTGTTGTAAATGACAGCAATTTATAACAAGACAAGACAGCCATGTCAAATGATGCATTCTATCATTGATCAATTGAGAAGAGTGAATCTTGGACTGATTTTATATCATCCGAATGAGAATGAATTTACCAATGATAAAACTGTAAAAGTTCTTGTGCATACGTATTTTTTTTCTCATTATTTCATTAATATCCATTGTAAATAATCTAGTTCATCTGACATATAATCATGGGTCTGACTCCCTGATTAGGGAATACCATGCAGCAAGGAATACCATGTAAGCAGCAGGGAATACCATGTAAGCAGCAAGGAATACCATGTAAGCAGCAGGATAAGCACTTAGCTCACATTTCCATAGCATGATATAGCCATATTTGTGTTAAAATGCAGTTTAAAGCTAAGCAAACAACTAGAGCTTTGCTATTTCAGTATAGCATTAATAATACATACAACGAATGATCTGCTATGTTCATTATGTTCACAGTTTGGTGTGCATCATACATGGATAAATACAATAATTTATTTCATGATGAGTTGTCAATTTACACATCTCTTCTTAAGGATGAGATTTGAGCAGATTTGCCAGGGAGGGGTGAAAGTTCCAGGGCTTACTGTAATGAGGGATGTGGCGATTGCAAAGTCCGAGTTTGTGCCAGGTCAACAGGCTATTACAAAGATCCAGGACTTTCAGAGGGATGATGAACTGTTTGATTATTGTGCACTACCTGAGGTAAGTGTAATGCCATATTGACCACTCTCAGTTATCACCGATTATTTTGTGGCTAAAAACTCTACATACACTGCACCAGCTTGTAGATACAGTAATTACCTCACTAATGACCCAGTGCTCCTCCTTTTACCTTTTTCTCCAAAAATATAATCACATAATGTTAGTGAGCATTGCTGTCGGCTAATTTAGTGAGGCGGATATTTTGCAAACATGCATTAAGATGCCTAGTAAGATATTGCTATCTGTTTATTGGTAAATTTTATGTCTGTAGATATGTCCAATTTAATGCACTTGTAAAAATTGAATAACTTGAAAATAGTATGATCTACAGTATCACTTGATAGCCTCATTACAACTTCTAGCATCTAATTATACCTCAGTCTTTAAAGCTAATTACATGTACTTTGGTAAATAAAAATGTTGGGAACATGGTGGTACCCTGTCTCTCTCTGACTGTCCATCACCACATCTTCTAAACTACTAGATGGAAATTCACAAAATCTTTGCAGCTAAGTTATCCTTGTGGTAACCATCTGTTAGTGGAGCATAATCTTTGTTTCCTGCTGTTTGGGTTCTTGGAAGGGGATCAAAGGTCAAATATACCAAAGTTTCAGCTAATGAGTTCCATATATGTTCTGATCAACTTTGTATATGCTGACATAGTAGGAAGATGTGTTTATATGACAAACTTTGCTTTATGCCCACTCAGGATTGATGTAAGGGTTTGAGATTCTTATTGACTATTTCAGTTTTAGTTATGGCTTAAATGGTAACCCCACCCAAAAAAAAAAAAAAAATACTCCTAGAGTGCTGGGAGTCGTCAGCACACTGTCTTAAAAATTACTGAACTCTGATGTGGAGAAAGATACCACTTCTCATTGCTCTAAATTAAGGTCTGGAGTGTAATAATATCTGATGGTATTGCAGCCATTTTAATTTAAATGTACCATAAATCCATAGAAGAAGGAACACCAGTTTGGCCAATGTGAAAAACTTAAAACTGACACATGGGTGCAATACCTTATTACTGTCTCATATCAATGTTGGTGGGACAAACAGAAAGTTTGGTACAGCAGTTTTAGTTGGCTAAGAATATATAAATCACAGACTGGTGCAGAATTACATTGTTTCATGTGTAGTTTTGTACACGCTAATTGGGTTTCTATGATGGCATGTTTATTTTATGCATCCATGTGATGTCAACCTGGCTTGCATTCAGAAACATTTAAGACAGTTTCTTATAGTTTGGTTCATGAGGGATTAAAATGACATGATCTGATTCAACAATAACTATAATTGTGAGGCAGGTAAGATTTCAAGGGTGAAACTAGAATCAAGTTTTTGTCAAAAGTGGCTACTCTATACGGACAAGATAGGGAATAGGGAGAAGTGAGAGCTGAACAAAAAGTGGTAGCAGTGGAAGAAACACTTTGTGTGTGTGTGTGTGTGTGTGTGTGTGTGTTTCTGTTCTATTATTTTAAATTTGTCCTTTACATCTCTTAACAAATAGATACAAATTTTAACATTGTTTTTAAGCAATGTTTTATCTTTAATTAGAAAATACTCTGTGTTGCATATATATTTTAGTTTTGTTAGTGTATGAATGTGTCATATTCATATGCAGTGTATTCATACTTGAAAGTATATATATATATATATATATATATATATATATATATATATATATATATATATATATATATATATATATATATATGTATATATATATATATATATATATATATATATATATATATATATATATATATATATATATATACACTGATGGCTAGACAAGAGATGGATGAATATAAAAAACCAGCAAACATTTATTTAAATCATCATCATCATAATATTATTACACTCAAATTTTATCAGTTAATAATTCATAGAAGGTTTGGAACTTTTATGACTGTCATGTTAGAACACATGCAGGCTATCATGGCATAACTTTACATTTTATATTATCTATTTTTATCTTTTTTGTCTTCACACCTTCCAAAGGCTTTGTTAGAGTCCACCTCATTTATAATCAACCCATCCTTGGGATACACTACTGTAACTACTTGGGTGGGTCAGAGGAGCATCTCAAAAGCTATAAGCATCTGTCACCCAGTCAATATCTAGATAATCACAGGGTTAAGTCATTTTGCTTTCCTTATATATAAAAAAGGTGAAGTTTTCATTTTTTCGTCAATTTAATTGCCCACTTCACCTGGTGTGACCCCTGGATTTACTTGTGTCAGATATAAATATATGCTTAGTAGATATGTATGGAAAGAAATTCATGATATTAGTAACCTGTTCCTTCTGGGTATGTATGCAGATAAGTTTGAAAAATTTATCATTGATCACTTAAGCATGAAAAGTTGCTCACTGCTTTCTCTGGACAGCACTAAGTGCTACAAAAGAAAAAGAAAATGCCACACCTCAACAATTACAAAAATGTTCCATCCATAAATATATTAGCTGACCAGCTTCTCCTCTCCCTGTCGGTATCACCCTTTTTTGTGGAAACATTTTTTAATCATACCATACAGTTAATTAGACATAGCAGAGCCTTCAGGCTGTTCTGAGAATTAATAATTGTTTACTATTCAGAATATATTCATAGCAAGAGAACCAAACAATTAAATCCTTCTTTAGATGAGGCTATGAATTGATTCTTGGTAGTCATTACTTTACATCAGGTACATTTATCATTTAAGGAATTTGTTTGAGTCTTAATAGTTGTATCAGATGTGTATTTCAGATTCTTGACTATGTTGAGGCATTCTGTGGAAAGAACATCATTGCATGTCATACCATGTTGATTAACAAACCCCCTGATCCAGGTATCAGAAAGTTTTTTCTTTATATCTTTGTTGCTTTACTCTTAACATGCAAGATATATTTATTTACTGCCTCCTTGTATTTATGTAAATCCCAATAAAATCCCTACAGTAGTAGTATCACATAGTGTTACCCTTGCCTTTTGGTCCATCTGTCACTACAAACTTAGGTTTTGTACTGCTCCAGTGGCTTAAGTGGTTAGAGCTTCCACCTCTGATTTGGGAGTTTGTGTACTTTGAACCTCGGATGAGTTGTATCAAAGACTTATAACAACTGTACCAGCAGCTGCCTCACTTGGTGCTCAGCATTCAGAGGTTAATGTTAGAACTGGTTGGCCAGGTGTAAGGATAATTTGACTGAGGGAAAAAGATTGTACATGTCTTTGGCATGATGCCCCAGTGCTAGTCATCACTGTAAACTGCCACACTGTAGACATTGTAGCAATATGACTGAGTTTTTTTTAAAGCTACATTAAAATCCAAATCACACACACACGCACAGAGTTAGGTTTTGCATTTATATCCATTTTTCAGCAGTGTGGTGAAGCATCTATATTTCATTAACAAATTTTTTCTTCACATATATTACCCAATCATAATACCTTTGGAGAACTACTACTACTACATTGCAAATCCAGCCTTCTCAGGATAAAATGCTTCTCTCTCAAATGTGTTTTGCAATCACATTATGTTAGAAATATTAGCCTGCTGCCCAATTAATCCAGCCCTATTTAAAGACAAAAATCATCTTTTCCATTCTATCTCATATTCACAAAGGGCAATAACCCTTCCCCATTACCTCCCCTTGCCACTGCCGGGTGTAGCTGGTTTTTAGCTTTAACATCTTTCAGTTTAATTGAAGCCATTTTTGTGTTCTAATTGATCCATCCAATATTCCTTTTGGATCTGTTAAGTGGACTTTTCATTCTGCTGCATGTCATATTCATTAATTTTTTACAGTTTCTGCCAAATCTGAGTGATTTTGTCACCCTTAAGACTATGTTATACTATGCTATCATTGATCTCATGGAAGGTCATAATGACTTAGCGTGACTTTGACTATTTTTTCTTACTGCGTTCATATCAAAGATAATACTAATGAGTTTTAATATGCTGTATTGCTAATTTATGCTAGGTTTCTTCTTTTTTGGTGTTATTTGGATAGAATAGTTAACTAGGCATTATGCATCAGTTCATAGCATAGCTGATGACTTCTAACACAACACCTTTTGGTTAGTAATGAGGGTGATTTAGTGAGTTTGTAATTTACTGCTTTACTAATCTATGGATTATTTTTCTTTCTTGTCATTTTAGTGGGAATGCCATCCAGTGCTTAAAGTGCAAAAAGTTTAAGGCATGGGAAGATAACCATGACTGTTGTATTGTATGTACAATAGGTACATTGTTGATGCCATGTAGCATATGTAACATGTGGTTGGAAGAAATTTGGGCCTTTTGTGATCTAAAAGGCAGCTAAGGGAAGGAATGACGGACTAAATCAAGGAAGGAAAGCATTGATATCCTCAGCATTCATCCCAATCAACCTCCAATTTAAGTCTTGTTGGGGATGCTTGGCCTCTCCCCCTCGCCCGAAAGTTCTTTGGGTGCATTCATCGGCCATAGTCACATCAGCAGGGGAGGAGGAGAGTGTGGAAACAGTTAAGTTATCTTTCGAACAGATATGTTTTCTGGTACAGGAGATGATGACTGAACTCATGAAATCAGGGCAAATTTTTCCCTTTCTTCATTGCTTGCTCCCACACATTTTTCTGACTCATTGGGGGAGTATGCCCCCAATTTTAGGCAGCCCCAGTGGACATAAATGCCCTGCAGGACCCTTTGCCCTGTAATTAAGGGTGCATGGGGTTCATACCATATCAATTGAATCCAATTCATATTACCGCCACACCATTCATTACTGGTCTTCTAGCCCTCACCAGTTATCCAGCTCTTGCAGCAAATGGTCCAGCCATATAGATTATATGGGGATATTGGTGACTGATCCATCCATCTAGCCACATGTTGGCAACTTACCATTATTATACTGGCGATTTTGATGGAAAATCTCTCTGTCCATCCAGGCCTTTGGAACCTTCCAGTGACATTCTCTTCTTGCTGGTATAATACTCACTCGAATGCCTTCAGTTCAGATCTCCTAGTCCTTGACAAGAATTTAGCAGCCATTTACATATTGGCTCTATTGTATTATAAAGTAGACAGAAATGTGTTCCATGCCACATCATCCAAGCTAGTTCAGAACATCGTCACAATGTCCTCATTTGTTAGATTTGGCCTCTTTGGCAATCTTCCGACTTGCAGAAAAATCCAACAGTAGCCACGCTTGGCAGGCATTGGCCAGGAATTTCTAGGGTCCTTAACTGAGTAGTTCACTGTACTATGCCAATGCCCTGATGGTTTGGCTAACTTTGACCCAATACAGTGGGATGCATGTCTGTGATCCATGTCACTCAAACCTCATCAAACCTTAGCTTTATGGACAACTCTATTTGGGTCACCATTACTTTTTGGGGAAAGAATTGAATAAGTTCAGAGGCAGGCAGCTCTGGAATTACCCCTCCAACTTGCTGCTGAACTCGCAAAGGCATTATGAAGTACTAGGCCCCCACCAGTATGAAGGGATGCAAACAGGTTTTGTAGCCAAAAATAGGTTACTGTCCATTGGTAATCAAAGAATTGTCATTTGCTTAATCTCTTCCATAGACAAGATGATAACAGCAGCCATGCAAGATACCATTTGTGCACTCAAGCACTACTTGAAATGCATTGAGACAAGTCATGTCACACACAAATGCCTCTTCCTTCCAGTTGAAAGCCAGGAAACAGGACATCACCCCTCAAGCAGCCATTGCTTCATGGCTGAAATGGGTTTTACATTCAGCATACTCTAAGATCTCACAAGATCAGAGTGTTGCCTCATGAAGATTACCACTTGTGCAATTTGAGCTAATTCTGTGAGCCTTGCACTCAAACATGACATTTTGATCAGGGATATAATATTAACTGTTGACTGGCATGCAGAGTCAACCTTCTCAAATTTTTACCTCAGAGATTTAGCTTCACAGAGGTAAACCCAGAATCTAATGGGTTCGTTGGTGGCAGCACAGATGGCCATCAGACCCACTCCACATGTTTCATCAACCATGAAGCAGTTCAATATATCATGGTGGGCTGCTCTTTTAAACAGTCTTCTCCAGTTTCATCTCAGATTGCACAGTAGGCATCAGCATTGCCATATTCACTTAGACACAGCTAAGTTTGCTCACATGCACCGTTATCTTTGCTAAAACTCACTGACAAGAGAAGACTCTGCTTCAGAGTGTCCATCAAGAAAATCTTCCATTCTCCTCCTCCTTCTCTGTCAACAGCTTGGTCCAGAATTTCCAGCATTTGTTGACAGGCTAATCTACAAAGACCAACCTATGTTCAACTAAAAAAAAATGTTACAGCCTTTGGGTCAAGTGTTTGACTTGGAGAACATTACATGCACGTAGCAGCCATTGGAATGGCGAAGTCCTCATCAGTAAACACCTCAGATGCCATCTTGCAAGGTGCCATACGGACCCATTTTGTGTAGCATATATCCTATAAGACACATTACCATCATAAGGAATTTAAGTTATGAAGGATAAAGTGGTCCAGTTCCATCACATCTTGTATGCTGTGCCCTAGCTTACATTGATCAACATCCTTTATGTTGTGCCCTAGCACTCTTAATGCTCAGTCTATGCATAGTGCCGACCACTCTGGTGGCCTAGTGGTTAGAGTGTCCGCTTCGGATGTGGGAGGTCACAGGGTCATACCCCAGCCGAGTCATATCAAGACTCATAAAAATGATACTAGCAGCTGCCTCACTTGGCACTCAGTATTAAGACGTTAGTGCTAGGAGTGGTAGGCCTGGTGTCAGGATAATGTGACTGGGTGGGACATGATGCTGCATGTCTGCGGCATGATGCACCAGTGCTAGACATCACTATAAACTGTCACATTGCAGTCATTGTAGCGATATGACTGAAAAATTGTTAAAGCTACCTTAAAAATCCAGATCACACACACACATAGTGACATGATGCACCCAGCTTGATCCAAGACTGCTTGGCTGAAACAGTCTTGAAGAGCATTGCAAAGTTAAAAGCCAGGGTTCTCAAGAATAAATGTGGAAAAAGGCACAGAGAAGGTGATTGTTCCACCTCAGTTTATCTTCATGCTATCTGTTCACAGTTGATACTGAGTTCTAGCTTTCTAATGTTATTGAGTGACTGCTTAATATGATGATCTAATACTGCATATTCCATCCCCACATCTTTACATAGACCCATGCTTGGCAAAGAAATCCAGTTGGTGGAGACAGACTGTATAGTACCATGTTAGTTCAGTGCCACTCTGTGGCCAGTTTGTGCCTTTGTACCCTGTTCCTATTACAGACCAAGGGCAACTGATAGCTTTGTACCCTGTTCTGATTACAGACCAAGGGCAACTGATAGCTTTGTACCCTGTTCCTATTACAGACCAAGGGCAACTGATAGCTTTGTACCCTGTTCCTATTACATACCGAAGGCAATTGATAGCTTTGTACCCTGTTCCCATTACAGACCAAGGGCAACTGATAGTTTTTCCTCTGTTCCTGTTACAGATCAAGGGCAACTGATAGCTTAAATTCTGCCAAGAACTGCCTGGAGCAAAGTTTCAGCTGCCATTGGGTCAACAGTACCATTGTAATGGCCTTATAACAACTTTCATAAATTTAATATTAAATCATTACCCATTTGGGTTTCTGTTTATCCATAGATTTTATTTTAATGAAAACAGAGAGAAAGAAGAAGAAATAATTTGGTTCATTCTTATTCAGATGCTACACCTTTCATTTTTGCACATAAAAAAATAGTCCAAACAATTGTTGATTTCTTTTTGTGCAGTTTTATAACCACTAACATTTAAAAGCATATTTTCTTTTACACATCATAATTCAGAGTGCAGTTGTCCTGATTAAATAGAACATTTGACTCAGACAACATAATTTTTCAACCAAAATGAATATGGAGGTTCCTTGGGATGTCATGTAGTTCGATTCATTTAGGTTAGATGATCAATGCAACAGTGTTTACGCATAAGATATATCAGTTTCATTACTGGAAGTTGTTTGATTTTCATGTGAAAAGATGGTTACTGGATGAAGAAATTCCCTATTTACTGTAATGTATTTGTGACTGGATAATTGTATTAATTTAGAATAGGAGACAGTCAGAATTATATCACATAAGAAACATTGGATTGTTTGACCTATTTTACTGCATAAAAATGCTGTGGTTGATAGGCCTAACATTCTGTCAGTTACATTCTTCTATGAACAGAGGTGAGTTTATTTTCTTCTAGAAGTTAACATTTAAACCACTCTTTGAATGGGCTTCATGTTACAGGATTACTACCCAACCACCCACCCATGCCCACTATCAATTGATCAATACCCTTAATTTTATTTGTTCTTGTTCTTGTTTGGGATTTAACACCTTTTTTTTCCACATGATAGGCAATACATGGCATAACGAGCCCCTGTGAGGTAAATTTGCCATATTCAGAAACAGGTGACCATTTTTTCCACAATTCCATTTGGGTAATCGATTCAAAATATGGCCTCCAAAATGTTCATAGTAGATGTATTAGTAAAAAGAAAAAATTCCATTAGGTGGAGTAAAGAATATTTTACCGCAATTGCAGCCAGTCAGTTAAGAGTATACTGTGCAAGAATTTCTTAGGTTCATTTGGACCAATTACAATCACATAAAGTTACATGTTAACATTTTGTAATATTAAAAATATTAAACTGCACACATCATGTGTAAATTGTACAGACTATGTGATAAACTTCTTTGTTATGCTTAAAGTGACATCATCAGTAATATATAGTGGTACATGGACTTTATCATCAATAATATATAGTGATACATGGACTTTATCATCACTTAGATATAGTGGTACATGGACTTTATCATCAATAATATATAGTGATACATGGACTTTATCATCAATAATATACAGTGATACATGGACTTTATCATCACTTAGATATAGTGGTACATGGACTTTATCATCAATAATATATAGTGATACATGGACTTTATCATCACTTAGATATAGTGGTACATGGACTTTATCATCAATAATATATAGTGATACATGGACTTTATCATCACTTAGATATAGTGGTACATGGACTTTATCATCAATAATATATAGTGATACATGGACTTTATCATCAATAATATATAGTGATACATGGACTTTATCATCACTTAGATATAGTGGTACATGGACTTTATCATCAATAATATATAGTGATACATGGACTTTATCATCAATAATATATAGTGATACATGGACTTTATCATCACTTAGATATAGTGGTACATGGACTTTATCATCAATAATATATAGTGATAGTGATACATAGACGTCATTATTAAGCCTACAGTAACATCAGTAATGTTAAGAAATTGCGTAATAAGTGTTTGAAGGTAATATAAGAAACTATTGATTTGAATATTTTTGTCTCACCCTGTACTAGTGAATAATATGATGGAATATTTTTGTCTCATCCTGTACTAGTGAATAATATGATGGAATATTTTTGTCTCACCCTGTACTAGTGAATAATATGATATTTGTGTCACTTGAAGTCATTTACTTGACCTATAACAGGAGTGGCTGTCATTGCTTCAACCATATTTAAGTTGTGTCAAAGATGATGAAAATCTTGTTAAAGAATGGTGCATCATAGTGTGTTTTATGGGGGAGAAAATTGTTTATTCCATGGAAATAATGCATAAATAATATTGTTCTCTTCTTTACATACTAGGTAAGAAAACATCACGGCACCCCATGCACCAAGATTTGCACTATTTTCCATTCAGACCAGCCGAGAAAATAGTGTGCTCCTGGACAGCTATGCAGAAGGTCAATCGAGAGAATGGTTGTCTTGTGGTACTTCCTGGTACTCATAAAGGGGAATTACTTCAGCATGATTATCCCCAATGGGAGGTAAGTGCATGTATGTACAAGCAGGCTTTTTCAAAACTAGAGGCACAAAACTCTCGAGGTCTGTTCTGTTTAATAATTTAAAGAGTGGGGGGTTGCCCCAATACATGATAAAAAGAATATTCCCTTCACTCACGAAGGTTTAAATACTAAAGCTCTCAAATGAAGAACACATAAATTTTACTGTACTTTAATATCAATCTTTTGATGTCAAACTCACAATTAATTTACAATTAAATTGTTCATTATGGTTGTTTTTGTTTACAGTTTTTTAAATTTGCACTGACAAATCATTGTTGAAGGTGTCTGACAAGCTTGTGAGTTGCCCAGCCAGCAGAATGAATCGACAAATTCACAAACCTCTTTGTTATATACTTTTAACCAAATAAAGACAAAATAACAATATCTTTTATTCATTTGTTATTGATATATAACACAAGATGCAATAACATAAACATTAAATTTTATCATCATTTGAATGAATTGAAATAACTCTACCCACAATGAATTCTCAGTGTATTAATTCAGTGACTGCTTCTTTTCCTTTTGGTGTCAAATAACTGTGGTAAAGTTAAGAGGGAGTAATATTGTATTGCTGGGAGTAGTTTTAAGATGACAGAATACTAGTTGTTGATTATTATTATTTAGTCAATGAAGCATTCTAATTTCTGTAATAATCTTGTGTTACCATTATCTGAACATAACCTTTTGCTTTTGTGTAGCAGATATGCTTTTTAGTACATATATCATCAGATTGTATAAAATAGGTTTCTGCCCTTTCAACCAGCAGTGCTAGTGATTTTTTTGTGATTTCATTTGCCAGAGAAATCGAATCCAAGTTTGTGACCATGTTAATAACTCTTTGTTACTTTCAAAGGCTGCTGTACTACCTATACTGACTTCAGACTTAACATTTCTTCTAAAATTAAAATGCTGTGATTTTGGTTACTTTGCCATCATTGTCTCCAGATGTCATGCTTTCTGTTAACAAAACTAGCCTAATTGCCCATCCTAGGACAGGAATGTAAAAAATTAAAGCAAAATTTTTTAAAAATTGGGTTGGATGAGCAAGTTTACAAGAAAGTTTGAACATAAAAATACAAAAAATAGATATTAAAAAATTTAGAATGCTGTCGCAAGTTTTGAACTTGTAACCTCTTGTTTGGCACCTGGGACACAGAGAAAGAAAGGCAGATGTGGGTGGGTATTTTTAACAAAATTAGGCATACTTCACACAGCTAGCAGTGGTACATGCAAAAGTTTGGTTGCAGCAAGACTTTGCCTTCACTCAGTGTGGAAAAGTACTGAACTGTACCAATAATGCAAAATGAATGGGGATTAGGAAAAAATACTCAAAGTGCACAATATATTCAATTTATTGAGTGGATTTCACTTGAAATAGTCTAAAATTATACAGTACTACTTTGCAGATTTCATACTTTATGTTGCATCAGTCTTCAGTATAGACAAATTAATACAACATGTAATCTGAATCAAAGAAAAGTAAATTTCAGTTTATTTGATATTTTATAAGCTGGGATTGATTGACATATTCACAAACTGTTTATTTGTTAAAAGTTTTTAATTATAATTGATTTATGTGTTAAAGTTATTGGCAGAACATTTCTGTCAGGCCCACTTTACTGGAAAATCAAGACAGCAGTCACTTTTTAGGCAACAATGTTAACATTAGCATCAATAGTTAACTTAAGGTTTTGGTTAAAAGAAATTTAAATTTGCATACCAGTATATTTCATAAACCATTGGATAGATTATCTGTATACTTAAATAAGAGACAAATGTGCTTTGAAAATGTTGTTGTTGTAGTGTTTAACGCCATTTTTCTGCACACAATAGGCTATACATGGTGGCCAGTATTAATGGTGGAGGAAGAACCCGGGAAAACCCTGAAAAGAACCACCAACCCATGAGAAGCTACTAGCAAGCTTTCTCACATAACCCACATTGGCCGAATCCGAGACTCGAACCCACGCAGACAGGTGAGATGGCAGTAATCCATAATGGAGAGCACTTTAGACCACTCGGCCACTCAGGACCCCTGCTTTGAAAATGAATCAAAAGCTTGAAATATAACAGTTCAATATACTGTAGAAAGTTTTTTTAATAAATTCATACTGAAAAATGTCTCGGCTGTTTATGGTAGGAAAATGTGTATTGAGATGTGAATTGTTTACACAAGAAAATATAAAAGCATTGTGCATTGGGGTGGGTTGGGGTGTCGAGGCAGGGAGGGTGGTAAACTCATCAGAGTACAGTTTACTGTGAATTCATTATTTTTGGTGAAGTACCAGTTTTCAGGGATTTTGCAGTTGCTACAGACTAAAAATATAAAGATGCAGTTAACAGTGATCCACGAAAATAGTAGCACCTCTTACTCAAAACAATAATTTAAATATGAGTTACCACTCTGGAGTTGATATATCTGATCTGATTTCAATCAGACAATGAACTTGGCCTTGTATGATCAACTCTCAAATCATACAGCTCAAAACAGTATCATTCGCTTCTCTTTCTGAAAGAAAATGATCCAATCCATTTTCCTTGACAAACGATAGAGATAATTGCAATCTCCATAGACAGCAGATGTCACATGGCAGTTTTTCCAATGTAAACTGTTAACACAAGATTTTTCTTTCAAGTTTCAAGTTACGGCATGTAAGCATATTAAATTTATCATATTGAAACAAGTGTAACAAGCTCTCTCATTGGTCAGTAGATTTCACTTGCCACTGACAGTAACACTTTCATTTGTGAGAGGGCACTTACAAGACTGTTTTGGTTAAATTCATATGCCATGGAGTAATGTGTTAGGAAGCAGTTTACTCGGCTTGCAAAGATGCTGCTAAATTTAAGTGCAGTTAATATCACAAAATTGCATTAGTCAAAGTAGCTTCAACTATCCATATCAAATAAGAGTAATAACAAGATACAGGAATAGTTCTTTGTGTCCAAGTTTTAAATTAAAATTGTATGTTGTAAATCTCCAGGGTGGCGTGAACAAGATGTACCATGGTGTCCGAGACTACAGCCCTGACCAGCCCCGTGTACATCTGGAGATGGAGGCTGGGGACACCGTCTTCTTCCATCCACTGCTAATCCATGGATCAGGAATGAATAAGACTGAAGGCTTCAGGAAGGTATGATTACACTTGATAGCACTGTGGATATAATATTTTGACCAGACTTGGAATATATGCTTAAATTATTAGACAATTTTTTTATAGGAATTTCTATGATGTTTTAAAAATAAAATAAAAACAGAAGAAAAGCGACTTTCAGATACAATTAGTTAAATTAATTGTTGTGTTTATTATATCAATCACTAATATTAATTAAGAACAACAGCACAATCAGAAAATGTGTGTTATGAACCAATAATAAAAAAATTCTAATAAATATGAACAGCTTATTATTCTAAATGGTGGAATTACTTTCAATAGCTAGGATGAAACGATGAAGAACCTTAAGATATTATCTAAGTCAGGATGTGCATTATGTTTAAAGAGTGTTGTTGATAATTCAGATTTGCCTTCAAGAAACAGGTGCTCAATTTATGACAGAACATGTCATTGTTACCCACTGATTTAACATGAAGAACAGGTATGCATTATTGACCTTTTATATTGTTTATACCCCTGATTTGATCTGAAGAAATAGGTGTCGTGCATTAGATGATAGAAATAGTTTTTACCCCTTATTTGACTCTAAGAGATGTGTGCTTTATGTTGCTAATGTAATTTTTTTACTATGATTGGATCTAAGGAATGGTGTGCATTATATGTTTTTATCCTAATTTGATCAGAATAAATTTGACTTGACTACATATGTGTGACTTCTACAACAGAACTTGTCTAGAAACATCTGTGATTTATGACATGCCTTTTCTGTTATTTTACCCCTGGTTTGACAAGAAGCAGCAGATATGCATTTTATGCCAGGACTGTTGTTTTACCCCTGATTTGACCTGAAGAAAGAAATGTGCATTACCGTATATATTGCTTATAAGTCAACCACTTTTCCTAAAAATTTTATTTGATCAATCCATGAATTTAGTACAGTTCCAAATAGAGTTCTACATCTTCCTATGAATGTTTGACCTCAACCCATAGCTTGTTTCCAACATGACACTTCTTTGGTTGAGCTGTGAGATTGATAGTTGCTCAGTGCCAAGTAACAGGGCGGTTATAAGAATTCCCTGTGATCTTTCCGCAGAATTGACAGATGTTCAGTTGCAGCCTTTAATAAATTTCACACTGTATAATCAAAGTGTTACTTAAGAACCCAAGCTCAGTCTCCAGATAAGCACCTTTATATGACAACGAAGCCTAGGAAATGGAGCTGGATGATATTTGCAAGGACAAGACAGTGGTGATTTACAATAATTAGACAATGATTGAAGAATTCATAACTTTAATGAGAATGAATTCTTATACTTTGTGTCACATTAGACAAATGTGAACTTAACTTTCATTATTTATTTGTAAGATGTGTGGAATTAACGTATTACTTATTGTGAATTGGTTCATTGTGAGTCATTTTTATACAGTATGTGATCTATAATTGAATTTGTGGATTTATCATATAAATTGATTTAAAATGTTAAGCATTTTGAATTTTCTTGGATTTAATTAGAACAATTGTAAATTTTCAGTTTATTTGTGATATATTCCACTCAATAATATAAGTGTATTTAAACTGGTTTTGACATTATCTGTCAATCTGTCCAATTGGGCTTGTTCATTTTTCCAAAGTGCAAACTCTGACTCACTGATAACACATCACCCTTGCAGATGGATCTTTTTTGCAAAATACACCCTGACTTATAGGAGTGTCAAAGAGAAACTGGCATTTTGTTTTTTATACCCATGATTTGACCTGAAGAAATAAATATGCATTGTACAACACAACTACTGTTTTACCTTGATTTGACATGAAGAAATAAATATGCATTTTACATCACAACTAATGTTTTACCTTGATTTGACCTGAAGAAATAAATATGCATTATACAACACTGTTGTTTTACCTTGATCTGACATGAAGAAATAAATATGCATTTTACAACACAACTACTGTTTTACCTTGATTTGACCTGAAGAAATAAATATGCATTGTACAACACAACTAATGTTTTACCTTGATTTGACATGAAGAAAATAACTATCATTGTACAACACAACTACTGTTTTACCTTGATTTGACATGAAGAAATAAATATGCATTGTACAACACAACTACTGTTTTACCTTGATTTGATATGAAGAAATAAATATGCATTGTACAACACAACTACTGTTTTACCTTGATTTAACATGAAGAAATAAATATGCATTGTACAGCACAACTACTGTTTTACCTTGATTTGACATGAAGAAATAAATATGCATTTTACAACACAACTACTGTTTTACCTTGATTTGACATGAAGAAACTGATGTGCTTTATATGATGGAACTATTGTTTCACTCTGATTTGATCTGAAGAAAGAAATGTGCATTATATAGCAAAACTATTGTAAGTTTTTAACCATTTTGACTTGAATAAACCTATGGACATTATATGACAGAACTATTGTTTATACACCTGATTGGACCTGAAGAATCATGTATGCTTTCTGCTTGAGTGTGCATTTTACAATATAAAGTTCAATGAAAACCCACTATTGCAGTGTTATATCTGAATTCATGCTATAACAAATCTGGTAATCATGGGGCTTCATTGTACTGCAATGTGGATGAGAGAAGTGGTGCAGCATTCATTATTGTATGAACACGTGTTGTTTTCTATGATTTTCCTATCTATTCTTATTTTTAAAATAATATTCGTTTATATTCCAATGTTTGAATAAAATACATACACAGCCCTTTTTCTCTGTATAGTCCTCTGTAAGACACCCATCTTTAAAACTTTATGAAGTGGTCTTTTGTATGTGACTGTCTTATTTTGTTTCTTCACAAAATTCACAATAATTATAGAAGACAACATGATTTACAAGATATCTAGCCACTTGTAGACAGCATAATTATGCTGTCAAATGTTTTAATTCCAGTCAATATCCTGTCACTATGCCAGTGCTGACTGCTTCTTTATCGATGTGAAAGGCACTAGCCAGGACATCATAGCTGATGAAATCGCAGATCTTGTGTGCAGGAGATACCCAACATTGAAGAAAGAAGATGTCACATTCTCGGTAATCATGCACATTTTTCTATTTACACATGTCATTCATATTTTTTTGGTTTCCAATGACACATCAACACTTAAAAGGATATATTGTACCGAGACAATTGGATAAAATGCCTTAACCTTTGACACACAATTGCAGCTGATTTGGCCTGGTCTAGTGAGTCTAGCACTGAGCCACCATGGCTCATCAGTGTAGTTTAAACATACTAATGAAATAATGTCTTAACTATAACCACTGACCACTAGCTGCAGTCAGTTTTAATGTTATTATGGTTATATATTGTTCTGAATTCTAAACATTTTTTTTGTGCCATCAAATTTATCTCTTTTAATTTTATATTATGTTCTTGAACATAGCAGCAACAGAATGTGAAGAGTCCCATCATAAAATGAAAATATAGGCAAAAGCCTTTTTTTTAGTGCATATACACAATGTCTGTGGCACATCCATTGTGTCTATGGCACATATATCATGTCTATGGTACATACATAGTGTCTATAGCACATGCATAGTGTCTGTGGCACATACATGGTGTCTATGGCACATACATCATGTCTACGGCACATACATAGTGTCTGTGGCACATACATTGTGTCTGTGGCACATACATTGTGTCTATGGCAGATAAATAGTGTTTATGGAACAGACATAGTGTATATGACATATACATAGTGTCTATGGCACATACATCATGTCTGTGACACATACATCATGTCTGTGGCACATACATAGTGTCTATGGCACATACATACTCAGTGGCATTCTCTTAATGATCCATTTTCTTTCACTGTCAGTGTCAAAGATTATCACAGTCTTTCCTGTTTTTTAGTATATAAATAAATATCACAAATATTCTTTAGTGATACTACTGTATTTATATTTACAAGTGCAGTGTGGACCCAGGTCTATGAAATGTACTGCAGATCAGGATTGATGGTGATCTTAAATGGAAACCAGAAGTTAAATAAAGAGTAAAGATCTGTAAACCGTTATATTACAACAGATCTGAATCAAGGTTACTGAGATACATGCATAGACATAACTAATTTAGTAATGGAAGAAATATACAATGCAAGTCATTGGAAACTTTGTTGTAACATGCATAAAGTTTGTTGATGCTGTGTAAGATTACACATTTACACCAACAACTCTTTCAGGATGTTTGGAAGTTCAAGAGTCGACCAGTCCGAGGAACTGAAACATGGTAAAAAAAGAGCTCCAGGATGCATGATGACACATATTCCAATGAATCTGGAATTGAAATCTACCTTTGCATGAGATTTGTGCTGTAAATTGCTAAGTTTTAAAGAGCATACAATTTTATTTAATTTACCAAGTTAATTGAAACAGTAATTTACAATAATTGTCTTCAATATAATAGTATCGTAGTATTACTAGATGCGTATTCCTATGGACTGAATTGGGAGTAATGCTGTTGAGCATGTCAAATACGTGTATGCCAATAAGATACTGTGAATTCATCATAATCTTTGGACATCATATAGTAATAGAAGGAATCACCAAAATCTAATGCTGTTAAACAAGTATAACATAAAGACTAGTGAGTTATGTAAGTAAAGCCTAAACTTGAATAGGAACTAGATGCCGAATTAAACATTCCATTGTACTGCACTAAATAGGAACTAAATGTGGAATGAAAATTCCATTTTCAAGCAGACATTCAAGTGTTTTTCAAGGTATCATTTGCTGACAATGGCAAATTCTAGTGTCAGCCTATACAACAAAGTTCTGATTTAAAGTACACATATGTCCATGAAAAATTTCGTTTTCTCTCGTTTTTTTTCTAATAATTTAGCCTTTTCATTTTTTTTAACCAGATTTTGCAGTTATTTTACATTTAATTTTCACCTTGTTTCTTAAGAAAATAAAAATAAAAACTGATAAAGGCTGTACCAAGAAAACATATCAGGAAAGGGTTTTTTTCTCATATGAAATATTTGAGTAATATTTTTTTAAAGCCTTCCCTGAGTGCCAAGTTTAGAGTTAATATCTTGTTTGGCAGGTTTTTTAATAAAAAAACTGATTTCAATATTAAGTTAATATCTCTTTTTTATTTTTATTTTCAGTTACAGTACTAGCTAACTTCAAATTGATAATCATGTTTGATATTGGTATTAATGTTTGTCTGTGATATTATTTATTAATGTTGGAAGCCTGAAGTATAAAAAAAAAATGTGTTCCTTGTTTTCCCAGTGATTAAAGAGATATGTTCATAGCTGTGTTCTGTGCAGATTTTGCGAAGAATTAGATTGATATATGTGGAAAGGGAAGAAACTAGTAAATTACAAGAACTTATATCCAGACTCAATTTGAAATTGGGTCCAACTGTAAACTTCACAGACCCAGATGTGCAGTTCCTTAATGTGCCAGCAGATCAGGGTCTATGCATGTTTTTTTAGGAGCAATCATTATCATGCAATTGCAGATCAGGGCCTAAGTTATTTGCAGTTAGATCCATCTTTTATGAGAGTATATATGGTACTTCCTCCTCTTTGAACATGCAACTTTCTTCAGATAATGTCTGTAATGTGTACAGTTAAAGTAAGTAAGGTTAGTGACCTCACTACCTTTAAAATATGCACTACTGTTTCTAAAAAAAATAATATTATGGATTCTAGCAAAATCAGGATTTAAAATCACATGTAATTGCCTTAGGTCTTGACATGTACAATTAATGGAAATGTGTGCTCATAGATATAAATGCTTTTTGCTGTTATTACAAGTATATTTACAGATAAATTTGTCTAATGAAATCATAACACAAATTTTAATTTTTAGAATGATGTGCATTTTAGATTATTTTGTATTACATTGCTTTGTCTTGACTGTCTTATTCAGTAATATAAATTTTAGCTAGTGTTATGTCATTATTATTGCTAAGTGCTTTGGTTCAGGTGTCTGTTAAATGATGTTTTATTAATTATTCTGTATTTTTTAAACTACTATATATACTTGCTTATAAGTCAAGTCAAACTGCAAACAACACAGACCCTGATCTGCCATAGCTTAATGCACTTATAGATCAGGGTCTATGTTGTTTGTTCTACTGATTACTTCCTAAAAACTGCACAGACCCAGATCTGTTAGCGCATTATGCATTGGCACTGGGTCTGTGTAGCTTGCAGTTGGACTGATAAGCAGGTATAGATGGTACACAAGTTACATGTACTTTATATAAAAAGTGACAGTACACTGAACTGATGTTGACAACTAATGTTATATATGCCAGATATATGGTATATACGTGCCAACAGTTATGTGATTTATATTAAAGATTACCCCTAAACTTAAAACGATAATTTTCAATAAATGTATCCAGATGTAAAAATGTTCTGTATAAAACTTCATTATTAAAATGTACCTTGATGAAAACTTGTCATTTTATCATTGAAACAAGTAATCTTTTTTTCTGCTGTTCCCTATTATATCACCTATACAAGTGTCAGAAGAGCTTATGCTATCTAAATATCATTTGTGGTCAGGTTCAGCCCAGTGTTATGTTTTGTTTCCTTCAGTTATTTATAGCTTTAGATATAGCATTTTCATGGATCTTGGATAGGGTGTTTCTGATTTGAATGCAATACCCAGTGACAATAATATCATGAATTGACTTCTGGTAGTTAACAAATCCAGACCTTTTGGAAAGAGAAAATTTCATCTTTCAGATCTATATAAATTATAGATGCTGTAAAAAGTAACTATGGAACTACCTCTCGTTATTAGCACAAGGTGGCTATCTACATATTAAATGTTTCAAAGTTTAAGCTTTCACTTGTTGCAGGTAACATTATATTCGCATGCATCACAAAATCTGTTGGATTTCTCTGGAATTTTCAGCCATTGCAAAGTCAGTATTGTTCTGTTGTATTTTCTTTGCTTCAATCTTTGGTAACTTTATCTGGGGATGGGGGTGGGGCGTTTGTATATTTCGCATATTTTTCAATGATTTTGGACTTAGTGACCATGCCATTTTACATTTTTGCTGGAGTTATTTTTTTGCTTTTTGTTTTAATGGCACTTTTAGCATATTATTGGTTATATCATATGGGGGAAATGGGAGCTAACTACCTTTCCCCAAGGACATACAAAGGCAGCCAACTTGGGCTGTCCTGGGCAAATATTTGGACCAGCAATCCATTGATTACCAGCCTAATGTTGTACTTGCTGTTTTCACACCATTTGTAACATTTCTATTTAGCATTGTTGGATTTTCATACTTTCAATGACTCTGTTCATGCCATTTGCCAACAATATCCATGTAAGTGCCAGGCTTCATTTTTTGTCAAGCTTCTTCGTGGATAGCTAATGGGCAATCCAAGTAATTGGTGGCTTCAGATTTTACTTAAGTCAAAACTTGAAGTTGAACACAAGAAGGTGTTACTTTGCAGGAAATCCAAACCATGTTTAGCGATTATGTGGTGGAGAGATTGTTTGCAAATGAATTCCCCAGGCTTTTATTCACAACTTTCTTCTGGAGCCAAAAGTTAACAGAATGCTCCAGCTAGTGATAAACTTGAGCTGGGTCATCAAAGTTTATAGCTGTGCCAGGGTTCAAGATGAGGCATGGTTGGTACACAAAACTTTCTTGTGACATTCTGAATTACAGCTGTATTAAGTTGGACATTGACCTACCTTTCGTACACTAATGACATTGCACATAGGTTGCCTCCAAATATAAGTTTTAATTGCATAACTCTAGTACTCAATGTGGTATCTTCATGTAATTTGTTTGTGATATCTGTTTCACTGTGAACCACAGCAGAGGAAAATAGGTCTCTGTTACCTTCTTTTATTTTATGTCAAAGTTATTTACAAGTTAAAGGAGTTATGGGGAAATCAGTCTTAATTTCAAATTTTTTATGCAACAGTAGCTTTGCCATTGATCTTGTTGGGGGTGCTGTACTTGTGATGTCTATTTAGCACTTCCAAATAATGCCATGTTAACACTGTCCAGGCTCCTTAACTCCACTGATTATCATGTTTTAGGGTGAGAGCATGGTACTAGTACTGCAAGTGCAAATTAAGTGAACCCTCTGCATATTCAGGATCAAATTATCGGATGTGTGCCTCTAAAAAATAATAAACATTGTAAGAAAATGTCATCCAAAATCTCATGTAATTCACAATGTCTATGATCATTAAATAATAAAGTTATTTTATGCTGCAAAGGACATGTGATGGAACATATTATTCTGACATGTCAAATGACACATTCTATCTTTGATTAATTTATTGACCAAGTTTGTGAAATGTGATTTAACATATTTGGTTGTCAGGTATACTTACAAAACGAAACATCACATAATTAGTATCAGCATAATTTTCATGCATAAATGAACTTATATTTTTCATTTCTTTTTAAATCAGTCATTGACATTTACAGAATTTTGATCAGAAAAATGGATCTTGGATAAATTCTGTACTGATTTACTGCTTACAAGTTTTAATTCTTAGTGAACTTATATTTGTTAAATATGCATTCACACAAATTTAGTACAGTCAACAACAAAGAAGCAGTCAGAAGGATGTATCCTAGTACAAACTGAACAAATCCTGAAAACTGCTGTTTGTACATCACTGGAAAAGAAGGGGAGCTAATTCAGTTTATATTGCAGTACCTGGACAGATAATGACAAGGACCCAAGAGAATTAACTTTTAAACTATATCTTGATTATCGGGGCCCCGAGTGGCCGAGTGGTCTAAAGCGCTCTTCGTTACGGATCACTGCCATCTCACCTCTGTCTGCGGCGGTTCGAGTCTAAGATTCAGCCAATGTGGGTATGTGAGAAAGCTTGCCAGTAGCTTCTCGTGGGTCGGTGGTTCTTTCCTGGGTTTTCCCAGGTTCTTCCTCCACCATTAATACTGGCCGCCATGTATAGCCAATCAAGTGCTGAAAAATGGCGTTAAACCCCACAACAACAACATCTTGATTATCAGATTTTTTATACAAATTTTGTCTTCCTGACAAATTTCAATATATATGTATATATAAGGTTCAGTGGTTCATCAACACCATCCTGACTACATTCTGCCAATTAGAAGTAAGGTTCCCAAAAAGTAGTCATTATTACTAATGGTACAAATTGCAACAACAACAAAAATTGGAAGGTATAAAACCCTTTGAAGTAAATTTAAACAAAGTCATAAAAGATAAAAGGTAAATATGTCAAAATTCCTGAAAAGGTATGGGGAAAAAGCATTACAAAAAATTCCTTAAAAGGTAGGGCAAACATTTGTATCAAACCATGTCTTTAAAAAGCATAAGATTTTCTCTAGTGGTATATCATTAGAAAGCTTCCTAATTAAGTTCACAGCAGCTGTAGGCATTTCATGTTAATGAAATGAAGTTATGGTCTTCAATAATTGGAAACTACCCTTAGAGGAAAGTAGGTTGTAATGACCTACTTTTACACAAATTACTTTATAGGTGAATGTATCCTAATTTTAGAGTTGAATTTTCCTGCCACTTCCTCTAGCTTTTGACACAGTTACATAATTCTTAACTGCTACTGGGTGAAATGATCAGTGACCTACTTTTTTTCCTATATAATGACTGTGTTGTTTACAGTGTTAAAGTTTAACTCTGCAACTTCAGTTGTAGTCATGATATTTTCATGTATCTTTGTCAGGGTATTGCTTTAGTTCATGATAACCATTAATCTATTGATCTTTTGAAGTAGGTCATGTAGGCAAGTTGTCAGACACATCCACAACAGCAGTACCAAGATATACCAAAATACTAAGATTGATCAAAAGCTACTTCTATTCCTTAAACCTGCAGTGTCTGTCCATAAGCATAATGGATTAACTAGAACCAACTTTATCATTTAAAAAAAAGCCTTTCAGTGAAAATTCCAGGCCAATATTACCATCCGTTTATGTGGAGTAATAAAACAATTTTATGACTACCATGGAAACTATGTTGCACATTAGATCAGTACATTATTAATTTAAGATGAACCACCTTTTATATGTGGTAATAATCTCTGGGCAATATAGAAATCCCCTCTCATGATCTCATGATTTTCAAGATGGCCACCAAGGAGGAAATTTTGGAGGTCAACTGCATTTTGTAACAAATTGTTCAATAAAAACTCAGTCTGTTCAGGAAGAATAGCTGTAATAGTAAATTATTTTAGTTGGCTGCAATATTTGAGGTATAACATAAAATAAGTGTTCAAGTACAGAACCCAGTACCTCACCTGCATGCATGTTGATACTATCACAACTGTATCTGGCTTGAACAAAAATAAATGCAAGCCATTAAATATGTTGATGCTACCACCCAAAAAGCAACAACTATGTCTCAAACAAAAATCACATTTCTTCATGTTGGTGGTCAAATCTGCACCTTTTCAGTGATGACCAATTGTTTTGCAAATGTCTTAGTGACATCCCATGGCTAGAACAATTTAATATGACTTAACCAGACATTCTCAAGAACATATATTTTTTTTTTAAATATGCATAATGGCTCAATCAAGGTAATGATTTTATGGCAGACTTTTTTTTGCATAGATGCTGCAGGTTGGAGTTTGATTCATTGATTTTACTCGTCAACCCTTCCAGTGAAGGTTTTTACTCCTGAAAATGATAAAGTACATTTAAACATCTATATGATTATGAGTGATGGCAGTTAAGGAGTCATGGAGGTTCAAAGGCTTCACAACTGAATAGGTGCAGGTTCAAATCAGACCAGATTTCAGCAACACTTCAGGTACATGATATATACCTGGCTTCAGTGGCCTCAAAATACTGTAAGTTGTCCAAAAATTACATTCCTGAAGAAGGATTCAAGTCAGTTACTTGCTTGCTGTGACCTTGACATATTTGAAGCAGGATGTGTGCCTATTGTAGGTAACATATTATCTATAAATCACAGAAGTTTCTGTTAAACATCTTGACTGGTTCACATGTTACTGGTATATTCCAAACAAGGATGTAAGTCATTTAACTGTTTCTTTTGCTATGACCTTGACCCTTTGGGCAGGGGCATCACTGAAATATCTAGCAATGGTATGAGGTCAAAAAAATAAGTATTATTCTCTGCTCTGATGGATTTTGAATGTTATTCAGCAAATATGCTATGGAGAACAAAAGGTTATGAGTGCATAATAAATACTTCACATTCTTCAAAATGACACCCATCCCTAAGTATACGAAAAAATTCACCTCTTTTAGATGGCATTAGCCCAATCAATGATATAATGTAGAAAAGCTTATATCAGAAAATCTTCAAAGCTACAAATGAATATCCTTTGTAATAAAGGGCCATAGCTTTGAATAAAGAGATAATTCAAGAAAAATCTAAATTTTTACCAATTCCAAGTAATATAATGGCATGAAAATTTAAAGAGCTCATCTACACAGTACCAAATTTCAATTGTTTAACTCATGTGATTTTTGCTTAATGACATAAAACGGTCAAGAAAGTACACAAAGTCCAAAAAAGTTTGAAAATGTATTTAAAAATATGAAAAACTAATGGTATGGCCTCAAAAATCTGATCAAGTAATTTACTTATGACCGTGATAATTAAAACATAATGGTGCTATGTTGAGTACTATATATGCTTTCACATTAAAGCAAATTAGGGATGAACAGTATAGGCAGAAAGCATCATAACAATATTCTCCATTCTACTACTGCAGTGGGAAAATAATTAAAATAGGGAGGGGGTGGAATTGGTGGGCTAATTAAGTTTGGGCCAAGCTTTTTGACAAATGTGACTGAATCTAACAAGTCGATATGGGTGCCAGCTTGTCCACAAGGCCAAAAATGAGTTTGAGCAAAGTATGGACAGTGCCAGAAACTACAGAGAAAGAAAACAACAGTAGCAACTTTTTGTTAAACTGTTTAATATAAAACAATATATATGTACATTAATATCTTAATAAAATCCCATCATAAACAATAGTCAGAAACATACATGCTCCTTGGAAATGCACAACTCTTTGTCTTGTAGAAAGAAGACATCTTTACATTGTACATGTTCAGAAAGAAATTTAATAACAGCAGCCAACTGAACACACAAAATGTACTGATTATTTGCCACTCATGCCTGTGCAGTTGCAACTGATTTACACTCTTACTACATTGTGTAATATCCATATGTTACAAGTACTGTTAGTCCCAAGTTGATTTATACTCTAACTACACTGTGTAATATCCATATGTTAGAAGTACTGTTAGTCCCAAGTTGATTTACACTCTAACTACACTGTGTAATATCCATGTTAGAAGTACTGTTAGTCCCAAGTTGATTTACACTCTTACTATGCTGTGTAATATCCATATGTTACAAGTACTGTTAGTCCCAAGTTGATTTACACTCTTACTACACTGTGTAATATCCATATGTTAGAAGTACTGTTAGTCCCAAGTTGATTTACACTCTTACTACACTGTGTAATATCCATATGTTAGAAGTACTGTTAGTCCCAAGTTGATTTACACTCTAACTACACTGTGTAATATCCATGTTAGAAGTACTGTTAGTCCCAAGTTGATTTACACTCTAACTACACTGTGTAATATCCATGTTAGAAGTACTGTTAGTCCCAAGTTGATTTACACTCTTACTACGCTGTGTAATATCCATATGTTACAAGTACTGTTAGTCCCAAGTTGATTTACACTCTTACTACACTGTGTAATATCCATATGTTACAAGTAATGTTAGTCCCAAGTTGCAATGTATTGGGTCAGCAGCACATGTTAATGAATTGCATTCAACTACTGTACAGAAGTGCAGCATGGTCAGTCCATTTTTTATGTACTGTATATTACATAAACTAAACTGTTTTCTTATCTGAATCTTTAATTTACTTTACAAATAACTCAACAACTTCAAAATTTTAATAACTAATTAACAGAACTCCTTCAATCCGTAAGCACCTTCAGTATGTGGAATGCGCTGAATTCAGTTTTTTGGGAAGAGGGGAAGGGATCAATTTGTATCTTACAGCAAAAGTTGCATTTCATTTGTGTCTGAATCTGTTAATGGTTGTTTTAAAACAATTACATTTACGGAAAGTTATTTTATACTGAATTGTTCATAGCAGATTTGTAACCACAACTGTTGTAACAACCGGTTCTCCACAAACAGATACTAGTTCACAATTTAATGATAAAGTATGATTACTCATACTGCTTATACTCACTTATAAGCAGAGTAAAACTGAAAACAGACCCTGATATGCCATCACATTATTTGCCAGCAGGTCAGGGTCTACATTGTTAGTTCTATTGATTACTCCTAACAAACTGTGTAGATCCAACAATGCTTATGTATTACGCCACAGCAAGTCTGGGTCTGTGCAGTTTGCAGTTGAACCCGACTCACAGCAAGTATGTTAAGTAGATAAAATTGTACCCTCTCCACACTTAAACAAAATGTACATCCATCAAAAAGATAGCTTGACCCACTGCCTTGCAAGTTTTGCACACAATCCTATTAAGGTAAGGGGCACTGCATAGGTAAATAAAGGCATGATAAAGCAAGGTTTGAAATAAGATTTACTGGTCTTGAAACTGAATACAGTAATGTGCAATAGCTGATTAATTTGTAGTCTAGATGTACATCAACTAAAAACACAGATGACAAGGACTGTATACTGTGGTTTCACTAATTTTCATGTGACACCAATTTTGATGGATTTTGTTCTTACCCTAAGCTGTAAATTTAAAAACACAAAGAAAAATGTGCCATATATGATGCAGAAACTCACAAGCCATTTTCTTACTGAAACATTTTTAGCAATGAACAGAGCAATCTTGATAAATCATAAAAATTTCAAGCCATCAAAAAAGTCTTTTAAAACAATTTCACTACTGTGTCTTATATAAAACATGTTAGCTTTTACCCGTGTTTGTTTTATTATAACCCTTTATAAAGTGCATTTTATATTTTTTCAAAGCACATCTATGTATAAAGTATCTGGTAACTGATTTCCATGTATTGCCTCAAAATTTGTATGTCACGAGTTCAGTAAAGGTTGAGATAATGTGAAAAAGCATAAGGAATATTTGCACTAGTATTATAGAAAATGATCCTTCATGTGAAACTGTTGTTAAAAAATTAAAATCCTCCTGAATTGTACCGAGCACGGGGCAGCTGGTCACATGTTTGATTCACATGTGGAATAATTAAATCATCCGAACCAAGGCCGTTTGAGTTTAAACTGAGTATTCTTAAGCCACGGTGTTAACATCATAGTCATGAAAAAGTGCTAATTGTCAGCTCTATGGACACTATTTTAATTAACGGAACATTACAGCTATGCTTCAACAAACAGTTGGTTTAGTAATATGGCTGCCTCTGATGAAAACACAGTGCAAGTGACAGATTTCAACATAATGCTCTACTTGTACAGATGGTAATGTTTTCGCCATTCAACAAATGCTGTTTCTTGTCAGCTTAGTTTTGCTCTTTTTATTCTTTATTTTGGGTATATGTAGAGGTTAACTGCTGAAATTAAATACTTACCAACTTGTAACCTATGACGGGCAAATCAACAAATTTTAGTATACACAATTAATTACATGAAAATCCATCTCTACAAATCAAATGTCCTGAAAATAGCAGAGTTTTCATTTTCTAAGGCACTTCGTTAATTTTTATACTGCCCCCTAAAATTTACAATTCCAAAAACAATTCTTAATCCATCCTAGTTTATATATCAAGCTCAACTTTATGTAACCTTCACGTTTGAATTCCTTGTCGAATATAAATTTTTTAACATCAACTTAAATTTTGAACATCAACTTAAATTAAATTCAACTTTAAAATGTTTAAGAAAGTTAAATATCTTTACTGCAGATGTTTGGATGGTGGTGACTGTAAATATAAAGAGATGAAAAAACATGAATGGTTAATTTTGTGCCATGGCAAGAAAAGAAAAATGCCTTGCCATGGGTCACAAAATAGCAGCTGACACAGCCTTGCTCTGGAGAAATCCAACCTGCACTAATCTCTTTGGTTTTGTGGGGTTTAACAGCATTATTCAGCATGTTAAGGGGTATACATGGAGGTAAATCTATTTTGATGGAGGAAGAACACTTGAAGAACCACCAATCAAATGGGGTGCTACTGGCAATGTTGCCTGATGTAAGACTCCTAACCCATGCAGACAGAGGTGAGGTGTGTGTAATTTGTAAAGGTGAGTGCCTTAGGCCACTCGGCTACCTGGGCCCTTGCACCATTCTGAGTCTGGTACACTAGCCATTGAGCCACCACAGCACCAGATGAAACAGTTCAAATCTCCATCCCTCTAACAAATCATTTGTATGAGAAGACTTTTCATTGCAAATGGAGACCCTTTTTAGAGAATGACCAATGCAAGTTGTCCCTAAACCATAACTCAGTTATGTATGAAATTAACTATAGTCTAAATATCAGCAAAATTTTGAACTTCAATAAAAGAATGGATAAAAAAGGAAGTAAATAATAGGGACATAACCCTATCAGTATTGGTTTAGAACCCTTAGATATGTTTGTCCAAAGAGTTTTTATGGACCTCAAAAAGTTTTCAAGAAATATTTTTTATAACATAAATTTAACTTTCTCCTGTTACTTTGCTGATCACTGGATAAATATGTAGAAAAGTATAAGCAAAATACATAACTGCTCCTTTATGGCACAGGGACACGACTCCATCTGTTAAATATAGGTGTCATATCTTTAGCTCTACACAAAATGGGAAAAATATCCATTTTACTTATTATCTTTGAAATATAAAAAATATATATCAATATAACAAAATTTCTAAATTTAAAAAGTGGTTTTATTTAGTTTAAACATATTCAAACATTTTTCAAAGATAAAACTAATATTTAGAAATAATGGAGTTCTGAAGTAAACCATTTTTCAAGGTTGTTGAATCCAACCACTGGCATACTATTTTTATGTAAAACTTGCATTCATTGGTTGGATACTCTGGTGCAATAAGACAGTACCCGTTTAGCTTATGCACTCTACCGCTATCATTAAGTTACAATGCCTACCAATACCAACTAAAACAAGCTATTTCAATGGCCAGTAACATCAGAAGACAATCTGACGGTTATATAAACAAATGTAATGATTCTGAGTTTCAGGATTTAACAGTTTTGTTATTTTGCAGAAACCATTTTTCTTCTTTCATCCAGTGTTGACATTTCACCTACTGACCGAAAATTCTGACTTGTCTTTTACATCTCAAATGCAAGTTATCTACCGAGTTTGGCCATAGTTTGTCGTACAGGACATGAGATATTTTGTGGAAATCTTTCTTTCTTGGGGTCCCTCTAACCCTGACCTTTGAATTTTGTACACCAAAATCAAAAGGGTCTTCCTTGTCTTAAAGGAAAACCAATCACAAAGTTTGATCAAAATAGGGGATAACTCAATAACGCGAAGACACGCTCTTCTTACTGTCACTGTCAACTTTTAACATGTGACCCTAAAATTATCAGGTGTCTAACATCTCAAATGCAAGCAATTTACAAAGTTTAGTGAAGTTACTGTGTGGATAGTTTTCCTTCTTTATGTCCCAGTGACATTGAAATTTAACACTAAAGCCAAAGATCAATAGGTTTCTTCCTTGCCTAAATGCAAGTAACTTGCAAAGTTTTTTCATGGTATATGTGCTCTAGTTATTATGTGAAAGTCAAACAGACAGATATACAAATGGACAGCATCAAAACATCATAACCTCTGCCTAATAGTGGGTGTGCCTTAATATGGGCAAAGATTGGTTCATCTCTAAAAATGCTAAGAAACAACTACAAGATGAACCAACACTTACAGATCAGTGAATGGACAGAAAGACAGATAAACAGGACAAAAACAAGCACCTGCTATTGCAGTCTGGGCACAATACTTCGGCATACAGTTACCATGACAAATGCTGTTATAACTGAAACAAGTTTGTAATCATTAATGTACAGGCAAGCTATAATTTAAAACTGTAAAACTAATTTACAGGTATATGTACATCTAAATCTATATTTATTTATATCTACACCTATATTTAAAAAAAGGACACAATTATAGTTTTGATTTCTTGTATAAAAATGCTATACTAATTAATCCTTTTTGTATAAATGCCATAGGGGAATACAAGTGTAATACCTTGAGATTATTGCTTTATATACTGAAATTATTCCTATGAAGAAAAAAAACCCACAAAAAAACATTTCATCACTTAAACTGATGGTAAATGAAATAATAATGGTAAAAAGGAGTCTAAGGCACTCATATAGATATAATATGTGGGGTGAAAAGAAACAAAACAAAGAAACAAAATAAGGATATTTTGAAATGGTTCAGTGAAAGAAAACATGCATGTCTGTGATATCAGTTTTTTTTTAAAAAATCACTTTTGCTCAGTTAAATGAACTAGGCAAGTTGTATTTTAAATAAAAAAAAATACATATCATGCATAAGTTTACAAATAAGTTTTACAAATGAATATATCAGTATGGTGAATGACAAATTATTGCAGTATTTAAGTCCATGGCTTGCATTTTCCTAGCTCTGTATAAACGTAAGGGAAAAAAGTAATATGGTTAATATGAAAGAAAATGGAGGTAGTGAATTGTTTGATTACTCACTGACTTACAAATTCCTGTTTAAAATTATTTTGAGAGATGAACTGAACTGAAAAATTCTTTTATCAGGTTTCTTAAGGAAATTTTAAAAAATTTGTAACTAGAAAATATTGCCAATTGTTTATGTTGCACACATCCAACAACAAAAAGGAACCTACCTAGGTCCACCCTTACATGCTGCACCAGAAGATATGCACACACCCCCCCCATATAACTGAACTGAAATTCCGAACTCCAAAACCAAATATCATACTAAGTATCAGTCAATGTGAAGAGAAAAATTCTTACCTCTCACTGAGTGATGTTATAAAAGTTCAAAAGCATACTGTGTGTCCCATCAGTTTCATGACAACAGGTTATAGTTTCAGAATCTACACTGTATATACCATGAGCTTCTGGTACATTATGCTAGTCAAATCTACATTAGTCACATGCAAAGACAGTATTGAAGACTAGCTGAAAGCTACTATGCTTAAATCTTTTCTCCACCATACTCATCAGCTCTACTACAATTCCATTTTGATTCTAATACTATGGGAGAGGAGAGACAGGGCCATTATATACATCTTTTTCCACAAGTTTCCAAATGAGTTTCACATACAACTAGGGAAGCACTGATGTATAATGTAACATCTGGATAATAAACAAATACAAAAATACCCAAAGTGTTTATGGAAAATAATTAAATGTTACTTGTTCTATTCCATATTTCTGATGATTATATAAATTATTAACATATGAACCTTACTCTGATTCTGACTTTTCTTTCTTTCATTCACTAACCACCTGTCTATAATATATTTTTAAAAGTAGGTAAGCATAAATACTGAAAATTCACAAGTAGTTTTGTCATGATGTTTTATCATTGTCAAGAAGTACATTCCAAAAATCACAGGGTTATCAATGTTTGCACAGCTCATCTCGACAAAGCTTTCAAATACCACGCAGGAAATAAATTTAGACTAAACTGATTTTCAGAACAAAATGGTGACACCGTTGTCAGTGTGAAATATGGATGATATTGATCTACTTCTGTAATAAGAGACTAGTACCATCTAGAGGTATCCCAGGGCTTGTAAATGTTAAGTTTGCTACTTGTCCTGCAGGACAAGTGATCTGGAGATTTCACTTGTCCTGTACCAATTTTACCCACCCTGCACTGTACATAATACCAAATCTGCTTGAAATGACACTCGTCCAAGTGACCAAGCATTACAAAGTGACTTGTCCTTTAGCTGCCATGTATAAACACTTGTGGACAAGTGTAATTTTTTCAGCCTTGCACCCCTACACCATACTGCATGGTTCGAGATTGGATAGTATGTATCTAGCATGCAAAATACCTATGTGGTCATGAACCAAATGCAAATACTTACACTATTAAAGCTGTACAATGTAGGTCAAAGGAAATTTTATTTGTACAAGTGTATTACTAACAGAGAAGTATTCAATTATACAATCATATACCTGAACAGTTACAACACAAAATTTAACCTTGACTGAAGCATGAAATATGGGTCACAGTGACCTGTTCTTGCAATGAGGGTGCAGTAACACATAAGATGCATCTCCCAAGTTTTATGATTCCAGGTATGACAATATATATAATGGATACAATACAAATCTGTGGTCATTAGCTTAAGAACAAATTCCACTTAAGGCTGCAAGATATGAATTGGAGGTCACAGTGCCTTTATATTGCATAGGTATGATAATCAAGAGATCCACACACTCTACATTGATACTCCTATGAGAAATAAACTTGCAACACAAAATTTAACCAAACACACTGAGGATAAAATAGGGATCAGTGATCTAATTTTGTAATGAGTGTAGACTATGTTACAAAGCATCCCCACGTTTTATGATTTGAGGTATAACAGTATGTATATTTGAGTTAAATACAAAAACTTTATGCCAATGCTGTACAATTAAACAATAATGTATATGTACAGTAAGGACCTTTAGCCTTTTCCCTGGACCTGGTAATATAAAACTGTTGCCCGGTCCAATCAAAAATGGTTGAGATGCAGTGAGGCTGTGCATCTTTCAATTTAGGACCAACTAGGCATCAAAGATCTACTGGTGAAAATCTCAAGTTGATATCGTCATCCATTTGGAAGCAGTAGAGATAAGAATATTTTCCACCACTGAAACTATATTGAGTGTTAATCATTTTCAATTAGGACCAACAAGACATCAAAACAATTCTTCTGATGAAAACCCCATGTCATAATGACTTTCCATTTAAGAATAGTGAAAACAAGATTTTCAACATGGCCACATATCAAATGCCAAACCAAACCATTTTAACTTAGGATCAACAACACATTATAATAATTCTTTCAGTGAAAGCCCAATACTAATATAACCATTCATTCAGGAGAAGTAGTAATCACAAGATTTTCAAGCTGGCCACTGTGATGGCTATATCTGCACCGTCTGTTGCTAGGACCAACCAGACATCATAGAAAGTCTTTTGGTAAAAACCTCATGTTGATACGATGATCTATTCAGGAAGAGTTGTTGTTGTTGTAGGGTTTAATGCCATTTTTCAGCACATGATAGGCTATACATAGCGGCCAGTATTAATGGTGGAGGAAGAACCAGGGTAAATCTCGGAAATAACCACTGACCAACAAGAAGCTATATTAGCCGAATCCGAGACTCGAACCCATGCAGACAGAGGTGAGATGGTAGTGATCCGTAACTGAGAGCGCTTTAGACTACTCGGGGCCCCATTCAGGAAGATTAACGATAACTACAAGATCTTCAACATGGCTGACTAGATGACTATAATGGATGTCAGCTTGGCACTATTTTCATTTAGGTCAAATCAGATATTACAAGAAGTCCTTGGGTGAAAACATCACGTTGATACAATCATCCATTCAAGAGGAGCAGAAAAAACAAGATTTTCAACATGTCTTATGTGACGGCCATACTGTACACATTGGCACCATTTTCATTTAGGGCCACCTAGACATCATAAGAAGTCTTTACGTGAAAACCTCATGCTCATTTAGGAGGAGTAGCAGCAAGATTTTCAAGATGGCCATTGCATGGCAGCCAAACTGAATGTCAGAGCTGTACCATTTTCATTTAAGACCAACTGGACATAATTATAAGTCTTTTGGTCAAAATCCCACAACAATTTGACTTTCTGTGAAGAAGTGATAAAAAGATTTTCAAGATGGCAGGTGTGATGACCATATTGGACATCAAATAAGTACCATTTTCATTTCAGATCAAGCCAATATCATAAGAAGCTGCTCGGTCAAAACCCCATTTTGATATGACCATCCATTCAAGAAAAGCAGCGATAACAAGATTTTCAGAATGGGAATGGCCAGTGATAATGAATGTCTGAGTAGTACTATTTTCACTACAACCCTTGAAGCATTTTACGAATAACCGTACAAGATATATGATATACCAAAAACCATCCCATAAACTCTTCTGGTCAACGACCAGTAGAGATAATAAAATAAGCATGTAACTTTTTTTTTCCAGATTTAACTGAATTAATCCCATCATTTTCATGGAATACTGTCAAACCTTCTAAGCAATGTTTGTATCAATACCAGGACTATCCTCATCAGTCAGAAGACGGGTGGTTCACCTGGCTACTTTTACTTTACACCTTACTTTAAAAAAAACAACCTGTATCCCTGTTGGGAGAGGTCCCCGAAACTCTCTACCTACTTTAGCAACTCACCCTCCAACTGTAATTTTAATGGAAGGCCCTGCATACTCTACATCACTAGCAAACTTAAAGACAAAACCATAACATATACAATGTTCACATCACATGATGACAACAATATTGCAGCTGGCAAAAGTGAAACCTGTATTTCGCAATGCATCAATCCAGGTGAGAAAACAAAATGCATGGTTTACTTAGAGAAGTACCACAATTATGAAACTCCTCTGCTGCACATCAGCTGAAATATAAAATTAATTTAAAATTTATACAAGTACAAACTAAAACTCACACCGAGATTTGGTCCAAGTATATGCATGTAGTCGTCATTAAAAAATCCCCAGAAACTCAGTTCCTCTTGTATTCTGATGTTCCTAGTCACAAATGCAAAAATAATCTT
Source organism: Sinohyriopsis cumingii (assembly GCA_028554795.2). Lineage (NCBI taxonomy): Eukaryota > Metazoa > Mollusca > Bivalvia > Unionida > Unionidae > Sinohyriopsis > Sinohyriopsis cumingii. Next base: position 113,239,524 of record CM068834.1, on the reverse strand, counting down.
AATCCAAACCTATCGTAAGAACCTTTTTAAACCTCTGACAATGCATGCAACATTAACTTTACCTAACTGATTATACAGAGAATGGTTTTTGTGTACAGTCCCAAAATGGATACATCTTTTCTTTTACTACATTTCTCATTGATCGGACAAAATAAAGTACTGAATTTAAGTTAGTACATAATGATGCCATTTTTTGAAGATTAAGTGTGTAGCATTAAATTATAAAATCAATAATACACTCATAAATGCAGATCAAAACCTCTTAGCTGAGGTCCTGTATATAACATAACTCCTTATTTATTACATGCTGTGAATTTCTTTACTAATGTGTACTGATTTTCATGGTCAATAACACTGTGTTGGTGGACAAAGCACATGACTTAGAAAAGGGGACTCATATTTCTAAGGAAGGATCAGTGTTCATTGGAGTACCACATTTTTAGTTTATACCACAACACAATATCCATGAAAATTATTTCCTGACAATTAAATTCACAGAAAACTGTTCACAAAGGCACAATGTCAGAAGTTCTTCTTTAAGCGTTTCACTTCTTCCCTGAGTCTCTCTACCTCAGCCACAAGTTCTTCATTGACAGAAAAATGTTGAATTAGAGATCTTATTTCAGTCTGAAAGCAAATTAGAAAAGAAAAGTGTTACTGATTAACATGAAAATATTTTTATGTAATAAAGCTACCTGTGTGTTAAGTTTAACAGAAAATTCTGTAATAAATGGACACTTTTAAATAGTGTAAATACAAATTCAATGTGTACAGTACATCTCGGCATCTCTGCAGAAAAAAATGTGGTCTTATTAACAGGAAGATCAGCAAAAAAAGTCAACCATATACTAAATGAAAAAATGTAGGTGGTTCTAATTTTTTTCAATTTATTTTAAACTAGGGCAGTGGATTGGGGTATTTTACTCTATTTAGATTCAGAATTTGAAAATCAAAAGTAAATCAAACTTTACCACTTCTTCATTATGTAACTAAGATAGACCAATTACCCACTGGCCTAGCCATTAGCTTTTGTACCTGAATGACAGTACATGACCTCTGACCCTGGTTTAGTCTTGTCACTAAATGTCTCAACTTAAATGGCTCAGGAATTTCACTTTATCTGTGTATCCCCACAAGAAAAACACTTTTTAAAACCATTTTTTTAAAGGTCACAGGCCACCTATATTGTACAAACATCTGATTTTATTATAGTCATAAAAATCACATTTGTTATGTATGCACATGATACAAATGTTTAATTAGGCTTTTAAAAAAGTTATGACAGACAAAATGCTTTTGACAATTTTTATTTTTTGTAAAATAGAATAGGTTTATAAAAATTTAACAAATTTAAGCAAACTAAACTATCCTGATACTCTTTAAAAGAAAATAATCATACTTTGTAACATAAATATATAAGAGAGAAAACACAAACTGACATCTCTTGCTCATTCTAATTAAAATATTTACATACATTTAGTTTTTATGCTAAAAAAATATATGCATCTGCCCAACGACATTCTCAATTTAAGTCTTTCGGTCAAATTATCAATATTGATTTATAAAACAATAATACTTAACAGATAATATTCTACAGAATACATATACATTTTTGTAAGGGTAGCGTACATGAAATATTATAACAAACATATTTAATTTTAGGATTCAGGTTGTAACACTGCTGCATATAAAACACACTCGATTACACATACGAGAGAGACAGAGAGAGAGAGAGAGAGAGAAAAATAATGCTGAGCATTTTGTCAGTGATTAGTTGCTGCAATATGAATCTCTTACGAGTTAATTTTATTATTTTTATTTTTCAAGTTGATGTCTTAGTGTGTGTGCGCATAAACGAAAAGCTTGTCATTACAAGTCAATATTGTCAGTCATATTTGCTACATTATTCCATACAAATAAGAAAGGAAATAATTTTGTTTTGAATTTTTGCCCCCCCCCCCACCGCATGGTACAATAAAATAGATAAACAAACACTTATTTAAAAATAAAATAAAATAAACTAACCTTGCATTGTTATCATTTATTCCTTCTTTTTTAATCATGTGAAATTTATTAAAGAAAAAAATGTATCCACAAACTGTATATATAGCGGATGCTGGCTGACGTATGCATCCTTACTGCAGTATATATCACTTATGTCATGTAAACGAAACGGTAAAAGAAACAAGAATATCACCCGATTGCTTGACAGCACATGCCTTTCATGCATGATAAGTTATAAGGTGCAAACAGACCAAGATTGTGTTGCATCAAGGTTAATAGGGAAGCCTTACTTTGTTGCTTTGGTTTTCTTTTAAGTGTACCGATTTCTTTTCTTTTTTTAACAAAGCTGGCAGACATTGGGAAGCCAGTATTGATTCCTTTTTACCTGTATTAACAGGAATTTTGAAAATAAATTGAAAAATAATGGAACAGTTTTGAAAGCAACACAATCTAGTGCATCATGCACACACGTCGATATAATGCTGAACGGTAAATTAGTTTTCAAAAGTTTCATCTAAATGTTCCCTATTCATAGTTTACAGTTTAATTTTTTGACAACAAGAAGCATGTATTTCATCCTGCGGAGATAAATATATGTCATTTCTGGTTGGCATCCTCTATAGGTGGGAAATTGTAGCTAAGGGGAAGTATCAGCGTTTTATACTTCTATTTCGAGTAATTATGATTTCTTCTTTACACTTGATAATTTTTTTATTCTTTTTGTGCGAGTATAACTACTTTTAATCATGTAATGCAAATCTGATGTAAAAAGAAAAATGTTTGAGCATGGCTGGTGACCTTTAACATACGTAAATAAAAAATTTGGATTATTCCTTCATTTGTAGCTAAAGCATTTCTCCAACAATAAGCAACTAGCACTAACTGCACCTAGTAGACAAAAAATAATTTAAACTTGTTTTCCCATTAATTTCTCAAGAAATTAAACCATAACAAACATACCGATTTATTGTTCTTGTGTTTTCAGTCGACTTTTAGCTGGTAATTAATTTGATATTCATAGGTAATTTACAATAATGAAATTCATATTTAGATGAAACTCTGGATCCTTCAGCATATATTTCAGCAACCACTCATGATCTGCTCTCTCTCTATTCCATGACTTGAACCTATACTGTTTTGTCCAGTTTTTAAATATCCATGTAAATATATTAATATATGTGTAGTTAAGAATATCTTCACTAATAGTGGGGTTTTAATATTGATATGTGTGCTTTCAGTGGTCATGCCTGTTAAGGGAGCCAGGTTTTGACGATGATGCTTAACAAGAGTCACATTTTAGTATGAGAACTGGATCAGGTTTTAAAACAGTAACTGCGTATGACTAAGTTTATGCATGATAGGAGCCTTTATATTAGGAGCCACTTCGTGAAATCAACAATTTACATAATTGCTATGGAAGCCACACCAATGCTAGGAGTTGATCAAGACAAAATTCAAGCAGAAAAAGTTCCAAGAAAAGTTCTTACACAGTTTTATCAAACCTGGTTCAGCCGACTCGAGAAGAAAAGAAAAAAGGTTTTTAAACCAGGTTGCTATGAAAGCAACCACTATCACCAAGGGATTAATCCCAAACATAATTCTGGTCAACAATTACTTATAAAAAGACTAACGAAGTAAAGTCAAATTTGGCAAGGCTTCCATCTGGTTGTTAAGAAAGCCACATCAATGCTAGGGGAACCATCACAGACAAAAATCTGGTAGAACATGTCCTACGAATTATTCCTACCACTGCTCAGACAGATCTGCCAGAGCAAAAACAGAGAAACATTAAAATTCGGTCAAAACAGGCTCCAGCATACTAGACATGAAAATAACCATGTGGTGTAAACAGAAGCCACACCATTACATATAGAGTCATCCCATGCAAAATTCTGCGAGTATATACTCTAATTCAATTGATTCGGGAATTCTAGACAATGAAGATAGCTTTCCTACCTGGTTGCTAAAGAAACTACACCACTGCCAGAGATACCATTTCAGATAAGATCTTGTAATGCATGTCCTAAGAATTGTTCACATAAAGTTTAATTCAATTTTCTCAAAAGCTGCCAACCCATGCTTGATTCTGATACAGCATATCCCAAAAATCGTTTTTCTCAAGTGCAATAAAATTGGCTCAGCTGTTCTGGAGAAACTGAAAATTGGCTTTTCATAAGGTTACGGAGGTCACACCTATGCTTGAGGAACAATTCCAAACAATTTTAAGGATATCATCAGAAATAAATTTTATCAGTACTGGATTGGCTATTGTAAAAAGAAGTCAAAGTTGTTTCCCACCTGGCCACTATGGAAGACAATAGCGATTGTGACATCACCGGGAACACAATTTTGTTACAGCATGTCATGAGAATATTTCTACCAGGATTTAAATTAGCACAGTGGTTTTTGAGAAATTTAAGATAGCAATGCTGATGGATGCCACACAATGAATGCTGGGTGCAGGGCCATATGATAAATTCAGTCATGGTCTGGTGTGCATAAAAACTGGAACATTTATTATCTAACATGTCTGGATTTACATTGTACCTGTTGTATTTCAAACTGTCGAAGCATCTGTAGATGTAAATTCGTCATTTCCTTGTGAATTTGATCACGGAATTCTTCCATTTCCTCATGAATCAAGTTGCGCATAAACTGAGTCTGAAAGTTCTGTGGCTCAGATTTATCACTCATTTCCATGGACGCATCTTGCCTTTCCTCAAGGTGTAAAGACTGAGCATTAACGCCCTCTGGCGTCAGAGGTTTATGTGAGGACTTGCTCATTCCAGTTTCAACGATGCCACCTGCTACAGCCCCTGAGGATTCCTGCAGTTGGGACATAATAGGAGTGCTAAGATTGGTGCTGATCCCTCTATAATGAGGGACGTCATCTTTACCACCTCCCTCAGGGCTGCTTGGTATAGAACCAGATGAAGATGAACTGAGCCCTTGGTGATATGATCTTCTAACATCGGAATCTGGAAGCAGATAAGTATGAATATGCACATGGTTTTGAATATATGAATGATAACTCCTTTCAATGTATAGTTTCATTTAGCATTACTGTGAACAACCAATAATTAAAATGACAGACATCACAGTATTTCCCATTGGGCTATAAGATTTAGTTTCCAAAAGAACCCTTGGCATTAGAACTGGGGGTCCAATAAAACAAAATAATAAAGGGCAGCAACAAAAAGTGGTGTCAAATTCTGGGACATGTGACATTCAAATGAGTGTAAAGGGGAACACTACATGCCTCCTTGATTCAATTTCCTGCATTAAGAGAATGCCAAATGTATGAAAACTTGTAATCAGTAGGTTGAAGGTTTGGGGAAAGGGTGTGTATTTAATCAGCTACTGAATGGCTTGAGCAATGTACCCATTTTAAGCTAAAACTTTTAATTCTGAACAACTATTGCCCTTCTTTTAAGGTTGTTAGGTTGTTGTTCTTTATACTGTAGTGAAACTAGAAAAAAAAAGTGACTGTAAATTATATTGTTCTGAATGTTGAGGCGCCTATTTGACATGGTTCCCATGCTTTTCTAAAGATAAATTTCCTGGTCATTTCCAGGATGAAATTAATTTTTTCAAGGTTCACATATGATCATTACTGAATGGAATTAAAGAACATTTAAGATTATAAAACATGCATTTTCTAAATCTAAAGATTATAAAACATGCATTTTCTAAATCTAAAGATGGTTCTCTTTTAAGACTCTCCAGAACATCTACAACAGAAAAGATGATCATGTACAAAAAAAAAAACAAAATGTATCACACAAAACAAGTTTGATTATATTCCTTTAAAATGGCATATAAAGTCATTTCAATGTACAACATAAAAATTCTAACTATATTTTGCTGACCTGCATTATGTTGCTAAGTGGGAACAACATAATGAACATACATTAGTTTTGTTTCCTTTCATACCTTTAATTCTAAAAAGTTCTATATATATATATATGCATCTTATATAAAGTAAACATTTCCTATTACAGTATAAAAAAACAATAAATGCAAATAATTAGAATCTTGTCTTGCAACAAAGAGAGTTCAACCCTGAATTTATCTGTGCCAATAAAATCCCAAGCAAGATTTATCAAACATCCTAATCTCCTTAAGAAGATCTGGTCAAAAATCCATCATTTAAAAAACTTTTTCAAACAGGTTGATATAAATTTTGACAAAAGACCTTAAAAAATTATATACTGTTGCATAAACAAGGACTGAATTTTCTGTAAAATCAACTTGTCTTCTTGTAATTTGCTAGACCCCAAACCTGTACTGATACAGGGGCTCAAATAGTTTTTTAATATATAATACAAGGGACGACAATTTCTCATTTCAACTCTTGGAATACAAATTTGGATTAAAACGAATAGCAGTCCATTTTCTGGGTTTCCTCAATATTCCCACCCCATTTTTCATATTGAGGACATTTAGGTTTGGGTGTGGGGTCATTGCAATTGCATATTGAAAATTTGGAATTTGTGGTTGCAGTGTGGTAGTGACATATGGTAGTCGCTGACCAGCAGGCCTACAAAATTTAAACTTAGGTTATATCGACTTATACCTGCATGAAATCAATGGAAAAATTATTTATTTTCTCACTATGTCTTTATTTTGTCGAATGACTAGACCAAACTATGGCATTGATGAAACCTGACCCAGTACTCGCCATTTGCATTACTAGTCACTTCACAAATCTCAAACAATGACATCAGAAGTCAATTAGTCAAGTCATATCAACAAAAAACTCCATATTAATGTTGTTGTAGAGAAATTCAATAATATTAAATTAAAGTCAGATACGTTTTGTAAAAACCAGCAATCTGGCCAGTCTGATTTATCAAGTAGAGAGCACATGTCAACATAGTAGTCCCGTGATGCAACAAAACTCCAGAAGTTGTTCTCTGAATATATAAATATGGAAAACTTTGTGTTCTTTTGTTTTTGTATTTTGATTACAACCAGTACACAACTTTAACATTTGTTTATATTTTTTCTCAACAACATTTGAAAATGTGGGTTGCTAGATTTGTGTACACATGCGACTAGGAATGCAAATCGCAAATACCAGGTCACATTTCATCAACTCTGATTTTAATACTCACGGTTTCTGAGACAATAAGTAATTTTCATATCCATTTCATGTATGTATAACTCAATCTAACGTTTAAAGTTTGCAAGGCCATCTGGTAAGCGGCAACACTTTACCAACACAATGTCTGCCTCTTGTGATGCTAGAGTGGTTTTCATAGCTTCCACGAAAGGAAAGATATGGATATCAAGCTGACTTTGAAAATAAAAGTCTACTAGACAAATCTAATCCAACGAGTGTTTGGATTGACTCAGCATATATGTTTACTGCAAGCACCCTCTGAATGTTCTGGTTAGAACTCGATAAATGTAACTCACGATCAGTTTAGTTACGACTCAGTTACATGATTGTTTCAAGCATCATGTGGTGACGGAAATTCACTGGTTTTTCCCCCGACTTTCATCAATATTTACAAAAATCCAGGACTTTTCACGGTCTGGAAAAAATTATCATTTCTCCTGACTTTTTCCCAATTTCCTGGTAGAATGGGAACCCTGATTTGAACTATAAAAAGGCATATGTTTTGGTAAATTATGTTTCTCCAACAATACTTACCTGATTACATTATATTAGGATAACTTTCTTTGCTACCTCTGAATCCAGCCCTACCAGACAGACAGACAAATATAATTCTATGTATTATAAGTGAAGTCATTCTTATAGGTTAACTCCCCTTTCTGCCAGTTAGGTGGCTACCATTATATCCAGTTTATACTAGAATTTTACTTGAGTAACACCTTAATGTAGGTAAGTTCAATTTCCTCCAGATTGCAGGCCAGATGAGCAATTTTTAAAATCACACCCTATGAACTCTGGAACTCATCTTTCTGCAGATGCATGCTGGATACCATAAACTCATCTTTGTAGGATGGGTCTATATCTGATACCATCACTGATAATGGAACAATTCCCGATTTGTATTCAGCCTATAGATCACACTGGTCGTCAATGGCTAGATTATGATGCCCAGTCTCTATGGATCTGGATCAACTGGACAGTAAACACCAGTCTTGGTCGGTAAAAATTGGTAATTTTATGCTGAATTTAATAACAGTTAATAAACCCAACCTATGACATAAATGTTGTTTTGTGTTTTTCTTTTATGTTCTTTGTTTCATGATGTAAATAACCTTCCTAAAAAGAGCTTATATTAATGTCTACCTGAATTTATATTTTGTCTTACTGTATGATGAAATGTAGAACCAGGGGATTATGAATAGGACCAGTAGTATTTTCAGGTTACTGATCCTGTTGGCTTGTAGGATGTTTTACCACGTTTCATGCACTGGTTACGATCCTCTCCAGGATTAAAACTCCAAACTCCTTTTCAATCTGGACATCTTTGAAAGAAGCCAAGAGTGTATTTGGAGTTTGTCTCAACACAGATGGATTAGTGATAGTTTGTTCAAATCTTAGAAAAAGAGCATAGTCCGAAACCTCAGGTGGGTTGCCACTAGGCATCAGTGATGGCGCATCACTGATGATTGACAAAGGGCCTGGGGAAAGAGAAACTGTTCCTCTCTCCCCTCCCTGCCTGCCTGCAAAAACGGAGGCCTATGACTGCCTTAAATTAACTTGGTGATTAGAAGAAAAAAAGAAAAAAAACTGCTGTTATTGAGAACTGACACTCATTTAATAATTGTCCTTTATTTTATTTGTTCTCTAATCGTGTCATGCAGAGATTGTACTTAAAGTTAAAGGGCATCTCTCATGCATCTTGCTTTCCTACCCCCTCAATTCAATGCCCAAACAGAATGGAGAACCTGAAGGGAGGGAGTGTACAGAAAAACGGCAAGGATCATTGTTTGGCTAGATGAAAAATATGAACAAATACATAAAGTAGTCAGGAAGTGAACAAAATGTTCATGACAATGTCTGATATGTCATTCCAAATTTGTGCACTTTATCAACATCTAGGCAAAATATGTGTGGAGAAAATATATCTGAAAGTGACCTTTTATCATTAGGATGTGAAAATTGGATGCTAACTTACTAAAAAGAAGCTCCTGCATTACCGGGATCACAAAGTAATTTCTGCAATCTTGTTCAATAGCACCAAGGTTCTGAAGGATATCAGTTCATTATCATTGTCTACATCTACCATGGCATGTAGTTGGAATTAAACAAAGGTGGATAATGGAATTCGGATGAAGAAAAAAATCCTATCAATTTCCTCTATCAATGCCATGAACTAAATTCCATCCATTCCATTGTTGCATTTGCACGTTCTGCCATTTCTTTTTATCTCCTTCATCAACAGGAAATCAAGATGAAGTATCATCATTTTGCCCACAGGTTTTGCCATCAGCAGTGATCACATTATGGTATGCAAGTTTGCTAATAATTTCAAAAGAATGGTTGGTTGGGTCAATTGGTCAGCCAACTCTCCAGCTGCAGACAACAGAATCATGACCACTGTTGATGTATAAAATTTGTGCTGGCTATTTTTGTATCAACAGTTTGTGTGACATCTTCAGTTCACATATAATATGAGATCTTGGTACTTGCTCTGTCAACCATAGCAGACTATCAACGTAAAGAAATCAGCTATCTTCCATTTCGACATTCATAAGCTCGCTGCTTACAACACATTTCTGTTATGGCTGATCAGTGTAAGAGTTTGTTATAACCCTCCAGGAGACAATTAAATCAGTCCCCCCCCCCCCCGCATTAGTTTCTGCCAATACCCACAGTAGATCTCACTCATATTGATGCTTGTATTGAAACACTAAATCTATCCATGCATAGCTTGACTGAGATAACTGGCAAAATGGATGACCAAGACTTAATTTCACAAACCTTTATTTTGAAGTTTTGTGTTTTACAAAATAATAAACTGTGTATGTGGTACAATGAACAGCAGAAAAAACCAAATGATGTGTGATATTAACACCATTGGTTTTGAGTTGCACGACTAGATATTGTTGTGCGAGAAACCTGTGATCATGCAGCCTGGCAACATCTCTTATGTTCTGTCACTATTTATGCATCTGCATGGGGGTTGGAGAGGGCATCTTAAATAACACATAGCTCAAAAACTCTACATTAATGGATATGGTATATGTTACACTATTTTGCATCATCATGGGAGGTGGAGACGCGTTAATCTATGCAATAGAATGATGGCAATACTTATGAATATGTAAAAACATATGGACAGACATAAACAGTGCTATCACAATGATTACTACCTAGAACTTTAGTTAAGGCTTGAGAAATATCTAATCTAATGGCATTAAAATCTAACCAGGTAATCCACTTGCTTACAAACTTGCATATAAAATTTCATTAATGTATCTCTCAGTTGTTTTTGCTCAATTCTCAAATACATTAAAGGAGTGGTAAAAGAAGTGTATTTCCTTTAACAGCCTGAGATATCTAATTAGATAAATGATTAGTGACCATGATAAAAGGTGTGAAATTTCATGATCCTAAAACTGCTCGAAGTTTATTACTTTTTATGTTACTATATTTGTATCCATGATGCTAGATTTAAAATGTTTCTTTTTTTTTATTCAACCAACACTTATATTTACCTGTGGTTAACCCTGAAGGTGTGTAGGCTGTAGATGTTGTATACACAGCTGCAAGACTGGATGGTTTACTGTAAACAGGAAAGTTCTCCTCTCCATTACTAATACCATGGCTGCTGTAGAGACTTGGGCTTACATGTACTTGGTCAGAAAACTGGATTGGGGTAAAAACAATACCAATTCATTTAGTAATCCTCTCATGCATCTATCTATCCACTATCTGTTTATATTTACATATCTAGTGATTGTTCAATAATATAGCACACTATTCTGAATACATAGTATGCTCTATTTAGTGATATCCAAAACAAGTTTAGGCAAAATTATTTCTAAAGCCACCCATTTCTGTACAGTTTTTGTTGTAAATAGCTAAGTTCATTCCAGTGAGAGATAATTATGTGTATCATGTACAAACTAGTGTAACTAAATTACACACAGACGAACTGACAGGAATATGCTGGGGAGCAGGAGCTCCCCCACTGGCTTGTAAATAGAGGAGCCGGAAAAATTACAATATGATTACCCTAAACTCCTGAATATATGCTATTCTTTTCTTTCCCATTCCAAGCATCCAGTGCTCTGTTGAAATAAAAATCTACACCCTGTATTATTCTGTTGACAAGTTCATATACTAATCTATTTCAGATTGCAGTGTAAATGTTAGTTTTTTTCAGAGAAACATTTCACACAATTTGGGGAGACATGTGCATAGCAAGCTTTTTTTTCTAGTTACAACAACCACAACCTCTGAATTTTTACTTAAACATTTTCTTGTTCTTTTCATCGCATGCAAAGTCTTTGCTATTCTAATCATGAGAAACCCTATTGTTTCCATTAAATCAGATAAGCATCTACAGTATCAACATTCTTCAACTTGTCAACGACACATTCAGTATCCTGATCTGAATCATGGAGAACTTTAAAGTTGTCCATTACCAACTTATGACCAGCCATTTTCTTCAGCATACTTGAAAGGATTTCTGATCATGCTCAATCAGGCAGCATGAAAGACACATGGGAAGGACAAACAGACAAACGAAACACATAAGTGATCAAAACTGAAGCAGACGACCTTAAACTGAGCAAAACATGCCCACTTTTTTTTTTAAAGATTATTTGCTCATTTTTAGATTTTTTATTTGTGAAAGTTCAGATACATTGTGTCATTGCTAATTCAACAACATTCAATGGGTTAAACTAATTTAATTAATACTTACCTATCACTATTGCACTGTTAACCTATTCCAGGAGACAAGTTAACGTTAACACATCCAAGCAAACAAATTCCATCCTCCAATGCAGTAGGACTAATCTCTACTGTAAGCTGGTACAAGGTTGGGTCACTTTCTGTGCCATTAGTATCAGGCTTAGTGAAAAATTTGCCTTCGCTAAGGAAAAAGGTAGCATGAGACAACCAGAAGAAAGATCTCATAACATCCAAGAAAAGTGATATAGAGAGGCCCAAAAAGTGGATATGGCCCACACTTCATGAGCTTTAATTCTCAAGAAAGAAATGTTTATCTCAATGAGGGACTGACAAGTTCTCTTGATGATGAGGACAATCCTCCTTAAAAGTTAAATGCTGAAATGTCAGTGTGCCTCTGATATGTATGAAGAGATGCTTTTCTTCTCCATTTAGAAGTGGCCATATACAGCCTTAAAGCCATAATTGGCCAAAGAAGCCTGTCTTGTTCATACCCAGCATTGATATGACTAAGATTACAAATCTCAGTAGGAAGTGGAGATACTGACAAAGCTGGTTTTTAGCCAAATACCCAGGTTGGAAAACAAGAGAAACAAAGATGCAATTACCTATGAACCATAAATAACACATTTCTTTTGACATCGCATAAAGCTCGCTTCTTTTTGCAGATGCCAAAGTGAATATTAAAACATTCTCATGGGTACTCAGTGGTTCATAAGGAGATTTTGACAACACCCACAAAACATATGACAATCCGTCTGAAAGATGATGTTCTATCCCAATGGCAGGGCAGCTAGTGAACAAAAGTGTTTTACAATGCTATCATATAGCCCTTAATGGTGGATACCAAACATTTTCTCTCCTCAAAATGGCAGTGAAAAGAGTCAGATATTAAACAGATGTACCAAGGTTGGAAGGCAGGCTAAATTGATGTCTGTATGGGCCAATTCTCAAAGACACTGAGTGAAACTTACAGTAAACCTGTTTGTTGTAGTGGTCTGACAACTAATCACAACTGAAGAACAGTTGGAAAGCCAAACAACTCAGAGTTCTATCATTATTTACTATAATCGACCATAAACATTTGCTTCTTGGGAAAAATTTGAAAACTTTATATTTAAAGTTTTCACTCCATCACAACCATAGAGTTTTTTCTTATCAATAATTTGTATTTTTTTAATGAACTCATAAGTTGTCAATCACCAAAATCAGCAAATCAGCTTTTTATAAAAGTTATTCATAATAACAATTTACAGAATTCGTTCTGTTGTAAATAAAACCAGGACTAGCCAATATCCATAAAGTAATCTCTCTTAATTCAAATTGTTTTAATGTGTAACGAAATCTCCTGATGTTTCCAGTGAAAGTATCCTTTCACAATAAGCCATAATGATGTGGCAGGTGGCTTGTCTTATTACAATGTTTGACTTTTTGAGATGAAATCTGCCAAGAGAAGTCAAATGTACAAATTCCAGTCAAAATACTCTTCTGCCGCTAAGTAAATCAACAAGATGGCAGAAGACAAATGTGTCAGTAAACCATCTGACTTTATAGGACAAAAAGCAGCATTTTCAAGTGCAAGAAAATAACAAGGCCCATAAATACTATATCTTATTAAAAGTGATGGTTGCTTGTTTCTAATGAACTAATATCAATCTTTAAATGGCAACTGTTTCCCAACACTAAACTGGTGTGAGTCTAACTAAAACTTGCATCTCAATCCTGGTATATTGCTTTTCTTTAATGGAGTAGCCCTTATTAATAACACGGTGAAGTGCTATGAAAGTTTTTGCACAAATTAATGTAATAGTGTTTAAATAGTACACACAGTTAATTCTCCAATCCAGCCATACAAACAATGCTCCCAAGGCATTTGCATATTCAAAACTTTTTTAAATATATAATGATAACCTAATGTCAACAGGTTCATAATGTGACTGACTAAAAGATAGGGCAAAGTCAGCAAACTGATTGGAAACCATGTAAACTGTACAGAAGCTATCTCAAAGCTCAAATTTATTTGTAAGTTTCAAACTAGAATTTGATATTTAAAAAACTCAGATCCAAATTTTACATGATAAACAATAATCTCAACAGAAATTTTCTTTTGAACAAATGAAAACTGAAAAGCAAACAGAATCAGCACTGGTACAAGGCAACCAAGAGAACAAATTTGAAATTAGGTACAAAACGCTTTTGGCTTTTGTCTTAGCCTCATGTTGTATCTTACTTTATCACATATCCATTTACCCTTACCTCGCTGATCTATTGTTCAATACAGATGTATTTCCATATCGCACAACACAGGAAAGAACTATTTTGATGTTTTCTCTGATGACTGAACGTATTTTTAGATGCAATGAATATAAATTTTTATAAATCCTAATTCGCTGTTGGTTTCATTCAGACTGTAGTGCTAAAAACACTTAGCACAAAAGAAATAGTTTTTATAATAGTTAGCTGCATTTGTGCTTTGTTCCAAGCTGGAGAAAAGGACTTGTTTGATATGGTTAATGAATAAAATTCTACAAAAATGCCTCAATGTATCCCAAAGCCAAATCAAACTCATTCTTCCACCAACTCAAAACAAAACATATGTGATGTTGTGCTTATGTATTATCTTCGATTCCAAAATACCGCCCAGAATCTCCGAGGATTCATCTTCGCTAGCCAAGGTTCCAATAATCTACTCCTTGGCTGATTGAACAGTTATATTGGCACTTTGTCCTAGCAACATCTATTGGATTTCATGTGACTCCCTTAGTATATAATGCCAACTAACCAATAGTGTGATGCATATTCATCTTTTATTCTGATATTTAGTGTGTGTGTGTGTGTGTGTGATTTGGATTTTTAACGTAGCTTTAACAATTTTTCAGTCATATCTCTACGATGTCTGCAGTGTGGCAGTTTATAGTGATGTCTAGCACTGGGGCATCATGCCGCAGACATGTAGCATGATGTCCCATCCAGTCACATTATCCTGACACCAGGCCGACCAGTCCTAACACTAACCTCTTAATGCTGAGCGCCAAGCGAGGCAGCTGTTAGTACCATTTTTGTAAGTCTTTGGTATGACTCGGCCGGGGATCGAACCCACGACCTCCCGCAACCGAGGCAGACGCTCTAACCACTGGGCCACCGGAGCGGTTGTTATTTAGTGTGTTAATTAGCAAACTAAATATCAGCATACATGAAAATGTAATTTTAAAAAAACTAGATTTTCACAGTAATTAACACTAAATATCAGCATAAAAGATGAAAATGGATAGATGATATTTTCACAGTATTCCTTGTGGAATTTCTGCATCATTTTTGCCTCTTTGAAGGCGGTGCAGCCATTGTTAATCAAAAGTTAAAAACCATAGTAATATTTATTTGTTTTATGTCGATGATAAGAATGAAGATTGTTGTTGTTGTTGCATGGTTTAACAGCCATTTTTCAGTACAAAACAGCTATACATGGCAGCCAATATCAATGGTAGAAAAAGAACCCGGAATACCCCCGAAAAGATCCACCCACCCCTGAGAAGCTACTCACAAGCTTTCTCACATACCGGCATTGGCCAAGCCCAAGACTCGAACCCACAGAGGTGAGACAGCAGTGATCCGTAATACTGAGCGCTTTAGACCACTCTGAAACTCGAGGCCCCAGAATAAAGATTTACAACAAAGTGGCAAAATAGCAATCACATGAGATTTGTACAATGCTGATTGTCTCCGAATATAGAATATTTCTGCTTCCGATTCGCTTGTCTCTCTCTTGATTGATTATATTTTATTTCACTATCAGATCTAGCTTGAGATCTAATTTTTAAACATTTTTAAAAATGGGGATTTGGGGTTTTTAAAAATTCAAAAAATCTGAATTTCCTGACTTTTCTTTAAATCTGGATGATCCTGCAAAAGTAGCAGCCCCGAAAAAACAAAATCTCAATGTTATTGAAGATTTCAGTGAAACTTGATGTTGCAAGTAGGTCTTACACGATCCGATTTGTTGAAGTCTGTGACACCATCACTCCAGTGATGCTGTGCCACTGACACCAATCTGGAAGGAGAGGGAAGCTGAGCTAGTGGGGAAATCCCCAAACTGTTTCCAGTCCTGATGATATTGTTATCTGATAATGGGGAAAATACACCATCTGCAAAAAGATAATAATAAAGGTGATTACAACATTTATATCACTGTTACTTTTTACAACAAAAGTTTCACAAATAGTAGGTCTGACCCTGTGATGTACCAACCAAGCCTAATTCCCCCCTCAGCCTTTGTATATATCAGATCAGAAACTTTTAGAACCGAATTAAAACTCAAAGTAACAACATTGTTGCTAAGATGTTTTCTCCCAGGATGTGTTTTTTTCTGCAAAGACAGAAACTTTCATGCCAACAAAAGAAACTTCTAATTAGTACAAATAACTCTTGTCATAGCAAGCTAAGTGCTAATAGTATATTAACCCTCTTGTATATAGTATATAGTATTTTTTGTACATATACAGTAGGGATAACAAGAGTCCCTTGAAAGGATTAATGCACTCTGGCAAAAGAAAAATTTCCAGGAATTCAAAGATAAGACTCTTTAACTGCTCAGCAATGGTATTTTTTCAGCTATAACAAGATTGTCAAAAACTGGCTGCTATGTGGATATATTGGATGACAGATTGGCACCATTTTCCGTTTAAGATAAATCAGATATGAAAAGACTTCTGGCGGAAACCCAATGGTGATCAGACTTTCTATCCTTCTGGAGTATCAAATATAAGATTTTCATGATGGATGCCATGGTGTCCATATTGGGTATCAGATTGGCTCCATTTAGATTTAGTACCTACTAGACACTGTAAGAAGTCTTTTGGTGAAAACAAAATGTTGAATGACCAGCCCTCTCAGACAAGCAGTGATAAAAGATTTTCAAAATACCATTATAACACATACTAGAAGATGGAGTGGTACCACTCTCATTTCCAACCAATTAGACATCAAGTCTTTCAGTTAAGACTCCTTGCTGATATGACCATTCAGGAGAAATGGTGAGACAATTTTCAAATTGGCCATTATGGTGACCATATTCAACACCAGACTGGTACTATCTTCATTCAAGACAAACGATACATCATAAGTCTTCTGGTGAAAACACATGGTCTTATCGAACATTTCATCTGCTCTTCTTGAAAAAACCATATGGTAATATTTTCATTCAAGAGTAGTAATTTCAAGATGGCCACTGTGGCGAGCCATGATGTTCATCCAATCTGCACCATTTTCATTTAGGATCAACTAGAAAGAAATCTTTTACTGACAACCTCATGCTGATATGACCATTCACTGACAACAACATGCTGATACAACCATCCATTCAGTGACAACCTCATGCTGATATGACCATCCATTCAGTGACAACCTCATGCTGATATGACCTTCCATTCAGTGACAACCTCATGCTGATATGACCATCCATTCAGTGACAACCTCATGCTGACATGACCATCCATTCAGTGACAACCTCATGCTGATATGACCATCTATTCAGTGACAACCTCATGCTGATATGATCATCCATTGTGACAACACGCTGATATGACCATCCATTCAGTGACAACCTCATGCTGATATAGCCATCCATTCAGTGACAACCTCATGCTGACATGACCATCCATTCAGTGACAACCTCATGCTGATATGACCATCCATTCAGTGACAACCTCATGCTGATATGACCATCCATTCTGGAGGAATGGCAATAATGAGATTTTCAATATAGCTGCTGTGTACTACTGCTTTACTCATAAGTCATTATTGAAAATCAACAGAACAGAAACTGCTAATTAAATTCACTTGATCATCTGAGATGATTTACTCTATTATCCCAACTGCAGAGATGCTGACGTGACTTTGTCTAATGGGGAGAGATACCCTCTTGTAACAAAAATAAGTGGAGGGGAACCATAGTTGAATATTTACCTAACACTTCATATCGATCTCTCTTTCTGCTCCACTATGTTTGAGCTCAACTGAAATCAAAACCAATTCAAGATGTCACCCCATGCTGTATAATCATTAATATGCAGCTTGTTTCTGAGCTTATTCTGTACCTTATCTGTACGCAGCAATTCTTCTGTGCCGAGATCTCCCTTTCAGTTTGCTGTCTGAAGGGTTGTATACATAACTAGCTAAGCCAGCTTGAACAAGTTGGGAAACTGTTCTTTATGATTATGTACAATTATCCACCTTCTCATCATCACTATCATCAGTCAGTATTTGCTGATTAAAATCATCATCGTAAGATGAACCATGATGGGATTTAGTCATTTTGGTCTTGTAGGTAGTCCGTATTATCAACACGCATTTGTAAAATTCCCTTACTATTAAGGATCAAAACCCCTACAGAATGTTTGTTCCAGAGCCTAGCATGACAATCAAATTTAGTTCAACATCCATTCATGTCAAGCTCAAGAACCCAGATGTGTAAATTTACTATCCTGAAGAGAGACCAATGTCATGACAAACCTTACAATACATTTTTTATATGCACATCTTTAAACTAATTTCCAGCAGTTCTTGCACATCACTGCACTCCAAGTGCACAAATTTATACAAATTTTGCATGATTCCTGCATTTACATGCCCTGGTAGCACCTCTGCAACTGATCATTGACACTGGTGAGGAATAAGGCCTGTGTTGACTACCTGAAGACTAAATATTTATCAATGATAGCATGTTAAACTTGATTTCCATGATTTCCCAAGATTAAATATAAAAAATGTAGATGTTCACAGATTTGAGAATGTAAAGCAAGCTGGATGATAAGACACAAGCAAATCACATGTTTTCACCAACTAGAAAAGAGTCCTAGGCTACAAGTTAAAATTAAAGATTATTAGACTAATTATCTTTATAGAGAATGCTTATTTTCAATTAATAGTACATAATACAAAGACAACTTATCTAAAGCAATTCCATAGGAAAGATAATTATCTACAATGGTGTTTTAACACACATACACACCCTACAACATTATCATGAACTAATGACATCCATGGGTTGCAGGGATTCTTTTATTAAAAAACCTCTTTTACAAGGACAATTAAAGAAATATATAAGATATAACTTTCAAGGGTCAAAGGCTAAAATCAGGAATTCAGTCTGGTTTACAAGAACAGTTAAAGTATTAAAAAAAACATAAATCACCATGGCTGTTCCATTTAAAAGCACTTTAAAAAACATTAAATGATTGGATACTCTAATTACTGAGAGCTTATATAAAATAAAAAAAAAACATTTCTAAATGGCATCAATGGTTTACTACTC
Organism: Sinohyriopsis cumingii; assembly: GCA_028554795.2. Lineage (NCBI taxonomy): Eukaryota > Metazoa > Mollusca > Bivalvia > Unionida > Unionidae > Sinohyriopsis > Sinohyriopsis cumingii. The sequence goes on along the minus strand of CM068834.1, from coordinate 113,220,370 downwards.
CACATTGAAAATGTCATCCCTGGGTCCCGAGCATGTTTTTCTGAGTCTACCCTGAAGTTTAAAGGCTTCCTCAATTGCCAGCATAAAGTATGCCCTTTGATGACTTCAGAACAAAAAAGTCCAAATCACCATAGAACCTACATTTAAAAAAATGGGGCCCCTGCACATCTTTTTCAAATAAATATTCTAAAAAATTTCATCTTGGAATAGGGGCCCATTTTTGTTATGATCAAGACTAAATCTGACCTATGTAATAAAACTAACTGATGTAACCAATACTCCCTTGCATCAAATAATACAAGACTCTATGTGGAAATGAATCAGTAAAACTTAAAGAAAAACTTTACTGTTTGGCCTAAGTACCTGCATATCCATCTCCTGCATTTTTTCTAGACTGATTGTTTGATGCGGACAGGTTTCTGTCATAGCTGTGAGCCGTCAGTGAAGAATTCCTTCCTAGGTCCAGACCATCCCCTGAATACTCTCCTGTATGTAAAAGTATAAAAGCCTGAATTAATTTTCTAGTAAAGGCATGTAGCAAACATCGTGATTAATTATGTAAACGAAACAGGTACAACTCAGACTTGAGTGAAGCTTGCTGGACTTGCGTGTACAAACTAACATTGTGTGGAGATGTGACAAATTGTCTCCCATACACAATTTTGTGCAAAGAAATGTTCATGAGTTGCAATAAATATTTATCAACATAGCCAATGAATTAAAAAAAAAAGTAAAATTCTTAAAGTTTTATTGTTGTTGTTGTTGTTGTTGTAGGGTTTAACGCCATTTTTCAGCACACGATAGGCTATACATGGCGGCCTGTATTAATGGTGGAGGAAGAACCCGGGAAATCCCGGGAAAGAACCACCGACCCTCGAGAAGCTACTGGCAAGCTTTCTCACATACCCACATTAACCGAAGCCAAGACTCGAACCTACGCAGACAGAGGTGAGATGGCAGTGATCCGTAATGGAGAGCGCTTTAGACCACTCGGGGCCCCGCCTTAAAGTTTAAATGGTGAATATGTCCCATAACAAATCTATCTAATTAACTTGCAAAAATCTTTCTCTGTTCTTTTCTTCTTACTTTTTTGCATATTCAATAGACAGGAAGATAATGGCAGCAACCATATGGTATTTCAGTGCCACGGTTTTTGAAATAGGGTCATAACTTTTACATACCATGTTTTGCACAGGTCCATTATCCTCTTAAGCTGTATTTAATACATAATTGTGAACAGCATTTACTCAGCTCCAATATTCTAAAAGAATGAGCAAAAAAAGCCCACCAAATTCTAGCTCAAAACTCTCAAATTCAGATTTGATAAATAGAGCAAGATGACAGAGTTAAAATTTAACATGCTAAATAGATGGTTCCCATGTTTTTTTAACAAATAATTTCTGGGTTTTTACCAGGCTGAAATTCAAATTTTTAAGGTTCACATATGACCCTTAAAGAATGAAAATTAAAGAACATTTTAAATTAGAAAATGTACATTTTTCAAATAAAAAATGTTTCTATTTCATGACTCTACCATAACATCTGAATCAAATACAGGACATGTACTAAACCACAAAATGTATCACAAGAAGCAATGTTTGACTACTAAAATTTCATATAAAATCTGCAGGTTAAATCACTTCAATTTACAGAATTGAAATGTTAACTTCATTTTGCTGAACAGCATTATGGTGGCAGGAGGAAATTAGTTTTGTTTTCCTTTTTTAAACTGTTAATTCCGACGAAATCAGAATAATTAGTTGTAAATCGAGATAGCAATGTTGAATATCTATGGACAGATATATCATTTAATTATGGAAAACAAATATTAGTTTTAGACAATTCAAATCCATATAACAGTGCAAGGATTTGGTACACATGTACCACTTAAAATTTACTTGCATGATATACAAAATAAACATTTCCTATCAATTTAAAAAGAAAACATCACATGCAAAATATTAGAATTTTATCTCATAAAGAAAAGTTTTAACTTTTAAATTAATCTGTGCTAATAAAACTAACAACATTTTTCAAACTAACTAAACTCCTTAACATGATTTGGTTAAGCATTCTTTACTGTTTTTTAAACTTAATTACAACGAAAGGGTGGACTTAAATTATGACAGGACAACCTTCAAAACTAACCACAACTATACTACTGCATAAAAGAAATATTGAATTTTCTGTAAAATCCACTTATGTCTGCTTACAATCTAATAAACCAGTCCCCAAACCTGTATCAATACTCACAACGGCTCAAACAGTTTCTTAAAATTAACCAAATAAATAATACAAGGGACAACACTTCTCCTATTTCTCCTGCAACCTTTTTAAGAATTAACAATATCACAAGCACATGCCACATAGCAAAATAATTTAGCACCAAGATTCAATTCAAAAATTTTAAATCACATAAAATCTGACTTACACTCTACATATAAAGAATGGCAGCCTATTTTCTAATCTGCGCTTCTTTCCCCTCTTTTTGAAATTTGGACATTTTAAGTCAGGGTGAGAGTCAATTTCCTATCAGAAAAATGGAATTTGCAACCAATCTGCAGTGGCAGCAATGGTAACCACTTACTATGCAGCCTGCTAATCTTAAATGATATTACATATATTCATATCTTGAAATCAATTTATTTGAGAAATTGCTCGTATTATTATCATTGTCCTTTTAATTCACTTAAAAAGGAGGCCTTTAATAATGCATTCTCTGGAAATACTTAAAATTTTCTTTTTAACTTTGTGAACAAATATTACATTACACTGAGGATCCAAAAATGTGCCCATAAAACACATATGTCCCTGTGATGATCATGCAATTTAAGAGCTGAATTTAAATCAAACAGGGGCCATAACTGTATTAAATTACTTTGGAAATGGTGAAAATGAACAAGACATTCTTAATGTAAAGTCTCAAATAAAATTTGATTTTAATTACTGAAATACATCAAAGGTTATTGAGAAGAAAGAAGAATTTGTATGGACAGGACAAGATGTGATAGGACAAACAGACAAAGCAATCACAATATGCTTCCTCTCATAAAAGCAACACAATCTGAAGTTATCAGGTCCAACACGGGATCTATTCTACAGTTGCAAAGATTCATGCTAACTTAAATAACAAATCACGCAAAAGAAAATAAATGTGCCCAAGCCATGGCTTTCATTATTTAAATGGAGTGAGGGTTTTTCCTTAAATTTTCAGTTCTTGGAAAGACCCTGTAATGAGGTATTCTGTGAAAAATCAACTAACTTCATTAAATCTAACCAAATCATTTCTAACTTACAGCACATCCTCTATACTTCATTCTTTTTACAGGTATGAGATTTATTTCCACTTCTATTTTGTGAAATTTAAAAAAAAACAACATACTGGTAGATCTTTTCTTCCTATCACCACAGAAAAGTTTGTATTCAAAAGCAGTAATATTCAAATCCAACCAAAGTTTGAACATTAATCATTAATGAGAAGTTTGAAAAACTAATTTTTACTAAATATTATTGATTTCAAAATTATTAATTTCTTTGTGATAAAGACAACCACTCATTAAGGTAACTAAGTTAAATTACCAAAGGTCACTTATACTAGTGCTTTATGGTGACTCCTTACTGCCAAGCATCCTAAATTTTATACTATGGTCACCGTCACCAAGCATCCTCAAGTTTATACAACTTATGCTACACTCCATCTTAAACATAACTAGAAATGGGTTCACAAAACAAAAACTGTGAAACCAGTGTCTGAAAAACTTAATTAAGGTTTAAGAGATGGCTGGACAAGAGTTAAACTATACAACCCTCCCAATGTCATGGTGTAATGTACAAATACTGTATGCAGAAAATTCTAAGTGTCAAAAAGCACCTCTAAACAACCTGCTTGGAATATGTACCAAGCTTAATTAGCTTAATTGGAATACAGTGTAGCCTTCCTTTGCAGACACCTCAATATGGCAGATACCCATTTATAAGACATATTAGGCAGATCCCTCATGAAAATACTTCAATAAATGTCATTTATATAGTTGACACCTAAGAGATATTGTTACATATATTTGCCTCCTTTCGGCTAACCACTGGAATTGTTTAATATACACCGCTCCCTCGATAACTCGCGCCCGGATAACTCGCGATCCTACTTATAACGCGGTGTCTGTCTTGGCTCCCGATTTTTTTCCAGAGAAAATGTATTTAACATATCTTTAAAATATGCTGAATGTGAAAAAATTACGATAAGAAATGATAAATTAAACCTTGATACATTGCTCGTTTTATCATCGAAAATGGTGAATAATGCCCGTAAAAATATAATCCATATTTTGAAATTTTCAAGTTCTAAAGAAGAATTAATTTCAGAGGTCTCGAAAACGCTTAATTACACGTATTTGGACGCCAATTTTTGATCTGGGACGCAGAAAATCACTGAGGCGGGAGTCCTCCGTACGCATGTAATAGGTGCGCGGGAAAATTCTAAGATTTGCCGATCCTGTTTTAGCCACCTGCTTTGTGGGAAAATGTGTTGATCAGTTAACTGTGCTGATATTTACAATGACAGAATTCAGTGACTGAAAGACTCTTTGATGTACTGTTGCCATTTTATAAGAGTACATTAAAAAAAAAAAAGAACATGATGCAACAGCTAGGCGGCTAGTTCAAAGGCTTTGACTAGCGGCCGAGTGAGAAAATGTACTGATATTTAGTGATTTAATTCAGAGGCAGAAAGACCCAGTTTTAAAATCCTAGCAAGACCTCTGTTTAAAGATATCATATATTATGTAAGTTTTTATGATAAATAGTTGTCAGTATACTGTAAATAAACAGTCTGGTGAAATAGCGATCAATGAAAACTTCTGGTAAATGCTAACAGGTGGCAACAGAGAATGAAATAAACACCAGTTAAAGGTCTTCCTGTGTGAAAGTCACGTTCTAATCCTTTAATTCCGTTTCAGTGTAAACATTATAATCACAACATATTCTGTTCATTGAAAACATGAAAAGAGTCAATCGAACAATCGAACCTAATTACATGTACATGCCGGCTTTGTTTTGATCAACAACTTGGGGAAGTGTTTGTTGCATTAAAAAAAAAAATCGATTACAAGAGACCTCGGGTGCTGGATTTTTGGAGCTGCCTTTGACGTAAAGCAAAACAGTAACAGAGACAACGACAAAGATAGTGACTTCGAATGTTTCAATGAAACTGATGTCATTAATGCCGAGGCTGTTTGGGAGAAATTCGTACAGACTCATGGTCCTGAGATGGGCATTTCTCTTGATGATATGGAGGAGTGGATTTGTGCTGACAATGACTGCCCCACATCCGAATACATGTCAGATGAAACTATAATTATTTCTATAGCGAACAAATTTGCAGCAGAAGACGATTCTAACTGGAGTAACACAAGTGTTGAAAGTGATGCAGACGCAGATGTTGCACCCCCACCCCTCTGCACAGGAAACATCCCACACCCCTCTGCACAGGAAGCAATCAAATATTTTGATATTGCCATAAGGTGGCTGGAGACCCAAAATGTTGACTACGTAAAGCTCATGCAGTTGAGAAATCTGAGGGATTTTGCTCGGCGGTAGAGAAACCAAGGAGTAACACACACACACACAAAAATAACTGATTTTTTCAAAAAGTGAATTGATATTTGTCAAGCATGGCACAAACGTAAAGTATTAACTTGTTCTAATTTACGTTGTTTTAAATTTGTAGACCAATTACACATGTCTATACTGATTAACCCCAGTTTTTTTGTTTTCCATTTTACTTCTATCACATTCAAAAATATTTATCTATCGTTCGTTCGATCAACACTGTTTCTCGAAAAGAATCGATCTTTTGTATATAAAAAAATCGTCTAATTTGGATCAAACAATAAAACTAGAATGTATCCAATTCAACATAAAATTAGTGACGTAGTACACAATGTGTGAAGTGGTACACATGTTAAGCGAACGGAAACCACGTGGAATAATGTTTTCGATGATCGCCTCAATATACTGTAATTTATCCTGAAATTAATGTTGTCCTATGAGGAAATAATAAAGTACACCGTTATGAAGAGATATTTATTAACATTTAATCTCAGAACGATTAACGATTATAAAGTGAGTATTCAACAGTAAAATCTGCCTACCCCCCCCATTTCTCCGTTATGTCGTCGTTTTGGGCTTATTTTATAAGTCCCTCGATAACTCACGCCTCACTTATAGTGCAGTCAATGTTTCTGGACCCCAATGTGCGCAAGTTATCGAGGGAGTGGTGTACAAAGTTCCGTAAAGCCAGGCTTGTTTTGACAGCTACGCAGTGGATAATTACTAATTTCCACTATGTCCAATGACATCATAAATACTTAGCTTTCATTTTAATACAAATATGATCTTGTTTCAAACAGATTGAATGAGTACAGTTGTGGTGATGGGCATGCTAAACAAAATGGCAGCTCTGAAAATCACTAATGTAACAGTTAATAAGTGTGGCTAACTTGAGCTGGCTCAAATTAGCACTATGATTATGTCAACAATATTTTTAATTAAAAATCCTTACAAATTAGGGCATATTGTACAATGCTGACTTTACTGAGGAAATATTTTTCATTGTTTGAAATGTATATGAGGTTCTCATCTTTCATCTGAGATCGATAGGTCCAGAGTTTTTTAAGGTTACATAAAAAAGCAGACAATACAAATGAAAATTTTACATTTAGATTTTCCTAAAAGCATCGCTGGCAACACTACCAAGTGCAGGTGTAAGAAACAAATGTGAGACCATTAGTTGTAGTTAAGGATGTGTAAATTTATTTATTATAAACTTAAATTTAAAGTTATTAAAAGGTATTATGCTTTTAGTAACCTATACAATTTTAGAGGTGCAATTTACTTTTTTATATCAAAAATAACATAACTCTGTTCATGCAAGCAATTCATACTTCTTTTATTGTAATTAATGTCCACATTGTTTACTCAAATTCATATCAATAATAAACTTTATACAATGCATTCTGAACTCATCCATGATTCCCAAACATGCATAGATGTATCTTTTAAACAATTCAATGAATATGCTTACCAAAATATGCTACAGCACCAAGAAAAGGTAGCAATTAGAACAAAAATAAAAAATAAAAACACACATAAGGCATACAAATTACATGTACATACAGATTACAACCTCAAGAATCATAGGAAATAGAATGAAAAAAAAACAAACATAAGGCATACAAATTATGTATAGATTACAATTTCAAGACATTTTTTTAACTTGGTGCATCAGCATGCAAATGTTTACAAAATACCTACCACAATTGAAATTTCCATTTAAATACTTTGAATTCACTATTTTTGGTGAGGGACCATTTTTCATGGATTTCCTGTTGGCTACAAACCATAAAAATTTAAAGAAAAATTGACAGTTATTCACCAGTAAGGACCTCTGACATTAGATTCATATACAAGAATTCAGTAACAAATTACAAACATTGTATTCTTCTGCCAAATAACAAAATTTGATACACACAAAAATAAAAACATCATTTAGTCATGAGGAAATATCTCAAACAGTTAAACAGACCTCAACAGCATGCCATATTCTAAACAACGAGGTAAGTCAGTAAATACCTATCTGACAATGCCCTCTTGTATGCAACACACCATCTAGGCATGATACGAACACATGTATTTTCAGGAAGTTCTCTAAATTCTTATTTCTGCTTGAAAGAAAAGACCTGCCAAGAATTCTGTGGATATATCCTTCTTGGCCCCAAAATCAAACTTGTCCCCAGCACTTGAAATGCCGGTCAGGTCTGGAAGTCTAAATACTTGTCAATTCTTATTACCACAATTACCAAACTTTAACAGTTTTTTCGTACTTTTAAGAAAAAAAGCTTTTTTGTACGAGAAAAATACATGTATATGAAATTTTGGGAGACACACCACAACTGTGTTATATCTGAATTCATGTTAGAACAGAGCTTGCTATAGTGGGCTCACATTGTATCTTACAAAGAATATAGAAATCCAAAAAGATTCATGCACCATCAGGCTTTATGACCGTAGATATACGAAATGGAAATACAGTCAAAAACTTCAATGTTATTTCTGGACCAGGAGAGTGATGTGACCTATTTATGCTAAAATGAACAAGCAGCTCCTTTTGGTTTGGTTTTTTGTTTGACATCACTGCAATAAAAGTAGGTTATTTAGCGCCAAGGATAAAGTGCCCTGCCTAAGGACACACCATCCTAGAATGATCCATCATTGGTAGGATTTAGAATCTGCACCCTTCCAGTGGTGACTTCAGCATGCTACCACTGCACCAATGAAGCTGCTGTCTCCATCAGTTGCTACCTACGATGTATTGGAGGGTGCATGGACCTGTACTACATTCTTTAATATGTCGGGGAGAACATAATCTCTTAAATGATTGCAACCCTAACACTTTATGATATATATAACAATTTTCAAGAAACGAAACTAAAAACAAAACTTCACAAGCTTTTCTGAGTGAAATAAGGTCACTATCACCTACTTTTGATATGAGTTGTACTTCTAAAGATGACAGCACCTATCAAAAACAACAAACAAACAAATAAAAAAGGACAAGAAGTGAAAGAGAAATACAAGAAACCCAATTAGACTTGATAATGTTCACCTGGCTGACATATGTCAAATTGCCAGTTGCATAAGCAGTAAGCCAAGAAATCTGGGTCAGTACAATGATTTCTACTTAAATTTCTTTCAGTGCAGTTGATTATTTATGCTATGAGAATGTTTCAAAGTTTTTCTAGTGTTTTCATTTTCATCTACAGTACAGCACATGTGCATTTTCAGAACCTCATGCACTGCTGTTGGGGACTTTATTTCCTCCACTTTTGCTTTGCGATAATGCTCCATGACGATGGTACTAAATCACTACCATGCCTCAGCCAGCGTGCCCATGGCATCTCAATCGCAGAGCAGCCAATCAGCATTATTGATTGATATCTGAATAGCCAATCAACGAAGAGCACACACAGAAAGACCGACACATCATCAGTGATTAACAATCATATACCATTTCAAATATCAGTGCTGTTAATTTTGATCATATATATGGACAATAGAAATTAATTTTACAAGTCCTGTATATTTCGTACATTTAGAAAACTTATGTGCTGACTTGACAAGAGGCCCACTTTGTTGAGCTTCTTTTGAACAGTGTAAATTTATCCTACTGTTTAAACATGAAAAGTAATCCTCTGATGTATGGACAAATAAATTCCTGAAAGCAGCAGCTTCAGTTTAAAAACAGGAACAAAAAAAACCCCAACAAAACCAAGGAATTTACACTTAAATGTGAACCAGATGTTTAGTCCTTAAGCAGTAATGGCCCTGTTACAAGACTGAATACACATGTACACAACTATCGACTAATTCAATTCTGAATACACAGGTCCATTTAATTTTATGTGGCTAAATTATCACTTCCGACAAGTATTTTTTTATTATTTCATCCATCACAAGATAAGCTTGCTTCAAGTAAAGCAATCAGTGGCATAGTGTCCTTCTTATATCACAAATCAGAAAAAGACAATAGTTTTCAAGCATTCACCCCTAACCCCCCCCCCTTAAAAACTTACATGGTCTTTCCCTAATAAAGCCTTGGCTTCAGCAGATGTTCAGCAAAAATCAAGGCAGTGACCACTGTAAACACCGTTATAAAATGTTAGCATCAGAAGATGTCAGTTTCAGCTTGGGAAAGATGTTTCTATCACATGTGTTGCATTAAATACATCTCAAATTATGGTCTAGTTATTAACAATGGAAGTTTTATTGATTGACACCTGAATAGTCAGTGCATGATGACCACCCATGAAAGATCGAATTGTCATGCATGATTTACAGTCGGAAAACCATTTCAACAATCAAGTGATCTTATATCAAATATATTGGGACAAAAACTAATCTTTTCAAAAATCTTGTCTATTCTGCACATTTAGATAGGTTGATCAACCTCTTTCGCACAATGTTAAGTTTATCCTGTTTAAACATGAAAAATAATCCTCTAAGATTTAGACAATTCCAGTTGACAGCCACTTTTGTTTATCAAAAACGAGTAAATTCTTAATTTACATATCACGTATTGACCCAGTCACAAGGCTGAATATAAATACATGTTCTTTCCAACCAGGATATTCTTTTGTTGTTGTTGTAGAGTTTAACACCATTTTTCAGCACAAGATAGACTATACATAGTGGCCAGTATAAAAGGTGGAGGAAGAACCCAGAAAAACCCTGGAAAGAACCACCAGCCCACGAAAAGCTACTGGCAAGCTGTCTCACATACCCACATTAGTTGAATCAGAGACACAAACCCAAGAGATAGAGGTGAGATGACAGTGATATGTGATGTTGAGCATTTTTGATCACATGGCCACTCGGGGGCCCCTTTTTGTTGTTTCATTCATCACAAGATAAATTTATTTCAAATGAAGAAAAAAAAAGGAATGGCATAGTGTTCTTTCAATAATACACATCTATAGTTTAAATCATACCTCTATGATTCTGTGACTGGATGTCAGAAGAAATAGTACAAGATAATACTGAGAACTCGTCAGGGCTGGTACAGGGCCCCTACCCACCTGACCCCAAAAAAGCATATTTGTTGCGTATTATGCCCACTTTGAGTAATTAGACACATAGACTTTTGCTTTGGAGCCCTTTCAAGGGAAGTTGTGGCCCTTTTGAAATTTGGAAACCCCTTCCCCCAACACAACCTGATCTGGCCATGCTCGTTCATGAGTTAACTATCAAAACTTGTGCAATATTGTTTCACATCTGTCAAATATGAATACCATTTTGTTGTACAATATTTGATGTCTCTCATCTGTTATGGTTCTTTTCACTGCACAGAGTGCAATAATCCTGAATTTCATACCAGAGTAAACAAAGTATACTGCACAAAACTGTATTAGAAATAAGGAAATTTGTGTTTGCCCATTCTGATAACACAGTACTCAGTCATTTTAAAAAATATAACATTCATTGTGCCAAATGTACTTTAAATAGGTCCATTGGCAATTACTGAAGGTTTGGTTTCATGTCAAGTTAAGGATTCCATAATACAAGTAGAAGCACTAAACCAATTTGAGATAAAAATGTAAAGACCAAACTTTGTTATCAATGCTACTGATAGGTCTTTCTCTGCATAAAGTCATTACATCATGTTACAGAAATGTAAATTTGACAGCCATTAGTTTAGTGATTGATTGATCGAGAGATTAGGAATCAATCCCATGTCTTCCAAATACAGATATCTGCTAAAAGGTAGGGAAAGAAATTGGTGAGCATGTTTTATTCTGTTGTCTCAATAGCAAAATGCTCCAATCGTCACAAACAGGAAACTGCACTGAAATAATTAAACATCTTAGAACTATATTACGATTTGGTTATTGACACATCATTTCCATATGACTGATTAGTTTTTTCTATCATGATACAAATTTAGTTTTTATAAGAAAAACAAATAATAGGACATATTTTGAATACAACCTCAATGCCTTAAATTTGTTGAACATTTTAAAATTTAGCAAGTTTCCACATTATTATTCACTGCAACAATACACTGAGATCAGATTAATTAAGAACAATCAATCCATTTCCGATGTGAATGATAGAACATAATTTCAGCTGTAAACTACAAGCGCCATCTCAGATGGCTTCATGTTAGGAACGCACATTTCCCACACTGAAATCGACATCTTCTGATGCTAATTTTATAACAGTGTTTACAATGGTCACCATTTCTATTTATGCAGAACATCAGCTCAAGCTATTTCTTTACTAGGAAGAGACAATTTAAGTTTCCTAAGAATAAGAAAATAGCCCTAGCCAGAAAGTACAATAAATTAAATGGCAAGTCCCATACAGCAAAATTGCAGTCAGAATTGATCTAAAGTTTGTAACTGGGTACATGTATATTCTGCCTCTTGACTGGGTCATTACTTTTCAAGGACTAAACACATGATTCGAGTAAATTCAATTTGGGCTTTTTGTTTCTTATCGTTTCTTAAAATAGAAGTGGCTGTTGTTGAGAATTTAAATATACCTACCTTAGAGAATTATTTTTCATGTTTGGACAGTACGATAACTTTGGACAGTTCAAGAGAAGATCCACAAGATTTCATCAAGTCACTTCATAAGTTTGTTCAGATTTCTTTGAATAAAGTGAAAGAGTAAACTTGCTGCATAACATATTAATAAACCTTTTGTAATTGAAAAAAGTACAGTAGTATTAGTACACTTTTCAAGGCACTGTGACTGTTAATATGATCTAAAATTTAATTTGGCATCATGTCTATCACAAAATTTATTAGAACTAGGAAATATGTATAATCATCCAATAAAGATGTCGATAAATTGGCATCTCTCCCCCCCACTCTTCAAAAACCTCTAAAGAACATGCTTGCAGGGGTCATACACAGTAAACCACACCCAGTCGAGTCCATAAGAAAGTGTGGTATACCAAGCAATTCTCCACGAGCTGCAGTGGGAACTCTGTCAGGATGTGTGGAGAGATGGTGAACGTTTTATCCTTAATTTTCTCCACTCTCTCCACCACCACCCCACAGCGATACAATGGGTTCTGAAAATACATGTGAGCTTTACTATATTTCTGACGTCACAGTTTGAGGCAAAGCTGATCAAATTCTACTCAGTTGTTATGTTGGATACATTTTTCTCCATTTATTTATGGTAGCGACACTTGATAATGAAATATTATTTTAAAAAATATCTAAAGGATGTTCAAGCTATGATGCTTTCTATCAAATCTGATCAAAGTCTGCAAAGTGGTTATTTAAAGAAATTTTTATGGCAGACTGGTATCATTTTTACAAACTGAAAAGCCCTTTATGCTAGAATGATTTCCTTAAATTTTGGTCAAATTCAGACAAGTTCCTTGAGAGGAATTTTTTTAAAGGATTTTCCAGTTAATCCAGGTTAAGTAACGGTAGCTATATTTTATTGTGATTCAGCATCATTTGCAAGGATGCTTTGTTACATGTGGTCAATTTCTGTACAGCAGTTTCTGCAAGTGAGTTGTTTATAGTTTTATCTATGATTTGTAATGGTAACCAGATCTGATAGCAGACTGGTATAATACATATAAATCTGAAAGAACAGCCTAATATAATACATATCAATTTAATAGAACTTTACACCAGGATCATTAAAATAAATTTTGGTCAAATTGTAACATTTTTTCAAAAGTCTTTTAAATGTATTTCTATCAGTTACAATGATGGTAGTATGTCATTAGATGTACAATGTTGAAAACTCAATATGCCAGAATTTCTCTAATTCTGGACATCTGTTCATCGTTTTTTTTGTACACAAGTCATTTAAAGGTTTTTCAACTAGTAACAAAAGTTATATTGTATTGTAGATCAGCATCATATCTGTTGTATGAAATTAAAGGCATTTTGGTCCAATTCTGTTCAGATGTTTTTGAAAAGAATTTTTTAGGTCTTTCTTTTTTGTAAAACACTGGGCACATTTGACGGCAGATCAGCATAATTTGTGTACATATGAAAGGTCTTCAAGCCGGGATGATTTTAATCATGTTTTGCCAAATTCTATTCAGCGGCTATGAAAGAACAAATTATTTAAAGGTTTCTTTATGTCTAACAATTATGGCCACGTCTGATGGTTTATAAGCTTTGTTTGCATACATTAGAAATTCATTCAAGCCACACTGATTTCTGTAAAGTTTGGTCAAATTCTATTCAGCAGTTTTAGAGAAAAAGTCTTTTAAGGGCATTTGTATTTTTTGAATAATACATTTAAAACAAAATGGTAAATCTTCATGCAATGATGCTTTCTGTCCAAATAGATCACATTCTGTTCAGCAGATTTGGAGAAGTCATTTAAAGGGTAATCTATTTTTAGTAATGGTGGCCATATTTGAATAAAGATTAGCATCATCTGTATAAATCTTAAATTTTAAAGATCATAGTGCAAGGATGCTCTCTGTCAAATTTGATCAAAATTCTGTTGAGTGCTTTTGTTTTAGAAGATGACATTTACAGTTTTCTTCTATTTTTAGTACTACAGCCACATTTCATTGTGGATCAGTATCATTTGTATAAATCCAAATGCCCTTCATACCTGGATGCTCTCAGTCAAAATTGGTAGAAACTGAAACAGGGTTTATATATATTCTTAAAATAGAATTTGTTGATGCATGCGCTTTTCACAATGGATGCAAGACCACATCATAAGTCCATCTGCTCTAAAGACCAAGTGAATCAAAAACGAAAAAGGATTAAAGAACACAAATACCCCACCATGCCTCTCTGTATTTACCAGCAGCCAACAGTACATGAGAAACTATCATTAGTGATCGATGTCTGTATAACACTATGCCCTTCCAAAAGTTTTCTGCTGATGAATTTAGTCAATTATATTCAGTTCAAAATCTTCAAAGATTTCCCCCAATACTGACTGGTTAAATGCAGATTCAAACAGTACATGGTGAACTATTCAGTGTAAAAATATGAAGTTATACAAGTTAGGTGGGATCTGAATGATTGGGGAAAAAATCAAAAGATGGAATCTGAATGCACAACTCAAAAGCACACAAGTTAGTTCATTCGTCACAACTACTGGTCACACTCTTACCTCCAATATTCAAATATTTTGAGTCCCAATCAAACAATGAGCCCCTACTAAGGACACTGTCTGTTTGAAAGACACTTTTACGATCATAGAATCTATCTCGATCGAGGACTCTATATCGATCTAAATCACTGTCCATTTGAAAGACACTATCGTCATCAGAGATACTGTAAGAATCATCTCGACTAAGCAAGCGTAAAGCTGTCAACAGAATATTAGAAAATACTGATAGCATCTGAAAGTTTCAATTTGCTCATTAAGTATATTCTGTAAAGGCATTTTTATCTTAAAATTTAAAGGCCATCTTAGTAAACAAGCACTTCAAGAGGTATGCATGACTGAAATATGGTAAAAACTCCACTCAGTTTTGAAAGACAATTAATAAAAGCCCAACATTCTCAGGAATATAAAACCACTGAAATATCATTTCTGATGTTAATTCTGAATCTTTCTTTTGAGAAAAAAAAACATAGAAAGAATGTTGGTATGTTGCTTGTTGAACCCTACACATATCACCAGTTTGCACTGTCAGGTTTTTTGAGTACTAGCTACAGTTCAAGATCAACAATGATCATAACTTTATAGAGAAAACATTGGAAAGAGAGTATACAATTTGGCTGAGGGCTGTTTCAATAAAACATTACTGGTACCAACAGAATTCACTTACAACATGGACTGGTCACCCATACATGCAATTTTGAATTTTGTATTATTTTCATATGAACTCTTTGAGTAACCAGAGTATCTTTGCGTATATTTGTAATTAAAAAAAAATGCCTTATCTTGGTATCATATTTTTTAATGCAACTACCCTGAGTAGCTTACAAACTACTTTTACACATCTGAATTAATGACTTGTAATTCAAGGGTGGCAGGTTCAATACCCATCCAGCCCAGCCCAGATCAGCTGCCTCAATGTGTCTTTGTGAAAGATACTTGGTTCCCATTCTATACATACTAGCTAATAATACATTTAAAATTCCATTAAAAGCCAACAAACAACCAATCACTGGGTGCTGTACATTTTGGGGAGATTTGATTTTTACCATACTGGTTATGTTTTTAATGCTATGATGTGAATTATAATGTAAAACTATCCACTTATTTTCAATAGAAGAACAAACTGAATATTCACTTTCACATTTACTTACATGAACCTTTATCACACAACAACATAAATATGATTTTTTTTTAAAATCCATCATAGACTTATTATATTTAATATTCTACCTTAATCAATCTGACTTTTTATATTATAAAACTGAATGTCATGATATCAAAATGATCTCGTAACTCCATAGGTATTTAAAATGTTCAATACACCGAAATATATTCCTGTCATTCAAAAGAACTAATTTCTGACATTTTTCATTTATTCATTTACTGACTTTTGTCTTGTGCTAAATTTAATTTTATATGTGTCATATTTAAATTAAAATTTGTTCTTCCTTGATTACGTACACAATCAAATTAACATTAGAAAGAAGCTCCACTACCTCTCAAATCCAGCAATCACAAGAGGACAATTTTATCTCTACTGTATGTATGTATTTATGTATGTATCTTTATATATATATATATATATATATATATATATATATATATATATATATATACACACACACACACATATATATATCCCTGAGGATAAGGGAAGAAACTTTTCCCAATCCTTTACCTTACCTTCCCTCACCACCACTGAGTGGATATGGTCATTCAAGTTTTAGCCTGAGTGATAGCTCAACAAGGATGCTCACATTTTTTTATTAGGATGAGAGGGATTAATAGTGGTTTGACTGGGTACGCATTCTTAGAGACAGAATTGATTTGCTTTCTCCTTTGAATATGATCCCCAGTCTTGCAGGAGGATAGGTAATAGTGGGTGGCAGTGCTGAGCATCCTACCTCTACCAAAGTCACATCAAGGGAATAATGGTTCTTCCCTGTATGAAGGTAAACTGCATTACAAATGCCAAACTTGCAAAACTGATGGTCACATAAACAGGGTTGAAACAGTACACCTATACCGGATATTGACAGATTCACAATACACATCCCACAATATGATACATTATCAATACACATATCAACACGATGGTCTTTTCATCTTTAGATGGTCTGTCAGTCTTAGATTGTGTCTTTATCTGCATGCAAAACTTGGCCTATTATTCTTACAATATTTTAAACACGAAACCTTGGCTCAAATTTCTAACCCTATTATAAGATAAAAGAATCCCTCAAAGAGACTAATGTTCTAATGGCTGAAAAAACTTTCTAGTACTCCATGACAAGTCGTTCGTCTCTACTTTTATTCTTTTAAACTGCTGATATTTTGGATGAACACCATTTGTTTTTCAGAACCAGCTATATATTGATAAAGTTTTATTTCTTCCAGTGAATGCTCCATTACAAATAACAATTTGTTGAGGAAAAGTAGCCATATAATTATGTTCAGGATGGTCATCAAGCCAGCCATTTTGGAGTTTGGATCAGCATCATTTTATAATATAAGAGCAACTAGAGATTCCAAGGAAATTCTTTCTTTTTGCAGGTATGGGTATCCTTTCTGAAGTAGGTGTTACAAGATTTGTCAAAGTTTGGTATGTCACATTGGTATCATTTTCATTTTGGACCAACAACCTCTGGGAAAAATGTTTAAGTGAAATCACCATTTCAATATGACCACCTCCCTCTTGAAAAGGAGTTGTAATAATAAGATTTTCAAGATTACTGCTATGGCAATCATATTAGAGATCTGAATAACACCACTTTTATTAAACTGGTCACCATGAGGCCATATAATTGACTGAAGGGCACCATTTTCAGTGAGGACCAACTAAAACTTGCAATGAATATATGTCATGTTTCACAGCAATTCTCGCAGAAGTTTAGGAATAGTGATAAACTTGTAATAAGAGATGATGGAATCATGACAAACAGGTGACAAGCCACTTCATAACCTCTTTTGGTCTGTGACCAAAACAGCTACCTTCCTAATAGTAGAACCCAAGTTAAGACAAGTGTTCTGCTGAACCCATTGCCTCATGTACATTCATACATGTATATATATATCCCATGCCCCCGAACATCTGACTGGCAAATACTATTGAAACCTATGTCCTTAATGCTTACACTGATAAGAATAACAATCTAAACAGTCAATTTAATTAAAAGTTCAACATTTTCACATTTGTTGGTCTTTGAGATGAGTGTAAGCTTGTGCTAAAATATGTTCTAGAAATAAAAGACCTGGTACACAAAAGATAATACCTTCTCGAATAGGGGAGAAGATGTCCTCAGCGTATCCACCATCAGCAATACTTTGTCTCTCAAACTGACGAATGTCATTAGGCTGTCCTTAAATATAAAACAACAGGTGTTCTAACTGACAATCATACTTATTTATTAGCAAATCAGCTGCATGCAAATAAAATTCTGAAAAACACTCCAACCATATATTGCAAAATGTGAGTGAAAATATTTATTTGTATCACTATTAACTTTTATTGTTTTGATAAAACAAAAATTACTATTTCATGGTTCTTTGAATTTCTGGATTCAGGAAGGGATAGTACTTTCTCCTCAGATGAAAATTTGCAGTGTCTCTGAATTCATGGTTTGTAGCAATCAGTAATTAATAGTCCACAAAATCATGTACCCATGAAAGTCTTTTTGATCCCCAAAATTAAGAGAAAACATGAAACAAAGGATTCAAGCCAAGTTAATGGTTGCCCAATCGAACCAAAAACAGATCAGTCATAAAAGATCCATCTTTAAACATGAAAATACAACAGTTCATTTTGGGTTTGTTCATTTCACTTGAGGAATGATTGCTCAATGAAAAAGATGGCTGTAAAACACTATAAATCTGAAGTTATTAAAACAAATAAGGATCAGAATAAAGGTAAAAAGTGGTATAAAGTAAACTGTGAAATGCCCATAAATTAAGTTTCATTATAATGAGAAGATATGAATCCTCTCCAACGAGAGGATGTTAATACTTCAGCTGCCTCCACAGGTGTCTAGGTGCTATGAAACTCATTCTAAAATGTTGCCCAGAACATCAAAAGAACGATGGTTGAGATTCAGAAATGCTGCACATACATTTATGCTTTTATCTGTGCAGATGCCAACAGTGAAAATAGTGCATTGTCCATGACAACAATAATGAATTTATTGCCAACAAATAATAATTATGATGAACCAACCAATGACCTTTAAATATCAACAGATTCCTAGCACTAAATAAGAGGACAGTCTGGTAAGCTTCTGATACCAGGCTCATGAAACCCTCAATCAAATATTGCACATTAATAAGGATTATAGGAACTTTATATAGGGGGTTCTATGGAACACGTTTCACCAATAGACCATGCTATCACTTACCCCTAATGTATATAATATTCAAAACAAAATGCTCAAGTCATCTCACATTGCACATCTGGATTACACTTCACTAAATAGTTCACCATTCCACTAAATAAGCTTATGTAGCAATGACATCAACAAAAGATTCCAAGACGATCACTGTGGTGTCTGAGTGAAACCAATTTGCATTTTTAGGACCAATCAGACATAAGAAGTCGTTTAGTAAAAATACCATGTTGAGATGACCATCCAGTCAAAAGGAGCAGCAATAATAAAAAAATTAATTTATAACCAACTTGAGGTCACAAACAGATAGAGAAGGGTATGTGGCAACAATATCACTTCTCCATGAGTGATCTCTATAATGACCCTCCTTAAATTCTTGATGGGTTTCATTTTGGAAAACTTCTAATTTCCAAATCATAAATGTCCATCTCCTCATGTAACATTTTAGATGCAAGACTTAGGTCAAATCTTCCCAGCAAAGATCACAAAATGCTAGTCCTCTGGTATTCAGTTTTCTTTTAAACTGAAAAACTATGCTCCTGTAAACTTTGCATTCAAGACATTCCCATTTACACTCACTGTTTCAAACCTTTAAACAAGCCTTTTGTGTCCATGTCTCTATCCAGGATTTGAGATGTTATTTTTGGCAAGAACGCTTATTTCCATCAGTTTTTTCATGAGTAGTGATAACAAGATTGCAAGATGGTCACTGTGGCAGCTATTTTGGATATCAGATTACAAGCATTTTCATTTAGGACTAAGATAACATCTTAAGAAGTCTTCTGGTAAAATCCCCATGTAAATATGACCATCCATTTACATAGGTAGCAACCAACAACAACAAAAACACTGACTGCTTATGACAAAAATGCTGATTTTCTGGAAGAAATAATGATTATTAAAATTTTACTGCATATATAACTATTTACAAGATCTAAAACTGTTACTAAAGTAGGTCAGTAAATTATTTATTTAATGTCAAAAATGCACATGTTGCACTCTTGCACCTTCTGAGTAAGTCATCAGACACAGGATGTTTATGAGACTTTTCCACACTTTGTCTTTTCAATCATTAATGATTCCAATGTACCACTTATCATGGATGATCTGAATTGTGTGCAATCTTCATGTACTGAACTAAAAATCCTCTAACAATCAGCATTAGAGTGTGGTAATGAAAAAGTCCTTAGAGTGTGGTAAAGAAAAACTCCTAACATAAAATAACTCAGAAGATCATAAAGAAAGTCTCCACATAAATTCTTCATCTTTGACATCAGAATCCACAGTCCATCAACAATATCGCAGGAGAGTATTGTTTCAGTCTGGGAGCTGATCTGGTATGAGGCAAACAGTGTTCTAAGCTTGTCCTGAGGTATGAGGCAAACTGCTCTAAGCTTGTCCTGAGGTATGAGGCAAACTGCTCTAAGCTTGTCCTGAGGTATGAGGCAAACTGTGCTCTAAGCTTGTCCTGAGGTATGAGGCAAACTGTGCTCTAAGCTTGTCCTGATCTGGTATGAGGCAAACCGTGCTCTAAGCTTGTACTGAGGTATGAGGCAAACTGCTCTAAGCTTGTCCTGAGGTATGAGGCAAACTGCTCTAAGCTTGTCCTGAGGTATGAGGCAAACTGTGCTCTAAGCTTGTCCTGATCTGGTATGAGGCAAACCGTGCTCTAAGCTTGTACTGAGCATCAGAAGAAGATTCACCATCTTTTATCAGCAGTAACATGGAAAAATGTTTGAGAAAGAACCTGATGTCTGCAAAAGAGACCTCTAACCTTGAGCTAATATTTGTAACTCAGGCAAGTGTCAGAATCTCATCCTTTAAGGTGAATTTCTTCTGCATATAGGTGCAAGCTCTTAAGAAATATCTCTTCAAAGCACTGAAAAACTTGATGTCTGGTGCTTAAGGCTTCCAAAGTCTCAACACACTCTGTCCCAACATTCAAAAATCCTCAATTTTCATGATGATATTTTCATCATTGAAATCAAGGGTAGTGATGTCATGTGTCCCAGCTATGACTGCAGGCTTAATACATCTGTACACCAGGTCTTTGAAAAGATGCATCAGACAATCTTGTAATATATGAATTTGTGGAGAACTGCCCTGTAATATCACACTGCTGACCTCAAACATAGGAATTAATGACTTAAGGAAAAGTCAACTGTCTCCTTGTTGATCAATCATTCATATAGTGACAAGCCCTTGTTTGCCAATGGTTGAGGCTTTATCTTCTCTGATGATGTCTGTTTGCCACATTTTTTCTGGCCATGATTGTCAGTTTGAGGTTTCAGAATCAACTTTTGTGATGAGCAGCACCATCTCAATCTAGACCATGTGATGAATGTGTGTGTGTGTGTGTGTAAAGTTTCACGACAATCCTTTCGGTAAAGGTAGTGAAAACAATCTTGTGTTCATGGACAGATGAAAGATGGACAACAATTCTCCTATGACCAGCAGAGCTGAAAAATGATCCAACATCTTCACGATATTAGCCTATTTACCAAGTCTTAAAATAAATTGGGTCAGATATAGTGGTAAGAAGCTCAGTCATTATATGCAAGATCACCTCATTAACAGACATAGCCTTGCCATAATAAAACACTTTCTACAACTTGATGAAATAAGCTTATTTAGCAAGTTTAGTTTTTTTTTACATTATCAGAAATAGTCATCAAACTGTTGTCAGCCAATTAGATGCAAAAACATACCAATAATTGCATGGATTGCTGATAATTATACTTATCCAAGAGTTGGATAATTTAAGCCTATTTACCAAGTCTGACAAAAATTGTGAAACAGTCTCAAGAGTAGTAAAAAGTTCAGTCAATCATTGCAAACTGCTTGCTTTGGAACGAAAATAGTATAGGTAGACATCTTTCAATACAGTGAAAGTCCTTTTTTTAAAAGGCATGACTTGGATGATGGATGAGATTGAGGCATTGGCTGTAGTTAAGGTATGACTTGGATGGTGGATGTGATTGAGGCATTGGGTGTAGTTAAGGTATGACTTGGATGTTGGAAGTGATTGAGGCATTGGGTGTAGTTAAGGTATGACTTGGATGGTGGATGTGATTGAAGCATTGGGTGTAGTTAAGGTATGACTTGGATGTTGGAAGTAATTGAGGCATTGGGTGTAGTTAAGGTACGACTTGGATGGTGGATGTGATTGAGGCATTGGCTGTAGTTAAGATATGACTCGGATGGTGGATATGATTGAGGCATTGGCTGTAGTTGAGGTGTGACTTGGATGATGGATGTGATTGAGGCATTGGCTGTAGTTAAGGTATGACTTGGATGGTGAATGTGATAGAGGCATTGGCTGTATTTAAGGTATGACTTGGATGGTGGATGTGATTGAGGCATTGGCTGTAGTTGAGGTGTGACTTGGATGATGGATGAGATTGAGGCATTGGCTATAGTTGAGGTATGACTTGGATGATGGATGTGATTGAGGCATTGGCTGTAGTTAAGGTATGACTTGGATGGTGGATGTGATTGAGACATTGGCTGTAGTTAAGGTATGACTTGGATGATGGATGTGATTGAGGCATTGGCTGTAGTTAAGGTATGACTTGGATGGTGGATGAGATTGAGGCATTGGCTGTAGTTAAGATATGACTCGGATGGTGGATGTGATTGAGGCATTGGCTGTAGTTGAGGTGTGACTTGGATGATGGATGTGATTGAGGCATTGGCTGTAGTTAAGGTATGACTTGGATGGTGAATGTGATAGAGGCATTGGCTGTATTTAAGGTATGACTTGGATGGTGGATGTGATTGAGGCATTGGCTGTAGTTGAGGTGTGACTTGGATGATGGATGAGATTGAGGCATTGGCTGTAGTTGAGGTATGACTTGGATGATGGATGTGATTGAGGCATTGGCTGTAGTTAAGGTATGACTCGGATGGTGGATGTGATTGAGACATTGGCTGTAGTTAAGGTATGACTTGAATGATGGATGTGATTGAGGCATTGGCTGTAGTTAAGGTATGACTTGGATGGTGGATGAGATTGAGGCATTGGCTGTAGTTAAGATATGACTCGGATGGTGGATGTGATTGAGGCATTGGCTGTAGTTGAGGTGTGACTTGGATGATGGATGTGATTGAGGCATTGGCTGTAGTTAAGGTATGACTTGGATGGTGAATGTGATAGAGGCATTGGCTGTATTTAAGGTATGACTTGGATGGTGGATGTGATTGAGGCATTGGCTGTAGTTGAGGTGTGACTTGGATGGTGGATGAGATTGAGGCATTGGCTGTAGTTAAGGTATGACTTGGATGATGGATGTGATTGAGGCATTGGCTGTAGTTAAGGTATGACTTGGATGGTGGATGTGATTGAGGCATTGGCTGTAGTTAAGGTATGACTTGGATGATGGATGTGATTGAGGCATTGGCTGTAGTTAAGGTATGACTTGGATGGTGGATGAGATTGAGGCACTGGCTGTAGTTAAGGTATGACTTGGATGATGGATGAGATTGAGGCATTGGCTGTAGTTGAGGTATGACTTGGATGATGGATGAGATTGAGGCATTGGCTGTAGTTAAGGTATGACTTGGATGGTGGATGAGATTGAGGCCCTGGCTGTAGTTGAGGTACGACTTGGATGGTGGATGAGATTGAGGCATTGGCTGTAGTTAAGGTATGACTTGGATGGTGGATGAGATTGAGGCACTGGCTGTAGTTGAGGTATGACTTGGATGATGGATGAGATTGAGGCATTGGCTGTAGTTGAGGTATGACTTGGATGATGGATGAGATTGAGGCATTGGCTGTAGTTAAGGTATGACTTGGATGGTGGATGAGATTGATGCCCTGGCTGTAGTTGAGGTACGACTTGGATGATGGATGAGATTGAGACATTGGCTGTAGTTAAGGTATGACTTGGATGGTGGATGAGATTGAGGCCCTGGCTGTAGTTGAGGTATGACTTGGATGATGGATGTGATTGAGGCATTGGCTTTAGTTAAGGTAGGTCTGATTAGATAACTGCTAGTATGAAAGCATTACCTTTGGTTAATTTACTGGTCCCAACATCTGGAGCCAGTGGAAGCTGCCTATGTTTGGATCCCGGACTATGAGAAGATTTACCTGTAACATTACTCTGAAATAGAAACAGTGAATTCAACAATACATTTGCAAGTACAGTACATCCTCATAACAGCGATGTCCCTGGAAGCCATGGAGTAAACCCACTTAAAATGAAATACATGGTATATAGACAGTACTCCCTCATAACAGTGATGTCCCTGGAAGCCATGAACTAAACCACCTTAACATGAAATATATGGTATATAGACAGTACTCCCTCATAATAGTGATGTCCCTGGAAGCCATGAACTAAACCACCTTAACATGAAATACATGGTATATAGACAGTACTCCCTCATTATAGTTACACTATTTATATTGATGTACATAATACATATAATTCTACTACTAAATAAAGAAATGGAATCCACTGACATGATTTTGATTCTTTAAACAAACAAACAAACAAACAAAAAATGGCAAATGTGAAGAAGGGTCTGGGGTTCCTCCCCCAGGAGGGTCTTATGGGCAGTGCCCCTGATCAGGGGGTCCTGGTGACCAAAGTTCTTCAGACCAAAAATGCGTTTTGGACTCTTAGAACATACAAGCTGCTATTGGTGGTCCTCTTTATCAGATTATTCTGCAAAGCTGTTACTTCATTCCAGTAGAACAAACTGAAAAATAACCTTACACAACTCTAAACAATGCTTGAAGAAATTTACAATGTTCATTGTCATATTAACTTGTTCTCCATTAATATTAGTGTTAATTTTTGCAGCATATATTATATGCATATCCTACCTTTCTCTTCTCAGAACAAATTGTTTTTTGTTAGACTGTAACAATTGTTAATTATATACATCAACTGTATAAAAAAATATTAACATAAATTGACTTGCCTTTGTCCCCATTGGGCACAACCTGTTGATACCATGGTCCTAATCATGCTTTTTGGCAGCCGTGGCAAAAAATTTCTTTTGCTTTCCTTTTTGTGTGAGCTTAAAGTTCAATTTCTTTCTTTTCAATCTCAATAAGATTTTTTTTCTTCTGTTTTAAGCTCTTCTTTGTATTATCTTCTTACATTACACATATTCTGACATTGGATTGTATCTGCCCGCTCATGTAAGAAATCGTAAAATATAATAGTGCACTTCTATTAATACCTACAGACAATATTTGATGTTCTGTACTAATGGGTAGGATTCTATATTTATTTCCTGATCTGGAATCCGTTATTTCATTCATGACATTCAAAGATGACTCTACTTGTAGGCTGTGAAAACAACTCAGTCAAGTAAATCATTTGACCACTCAAAACACTACAATGATCACCTTTAAAATAATATACAGAAAGAATATGTTTACAATGTCATCTCTATACTGGTAAATTACTGTTGAATGGGACTGGATAGATTGACAACTGTATCTGGCCAGGGGAAAAGTGGAATTTTGCTTTAAAATGGACAACATTTATCAATGAATCCTTGACCATAACCACCTAATAACAGGAGCTGTGTAATAATGAATGGCATCATAGTGAGGAACGTTTTAACAAATTAAAATTTGGACATTTTCTTTAATTTCACCAGTAAATTGCGATACATTACTTTCTACTAAGAGTAAATAAAAATGTTTTCTATAAACACTTTTAACAAATTTACAGGCTTGTTCCAGAATAAAATATAGATGGACAACTGGGTACTGCCTGTTAACTATTATGAATGCTAAATGATTTTCAAAACATTCTACAAAAACAACTATAAAACTAAATTCTACCTTTTATGTTGCAGACACTTCACTTCCAAACTCATGCAACTGTTTGCTATCTCTCAACTGTAACTCAAAATGTAATTCTTGGAACTGGTTGTCCCATTTCACATGACATTGGCAATCATATCTCGCACCACGAGACATACTCAAATTCACATGTGATGCCCAATAAACATAATTGTGTCCCTACCTGCTTTTATTCAGAAGTCTGAATATTTCTTTTTATTCTTCTGTACAGATTATTAAAACTATTTAAGAGGCTTAATTTCCGTTTATCTTAAAGATGCATTGCTTACTGGATGCCGTTTTAAAAAAATTCTATAATTAACAGTTTGATCATCCAAATGCTTTACATGAAACAAATATGTGCAGTTTAAAGTGTCTGAGGTACCGCTGTAAAGTAGTCTGGTTCCCTGCCGGATTCCACTAATTCTAATATGAAACCCGGATCCAAATCAAACACAGATAAATTATCCAGATTTTCTTCAACCATTTTCTTGTAGATTTTGCTTTTATTCTGTGAGCCCATATTGTATGGGTCATTTCCATAAGACTTAGGGCAAAATCGTAAGAGTTGGCAGGTCAGCCTCAGTAGGTAATACCAATTAACCAAAAGTGTATGACAGTGTTATATTGTACACTGGCTGAAAATTTAACAGTTTTGTAAGTAACAGTTTGAACAAGTTTTGTAAGTTGTTGTTGTTGTTGTTGTTGTTGTTGTAGGGTTTAACGCCATTTTTCAGCACCAGATAGGCTATACATGGCGACCAGTATAATTGGTGGAGGAAGAACCCTGGAAAACCCCGGGAAGAACCACCGACCCACGAGAAGCTGCTGGCAGGCTTTCTCACGTACCAACGTTAGCCAAGGCTGAGACTCAAACTCACGCAGACAGAGGTGAGATGGCAGTGATCCGTAACGGTGAGCGCTTTAGACCACTCGGCCACTCGGGGCCCCAAGTTTTGTAAGTAACCTTGATCAAAGGAGGAAATAATTTTATGACAGTGGTTCACCTATTATATGAAATCTGCAACTTAAATAAAAATATTTATCTATAATGCTGACAAAAAGTTCAGTAATAAAAAGATGGAATATAATTCACGATGTGAATTATACTTTGAAGGATCATTCAAACTTGTGAAAAGGCACAAATATAGATCGTATCTGCAAAAGCCTCATAAAAAAGCATACTAGCACCAAGTTATCTATCCAAAGGAAAACTTCTATCTCAGCAAGCAGATGATGTTTTATTACTTTTTTCTTCTAAAACATGCCAAAAGACCTGGTTATTGTCTTGTTTTCAGCTTGAGGTGGCTGGAGTTGAGAAGAATTTGTGAGGAATTTGTGAGGGATTTTTGAGGAATTTGTGAGGTTTTTGTGAGGGACAGGTTGTTCTCTTAATGGATTAAAATGAGATAATGTATCTTAAGAAGGAACTTACTGATGCCTCCAACTGAAATTTCAGTCCTTGAACAGATGACTTGTGAGCATTTAGGATCCTAATGGGTACATTGCCATGCCTGAGGTCATAGACATGGATTTTCCCTCTTGTGGAACCAACAGCAAATGTTATTCCATCACTCATTGCATCTATGGAGGTCAGCGGACTTTCTGTAGACATGATCTTTACTGGTCTGTAAACAATGAAAATGAGGAACATCTAAGGTGAAAGTGGTAAAATTATCTAGCATATGAGATGTACATCTGTCCCACAGACAGTCCTGTATTAGCATTATACAAATTTTTAAGAATATATTTTAGTTATACATACCTTTTAATGTAGGTTATATGACTTTCAAAAGCTCTAATAAAATACCATGTATTAGCACTGACAATAATGCCATCATAGTAGTGTCTAATACCACTAGAAGGCATAATTTTGTCTCCTAGCTGTGCCTTCACACATTTTATCATAATTTTAAGTGTCCATTTACAACACATTATATACAAACCAGTCAACCTTCCAAACAGTGGATGAGGCTTTTTAACATTAAAAATTTGGATTTTGTGGTCCTAAAATGGGTGAAAACAAAATGGAAGTGTATGATATTGTACAACTGATAAAAAGTTATCAAGCTCATCAAAAATCCAGTCCTGAATACAATAAAATAAAATGCCTGGTTTCTCTGAAGAATTTACTACACTTCAACAAAAAACTAACAGGTGAACAGAGTTTTTTCGTATATCATCACCATACACACAGACAACCAAAGACATTAAATAACACAATATTCCCTCAAAGGGACTGATGCTCTACGGCTGAAAACAATTTCCTGAAATTCAACACAAGACCATTTCCTCTTTTCAACTCTTGAATACCTAAGCCATCTATGATTATTCTTCAATGACATTTTCAAATTAGTTGCTGTAATGGACATTTTGGATTTGAGTTTGGTAACGTTTTTATTCAGGACCAGAAAGAAATCATTATAAGACTTCTGGTGGAAACCTCATGTTTCTAGGACTTTCCATTTTGGAGAAATAATGACATGATTTTCAAGATGGCTTACATGATAGCCATATTGGATATCAGACTGGCACCATTTCCATTAAGTATTAATTGGACATCACAAGTCTTCTGGTGAAAAGCAATGTTGATATGACCAGCCATCTAGAAGAAGTGATAAGACTTTCAAAACGGATATTGTGGCAGCTATATTAGAAGTAAGATCTGCACCAGTTTTCATTTATGAACAACTAGACATCACAAGAAGTCTTTGATACAAAAAATGCATGCTGATATAACCATTCGCTAAGGAGAAATAGTGATAAAAGTTTCTTGATGGTCATTGTGGCAATAATTTTTGATTGTCTGAGAGTATCCTAACTAGATGTTAGAGAAATCAATTAGTCAAAATCCTATGTTAATACAACTATCCGTTCAGGAGATAACAATATTTTTAAGATATTAGATATGCATGAAGCACCATTTTCATTTAAGACCAACTAGACAGAGACCAGAAGAGCTAAACAGAAATCTGTTCATGGAACAAAGACGCCTCAGTAAAGAGCCTGAAATGGCCAAAACACAAAACTTAACCAAGATGGATGAACAAGGGAAACACCATATGCCTACAACAATCATGGTGAGAGAGCCTTCAAAAATGAAAGCCACTTTTCATACTGGCCCTAACGATAACAGTCCAACCTTGATAATGAACTTTCCAATAATCTTGAACAAAGCTGGCTTCCAATGTCTTTTGTAAGGCAACAAAGTTTAATAGCTAATGTTTCTTCAACATGCATCTCTGATTTACATAACTCCCACCTAAATGGGTTGTTCCAGTTTTGTATTTTTAACCATTCAAATTAGCTTAACGAGCTTTGACCAGACATCACATGTATCTTATGACAAGCATCACTGCAATCCACTAAATGCTGTAAGAGAAGCTGCATTCATAAAAGTCTGTTATATCCCAGTCAAAAGGGCAATAACTCTTACATAACACAAGGAAACTAAGAGCTTTATGTACATCTTTATGTACCATGTTCCACAGTGATCCATGAAAAACAGCCAGACAAGATGTATTCACAGATTTCTGCCTTGACTTTGGGACCAACATATTCTTTGCAATTATTAATATGCATCAGTAACTTTGTGCAGAAAGTGCAATAATTCTACCTTTATGAAAACAGTAGCGGAAATGGGAAATAAAGATTCAAGAGACACACATACCATCATGCATTGTGTAAAATATATTGGATGCAAAAAAAAAAAGTACACAGTTCAAGCCACTTACTTCTTTGCCTGTAAATCATAACAAACAATTCTCTTGTCCAGTCCTATGGACATGAGGAGAATGTCATTAATAGGGGAAAACACAAGTCCAGTAGCTGGAGCCCTGTGACTGTCACTAAATCCATGAATCATCTGACGAGTGTTTGAATCCCACAAGTTTAGACTTCCATCATCAGACACAGCTCCAAGTAAAGATTTCTTCTGCTTGCAGTACTGTAACTGACGAATTGCCTGAAAAGGAATGAATAGTCAGTAAATAACTGATAAAAGAATACAAGAATCACAAATATCATCAGGGAATGAACTACTCATTAAGAGATTAAGTGATATCAGACATCTACCTAAGATATCAAAATTGGGAGAAGTAAATTATCCCCTTAGGCAAAACAAGGTCAAATGACTAACCAGTAAGCAATGTACTTGTTGCTTCTGCTGTGGAGTAAAATAATTTAAGTATCTTTGTTTATATGACTAGATTGGAAACTATTTCCGTTTTGATTCATGTTTAGTTTATAACTAAAATTAGGACTTGTTACTGTATACTATTTTAGCCAAGTCTACTTCCACACAAAAAGAACTTGATACATGATTCATGATTCTTAATCAGCTTTAGTACAGAAGAAACTGACATCTGGTTCTACCTTTGCATTCTGCAATACAGGCAACGTAGCCTCAAGGCTGTGTGAGTCAAGCTTTTTTGGAGTGGAGTTAGAAGAAATAAACATGTCTTGTGCCCAATGAAGGTTTGATGATGGAATTATCAGTATTGTGGGATTTTTTCCAATTACCTTATTAGGTTACAAATCAATGTACCTCCAAGATAATATGGCTAGAATTTACCAGCAGTAGGGTAACTCAGTACAACCCTAATCTGACAATTTACTGATAATCTAGTGTGATGAGCACTGTGTGAATGGACCTTTCTTATTTTATGTTTGTATTCTGGATCTAACTGATATTGATTTTGCCCTTTGTGACAAGAATTTTGACCAGCTGCAGAATTAGATTAGCAGTGAAATGTATCTGTTTCATATGTGCTGTAATTCTGGCAGATAGATTGATTACACTTTTTATGCCCAAATTACTCTTTTGTGCCTTTTATAATAGCAATAATTATGCTTATACCATTCGAGAGAGGTTGGCATGCATGAGGGGTGTTTGACTAAGGCAAAAAAGTTGCTTTTTTGTGTGAAACTTAACCTTCCATTAGTAGAAAAGCGATGTTAATATCACCCTGAATAGGCTGCTGTGGCATCAAAGTATTTGTGAATGTACTATAATTTGATGTAAAGAAGTCCCAGTTATGCCAGTTATTTGAGTGTATAAAGTGTAATCTAAATATTACATCAGAAGACAGTGAAAACATATATCCCCATGTTATCCCCAGAATAATTTGCGGTAAATTGTCCCCGACTGCAGGGCTCGAAATTAACACAAATTTCTTTGTAGCCAGAAGGACTAGTATATTGAGAAATTTACTAGTCCTGCCAAATCTTTACTAGTCCTGTTCACAAAACAATGTCACACAGCTTTCATGTACGTTTACCGATTCAATATTAAAGTTCGAACAACCCCCAACAAAACTGGGATGTTTTCTGTTTGTTTTTGCAAATTGCATACACCAGTTACACCACATAACGTTCCTTTCCTCATCATAATTCAGCCATTCCCTGTCTCTTGTCCATTTCTTCGGAAACTTTCCATTATGCTTTTCCCTATGATAAGAATCTTTCCTCACCATTCTCATTCAACTTTTTTTTTTTTCCGGTGGTTGAACCCTTCTATCAAATGCCACATTTTGCCTGTCTTATAAGGAGGGAATTGTGCCTTGCTTTGAAATACGAGATGTTATAGAATAGCTGACACAAATTATTTAAAGCAAGAAAAGTAATGGCACAGTGTCCTTTATATAAGAAAGTCAGAGCAAGAAGCACGTTTCAAAACACGTGTCTTTGCCCCCTCCCACAATTAAATGGAATCAAGCGAAGCCATCTGACTGACACTCGGAGCGTTGTATTTAACAGCTCCAATTATGGTATCATAAGTCGTAAGTTTGGTAATTGTTCCAGATTAAATGAACATCGATGTATTGTTGAAATTAATAATAAGGCAGACAATTCTCAAATCTTAGATTCCCATGCTCAGATATTTTAATTCCCAACAAATGTACATCATTCTGCTTGGATATATCCACGTGTATTCAATTATTTGTTCATTCTGATGAGGGAAAAATATAAAAACTATTCTTATCAAAATAGAAAAAGTAGTTGAATGGAAAGGATGTGTCAATAATGTAATCATAATAAATTTATCTAATTCTTATAATTATTTCGATGGAAATGTAAAATATGTAGTTTCCTGTTTGTGACTGTTGGAGCGTCTGGGTAGCTAGAAAAAAGAAGAAAAAAAAGAACCTTAAACAAAAAAACATGCAAACTAATTTCTTTGAATAGCTTTTGCCGTGTTCTTTTGTGTGGTATACCGCTTTGTAGTTTCTTACTGTGGTCGAATGAATAAAGTGTGATACGACGTCTTTTTTCATTTAATTCGTTATCACATTAATTAGGACCAATTACCAAACTTCCATAATTTGCGCTGTTAAGTGAAATACACAAAATAGGATGGATTCTTGTTATAGAAATGCACCTTTCCGAGGCAGAAATTGACTTCATCTTCTCGTGCTAACATGTTAGGACTGTGTTTACAATGACCAATGCTCTGATTCAACAGAACATCTGCTAAGTCAAGTCTTTATTAGGGAATGGCATAAACAAATGGTGACTATTGATAACCGAAACTTACTAGCCCATCGGACTATTAACATTATGAGAGTTACTAGTCCGACGGGAAATCTGCTAGCCTTGGGCTAGCGGACTACCACTAATTTGAGCCCTGTGATTTTAGAATTCACCTTGCATTGATTTACTCAGAAAAATATACATAATCCATGTGAATCAAAGAACACAAATCTGTGTTACTATTCATTATTTAAATTGTACTTGTTCTTCTCCCTGTAAGCTGAGTAGTAAATAATATATCCAGGCAATACATTAAAACACTTCTCAAGAATGAGACTGAGACTTTTGCTAACAATCGCCAAATGAATAGTCCAGAAGTTTACACCTCTTATGTTGGTGATCAGACCTATTAAAATTACATATCTAGTGTTTGAAAAGTTATGAATTTGTTATAGGGTGTGCCAATTTTGGTGAAAAAGTTGACATACATTTGCAGTGTAATATATTTTTGAGCTTACACAATAATGTTACTTTTGATTCTGATTACATGTGTGACCCTCTCAGTTCAAAGTTGGGGCCCCAAGTGGCCAGAAGCGCTCTCCATTACGGATCACTGCCATCTCACCTCTGCCTGCGTGGGTTTGAGTCTCAGATTCAGCCAATGTGGGTATGTGAGAAAGCTTCTCATGGGTAGGTGGATCTTTCCAGGGTTTTCCCGGGTTCTTCCTCGACCATTAATACCGGCTGCCATGTATAGCCTATTGTGTGCTGAAAAACGGCGTTAAACCCAATAACAATAGTTGAAAGTTCAATTTCTATAAAGCTGTGTCAGCTAAAATTCTCACTTTAACACTTTCCTAGCTTCAATAATTTCATGTACATGTAATTCATAGCTTTTAAATAAATTGCTGTCACTATCATCAGCCTGTAGGCCTATTTGCCGAACTGTATCATCTATAATGAACCACGCTAGGATTCGACCTATCGGATTGACAAGGTAACCAATATTTTAAAAAGTTATATAAAATTTCCTCAATACACAATTCAAACTATGACAGAATATCTTGTCCAGGACCCAATGTGACAGTTAAACTTAGTGAAAAGGAACAATGACAATTTAAGACTTTATCAAGACCTGGAAAAGCATTTATCAGATTTAGGACTTTTTCCAGAATTCCAGACCTGCATGGGAACCCTGTAATAATAGCAAACAATTACATCCATGATCACCACATTACTATGCATTGGTCATACAATCAAACTTGAACAACATCTTGATGATATTATCCTATTTACCAAACTGTACCATCCCTTGAGAGGTAAAAAGCTCAGCCAATCCAGGAATTTTCCCCAAGGAATAACTAGGACCAAAAACATACTTTTTGTTGCAAAACTCGGCTGTTTTAGCAGGAAAATAATATTCATCTCACCCATTTTTGCTGGATGGAATTAAAGTATTTGAGAATTTGCTTGCCCCTATGATAAAAGTCATAATTTCAAAAACAGCACATTATGTCTTACTTGTGACCTTTTACCTATCAATGATGTTGACCTGTGAACTAGAGACTTGACTATGGTTTCACAATGTGTGGACCTGGTAAATTTTCATCAAAATATCTGAAGAGGTCAAAAGATGACTGGATATAAAAAAAGCCACAAACTTACAACTATGCCTCATCAAGACACTGACACTGAGACAGAGTGTATGAATGTGAAAACATGAATCACTGTCTACTCAAGATAAAAACTCTATTTAAAAAACACATGAGAAAACTCACATTGTTGTAAATACATCAATTTAATATATGGGCTTTATTTCAGATTGAAATTTTTCAGCAAGATACCTACCTGAATTCGTGATGCAACAAGCGGGCTGGTTCCCTGACCTGTTACTACATTGTGTAGAATTATTTCCCCCGTTTCTGACCCAGATGCTATAACTGTACTGTTCCAGTTAAACTGGGCACATGTCACTGGCCCTTTATGATCCTGTGTAAGAACAAAGAACATTATTTCATGTCAATAACCATTCAAACATTAATTTTTGGTTTTATATAATTATGTACTGCTGAAATTTACAGCTTTTTCAATCAGATTAAATTGGTCCAATCTACAAATCACTAGTACGCTGCTGAACATGATGGCTAACCTGTGAAAGGTATTATAACTTTCCTTATACATTCGTGGCAGGAACTACTAGTACAAATGTTCAACATACTGCATCACGGTAACAAAATGTGCAGCTTAATACAGACACTAATGTAGAAAACATGTCACTTTCTAAATATGACACTGTAACAATATTAACAGTAAAAATGACTCCAATGTCTCTGCCATCAGAAACATTAGAACGATGTACTGCCATAGTATACCGAGGTAGCTCAATATATAAAACAGCCCCAAAAAGGCCACTCTATATCTGAATTGGGACCCCTCTTGTATTATAAGACTAATGTCAGTCAGGCATTTGAAATGAAAGTTTTACCTATTTCGTCTGATTGAAACTTTGAACCTACCAACAAAACACTGCATTTTTATTTTAAAGTTCTTGAAAGACACATGTAAATTATTAATACTCATCTCTCTGATGGGTCTAATTTGCACATCCCTCCACATTATGAAGATTATTGGCTTAATTGTATCAAAAGCTATAAAATGTGTGTGTACATAATGAAGCACATGACTTATGTGCTAGAAATAGTTCTATTTTGTTATCCATATTTCATTAGTTACCTATAATTAGAGGTTACATGTACATCATGAATAATAATACACTTTACCTTGCTCAAGCTGTCTTAGTAATGCATCTGCTGGTTAAAGAGATTGAACAGTACCTATGTAAC
Organism: Sinohyriopsis cumingii; assembly: GCA_028554795.2. Classification (NCBI taxonomy): domain Eukaryota; kingdom Metazoa; phylum Mollusca; class Bivalvia; order Unionida; family Unionidae; genus Sinohyriopsis; species Sinohyriopsis cumingii. The sequence continues at coordinate 113,185,205 of CM068834.1, read as the reverse complement.
TATTAGAGAATTGAGCAAAGCTTGGGGAAAATAAATTATAAAAGCCCCCAAAACACCCTAACGGAACTGAGATAATTGCATTATAATTAGTAGCCATAATTTTATTGACACTGAGCATTTTCTATGACATTTTTTGTGTTCACAGTACAATCACATGAACTAATTACACAAACTGAAGCTTGTTTTTACTGACTGACATTTATAAAAAGGTCAAAGCATCTCCAACTTTATTTTCAGCTTTGAACAAGAAACATTTCTGCTGCATTCAAAAAACGAAATTAATCCAAGACACCCCACATACTTATACAGTAAGATTGTGAAGAAGTGCAGACTGTCCACTGATCTGAAAGTCTAGTCAGAAACTGCAAGAACAGAGTTGTACATCACAATTATTCAGAATTTACCACCTGAGCACACAGAAATTGTGAAATTGTTGGAAACCTCATTGGCTGCCTGGCACTCTTCAGCAGAATGTGAATGACAGTCGTTTAGACTATTCTAGTTACTGTCTCTCCATGCCTACTGAATAAACCAATAAGTAAAACTTTTTTAATATTTATTTTATTTTTAAAAATACATATGTGGTAGCAGCGTGATGCTGCCTTCCATGCATGCGCCTGAACATTAACAAAAGGTCAACAGACAATAAAGACACAGGTGTTCTGAGGACAGGGATTACTACAGAAAACGTGAGCGTTCTCAAGGATTTAATTCTGCGTGAAACGAAGAGGAATTTTACTTACCATCCACATACAAATGTCAGTCTTTGTAAATATATTAATTACTAGCGAGCGGCCGAAAATCCGATGAATGATAGATTACGAGACAATGCCTCGTCCGGTTGCTCTCTGTTACCAGAAATGTCAACAACAAAAAAGCAGATATTTCACAACATAAAGAACTCATGCTAGATGTCAGGATACGCGGATTATGATATAACAATGCACTGTTTAGATGGTTTGTCAGTATGGACAAAAAATTTGTTTATGTAACAATAAATTTCAGTGCATTTTATATCCAGTTTGCGGCTTCCTTTCATGGGGCCTCCAAACCAATGGTTGTATATAAAAGTTTACACAGCCAACAAATAAAAAAAGCCACATGGTATGTTTTGCAGCCAATAAGGAAAAACAATCCAAGTTTGCGACATTGGCAAAGGCCTATGCGATCCCAGAATAAACTTTGTATGCGTTTTTTCTTCTTACTTTTAAGAAGAGAAAAAAAAATACTTTTTCGTTTGCAAGAAAAATACATATAAAATTTCAGGAGCCAAGCCACGATCGTCTTGTTATATTCATACGTGATCTCTTCCCCAAAACGATAAGCAACTTTATATAAGAAAAATACGAGCATATGAAATTTCGGGAGCCAAGCCACGACCGCGTTATATCCGAATTTGTGTTGTAACGGAGTGCGCTACAGCGAGGTCACACTGTACCTCATTTGGAGGTATACATAGGTCACCAACAGTAACGCTACATAAAATTCAACATTTTTACATCAAACGAGTCAGTGCCTAGGCATGATGCTTGCTGTAGAATCAGGTCAACAAATTTCAACCAGGGCTGTTCCATTTAAACATACATGTCCCCCAGGAAAGGCACTTTTAAAGTGGGAAAATCACTCATACTTGCAATTCAGAATTTTGTTACCATTTTAATATGAACTCTTTGAAATCAAAAGTACCCTGGCATATAGTTTTAGAAAACTGCCTTCCCTGGGTACCATGTATGTTTAAATGGAACAGCCCTCAACATAAACAAGCTCAATTATGTTTATTTTTCATACAAGAATCGAATTATTAAATGAAAGAAGGTATCAAATTTAAACGATAAATACACATACCATTTTCAATGCTGCAAATTTTTTCCATTCAAATCTCCTCAGTCGCATTCTTTCAGGGATTATTTAAAATAGTAATTTTGAAAACAAGCACTTTTCTATGACACAGTTAAAGATCAGAACTGAAGAGCCTAATATAGGCACCTAATTCTGGCATTATGCACTGTTGTGAAGAAAAAAAATGCCCATAAAATTGATACATTGAACCACAGGATGTAAATATAAAAAGATTTCCACAGGAACTATTGTGTTGTCATAGCAATAATCAACTCTAGCAGATGTCTGTGCATAGCCAACTTGGATGTTCCATACAATGTATACATTTTTATAAATGAATAGTACCAGTGGAAATGCAGCTTGCAAAATCTGTACAATTATTTACACTCTATTAAATGCTGTCATTACATGGTATGATACCTGAGCCTAATACTATTTTCTAATAATGGCTCTACTTCAAAATATCAGCCAAAGTCGTTTGGGTTTGGAAACTTTACCTATTCCATGTAGTATAGAACAAAACTAGAAAATGATCTGAAAAACAAATTATGCAATAAAATATACATAATGCAAACCAAAAACTATATTGGTATACCAAAATTTAAGTATATTTGAAATATCTGTGCTTTGTGGTAAACTGCTACACAAAATACCTTGTACGTCTTTTTAAGCTTCAGGAATTTTAGGTCCCACAGCCCAATGGTTCCATCAGATCCCCCAGCAATAATGTATCTGGATGTGTTATTAAGATCTAAACACAGTCGCCCCATCTAAAAGAAGAAACAAAACAAACGGCATATATAGGAAGTAACTTGGTCAATAGTGACATAATCTGCAACAAACGTATAAACCAAACATTAAAGTCTTTCTTGGGTTCCAATTCAACTGAAATATTACTAATTAAATAAATGAGAGGACTGTCTTTTTCAATTGTAGAGTTAATACTCTTAAGATGGGATGGAAAACATTTGGCACAGTAAAGGAGGTAACTGTTTTGTGAGGCAATACTCAGATCAAACAATTAGATTAAATTTTAAAAAAAGTAAAATCAGACATGCTGAATATTAGAGGTTGCTTTGTAAAAGGTGGTCATTATAAGCTGCACTGTAAGGCATTTTTTGAGTGCTATTGTTTTAAAAAGATTTTCAAACAGGTAAGAAGGTTCACAGATTTACCCGATGAATCACTTGATAAACATTATTTTCATGTATAACACATACCACTGCAATACAGTCAACTGAAAATCAACCTTTTATGTACCAATTACACTGTTCATGGTGATACAGGTTCATTCTTGACTGTGTCCTTGCACTAATAACCCTTAGTTTTCATCCCTTACACTCCAATCTCAGAAATAAACATGCCCCGACATATTGCCTGAGAAACTAATTTAAATACAAAATTTACCCTTACAGGTTAACACTATGTTCCAACTATATTTCAAGTTCCTATTATGTTTCTGGTGAGTGCACAAATGTCTACAGTTCTTACTGAACACTCCACTTCTGATAAAGTGACAGCTGAATTCTTCACACTAGTTAGGGCTATCTTGTCATGGTGCATAGATACGCTGGCAAGGATGCTGTCTGGAACACTGAGATAAGGGCAACTAATGAAAGTCTTAAATAATGCATGATCTCCCCTGCATGAATAGTAGAACTTGTTAGATATCATGGATACAATGATGTATGACAATATTTTCTCAATACTTTGATACAGGCCAAAAGAAGAATGAAAGATAAACTAAATGATATGAACTCTCCAAAATTAAACATTTTCTTGTTGACCTTCTATCCGACTGAATGAAATAAATAACAACGCCCCTTATAATAAATGACTCCTTTTATGGATTTATGCTTAGTTAGTTTTTGTTGTTATTTTATTGATCACCCTTTCTGAAATCCCTTTACAGGTTCTAAAGGTGCTCGGCTTCCAGCAAATCATGTGTGTTTGACCTGGTAAACCTTTGGTCTAATCAACAGTGGTATGAAAGTCTACATCTGAAAATTTAAAGCTACTGCTGAATGATAGATTTTTTAAACTTTCAACTTCTAATTTTTTTACCTGTATCAATGACATTTAATCACAATCAATACTGGTCATATCACCAAATAAAAACTGCATATAATCCATCTGCATATATTTTAATGACTTGATTATACAAGAGACTACTTTTAATATTTTGGTTTGTAATTTAAGTTATGGGATTAACAAGAAGAATATAAACTATGTCTTCTAACCAACTACATCACTCCCTCAATAACTCGCGAACCCGCTTATAACGCAGTATCAGGCATGGATCCCATTTTTTAAACCCGAAAATACCCCAAAAATGTATTCCTATTTGTTGAACTTGAAGAAAATCACAATCAAAATTGGTAACGGAAACTTTGATGTATCGCTCATTTTATCATTGAGAACGGTAGATAGGACCTGGAAATTTCAATCAGCACTGAAACATCAAATTTCAATATAGCTCATACAATTTTTTACATTTTCTTTCCAAACGACATTCCTAGTACCCAGCAATTAACGATATGTAAGGAAATTTTGATCAATGAAAATGTCACTTATCCCGAGCGGAGGCAGTACTTTAATAAATACAAATTAAATAAACTTTTTATCAATTGAAATTTGTGTTCTAGTTCCCTCTTTTAGTTCCTTTTAAGTGTAATCATCATAAATGCAATGTGTCCTCTTGTATACCAAGCTACATGTTCTTTGAAAATTCAAAATTTAAAGAATTTTAGTCTGGTTCAAGATAGCAGTTGCTAATATGTTATTGTTTTAAATACTGCTATGTGTACATTTTTATTAATTCTGATAATATCTTAGATATTTTCTGCGCTAGTATGCTTACCATAATCTTCCATAGCTATTATTAATCTACCTCCAATAAAAGTGCAGATCAACCAGTTTGAATCAAATAACTTCATGAGGATTGGGGCATTAATTAAACTGTGGCGTTAATTAGGGAACCTATGGTAACCCTATGTACACAATATCCCTACATTCAATTTTACCATTACTATGCAGTTGGAAAACATGAAATGTGTTTATGGAACACAGTTGCCCCATCAGTGCCTGAAATGATTTAAACAAAAATCTTTACCAAGATGAGATGGGCAGAAGGACAAACAAACAATGATAAAACTCCAGGTCTCTACTATTGTCATGGAAGAGCATACTCATTATTTACAAATATAAAGACATACTTAATATGAAAAGCTTACAATCAAGTTTATCCAAGAGCTGGATGATATAAGTATATTTAAAGTTTATATAATTCAATTAATACATATTAATATATTTTGAAAACAAATTTCTTTTATTTAAGTGGCATCATTCAAGATACTCTTCCAATTTATCCAAAAACTAAGCTGAATAAGATATGCATTCATCCTTGCCATAAGATCACTTGTTCGTAAAAATTGGTAAGCTAACAATACTAAAGGATACTGTCAGAGTTCCAGCCAATACTGGACACATTCTGATCATGGGGGTTGAATTCCTGGACAATAGAGTAGAGAGAACAGTCCCAGATCTTAATATCATCCCCAGATGAAGCTAGCCTTAACTCACTCACTGCCATCTTGCCTCCAACAATGTTAAGTTCCTCCGCTAGCTGGCCATCTCAGTGGTATGTCATGCCTGAAATGGATCCATACATGTGATATCACACCAGAATTGGGAATTCTTAAGAGTAAGCTACCCAAGGCTTTTGGTGGGGCTTCTGCCAGATAAAATACTGGTAAATCATGACAAAGTCACTGTCTAATGCAACTTGGATATTTGAAATCCAAAATACCCTAATGTCAGAGATATTCAATCAGATATACAGGAAAATATATTCATTAGAAATGAAAAATGCACCATCTATAACAACTTGATGGAAAGGGAATAGATTTTTCATATTTGTTGTGTGGAGACCACCCACCAAGGACTATATAACTAAACATTCCACGCATTAATCTTAAGGTGATGCTGTCTTCCAACAATTTATAAAAATTCAACAACAGGTGTTCTGTCCTGACAGTGATTAATACCAAAAAGTGAATGTTCTGAATGATTTAATGCAACGGGTCAAAAGAGAGATTTTACTTACCATCTGAATACAAAGGTCAGTCAAAATAAATGTATTAATTACTAGGAAGTGGCTGACAGTTCAATTTTTTTGGTGGAAAATTCCATTTTAAATAGTGCCTTGCACAGTTGGTCTCCACTACCAGAAATGTCAGAAGAAAAAGAAAAGCAGCGACCTTCCAGCATGTCTTTTCACCAAAGAACACAAACAATCGCACCAATGTCATCCAACAAATCTATTTTTTGTAGTTTGGCATGTGAAATAGCTCATTCAAATGTGAAAATACGTCATTTCTATATAATTAATCAATGATTATAGAGTTTGGTTGATGAGATTCATATTCATGATTTTATACATTAGATAGTTGTTTCATATATTTATAGGAATGTTTCATCTCTGGATGCTCTAACCACTAGGTTATTTTGTTTCTTAAGTCTTGGGACATATGGTCACAAGTCACAATGGTCACTGACATGAATACAGAGGTTTCACTACTATCAAACTGAAAACTGGATCCTGCAAAATCACAAACAAGAGACAGAGAAATATCAACCCATTTCTTGAAGGCTCCCGATATTCATGCATGACACGATGTAAGGTGCAAAATAACCAAGAGTGTACTATATCCAGTTTAATAATAAGACAATATCTTGCAAATAAAAATCATTATTAGAAAATATATTCACTGTGGGCGCACATAAAAATATTTCTTGCTGTCACAGATTACAAAAAGTACTAATAAAGCAGGTTAATGCTGTGTATACTATTTACCCTGCAAATATAAATGTCCATTTGTATCAATTATGATTACAGATAGCAAACGAATAGAAGCCACCCAGTTGAATAAACACACCTGGCAGAGATATATATATATATATATATATATATATATATATACATACACACACACAATGAACAGTGCAAATCTAGTATCTAGCTAGCCTGAGCACTTTCGACTCTTTAATGAATCTCTTTCAAACATAAGTACAAAACAAAGACGAACAGATAAAACAGAAAAACGTTCATGTTAAATAAACTTTACATGGCTGTTTCTACAAGAATTGAACCTTTTATCTCTACTAGTTTAATTCAGCTTGTTGTTGATGCTGGATTCCATTATGTTGATGATACCATTTCTAAGGACGATAAATGTTCACTAGGACCAAATCTGGAGAATTATTCAGACGACTCTCAAAATACAGTCCCAGCTGACCGTCAGTTCCAACATCCTGATAATGCAAACAATTTGTGACAAGACAATTCACGCAAGCCTATGACATATGTCAGCCTATTTTGAATACTTGGAAGAGGTCGCTGACTGTAATAAGTTAAACACTTGGATTTTGGTGAACAACCATGAAAACATCATAATGAGGTCCAACAAGAAAAGTCAGTCTTATGACCACTGTGGAGTTTAGAACCATTCCAAAGGAAAACAAGTCAGTGTTATGACCACTGTGGAGTTTAGAACCATTCCAAAGGAAAATCATTTAACAGATTTGTCTCTGAGATGATAATTTTAGGACAGTTTTCAAAAAGTATGACCAGCGCTGTACCAAAATAAGACAGTCTGGTAAAGTTTAATTTATACCAATATCGCCACAACCTGACTCATCTGAAATCTTTATGATATATAAATAAAGGTAGAACCAACTTTCAAGAAGCACATTTCATGGCTTCAGTCAATAAGCAATGTCATTAATTGCTTTATATGAATATTCTTGTACATTTCTTAGTGCAGGTAATACTCTCTCAACCTTTATAGGAACTCATCCCAAAGTAATGGACACCACAGAAGTGAAAGTGAAAACAAAGAAACCCAAAACTGTTGAAACTGAAGAAAGATAATTCAATGCTTGGCCCTTGGGACATCAAGCTGATAAAAAGTATCAAATATCGACAGAAGTGGCAAAATAACCTGTTGCATTTAAACAATATAGCAGATGAAATTTTGCATGTGATACCAACATTAAACATGCACAAGTCAGTTCAACAGATTATTCATACCAAAGTTCCAACTATTATATGTTACACAAGTGAACAAATCGATAACTAAAAGTACTTCGACTTTAAAATAGGGTATACCTGTTGTAAAAACGGAAGAATGGTATCTTTCAGCATGGAAAATCTCAGTAGTATGCAATAAATGAATTTAAATAAATAACAGGCATTAATATTGTTTTGTTTTATATCCCTAATGGTTCGATACAAATTGCAGTTATAGATGTGTAAATATCAATGCAAGGAAGTTATAATAAATCAGATATTTCTTTCTGTTCACTATTTTTAAAAATCTAAAGTCAGAGGTCTCGGAAACGCTTAATCATGTGTATTTGGACGCAAAAAAATTTATACCTGGGACACAGAAAATCATTTATACAGGAGTCCTCCGTATGCACACATTTGCCGGGTGGCAAATTCATGGGCTTGCCAGACCTGCTTCAACCATTTGTTGAGTGGGAAATGTGTTGATCAAATGATCATTTTAGCTGTGCTGATATTTACAATGAGAAAATTCAGTGGCTGAAAGACCACCAGATGTACATGTTGTCATTGTAAGAGAACATCTGGAGAACATGACCCAATAGCTTGGCCGCAAGTTCAAAGACATGACTAGCTGCAGAGTGGTAGGGAAATGTACTGATATGTACAATGACTGAATACAGAGACAGAAAGACCCAGTGATGTACTTTTGTGTAAGAGTACATCAAATAACAATTTTACCTTTCATTATTGTGTTCATTTCCAAGTGTAGCCAAATAAGCATTGCATGTAACCTCAAAATGAAAACAAGTTCAGAGTTAGATAAAATGCTGTTTGCAAATTTCGAATAAGTATTTTGGGGCTAATTGGCAAAGATTGTAATGGGATTACATAGAGTGCTAGAAGTTGCTTGAACTGATATTCCACATGGAACACTATGAGCTTTACTAGTGCATGGAGTAAGACATTTCCTTGGCCCGACTTACTCTCACTTTAATGGACAAACGAGTCATATCAGTGGTGTAAAGTAAAGCTGTACCGATTAATCGGCTATACTCATAATTGGGTCGATTATTAGAACAATTGGTATCAGCAGAAATAATCGGTACCAATACAAATTTCCAAAGTATAAATTTAATCATAACATTCATCTCGACATGGCTTGAATTTTAATCAGAAATAAAGTGGAAATTAAGGAATAAACATTTGTTTTGGGGGTTAACTGAAAGACAATATATTCTTAAAAGTAAATACTTTTTAACACACTTGCTGTAAACTACCGCTGATTGTCTGCACAAAACAAATTATCAATACCATTCTTGCACTCACCCAATCACAGCAGCCAACCAGCCAATGAGGCCTCGTGTGGTTGTGTGGCTGTTGAATTTCCAGCATACACATTAGCAGATAAGTAGGCAGATTATATAGCTAGCAAAATTTATACTGGTACGAAACTATGACTCACTGTAGTAAATTTATTCTTTAGCCAGTCCTGCAATGCTGCTAATCAACAAATAGCGGTCGCACAGTGAAGCAGCTGAATGCTAACATACAAATATTATGCAGCACTGACATTGGCATGTCAGCGCCAGTGACTTTACTCCTGGATACCCCAGCTGCTGAGCTGTTTCAACGTGTGACTCGCAGCATGGTTCATGCATCAATCTAGCCATGTGGACAACTTAGTAGTAACTTACTTGATTTAAAACAGTGTTCCAAGAGCGCGATTTGATTGGATTATTAATAATGAATATCGATTGTACACTATTAAATATACTACCAAGCCTATGCATAATGTCAAACTCGAAATACTCAAGGTTAGTATGGAATTACCTCAAAGTAGGTGCAGTCGACGAGTCCGAAGCAAATTGCACACCTTGCAAAGCATTCATTTCCAGAGGTGGAAATGACTATAAAAATTATATGACATCAAACCTTGTCCAGCAATTGCACTGCAACCACATCGTTGAACATGGCCTGTTTCTGGCAGATAAAAAAGAAAAGGATGATGTGCAGTTAAACTCAGCAGCTGCAGCAACTCCTCGTATTATGCTGGACCTGAAGCAGCCATTTGCATTTGATGACCTGAGAGCTATTAGCTGGCACAAAGCTATTGCAGAGTTCATAGCAGATCCGCACTATAAAAATCCAAGTAAGAAGTACTTTTTCACATCTTTGATACCTGACATACATAAGGCGATACAAAGCAAGGTGCGTAATTTAGTTTCTGCCCAATCAGACCTTAGTTTGACCTCTGATGCATGGTCAGACCCGTCCATCAATGTAGCCTTGTTGAGTTTTACGGCACACTAGCTGACAAAAGACTTTCAGTGGAAACAGGTGATTTTAGCAGCAATGCCTCTCAATGAATCACACACATGAGAATATTTGGCGAGCAAACTGGACAAATTATGTGAGGAATACAATATTCCCAAAACTCATATCCATGTTCTTCTGCGTGACACAGGTGCAAACATGGTTAAAGCAATGGCTGAAATCGACAGCATCAGATGTTTTGCACACACACTGCAGCTCGTTATCAGTGATGGCATTCTGTCGCAAAGAGGTGTCAAAGGTGTTTTGACGATCTCGCAATCCATAGCCAGCAAGTTCTGGCACTCCATCCTGGCACAACAGCAGCTCGAAGTGCAGCAGAAAAAATTGGCGTTGCCTACAAGAAACTCATCCAGGTTGTCCAGACATACTGGAATTCTACATACAATACGTTGGTTTCGTTATATGAACAAAAACAAGTCTTGGGGGCTTACGCTACTCTCTATGACCTGCCTAGACTAACAGCCCAACAGTGGGTCTTGATTAACAGTTTTCTGGACACATTAGGCCTATTCGCGGACATTACCAAGGAAGTAAGTGATCACCAAACATCAGTATCCGTCATTCGTCCTATGCTGAAAATGCTCTGAATGTTGCTGTCTCAAGAGCATGAAGCGAGTCAAGGTATTCAGACAATGCTCTGCTATGATGAATGTCACTGAACACGCTTTGCTGACGTTGCCAGGAACAAGAAGTTTGTCTTGGCCACCATCTTGGATTCACATTTCAAACATTGCCTATTGAGCGAAGATTTACTTTTGACCAGATCCAAAGAATGGCTTAGAGCAGAATGCATCATAGTTGTGTCAGCTGACAAGCAGGTGGAACCCCCAACCAAAAAAAGAAAAACTGAAACTGAAACAAATGCCACTGAACCATCAAAGTCGCATCTCAGGAATCCGTTTTCTGTGGCCTTTGACAAACCTGTCCGTATCATCAACGAAACACCCCACGTGGATGACGCAATGCTTGAATTGTATCTGGCCAGCCCTTTGTTGCCACAAGAAGAAGACTTTTACAGCTGGTAGAAAGCTCACAGGTTCAGTTCCACTACTTGGCCAAATTAGCTAAACACTATTTGTCTGCACCAGCTTCAAGCGTTCCGAGTGAACAGCTGTTTAGTGGCACAGTCCAGACTTTTTTTGGATCATTACATGGCGAGAAGGGAGAAATGTTACTGTTGCTTAAATACAACCTACCTCAACTAGGCTTTCAGTATTAGCTGCAGCCAGCGTACAGTGACATCTAACTATAGTCTTAAAGCATGCATATTATTAATTTTAATTATTATTGGGCTATCATTATTAACATATTTTAGCATTTATTTAAATCTAGTAATGGCAACCTACATCACTGAGTGCAAGTTAAAGACTAGCTAAATACATTTTTATTCATTTGTATCTTGAACTGGCAAACCATAAGTTTTATCATTAACAATTTTAAAGTTTTTCAAGTTTTATATTTGTGTGAGTGTTGTTTTCTATAAATAGAGCTGTACTTCTTATCTGGTTTATGTCAGTTTTTGTATAGAAGTTCAAATTCACATGCTATATAAAACAACCTTGTTATAACTCACACAGCAAAATACCTGTTTGCATTTCACTAATAGGTTTATGTTTCTGAACCAGTCATTGTAATAAAACAAATAATAATGAAAAAATCGGACTCCTGATCGGTATCGGCAGTTTTAATAATCGGCTTTACGCTGTATCAGCATTATCGACAGAAAGAGACATCAGTACAGCTTTCGAGCAAAGAAGTTACAAAATTAAACTCATTGGCAACCACTGGTTCTAATCATCTGGAAATTTAACCACTTTAGGTATGCCCAATATGCTTCTGGTAGGGGACTGCAACATTTGCTGGTGGGACTCCCTGTTTTTTTCCCTCCAAAATAGGAGTCCCGGACTCCTAGTTTTAAAATCCTAGCGAGACCTCTGAAAATGACCAAACAAAAATAGGAATAGGACATCATCTGTTCTCTGTAACATCAAATAGCAATTTCTTATAGTATCACTATCAAAGGTAAAATTAATACCATTGCCAATATAAAATATTTTCATTGGCTGTCAAGTCTATTTTTCTACTGTTTTCTGTTTAGACACAAAATTCATTACAAACGGAAAAATTACTTCCCATGGCAGCTCTTCAGTGTGATAATTTTCCAGTAAAAGAAATACAAGACTAAGTATTAAATACTTTTCTGTTTCCTCAAGGTTTAAGACAGGTGCCTAGTATAGAATTTGTTTAGTGTTTTGAGAAGTATGGGGTATTTTAAACATGTCAGTAGGTTTTTAGTCACAATGGTCAGAGCATTCAAAGTGGTTAGTTATAACCAAACTCTAAAATCATTTCAAATAATGATATAAAAATGACCCATTATTCCGATTTTTAAGCATTGTTGACACACCAAACTAGTAAAAATACTTTTATTAAACATCATTGGTGCAGTCTGATGTGTTCTGAGGTGACAGTATGTGCCCACGATCTACTTGTTGGTCTTAAATGTATAAGAATCCAAAGAGTGAATAACCCATTATTTGAAACACCAAAATATGCTCAAAAACGAAAATACACAACTAAATTCACACTTATTTACTTCTTTTGTGGGTATACAGTGGTGTACGTCCTGATATGATTTGTAATTGTTTTAATAATAACTTTGATTTAAGCAATTTTGATATGAATTATTTACTTTTACCAATTTCTGGTGCAATCCATGTAATGACGTCACTGGGTAGTTACTCGATTAGACAGGTATGATAAATTGTATGTACAAGGGTGAGATTATGAATGTGTTGTTGTTGTAGTTGTGGGGTTTAACGCCATTTTTCAGCACACGATAGGCTATGCATGGCGGCCAGTATTAATGGTGGAGGAAGAACCCAGGAAAACCCCGGGAAGAACCACCGACCCACGAGAAGCTACTGGCATGCTTTCTCACATATCCACATTTGCCGAATCCTGGACTTGAACCCACGCAGACAGAGGTGAGATGGCAGTGATCCGTAATGGAGAGCGCTTTAGACCCCTCGGCCACTCGGGGCCCCGATTATGAATGTGAAAAAGAAGAATGTGTATTTACACTTTTGTCGAAATATCATATAATTACATCCATTAAACTACAATGCTGTTGGGCATTTCTACGCACCTAAGATTTCTGTCACCAATACTGAAGCAAAACACATACCGAATTCGACAGTTTGACGAAAATACTGCAATGCTTACCACTTGAAATGGGACAATGGTCACCAGAATATTCTGTGTGATGGATTTTTATCATAGCTTTAACAATTTTTCAGTCATATCGCTACAATGTCTGCAGTGTAACAGTTTATAGTGATGTCTAGTTGTAGTTGTTGTAGGGTTTAATGTCATTTTTCAGCACACGATAGACCATAGATGACAGCCAGTATTAATGGTGGAGGAAGAACCTGAGAAAACCCAGGAAAGAACCACCGACCCACGAGAAGCTACTGGCAAGCTTTCTCACATACTCACACTGGCTGAATCCGAGACTCGAACCCACACAGACAGAGGTGAGATGGCAGTGATCCGTAACAGAGAGCGCTTTAGACCACTCGGCCACTCGGGGACCCTACAGTGATGTCTAGAACTGGGGCATCATGCCAAAGACATATAGCATGATATCCCACCCAGACACATTATCCAGACACCAGGCCAACCAGTCCTAATACTAACCTCTTAATGCTGAGCACCAAGCGAGGCAGCTATTAGTATCATTTTTCTAAGTCTCTGGTACAACTCAGCCAGGGATCGAACTCATGACCACCCGCATCTGAGGTAGATGCTCTAACCACTAGGCCACCAGAGCGGTAGCTGTATTCTGATCAAAATAATATTAATTTTTGATGCACGGGATACCAGCCCTGTGTTTTCATGACTTGCGAGATGTCTGCCTATTCTGCACGCAGCTTTGAAAAGATGTAACATTTATCTCTCAGGCTACAGAAGTGAAATACATTACCTTGGACTGTTTCTGTCAGCAGTTCAGTCGAGTAATTAGGTCAGGTTTAGAGCTAATTTTACACAATTCAATGTAATAATACCAATAAATGGGAAGAGATATTAGGCAAACTAAACCAATCATGTAAAATAAATTAGTAAAGTTCAACATTTTAGAAACAAAATCAGCTATTATGTTGAAGAGAAACAACAATGAATAGGCTGTAATGTGTTTACAACATCTTGTTTATGGGGGAAAATTACTAAAGAATTCAGAGACCATATGCCAGGGAATTTCTTTAGAATTCCATTCTTGCGGTAAGTTGACATGTTGGGTAGTAGACGATTCTGTTTGTGTGGGACTAGTCCTACATGTAAGACCTGATGCTGATATTTATGTTTTGGGCGTCAGGGTCTTACCGCCTAACTAACAGTGCTGTGTAGTGTGTTTTGATGTCGACTAACATCGTAACGAAAGTCAAATTTTCAGGAATATCTCACACAACTTGCTAGTAAAATAATGGTGCTTTTCTGCAAAGTAAGGTAATTGTTTTAGTCAGACTTTACTTACTCTCATGTCTTTTCTCTAATAAATTCAAATTCTCACAAAAGAAATGGACCTGTTTTCAAGTTTTGTTGGCCTACATTTCAGTTGACTGGAAAGTAATGAAAGCCGGGAATGCCGAAATCGGGTTAAGTGGAAATATTATTCTTTAATGAAACAAATAAAAATGCAATATGCCTATTAGAACTGTAAAGTAACGTTTTAAGAAATATATCCACCACATGAACCTACTTAAACATACTTCAGCATACCTCGACTACCGTCGCATTGCAACAAATTCAAATGTATATCAATGGAACATGAAAAAGCGTCCATTTGCTAGTGTCATATTTTCATTCCGCCAGGATAAAGACAGCCCAGTAAGTATATTAATTACACATAAATTAGTGGAAGAGTGTCGATATATGCTGCCAGATGCGTGGGATATTCCTGAAACTCTGACTACTCTTTCCAATGTCATTGACATCGGAACACACTATACAAGGCCGTTATTTGCATAGTAAGACATAGCAACTAAACAAAATCAACATGTGCTATGTCTTCAATGTAGGAGTAGTGTGGGACAACTTTTTGCAAAATTGGAAACATGGATTAAGATACAGAATTTTTTTAAGGTAAACATTTCCATCTTTTAAATATATTTATTTGTATAATTCTATAAGTTAAAATAGTAAATAGGATTTTCCGGGTTACAGATTCAAGAAGGTCATGTAGTGGGTCTTCATGCTGACATTTAAAAATCACATTTTCATATTCAAGTCAAACTGTGGCATATTTTAGTTCACATTATGAATATCACTTTTCTTAAAGTATGGTCGTTCTTTCTTGATACCAAATGTTTATAGAAATGACAAATCGTTGCGCAGAATTACCCAATGCACAGAATTGGCAGAGACGTAACAGATATACGAAATAAAGTACAACCATGTGACTTCGTTACACGAAAGGAGCTATAAATAGAACAAAATAAATAATTCCTACACAAATCACTTTATTATCATTATTCAAACACATGCAAATTATAATACGTTGATCTTCTTATTTTTTTCTAATTTCATGGTGTTTGTTTTTGTAATATTGTTTTTATTTTTATTTTATAGGTCTTGTCTAATGTTGTAAAGCGCTTAGAGCTTCTAAAGATTAGGCGCTATACAATGTCCTCATTATTATTATGGGAACAAATGCATATTTCGTGTTGAGTGTATTTTTGTTACTAGTAACCCGTGAATAATCAATTATAGGTACGTATAATCAAATTCAAAATAAAAAACGATAACCGAAACTGAAATAGTCGGTACTGAACGCATACATGACCTGCATGACTTTAATTTTAGGCAAGCAGTGTCTCGAGTTTTAAAAAAAATTTTTTTACTACGATATGGCTTAGGTACGAAAATTCCAGCATATTTGTAGGATTCAAGTCATGTGTTTCAAAGTGTTTACTGTAGAAAAGTGAATCTGATATGATTATAACAGAATACCGGTTACTGGTGCAGAGTTTATAACTCTAACTGTACACTCCTAAATGTGATGTCTGCTCTAAAAAGATGTGCTTATGACATCAAGTGATCAACAGCCTATACAGAAGTTTGTCTTCTATGGCATTAGTTCTTTTATACTGAAGTATGTATTAGCAAAATTAAAAATGATAGAAAACTATCATCGCGACAAAGCAGTTAAAATAAATACTATTTATGCCAAGACTGTTACCAAAATATTAAGTTTCTCTGCATGTTGGTAACTGTTTCATTATCCCGCCATAACAATCCATTTAGCGGAAGTTGACTTCGTTATGTGCAGTTTTCAAGAAAGCACCTCATCAATGTAACGAAACGAACCTTGTTTTTCCGCCCTTACAGCACTAAGGTAACGTTTGCTATCATGGTTTTGTTAGCGATTTAACAGATATGCCATTATAATTATTTCTAATTTGTAGTTATTATTCCAAATATTCCATCATTTTGGTGTTGGTCGTTGTTGTTTCCCCATCCATCACTGTGCTAAACATCAACTTTCATGCGCAATATGCAAGTTTGGCGCCAACTATATTTCATTTTTAATTAAGAAAAGGTTTGTTTCAAGAGATGCATAATCAAACTATACCAACGAATGAACGTTTGACACTATTCTACTTAGCAACGCCGATCTGTGGAATATACCCGTTGCTGGTACCCACGACCACTCAGTGGTTTACTTTATGTAAAACACAGGAAAGTCCTAACGATGACGACGCGGATTACAAATATAATGATGCGTATAAATTGATCTTAGAGGAATATTAGTATCTGATATTACAATAATAAGGAGCGTGGCTCAGAATATTTCAAACAAAATTTACCTACACAGAACAAAGTTGTAATTGATGAACAAATTAGTAAAGTCTAATCACGTTTTTCTTCTTCTGCATATTTCAATCGTATCTATGTTGTACAGTATGTATTCAAACTGGCTGGCTACACGAAACGTTTTTGGCCCATGTTTTTTTAAAAATAAAATCTGTATATGCAATAGCATACACCACATGTTGCTAACGACGTACCTTCAGCATCAATATTTTGTTATGCGATTTTGATCGTCAATATTGTTAAAAATTCGTTTCATTTATATACTTTTTGTCAAATGGGTCTATTGGATTTTAACAAACATGGCGGGATACGATCAAGACTTACCGCTGATGCACATGAGGTTTGCAAATTTATTGTGTTCTCTTGGGCTCAGAACCAACGACATTTCAAACATATGTTCAGCTTTAAATGATCAATATATTTTGTACATCTTTCAAGTAATTGAAGCTTATATTTAACGGTAATTAACTTTTATTGCAATGATTTTGTTACTGAACAACACCATTTACATGACCGACATTGAGGTTCGCTAGCTACTTAGCGGAACTCATTTGATTGGCTGGCCTTATTGTAAGCATGGAACGAGTTGGCCAGTGGACCACTGCTAAGCATTGCAATGAACAGCCATTAACTCGACGACAAAGAGCTGTTTGCACTTGAAAACGCATACAAAATATACGTGTGAGTCTTCGTTACCAATATTTGCTAGGATGTAAACAATTTTGTGGGCTATGCTCATAAATATGAATTGGGAGAAACACCCACTTTGCTACATCTAGTATTTTGTTACTGAACCTGATGTTTTTGTTAGGTTGATTTGCATGCGAGATGTTTATAAGTACTAAAGCAGTCTCACCACAGAACAGTCATTTTTGTATACATTAGCAAGGTAGAAAAAAGCTACAGACACAATCATAACATTTCCATATATCAGGCTTTTAGTAGGTATGACATTATTGATAATGCCATAGCCTACAGAATGCTAAATTTGTTATAGCCACACAGGCTTTGTCTGTGAGCACTTCAGGTTCATGATAATACTTTCTTCATGGATTATTTTTGGGTATGTGACTTAAAAGAAGCACAGAGGAAGCAATGTTAATGAATTTCAACTGCTGTATTACATTATGGTCATTACAAATACAGCTCAGTCATCGTGATGTCAAAGCTTTTGTCATGCAACAGTGCTCAAAGAGAAAATTTTTAGACACTGGCCCCAAGCTGGTG
The DNA here is from genome assembly GCA_028554795.2 of Sinohyriopsis cumingii. Taxonomy (NCBI): domain Eukaryota; kingdom Metazoa; phylum Mollusca; class Bivalvia; order Unionida; family Unionidae; genus Sinohyriopsis; species Sinohyriopsis cumingii. The sequence continues at coordinate 113,166,862 of CM068834.1, read as the reverse complement.
ACTAGAAAAAAATCACAAGTCCTTATTCAAATTCCACAAGCCCTGGCTAAATTACATGCCTCTGTCCATTACGTATGTTTACACTTTATCATCACAAATCAGCTGTGCAAAACGCTTATTATTGTCCATCAGTCAATCTGTTTAATTCAGCATGTTGAATATATTGCATACAGGTGGTCTCTTATTTTGACAGACATGGTACATGGGGCCCCGAGTGGTCTAAAGCGCTCTCCGTTACGGATCACTGCCATCTCACCTCTGTCTCGGATTCAGCTAATGTGTATATGTGAGAAAGCTTGCCAGTAGCTTCTCGTGGGTCAGTGGTTCTTTCCGGTGTTTTCCCGGGTTCTTCCTCCACCATTAATATTGACCGCCATGAAAAATGGCGTTAAACTCCACACCAACAACAACAGACATGGTACTCACAGCAGTGTCATATGACAGTGTGTTATTTGCCATATGTGACCAGAAATAAATGCCTCCCCCTTTTTGGGGTGAAGTGCTTCACAAAGTAACTCCTATAGCCACGAGTTCTGAAATTTTCTTTGCATGTTTTGCCTCCTAAATTGCCTTAACTCATTTGGCCTCAGAGGTTTTTGCCGGAAATGTGCGTAGGAAAGACATTTGAGGTGCTATTTCTGAATACATCATAATACATCATCTTTCAACAGATTTTCCATGAGACTATTGTTGACACATCTTAGCCCCGTCCCAGCACATAGAGCTGGTTAGAACTTAGAAGTGACACCCTGATTATATCTAAAAGTGTATTTATTGTGGGTTGACCCTGACCTCCCTTAATACATCTGTATATGTTCATTGTATAAAACAATAATGTTGATTATGAATTTTGCAGGGTCATTTCTTTTTTATTATCATATTTGTAAGTGTTTTTTTAAATCCCATGAAGCCAAAAGCTTATGTACTTTCCGACCTCCATTAGGACTTTTAGAGGTCCGAGTTCCATAAGTTTGGACTTCCGATTTAGGGTCGTACTATTGCCCCAGTGACATGTTAATGTCATGGGCCAATTTCCTCCCCCTTGTTTTCCTTTTATTATGCTTTTTATTAAGTTGACTTTGCCGGAGTCATTTAACCCCATTAATTATTACAGTAGTCCCCCTCTTATAAGGCCACCCCTAATGCAGCAGGGAAGTGGCCTTATAATGCGGGTGGCCTTTCTAGACGGGGATGACAAATGCGAATAGTAAATACATATGAAAAAAGTCACAAGTACATTTAATTTTAAATATTTAATATTTTAATTAAAAAATCAAATGCATGATGTGAAATGAATGAAAACAAACTTTGTCATCATTTTCAAAAGAATGCTATGAATAACCATTGATATAGTTTTAAAACTGCCTTTATAATTATGTTACAGTTCACATCATCTGTCACTTTGTTGGTAACAGTCTAAAAAACAAACCAGTCTCATCACATTAAAAATATCCTTGCTGTCATATCCTCTGCATATATTGTTTAGTCTTTTGTTCCAATCTTCGACAACTTCATTATTAACATCAGCTGATTCGCCGCTAATGACAGAACACTTGATATTGTGTCGCACTTGAAATCTGTGCAACCATCTGTTACTTGCAGTAAAGTCGTCATATCCCAATTCAACTGACAAACTTTTTGTTTTTTTTGTCTTTCAAATCAGGATACAAATGTCTCCTGGCTCAAATAATCTTCCTTTCTCCATCTATTTCACCTTTCCACTCCTGCAGAATTGTTTCATTAGCTTTCATGATATTGTTTATCTTAGTCTTCCCGACGTTAGTTTTGTGCAAGGATCCTTGACGACACACCCCCCCCCCGACATCAGTTGAATTACTTTCACGTTCTCCTCTAAACTGAGAATTTTTATTTTCCTCGATGACATGTTGATCTTTTTGCAGTAAGTTATTCATGTTGCCAACTACAATACTGATGAAACAATTTTGTATGCATCTAAACAAATTGCCGTGTGTTTTTAAAGGAAGTGATCTTGTCACGTGATTCGTTTGTCGCAATCTGGTACCCTATTGTTTTTATACATTTCTTTACACTAAGTGAGAGAAGCCAAAACGGTTTCGATATGTACCATTAACATCACGCAGATTTGACCTCACGGCCGCTAGGATTCGTAATTTTGACAATTATTGTCAGTAGTAATAGCCACTGATTACCAAAGTGAACAAGCTCAACATCTTACTAAGGGAAGCCATAAAGGCTATTAAACCATTTTCCTGCTGACTTGGGTATTGTACATCGATACTGCCACTTCTCAGCTGTTACTACTGTTTGATAATTGTAATCTTAACAATTATCAGAGTGACTAAACTGGACATCTTATGATAACACGGCAGTAAGGCTAATTGGATTACATGTACATACCCTTTTGTATGGATTCAAATTTGAGTCTTTCTCGGTTTCTATGGAATAAATTTGGCTTCTCATGAGGCATAAATGATATAATATTAACTCATTCAGCCCCAGACCCGTTACCAGTATCACTGCTGCTATGCCCCAGCAGCGCTAAGCTGTGTCTAGCTGCGTCTGCCCCAGAGTTTTTACCTGTTTGAAAACTTTTGTAAACATCGTGCACATGCAAGCAGCAGGGAAGTCGTACAGACCAGGTGGCTCAGATAAATTTAACCCTCCCACCAAACATTTCTCCGTAGAAGCCTCAGATTTCAAAAATAAACCCTCCTGCGCAAATTAATCCGCAAAATTTCAACCCAAAGTGCATTTTCAGACATAAAAAAAAAACAGCATTTTTTTGGGGGGGTATTGTAAAATTTGTTTGTTATTGCAAATTCCGACTGCGGATACTAATTTTATTTCACATTAAAACAATATAGTTGAAAATAAGATGAGTCGAAAAGTTAGCACAGTTGGAGAACCTCATTCTGCTAGATTAGCGCGAGAGCAATTAGCGGCATTAAAGAAGTTTATTCCGACAAAACAATTATTTAAGAAAAATGTTCGTGGTTACGAAGATATGCAACATGGAATTTCAGAAACTTCGGCAAAATGGTTGAAGCCAGTGACCGGAACAATTGAGCAGGTTGTATATGGCGACGAAAAAGATCCAGATGCTAGAAAACGTGGAATTTTTCCTATGTTGAAAGGTATTGAGGATCAATCACGAACATTACCCGAGCGATTAGCAATAGCAGCAGCGGCGCAACAACTTGCAATTACTGATGGAGGAAAACCTGGAGATGGAAAACCGGGAGGAAGAAAAATCGCAATGATAAAAGGGAAGTTTAATATCGATAATTTAAGAGAAAATTTCACCGATGAGGGATGGGAAATAATATCGCAGCCTCTCTCGACATTGTATAACATAGATGAGGTTGGCCAATTTGCGGAGGAATATTTTAGTGGTCGAACTGAATATTTGACTGCAGTGGGAAAAAAAAGATATGCAACTCGCGATAGTTGGTATGATATGGTATATAAAATTTACACACAAACAACATCAATAAGGAAGACAACGGATCCGCGTTACAGAAGGTTTTTAGAAATGGCAAGAGATACACAAAGATATAATAAGCAAATGGCGGAAGAAAGAAAACAACTAGAGAAAGAAAGAAAACAACAGGAGAAGAAGGAAAAAACTAAAAAACGAGGGAGAAAAGAAACACCACAGGAAGATATTCAACCGCAGGAAACAATAATTCAACCAGAGGAATTAGAAGTTAGACCAACACCTAAAAAACGAGGAAGAAAAGCAGCATCACAGGAAGATATTCAACCACAGGAGCCAATATTTCAACCAGAGGAATTAGGAGCTAGACCAAAAGAAAAAACTTCACCTCAGAAAAAGGAAAGAAAATCGAAAAAGAAAAAAGATCAAAGTGATGAACCAATAATTGTTCACGAATATGAATCATCACCGACTAATGGTTCGATTAAAATTAATCCTAGAATACCTGCTGGAAATTATTTGGATGAAAACATGTTGCATTTAACTCGCAACTATGATTCAAGAGTTCAGATGGCTGCGGATAATTCTCCGGAAAATAAAAGATTACTTTTACGAAAAGATATTGATGTTGATAAACTTGACGAAATTGATTGGCTAGCAATAATGTATTTTGGTGGTATGGGAAAACCAATAACATACAGCGATGAAAATTTTACAAAATTTTCATCAGATGTTATTAAATACAGATTTGCAAGTGCAAAAAAGACAATTTCGCCACCTAGAAGTAAAAGTTCGTCACCTAAAGATAAAGGTTCACCACCTAAAAGTGATAGTCCTGAATCATTTTCCTTTGATCCTCACCACTCTCCTCTTTTCTCTCCTACATTATATCCAAGGGAACCTTCTGCATTCCCCTCTTGGAGACCCCCACCTGTGGAACCAACAGCGTCAAACTACAGGGGTCCCACTGAAAAACCATTAAGATGGGGAATTCACCCCGGGGAGGGTGCAACACTTAGGGGCGGTACCCCTTCACCTCCACTAGAACAATATTCACCAGGGTCGTCGTCAGGGACATCACCAGGATCAGCAGAGGAGAAGAAATCTTCAACGCCGTCAGACGATTTATTCTACGTAACGCCATTGGAATCTCCAGAAACAAAAAAAACAGGAAGCGGATATTCAGTTTGTCCCGATAGTGTTGTCAACGATGTATCTCGCCTTGAAGTATTAATCGGAGGAAAGCGAGCCGGAAATAATTCCCGTGAGATAGTCAACGAAGCATCAGATATTTGTCAGCGATTATTCCGTGGTGGTATCATCGATTCTCACATTTATAAAGAGTTTGTCGATGAACTCATCGATTAAATCAATACAATTGAAATAATATGATTATTCATAAACATCAACGCAGACCTAATCAGGTCCGCATAGTAAACTCTCGATTGCCAGTATACAAATATATTCACGGTAATGGATTCGGCGATATCGTTGGAAGTCTTGTCACGCGAGTAATACCTAAAATTGGACCCGTGATTAAGCAATTTGGGTTGAAAGCGATAGGAAAGATCGGCGAGACTGCCATTTCTGGTATCGGTAATTTGGCCAGTAAAGGCTTCAACGCTATCAAAAATAAAATATTAAGTTTAGTACGTAAAAAGCAACCTGTTAAATTACCTAGCACCAGAGAAATGCCACCCGAAGTTAGTAAGGTCATAAATGATGCGGCAAATAAAAAAATAAATGATCTAGCACAGGAAGCTGCTATAACAAATCTAGTGCAGGAAGTTGCTAATATAAATCCAGCACAGAATGTTGCTAATACAAATTTAGCAAATACAAGTTTTGTTTCAGGTAGTGGTCTTCGTTTTAAACGATATTATTAGTAATAAATGTTCGCACAAGTGTCAAATGAAGTATTTGATATGGACGAGCCAGTAGGTAGGGATACATCAGTGCGAGATTTTCAGTATTTCTCGTACGATGTAGTTGAGCCAGATTCAAGAAATCGGAAGGAAATTCAAGTCCACGATACAACAAGATATTTTCTTCCATCTGAGGCGTATATCGAATTTGTTGGTAAAATTGTAAAGGCAGCTGATGGTACCAACTACGATGCGGATTTTGGTGTTGGTTTTGTCAATAATGGTATCATGGCATTATTCAAGAATGCCACTTACATGATTGATGGAAGAGAGATTGAATCAATTACGAACAACGTTGATATAGCAACGACTATCATAGGTCTAGCAAGATACTCGGATGATTTTACCAGATCAGCCGGTCCTAGTATGATGTTTGCCAAGGATAATTCCAACTACCCTGAACATTTACCATTTGATATTGGTAGACCGGTAGACCCCGCTGGCCAACCCGCTGCTGTTCGTTCAGCGATGATTGCCCCCAATGGCAATTACAATCTTGGATTTGCCATAAGAAAAAATATGTTGAAGGGAGCTGAACGAAAATTCTCCTGTGCAATTCCATTATCTCATATTTTTGGATTTTGCAGACATTTCAGAAAAGTTATTTACGGAGCGAAGCATACGATATCTTTCGTTCGAGATGCCAATGATGACAGAGCCATTTGGAGAGATCCTGGTGATCCTGGTAAAGTTGTCCTTGAAAAAATTACCTTGTGGATGCCAGCAATAGTTCCATCAATGATCATAGAAGAAAAATTACTGTCGTTTATGAATCAAGGAGGAAAATCCATCATGTCTTGGTTGACAACAATGACTGACTCCAACGAAAATGTTAATATGGACGGAATATTTACTTGGCGAATTGCGTCACAGCAAGGCTCTTCCGCACCTAGACATATCTTTGTTGCTCTGCAAAGCATGATCAGAGACGATCAATTACATAGTAACATGATATTCGATCGATTCGAGGCAACAAATGTATCGTTGAGAATAAATGGCCAACAGGAGCCATCTGAGGAAATAGCCATCGATTTTGAGAACAATTCGACGGCACGCGCGTATCATCGATTACTAAGTTTCATGGGCCGCGATCAAAATATTGATACCGGATTGCAAATATCACAGTTAGATTTTAATACACTCTATCCCATCTATTACTTTTCCCTGGAACATCTCGATTTGGTAAAGCAGTCTGTCGTTGATATTCATTTCAAAGCCAGAATTAACACAGGAGGACCAGCAAGAGCAATCGCAGTTATTCTCAGCGATAGAACAATGATCCTAGAAGGTATTAGTGGTAGAATGAGAGTTATCGACGCACCCGTAGAGAACATGTAATAAATTCTAAATTTAGATTAAGTGATTATTAATATGCCATACGATCACGTCAGCGTAACTCTGACCCCCGGTCAGGTGAAAAAACTTCATGCAGCAACAACAGCGCGACGAGGTTTAAGTTTAACCTTAAAAAGTAATCAACTTCACGGTGGACCTAACAAACTATCGTTAACTAAAAATCAACACGGACATTTCACCAGAGCCAGATCAGCAAATACTGGTATTCGCTTGAATCTCTCGATAGGTGCAATCAGAGATATGATCAAAGTAGGTGGTATTTTTCCTTTATTCGCCGCTATTCCAGGATTGATAGCTGCGGCGGCTCCCGCGATTGCAAAGGCAGTAGGATTAGGTGCACTTGGAGGGATAGGTTCTGCATTAGGAAGAAAGGTCGTCGGAGGAAGATATCGCAAAAAAAAGGGAGGATTTCTCTTCCCCTCTCTTCTCGCAAAATTGATGCAGCCGCAACAAGGATCAGGACTTTACCTAAGACGACCCCCATACGGATCCGGTCTAAGTCGAGTCTACCAGCCTCAAATTTAGATTTAATAAGTGAAGCAAAAAAAAAGAAAATAAAATTTTTCAGAGGCGTATTTATGCGAGATCAACTACCAGATAAACCAAATCCCACCGAGACAGGAATAATAAATCTCGATAAAAATTCCGGCCCTGGCACTCACTGGGTTGCGTATGCGATTAATCCTCGCGAAGTTATTTACTTCGACTCATACGGATTAGCACCACCAAATGAATTTATCAAATATGTGTCAAAATTAAAACTTCCAATTTGGTATTCAACACTTCCAACACAAACATTAGCGGATCCACCAATATGCGGCCCGGAGTCAATTAACGTCCTTGATGCAATTTCAAAATCATCTCGTCCTTTTCGCAAAATTTTATTTGAATATACCGTAGATAAATATCATGGTTGATATTTACGGTAGATCTCTCTTCAGAAAAGAAAAAAAGGGAGCAGTCGACATCGATACATCAAAGTTTGCAACCAAGAGCGATATTAACAATCTTTTATCGCTGTCAGAGGTGGATCCTGGCGAAGTTGCTGTTTTTCAAAATACCGAAGGGCGATTACAAACTAGTAACGTTAAAATAACTGACATAATCAAGCGAGACGAATACCGCGATCACATTAGTCAATTTACTCGCCAATCGGAGATGGTATTAAAATCTATTGCTGATATCGCCGATATTATAGCAAAGTTATCCCTGAAGACCGATAAAGCATTACACGACGATCTTCAGGATAGAATGACAAAAAGACTTAACAGGCTAAATAACGACCTTAAAAAACTTGACGATGCTTTAGATAAATTTAGCAAAAAATTTGACGAGAATATAAAAACATCCAGTGATACTTCCTCCGCCGCAAACGAACTAGCAAATAAGAAAGCCGATCAAGCATCACATGACGATCTTAGCGAGAAAATAAAAAAAATCAACGAGGAAATTACTAATATTCTTGCCGAAATTAACGAAGTAAATATCTCGATGAGTCAGAAAATCGATAAAACATCAATCGACGATCTTAGCGAGAAAATAAAAAAAATCAACGAGGAAATTACTAATATTCTTGCCAAAATTAACGAAGTAAATATCTCGATGGGTCAGAAACCATCGATCGACGATCTCAACAAAAAAATCAACGAGGAAATTATTAAACTCGGTAATGTTGTTGTTCCTGAATTTACCAAGGGGATTAACGTGATGCAAGGACAAATAAAATCCATCAACGATGAAATTAACGTGGTACGTGAATTAGTGCGTCAAAAAGTCGATACATCAACGTACGACGGAGAAATTCGAGATTTAAACACGAAACTTCTTGCTGCAACAACAAAAATTGATCAATCCGCCGATAAAACTGGTCACGCCACTGACGTAAAGCAATTAGGTAGGGAAATTATCGAAATAACCGCAAAAATTAACAATATCAACACAAAAATATCGTCAATGAACCTTGGAAGATTATCGCGAATTTCGATACCAACGGAGGTAGAAACAAATAATCTTATCTGTAGTGTGCCACTTGTGGTAGAGGTACGAAAAGATTTATGGTGGACACCCATGGATAACACATTTACATTTAACCCGCCAATTACGGGTATATATCGAATATTTGTTCAAGCTTTGACAAATTTTAAGGTAATATCTACTGACAGTGACATTCACGAAAAAAATTTTAATTATATTATGCACAAAGGTCAAGATAATATATTTGTGTTGGAACCACCAGATAGAACCAAACTGAAAATTATTAGTTATTCTGTAATTTTCGAATATTTAGCCGAAATATAGGCAGTAATCATGCAATTGTTATCGTAGATTAATAAATGACCGCATCTGATTACCGATACAATCTTGCGCGATCATGGCAGGATTCGTTGCGAAAACAACTTGACGATTATCAAACAAAAATAAATAAATACCAGCGCAAATTAGTTATCATTGATGTTGCAGTGTACGCGGTATCTGCTGTGGTCGCTGGTGCAGGAATAATTCTATCCGCGGTAACAATGATAACGCCAATCGTAGCAACAATAATAATCTCGTCAACAACAGCAATCGCGGGTGTTCTTAATATCATCGCGAAAAAAATATCCTCGTGCACAAGTGAAAAATTATCATCGTACAAAAGTAAACTAACTAAGGTAAATGACGCATACTCGAAGTTATCATTGTTACTTTCTGAGAGTCTCAACGATGGTATTATATCCGATCTAGAATTTTCTTCAATGATTAGTATTTACTCGGAGATTGAACAAATGAATATTAATAATGTCCGAGTTAGCCCAGATCGTGACAAACACGACACCGCCAACAACAACGTTAATATCACTAAGTTCAACGAAACCAGAGTTTAGCATTAATTTCTCAACACCAATTAGCGTTAACGAAATTGCATTAACACAGTTGCGTGTCTACAATAGCTGGCCTAATGTTAGATCGAAATCATTCGGTAATTTGATGCCAAATAATTCACTTGTTTTTGCAAATAAGAATAAACCCGATGGAACACCCGATTGGATCGTCGTTGGTATACCAACCGGTAGTTACGAAATTGATCAGTTGAATAATGAGTTTACCACTAGAATATCAAATTTAACCGGCGATGCTAAACCGGGAATAAAGATATCTTCACATGATCCAACACTATCGTCAATGATAGAAGTGAAATCACCGTACGTGGTAGATATTTACCAATCATCGATTAGAAATATATTAGGTTGGCCCGAGGTCGCACCTCTGATAAAACCAAAGAAATTGCCTCCTCATACCAACCTGGAATAATAACATCCGATTTCTTTGGTTTTATCAGAGGTGCGACCTCGGGCCAACCTAATATATTTCTAATCGATGATTGGTAAATATCTACCACGTACGGTGATTTCACTTCTATCATTGACGATAGTGTTGGATCATGTGAAGATATCTTTATTCCCGGTTTAGCATCGCCGGTTAAATTTGATATTCTAGTGGTAAACTCATTATTCAACTGATCAATTTCGTAACTACCGGTTGGTATACCAACGACGATCCAATCGGGTGTTCCATCGGGTTTATTCTTATTTGCAAAAACAAGTGAATTATTTGGCATCAAATTACCGAATGATTTCGATCTAACATTAGGCCAGCTATTGTAGACACGCAACTGTGTTAATGCAATTTCGTTAACGCTAATTGGTGTTGAGAAATTAATGCTAAACTCTGGTTTCGTTGAACTTAGTGATATTAACGTTGTTGTTGGCGGTGTCGTGTTTGTCACGATCTGGGCTAACTCGGACATTATTAATATTCATTTGTTCAATCTCCGAGTAAATACTAATCATTGAAGAAAATTCTAGATCGGATATAATACCATCGTTGAGACTCTCAGAAAGTAACAATGATAACTTCGAGTATGCGTCATTTACCTTAGTTAGTTTACTTTTGTACGATGATAATTTTTCACTTGTGCACGAGGATATTTTTTTCGCGATGATATTAAGAACACCCGCGATTGCTGTTGTTGACGAGATTATTATTGTTGCTACGATTGGCGTTATCATTGTTACCGCGGATAGAATTATTCCTGCACCAGCGACCACAGCAGATACCGCGTACACTGCAACATCAATGATAACTAATTTGCGCTGGTATTTATTTATTTTTGTTTGATAATCGTCAAGTTGTTTTCGCAACGAATCCTGCCATGATCGCGCAAGATTGTATCGGTAATCAGATGCGGTCATTTATTAATCTACGATAACAATTGCATGATTACTGCCTATATTTCGGCTAAATATTCGAAAATTACAGAATAACTAATAATTTTCAGTTTGGTTCTATCTGGTGGTTCCAACACAAATATATTATCTTGACCTTTGTGCATAATATAATTAAAATTTTTTTCGTGAATGTCACTGTCAGTAGATATTACCTTAAAATTTGTCAAAGCTTGAACAAATATTCGATATATACCCGTAATTGGCGGGTTAAATGTAAATGTGTTATCCATGGGTGTCCACCATAAATCTTTTCGTACCTCTACCACAAGTGGCACACTACAGATAAGATTATTTGTTTCTACCTCCGTTGGTATCGAAATTCGCGATAATCTTCCAAGGTTCATTGACGATATTTTTGTGTTGATATTGTTAATTTTTGCGGTTATTTCGATAATTTCCCTACCTAATTGCTTTACGTCAGTGGCGTGACCAGTTTTATCGGCGGATTGATCAATTTTTGTTGTTGCAGCAAGAAGTTTCGTGTTTAAATCTCGAATTTCTCCGTCGTACGTTGATGTATCGACTTTTTGACGCACTAATTCACGTACCACGTTAATTTCATCGTTGATGGATTTTATTTGTCCTTGCATCACGTTAATCCCCTTGGTAAATTCAGGAACAACAACATTACCGAGTTTAATAATTTCCTCGTTGATTTTTTTGTTGAGATCGTCGATCGATGGTTTCTGACCCATCGAGATATTTACTTCGTTAATTTTGGCAAGAATATTAGTAATTTCCTCGTTGATTTTTTTTATTTTCTCGCTAAGATCGTCGATTGATGTTTTATCGATTTTCTGACTCATCGAGATATTTACTTCGTTAATTTCGGCAAGAATATTAGTAATTTCCTCGTTGATTTTTTTTATTTTCTCGCTAAGATCGTCATGTGATGCTTGATCGGCTTTCTTATTTGCTAGTTCGTTTGCGGCGGAGGAAGTATCACTGGATGTTTTTATATTCTCGTCAAATTTTTTGCTAAATTTATCTAAAGCATCGTCAAGTTTTTTAAGGTCGTTATTTAGCCTGTTAAGTCTTTTTGTCATTCTATCCTGAAGATCGTCGTGTAATGCTTTATCGGTCTTCAGGGATAACTTTGCTATAATATCGGCGATATCAGCAATAGATTTTAATACCATCTCCGATTGGCGAGTAAATTGACTAATGTGATCGCGGTATTCGTCTCGCTTGATTATGTCAGTTATTTTAACGTTACTAGTTTGTAATCGCCCTTCGGTATTTTGAAAAACAGCAACTTCGCCAGGATCCACCTCTGACAGCGATAAAAGATTGTTAATATCGCTCTTGGTTGCAAACTTTGATGTATCGATGTCGACTGCTCCCTTTTTTTCTTTTCTGAAGAGAGATCTACCGTAAATATCAACCATGATATTTATCTACGGTATATTCAAATAAAATTTTGCGAAAAGGACGAGATGATTTTGAAATTGCATCAAGGACGTTAATTGACTCCGGGCCGCATATTGGTGGATCCGCTAATGTTTGTGTTGGAAGTGTTGAATACCAAATTGGAAGTTTTAATTTTGACACATATTTGATAAATTCATTTGGTGGTGCTAATCCGTATGAGTCGAAGTAAATAACTTCGCGAGGATTAATCGCATACGCAACCCAGTGAGTGCCAGGGCCGGAATTTTTATCGAGATTTATTATTCCTGTCTCGGTGGGATTTGGTTTATCTGGTAGTTGATCTCGCATAAATACGCCTCTGAAAAATTTTATTTTCTTTTTTTTTGCTTCACTTATTAAATCTAAATTTGAGGCTGGTAGACTCGACTTAGACCGGATCCGTATGGGGGTCGTCTTAGGTAAAGTCCTGATCCTTGTTGCGGCTGCATCAATTTTGCGAGAAGAGAGGGGAAGAGAAATCCTCCCTTTTTTTTGCGATATCTTCCTCCGACGACCTTTCTTCCTAATGCAGAACCTATCCCTCCAAGTGCACCTAATCCTACTGCCTTTGCAATCGCGGGAGCCGCCGCAGCTATCAATCCTGGAATAGCGGCGAATAAAGGAAAAATACCACCTACTTTGATCATATCTCTGATTGCACCTATCGAGAGATTCAAGCGAATACCAGTATTTGCTGATCTGGCTCTGGTGAAATGTCCGTGTTGATTTTTAGTTAACGATAGTTTGTTAGGTCCACCGTGAAGTTGATTACTTTTTAAGGTTAAACTTAAACCTCGTCGCGCTGTTGTTGCTGCATGAAGTTTTTTCACCTGACCGGGGGTCAGAGTTACGCTGACGTGATCGTATGGCATATTAATAATCACTTAATCTAAATTTAGAATTTATTACATGTTCTCTACGGGTGCGTCGATAACTCTCATTCTACCACTAATACCTTCTAGGATCATTGTTCTATCGCTGAGAATAACTGCGATTGCTCTTGCTGGTCCTCCTGTGTTAATTCTGGCTTTGAAATGAATATCAACGACAGACTGCTTTACCAAATCGAGATGTTCCAGGGAAAAGTAATAGATGGGATAGAGTGTATTAAAATCTAACTGTGATATTTGCAATCCGGTATCAATATTTTGATCGCGGCCCATGAAACTTAGTAATCGATGATACGCGCGTGCCGTCGAATTGTTCTCAAAATCGATGGCTATTTCCTCAGATGGCTCCTGTTGGCCATTTATTCTCAACGATACATTTGTTGCCTCGAATCGATCGAATATCATGTTACTATGTAATTGATCGTCTCTGATCATGCTTTGCAGAGCAACAAAGATATGTCTAGGTGCGGAAGAGCCTTGCTGTGACGCAATTCGCCAAGTAAATATTCCGTCCATATTAACATTTTCGTTGGAGTCAGTCATTGTTGTCAACCAAGACATGATGGATTTTCCTCCTTGATTCATAAACGACAGTAATTTTTCTTCTATGATCATTGATGGAACTATTGCTGGCATCCACAAGGTAATTTTTTCAAGGACAACTTTACCAGGATCACCAGGATCTCTCCAAATGGCTCTGTCATCATTGGCATCTCGAACGAAAGATATCGTATGCTTCGCTCCGTAAATAACTTTTCTGAAATGTCTGCAAAATCCAAAAATATGAGATAATGGAATTGCACAGGAGAATTTTCGTTCAGCTCCCTTCAACATATTTTTTCTTATGGCAAATCCAAGATTGTAATTGCCATTGGGGGCAATCATCGCTGAACGAACAGCAGCGGGTTGGCCAGCGGGGTCTACCGGTCTACCAATATCAAATGGTAAATGTTCAGGGTAGTTGGAATTATCCTTGGCAAACATCATACTAGGACCGGCTGATCTGGTAAAATCATCCGAGTATCTTGCTAGACCTATGATAGTCGTTGCTATATCAACGTTGTTCGTAATTGATTCAATCTCTCTTCCATCAATCATGTAAGTGGCATTCTTGAATAATGCCATGATACCATTATTGACAAAACCAACACCAAAATCCGCATCGTAGTTGGTACCATCAGCTGCCTTTACAATTTTACCAACAAATTCGATATACGCCTCAGATGGAAGAAAATATCTTGTTGTATCGTGGACTTGAATTTCCTTCCGATTTCTTGAATCTGGCTCAACTACATCGTACGAGAAATACTGAAAATCTCGCACTGATGTATCCCTACCTACTGGCTCGTCCATATCAAATACTTCATTTGACACTTGTGCGAACATTTATTACTAATAATATCGTTTAAAACGAAGACCACTACCTGAAACAAAACTTGTATTTGCTAAATTTGTATTAGCAACATTCTGTGCTGGATTTATATTAGCAACTTCCTGCACTAGATTTGTTATAGCAGCTTCCTGTGCTAGATCATTTATTTTTTTATTTGCCGCATCATTTATGACCTTACTAACTTCGGGTGGCATTTCTCTGGTGCTAGGTAATTTAACAGGTTGCTTTTTACGTACTAAACTTAATATTTTATTTTTGATAGCGTTGAAGCCTTTACTGGCCAAATTACCGATACCAGAAATGGCAGTCTCGCCGATCTTTCCTATCGCTTTCAACCCAAATTGCTTAATCACGGGTCCAATATTAGGTATTACTCGCGTGACAAGACTTCCAACGATATCGCCGAATCCATTACCGTGAATATATTTGTATACTGGCAATCGAGAGTTTACTATGCGGACCTGATTAGGTCTGCGTTGATGTTTATGAATAATCATATTATTTCAATTGTATTGATTTAATCGATGAGTTCATCGACAAACTCTTTATAAATGTGAGAATCGATGATACCACCACGGAATAATCGCTGACAAATATCTGATGCTTCGTTGACTATCTCACGGGAATTATTTCCGGCTCGCTTTCCTCCGATTAATACTTCAAGGCGAGATACATCGTTGACAACACTATCGGGACAAACTGAATATCCGCTTCCTGTTTTTTTTGTTTCTGGAGATTCCAATGGCGTTACGTAGAATAAATCGTCTGACGGCGTTGAAGATTTCTTCTCCTCTGCTGATCCTGGTGATGTCCCTGACGACGACCCTGGTGAATATTGTTCTAGTGGAGGTGAAGGGGTACCGCCCCTAAGTGTTGCACCCTCCCCGGGGTGAATTCCCCATCTTAATGGTTTTTCAGTGGGACCCCTGTAGTTTGACGCTGTTGGTTCCACAGGTGGGGGTCTCCAAGAGGGGAATGCAGAAGGTTCCCTTGGATATAATGTAGGAGAGAAAAGAGGAGAGTGGTGAGGATCAAAGGAAAATGATTCAGGACTATCACTTTTAGGTGGTGAACCTTTATCTTTAGGTGACGAACTTTTACTTCTAGGTGGCGAAATTGTCTTTTTTGCACTTGCAAATCTGTATTTAATAACATCTGATGAAAATTTTGTAAAATTTTCATCGCTGTATGTTATTGGTTTTCCCATACCACCAAAATACATTATTGCTAGCCAATCAATTTCGTCAAGTTTATCAACATCAATATCTTTTCGTAAAAGTAATCTTTTATTTTCCGGAGAATTATCCGCAGCCATCTGAACTCTTGAATCATAGTTGCGAGTTAAATGCAACATGTTTTCATCCAAATAATTTCCAGCAGGTATTCTAGGATTAATTTTAATCGAACCATTAGTCGGTGATGATTCATATTCGTGAACAATTATTGGTTCATCACTTTGATCTTTTTTCTTTTTCGATTTTCTTTCCTTTTTCTGAGGTGAAGTTTTTTCTTTTGGTCTAGCTCCTAATTCCTCTGGTTGAAATATTGGCTCCTGTGGTTGAATATCTTCCTGTGATGCTGCTTTTCTTCCTCGTTTTTTAGGTGTTGGTCTAACTTCTAATTCCTCTGGTTGAATTATTGTTTCCTGCGGTTGAATATCTTCCTGTGGTGTTTCTTTTCTCCCTCGTTTTTTAGTTTTTTCCTTCTTCTCCTGTTGTTTTCTTTCTTTCTCTAGTTGTTTTCTTTCTTCCGCCATTTGCTTATTATATCTTTGTGTATCTCTTGCCATTTCTAAAAACCTTCTGTAACGCGGATCCGTTGTCTTCCTTATTGATGTTGTTTGTGTGTAAATTTTATATACCATATCATACCAACTATCGCGAGTTGCATATCTTTTTTTTCCCACTGCAGTCAAATATTCAGTTCGACCACTAAAATATTCCTCCGCAAATTGGCCAACCTCATCTATGTTATACAATGTCGAGAGAGGCTGCGATATTATTTCCCATCCCTCATCGGTGAAATTTTCTCTTAAATTATCGATATTAAACTTCCCTTTTATCATTGCGATTTTTCTTCCTCCCGGTTTTCCATCTCCAGGTTTTCCTCCATCAGTAATTGCAAGTTGTTGCGCCGCTGCTGCTATTGCTAATCGCTCGGGTAATGTTCGTGATTGATCCTCAATACCTTTCAACATAGGAAAAATTCCACGTTTTCTAGCATCTGGATCTTTTTCGTCGCCATATACAACCTGCTCAATTGTTCCGGTCACTGGCTTCAACCATTTTGCCGAAGTTTCTGAAATTCCATGTTGCATATCTTCGTAACCACGAACATTTTTCTTAAATAATTGTTTTGTCGGAATAAACTTCTTTAATGCCGCTAATTGCTCTCGCGCTAATCTAGCAGAATGAGGTTCTCCAACTGTGCTAACTTTTCGACTCATCTTATTTTCAACTATATTGTTTTAATGTGAAATAAAATTAGTATCCGCAGTCGGAATTTGCAATAACAAACAAATTTTACAATACCCCCCCAAAAAAATGCTGTTTTTTTTTTATGTCTGAAAATGCACTTTGGGTTGAAATTTTGCGGATTAATTTGCGCAGGAGGGTTTATTTTTGAAATCTGAGGCTTCTACGGAGAAATGTTTGGTGGGAGGGTTAAATTTATCTGAGCCACCTGGTCTGTACGACTTCCCTGCTGCTCATGCATTCACTCTTACCTTAATTTCTCTGCTTATATCCAATTAAAATCCAAGAAAGTTTTACCATTTATTGCAAATGAATTTGTCTACACAGTGATGTATTTTTTTTCCCTATTTGTCCAAGTCTTTCACGACTTATTTATACAGAATTTACAAAATTATGTGCAACGTTTATCCGCAAGAACTCGATCATCATCGCTGTCAGCATCCTCATCTTCAGACGATTCAATCTCAGAAACTTCTATGTCCGAATCGAAATCTCACAAAATATCCAACTGCCGAACATATCTTTCCTCTTCTTGCTCAGTATTTTCAAGATCAAACCCGAGAAACTCCTCATTTTTGCTCTCATCAAAAATCACTCTTACGTCCGCCATCATTTACGATTTTTCATGACCAGAACACGTGTAGTTAAACCGCTTTCAAAACAGGAGCCCTTAGCTTCTGAACAATTCAAATTTCCGCAAATGAAAGTAAAATCGTTTCTGATTGGTTTAACAGTTGTTAGTTCTTGGAATAAACCCATTTCTAACCAATCAGAGACGTTGAATCTAATACACATTCATCACGCTTGGAGACAGGATCGGCCATTGAATGCAGTAAAAAAATCACGACTACAGGCGGGATCGGCCATTGAATGCAGAAACCGGATCACGCCTACAGACGGGATCGGGGCTTAAAGGGTTAACCTTGGTGGTAAATGTATTTTATTCAACACTTCTTTCAGTAACGAAAACCTGACATCGGGAAACAGAAATCGGATTACTTAACACGCGTTATGAATAAAATACTGGTTCTGGATACATATTCATATAAAATGCGGCCGCTTGTGAGGGGTAAATTTTATAATTTTGCACAAATATGCTGGCTGCGTTAGCCGGGTGGCCTTTCGCGAGGGGTATTTTTTAACACAAACTCGTCGGTGCCAACGGATTCTGGCCGTAAGGAGCGGGTGGCCGCTGGTCAAGGGGGCCATTCAAGAGGGGGACTACTGTATTTTAATTTTTTTTTTTTTTTTTTAAATTTTTGTGTATATATATATATATATATATATATATATATATATATATATATATATATATATATATATATATATTGTTTTCACGTATGTATTTTTTGTATTGGCTTATATATGTCAAATGGTTCCAGTCTTTCTCTTAAGTAAGTATATAAGAATAATAAGTGTATATATGTTTGTGTGTTGTGTAGGGGGTTTATAGTATGTCATAGCATACTGTATTTTATCACAATTTTTTAAAGAGTGATGGTTTTTCTTATAGTTCAATTTTTTGGCACATTTTAGTGCATGTATCTTAATTCGGGGTAATTCTCTCTTCCCCGTTTGTCAAACAGGGAGTTGAGCTGTATTAAGTTTTGATTGATGTACCGTAGTACTCTTGTACTTCTAATCATTATGTATACTTTTTGGAGTAATACTAAAGCCTAGTTGTATTAGAAACGTCCTTTTTCATTGGTTATTTTGCTTGCACATCAGCAGAAGGGTAAAAGTTGGAGTTCTTTTTCTTTTCTTTTTTTTTTTTGCTTAATGGACCCATCATTTTCGTATGTAGACCACAGTGTATTCTAAATGCCCACCTTATCCTAGTTTTAGTAAAGAATCACCTGACTGTGTGCAGGTAAGACCAGTATGCCTTAGATCTGAGGCCAAAAGGTCTAAAATCCTGACACAAAATCCCATTCCAACCTCAAGCGAATTTTGGGTGGAAAACAACCGGGTCCAGAAAATGAGGTATTTCCCTCAGTATTTTGTAGTACAACTAGAACTTCCAGATTATTTGGTATCGTTTTAGAGCTATATCTGTCTGCTTTTGTTTAATACCAACCACATTGGTGTATCTTAAATAACCTTGATGCTGCAGAGCTTGGAAGTAGGGTACAGCCTCATCACACCTAAGACAGGATCGGGGCCGAACTGGTTAAAAATGTTAATCACATTTGAACACTATACCAACAATTTAAATTGTCGTTCTTTCCATTTTATATATATATGTGGTAATATCCTACTTCAAAGAAACTGCGCCATTCACAAACTTGTTCATAATCTTTAATACATATGGCTTAAGCACTCTTGTTCAAAGCAATGATAGGTAATAATTTATGTTCATCTACACCATATGTGCATGACCTTTTTCAGCCAAGGGCCAGATTGCATTTTCTAATGTATCAACTACTGACCTAGTTCCTGACTCAGAATCAATGAGTGAAGTAAACAGCTTTTTTAATAACAAAAAATGATTCTTTCTTAGTGTAGATTCATAAAGTGAAATCGAGGCCATACTGGGAATATGTGATGTTAGCCATGTAAAGCTTCTGTGTTGTTTTAGAAAGATGATAATGTGACCCTCATACGGGAATCAGGGGCCCCAAGGCGTTTAAAGCGCTTACCATTAGGGATCACTGCCATTTCACCTTTGTCTGCGTGAGTTAGAGTCTCGGATTCGGCTAATGTGGTTCTGTGAGAAAGCTTGCCAGTAGCTTTAATATAATTATTGTTCACAGTTTCTGTGTTGTTTTAATTTGCCCTGTAGGCCAGGCAGAACACATTTGCGGGCCTGATCCAGCCCATGGGCCAGGGATTGTGCACCCCTGACCAACACACATCTTGCATCTGTTTCATTTACCTATATTGAATTGTTTAACTTAATGATCCTTTTTACCTATGCAGATCACTACAGTGGGCTCACTCATTGACGTTTTGAAATGCACCACACTAGCTATTGTGAGCCAGTTAAGCAAACCATGCAATGGTGGTTTATACCTAACCTCTGTGCCTTTTGTTTTTATTTAACAAGACTGTATCAGTGGTTTGGGGGGTAAAAATTGTGTTTTTAGCATGACACTGTTATGGCAGGTCAACATCTTGAAAATAAATTTCTGCATTTCATCAGTGCGATCAAAGCTTTCTCAGGTGAAATAGATCTTGTTCAACAAGCTGACACATTTTTCACTTAGAATACAGCAGGGGCCTGATTTGAAAGTAGAGACACCCCAGGTGCTGGGCTATCAGATCTTTTTAGTACTGATGTAAGATTAAACCCTACAACAACAAAAAAAATCACTTGAAAAACAAGGTAAAATTGAGAAAGAGAACTTAGAGTTCTATTAATCAATTCAAAAAATAATCCAAGAATTAAAAATTAGTAGCCCTAGAAATAAAAAGTCCTAGATGAATCAGAGTTGGAGTCCTGATAAAATCCAAGATGGAGGTTGTATGCAATAGTCAGTATTGTCCTGATGAGTCAACAGTTCCTTGTTGAACCACAGAAAATAATATTCCAGTTTTGAATTCCGAATAAAATTTCAATAAATGTCTTTGTCCAAGAATTTTGTATAAGCACTTAAATATTTCCAGGGGAAAATAATTAATAATTCCATAAAATAGAATTTCAACTCTAACTGGTTACAACAAACATCTTTTAGTGTAAATGGTTTATAGCCCAACTGACTTAATTCTCAATAGAAAGGAGTTGTACACTAATTTAAGATGCAGCACTGATTCCCGTATGATGTTGTTGTAGAGTCTAACGCCATTTTTCAGCACAAGATAGGCTATACATGGCAGCCAGTATAAATGGTAGAGGAAGAACCCCAGAAAAAACCACCAACCCGCGAGAAACTACTGGCAAGCTTTCTCACATACCCACATTGGCTGAAATCACGCAGAGGTGAGATGACAGTGATCCATAATGGTGAGCGCTTTAGACCAATCAGCCACTTGGGGCCCCTGATTCCCATATGAGGGTCACATTATCATCTTTCTAGAACAACATAGAATCTTTACATGCCTAACATCACATATTCCCAGTATGGCCTCGATTTCACTTTATGAATCTACACTAAGAAAGAATTATTTTTTTTTACTTTCAAAAAGTTGTTTACTTCACTCTCACTAATTCTGAATCAATGTCAGGAACTAGGCCAGCATTTGATACAAAGTTTCTTTTATTAGTGTTCATGAAAACAGTCAGGTCAAACTAATTTCTGGAAAATGTCAAATCCAGGAAATAAAGTTACATTACAGTAGCCTGTAATGGAACATATATATAAAAAATTTAAACAACAAACAAACAATTAAATTAAATCAAATATAAATTTAATCAAATACACATAACATGACTGTTACATACGTTATATTTTCACTCAGCTTTTAATGGTCAGATTTGTTGTTTTAAAATAGATATTCGCTGCTATCTTAGTTTTTATCATCTTCTGCAACTTTGGCCATCGATAGCACAAAAAGCTGGAAGTCCACTAATTTAAAGTAATAGATTTATTTTGTTATAATTTCGACACAAAGGTCTACCCAGTTGGGTCACAGGATCAAGATTTGAGGGGTATGTGAAAAAATTCCATGCTCATTGTGCAACACTGCCTGAGTTTGAGATTCACACTTAAAGTGACCCTTTTAGGAGGACATTTACCTTGCCCTTTTAAGATTCTTAGGGAAACACATAACAATAAATATATGTTTATGTATGTAAGTACATGTATTTATGAAAGTACTGCCTAATCCTGATAGGATGTAAGGGTAAAGTTGAAGTGGCAGTCAGCTATGTTGATTGATGTATGTCTGTTCCAATATGATATAAATTTGACAATGAACTGCACAACCTTTTCTTCTGTATATGTAAAAGAACTGTGGGGGTGGTGTCTCAGCATGATATAACCAGTAATGTGTTTATGTGCCACATGTGCTAATTGCATGCCATACATCAAACCTCATGCACACAAACAAAAATAACAAGTATTTAATTTTATTTACCATCTGTACTCTCTTATAAGTTGAGACAAACTGCTAACAAAAAAGATCCTGATCTGCTTTACTATAATGCACCTGCAGATCATGGTACTTTTTTATACTGATTACACCCACCCAACTGCACACACCCAGATCTGCCAGTGCATTGTGCAATGGCAGATCTGGGTCTATGCAGTTGCACTAGACTTATAAGTGAGTATATACGGTATTCATGCATTTTAAAAAGAAAATCGCCCAGTTGACAATGTTCTTTTTTTTTGCTTTGACAAGAGATTTGCAGAACTATTGATCATCAGAGCCACATGTGGATTATATATCCACACCATCAGATGTTTATTATTGGTCATTGGTTACTCATACCGTATGGACATGCATGGCTTATTGCTTTTTGTGTGGATCTGGAATTTGTTCCAGTTCCCTCCATGCATGTCCCACATCCATAATCTAAGTGTGCAAGACCCATGATGTCTGCATTTATAAAAAATGTTAATTCTCACTGGGGCAAATTTTAGTTTAATTTCTAAAACTTCAGAAGTAATTATACAACTCCAAAACATCTACATTTACTGCTTAATTGACCCCTTAAATATGTAAAGTTCAGGCTATTCGCCCATAACGTCAGTGACCACTATGGCTTAAGTACTTTAACACAATTGTGTGAAGACATTTGTACAGTTGCCAGGATTTGAAATTAGCTTTTACATGTTTAGGATGTCATTGATTCAGAGTGAAAGTTTAGATGCAAACACAAATTAACTTTCGGTTTTCATGGCATTTTGTTAACTATTCTTGCCTGTCTGTAATTATTATATTGCAACTTTGGTAATACCAGAAATTTAAATTCATTACAGTGTATTGTCATTGCAGCAAATGGTTGATAAATAATGCAGCTTGGAATAACAAAAGGCTTTTATCATAAAAAATGTCAAGGACTGGATCATTATACCAGATTTATCAAAATACTTTTCTGTAAGACCTTGATAATGTTTTAAATGAAAAATGCATGATCAAGTCTTCCAGGCTCTATAAATGTTTAAGACTGGTACATCTGAATTTTGAGAGCTTTACAGACTTAACATGATAAACCAGTGGAAAGATACTGTCAACAATAATGTCATAATTTGAGTAATAGCTACCATTTCTAAATTTTATGTGTGATATTTTGAACGTAAATTAATATACGTCACAGGATGGTCTGGAGATGAATGTGCACAACATGACTCGTATATCAAAGGCTTTGTAGTGCTCTTCTTTTAAAAGCAATCCTTGTGATTTTTCAGCCCACTTCCCGCTCCACCTGAACAATTAATGGTTGCCATGGCATCTGTGGATCATGAAGAGGAAGTAGTGGAAGATGATGTTGAAATTACACCGCCCAGTGCTGAAGCTCAAACTCTGAAACCGCTTCAGCCACCTCCCATGCATTTTAGGTACCATATACACTCACTTATAAGTAGAGTCCAACTGCATCTCATGTGATGGTAGATCAGGGTCTGTGCAGTTTGTTAGGAGTAATCATTAGACCAAAAACAACAGACCTTGATCTGCCAACACGTGAGGGCTGATCAGTGTCTATTTTTTGCATTTTGGCCCAACTTGTAAGTGAGTATATACAGTACAGTAGCAAGTCGCGTATCTTTCTCATGAAAATTTCTAATATTGTACTAGAGGCACATTACTGCTCTTGCAGTTTACTCACTGGCTTTATCTTACCACACATTGAACAGTGAAACATTATATGCAGTTCTTTCTATACTGACTTTGTTATAAACCATTCCTTTTTATTTTTAATTTAGACTACCAGTTTAATTGTTGTTCAGAATTTAACTTACTTTGTTTGTCCCTGAGAAAGGCACATATCTCCCATTTCCAATTGTCTAACCACTTGTGCAAGGTTTGGCAACCTACGGCACACGTGCCACAATGTGGCATATCAAGAGGTTTTTGTGGCATGTGAAGGGCAGCCAAAAATCTTGATTTTAACAGTTTACTCTCTTACTGGTGGCACACATTCATTTGTAATCCAGAAAAAAAGTGGCACGATATGTAAAATAGGCTGCCAACCCCTGCTCTTGTGTGTTAAAGTGCCTTTAAAACTGACAAAAACAAATTTTATTTGATTTGTATAAAATCATTAGAGCTGATGAAGATTGATTAAAATTTACTTTAGTCAGTTATATTGTGTGTAATTATTAACATCTTTTGATTTCATATAATTGTTTTCTTTATTTTCTCTACTTTTACGATCTACTAATTATATGCTTCTGTTTATGTAATGACCTTTGATGCCAGATGGAGTTCTTTTGAAGAGCCGACATTAGTGGGAAGCAAGACAAAGCAGTCACTTTCCTGGCACCAGTTGTAGTGTCAAGTTTGTTAATGTTTTGCTTACAGATTTTAAATTGTATATTATTTCCTAACCTCTTGATAGGTTCTCGTCATGCTTGAGATTATTATGAAGCTAAGAGAACTCATTCTGTGACGTATTCTTGCCTCTTTTGTCTTGGATCAAGAATCCAGTCAGAAAGTTTGTGTTAGGGCTTTTAGCTCTATTGGTCATAGACCTGGAGAACTGTCATCCATTATCCACCCGTCCATTAGCACAAGCTGTCATCACTACTCCAGAACTGGTTGGAGTATTGCCATGAGACTACACATGCATTCATCCACGGCCTAGTTGGTCCAAAATGAAAATGGTTCCCCTCAGATATTCAGTATGACCACCAAACAAAGTCTTATCACTATTCCTCCAGAATGAATGGTAATATTAACATGGGATTTTAACTACAAGAATTTGTATTATGTCTAGTTGGTTCTAAATGAAAATGGTGGCCATCTGTCATCAGTATAGCTGCTACATCATCCGTCTTGAAAGTCTTGTTGCATCACCTACACAGATGGTCACATCAACATGAGGTTTTCATTAAACGACATCATGTCTAGTTGGTCCTAAATTAGAATTTGACATCCAGTATGGCACAGTTGCAGCCATCTTGAAAATCTTGTTATTGCTACTCTTCATGAATTGATGGTCATTTCAACATGGGGTGTACACTAAGAGACTTTATTATATCAAGTTGGTCCTAAATGAAAATGGTGCTGATCTGATGTCCAGTGTGGCCACCATAATACATGTAGCTATCTTGGAAATCTTGGGGCAAAAACTGAAATATTTGCACTGATTTCAAAATTAGAGTACCTATGTTAGCTCTTTTTAACATATACAAATTTAATGGGGGTTTTTTAGTTTTATTATTATCATTATTATCATGGGGGCAAAAAGTGCAAACATTTATGTGCATTTTGTGTACAAACATTGGTTCTTATTACTGTATATATTCATATAAGGACCCATGTAACCAAAACATACATGTTAATGCTGTGTTAAATTTGCTACAGGTAGAAAGTGCAAACACCTTTATTCTCAAGATGCAGAGCCACATCTGCTCATACCAGGGATGAGGAGTAGTTAAGGTTTCCTCAGCAGTCAGTTTGTTTGAACTCATGACGAGTAAAGTGTGGTTTTCTCTTACCTCTGTATCCCTATGAAGGTATGGGGATTTGTTAAATGTATGGGGCACTGGCAGGAGAATGTCTGTTGGGTTCATTAATAATACAGTGTTGATCTTGATAACATTAGTTTTACTGCTTCACTTAAATGGATGGATTGATGTAGCTATATGAAAGTTTTTTATGACATGTCTTGACGGACTTCCCAGTCTTATATTCATTATAACCACTCTGTTGACCATATTGAAAATCTTTTTACAGCTATTTCTGAATAGTGACATGGGGGTCATGTGTTTTCACTTTTAAAAAAACATTGGGGGAGATGGGGTTTGGTTTTAATGGCACTTTTATCACACCATTGCTTCAACAATGGGAGCTAAGTGTTTTCCTA
This sequence comes from Sinohyriopsis cumingii, assembly GCA_028554795.2. Classification (NCBI taxonomy): domain Eukaryota; kingdom Metazoa; phylum Mollusca; class Bivalvia; order Unionida; family Unionidae; genus Sinohyriopsis; species Sinohyriopsis cumingii. The sequence goes on along the minus strand of CM068834.1, from coordinate 113,140,814 downwards.
GTACAGGCCGCTGACCAGGATTGGCCACAGCAATATTCTTGATGCAGATAGTGCTTATCATGGACATATTTTGCTAACATATGAACTCAGACGTAAGAAAATAATTTTGTCCAAAAAATATGTATTTTGGAGTTTCTGAAGGATATTAGAGATGTTTTCATTACCCAGTAGTGAGTAAATATTGGTCTTATCTGTGATTCCAGGAAATTCTTTTTGGGCAGTCCATTTCAGAGACCCATGTTAGAAAATTACCACCATCCTCAATTTTGCTTTTGTAGAATAGACCCTCTCTCAATGATTTTAGTGCATATGCAATATTTATAGTCTTTGCAATATGTACTTGCTGTTGGCCATAAAAGTTAAACTCAAGTTTTGTTTTGTCATTTCAGAGGTGACCATACATATGATATTGCCCCAATGTATGAAGATGTGAGTCTTCCGCCTGGCTGGCACAGGAAAGTTGTACAAAGAATGACAGGAAAATCTGCTGGGAAATATGATGTTTACTTGTTCAGGTTTGTTGTTTTAAATCATGTTCACAGGTCTTGAAAAATGTTTAAATTGCTGCTTTACATTCATGACATGAGACTATACTTTTGCAATATTTGATTTTGGAAAATTCTGTTCATCCACTATATACATTTTGTAAAGGCAAGTGGACAATGGCATTTTTTTATAGCTGTGAGTCAATGTGACATTATTACTAATGTGTGTGTGTATATATATATATATACAGTGTGTGTGTGTGTGTGTGTGTGTGTGTATATATATATATATATATATATATATATATATATATATATATATATATATATATATATATATATATATGTGTGTGTGTGTGTGTGTGTGTGTGTGTGTGTGTGTACACACACACACACTGCATACTACTTCACTTGTTACAAGTAAATTACAACTTGTATGATTTTTTTCATTTTTTCATGCATTTTAATGGAGAATTAACCTCATCCATACTCATTGATGTTATATGAAACTTGATTTGGAAGAATTAAATAAAAATAAGCAAAACTTGTGTGTTAATATACAAGTACAATAAGGTAGATAGCTTTGTGCTTGCCCTGTCTCTCCCTCAACAAAACTCCTGGTTGCTTCTCTTTGTCACATGTTTGCTAGGATCATAAACAATCATCAATGTCCACTTGTCTACACCATGTTCTTTCTATGGTGGTGGCCTTAAACTCCATGAGAAAACATGGTGGGCAGAGCTATTCTCCAAGAGAAGCCATGGTTATTCTATTGAGATGTGTTGGGAGTGATTTTGAATGGACTTTTCTAAATCCTCTCCATCCTCACCATAGTAAATGGAGAAATGAAAAATCGTGTAAGCTGTACTGTACAGTTCAGTCACCGTGCTGTCATTTTGTAAATTTAAAATGCACTAACGGTACTAAAACTTAAAATATAAAGAATTATGATATTTCATACCATTATATACAGAGTTCACCTCTACCAATTACCTCACTGCTGTTTGTCCACAGAGTTAGCTCACTTCTACACAAGAGTAGAAAGTTATGTTATTCTGCCCACATAGCTGGCATCTGAACAAATAAAAGTATTTGCATATGTACGCCCTCACTGAATATCAACCATTCTTTTCTCCCAGGTCCTAGGCAACAGTTTAGAGTTGATTTCATAGCACCTACCATCGGGGTGGGGGTGGGGGGCAAACTTCGTTCATTTTTGGTTAAGTTACTGCATACAGCTCAGGCTTTTTTTACACATTGTACAAGTATTGTTATACTTTGAATCATGAAACTTGTTGATGCATGATTATATACATCTCTGTTTTATACCTTGCAACACAAGGTCATGGTGACCTAAATTTCACAGGTTGCTGTCATAGGTTAAGTTTTGCATTAGCTCACAGCCAAAAAGGTTGTATATGCCCACAAGATTATGTTCTGTTCTCATGCATTGAGCAATAACTTTTGTTGTCCACCATCTACAGTTATCAAACTTTGTAGATGACTTGTACATGAGTAAGGAATAACCGTTCGATTTTGGGCAGACATGCTGAACAGTTAAGGTCACTGCCTGACAGAAAGGTACTGGTTTCCACACAAAAACTTGAGTTCTTCATCATCTGCAGTTACCAGACTTTGTGGATAGCTTGCACTTGTTGTAAAGACGAACCCTAATGATTGCATGGTCAGAATGTCAGAGATCAAAATCACTGTGACTGAATGAAGGAAAATGGTTTCCACACAATAACCTGTATACCAGATACATTGGTTCTTCAAACCTGCGGGGCCAAGCTTTGTCAATGGTTTTCACTTTGGGGCAAAGAATTTTATCAGTTTCAAAGGTCTGTATCACGCATAGTGATGGAAAAAACATTGTTTCCCCAAAATAACTAGTTCTCTACATTTACTAAGCTTCATAAGTAGTTGATGTAAGGAGAAACCCTATGGAGTCAAAAGGACAAAGATGAAGGTCATTGTGACTGAAAGACTGTAAGAACAAAAGAATGGTTTACACAAACTAACATTAGTTCTACATTGCAGTCCTTGCCCAAACTTTGGGGATGGTGTGTGCTTATGGTAAGGAAGCCTGTTGATTTGGGGGGGGTCAAAGGTCAAGGTCACCCTGGCTGAAAAGAGAAAAATGGTGGTTTTTACACACACATTTCAGTTATCTACTTAGAGGATTATTAAACATTGCTGTATAAGAGGCTAGTGTTGTTAGCACCATGTATATGTACTGTTATGCCCAGATTCACAGAATTTGAAGAGAAGATGCTTCATGAGTAATACCTTGCTCTTGTCAAAAGTAGGTCACAGTGCCCCACTTTTCACTTTATTTGGTGAAATGTTGTGTTTTAAATTAAGCTCTGTTTTTGGTAGAGTTATCAAACTAGATGATCATATCTATGTATAATACAACACCCATTACATAAAAAAGAAGGTCAGATTGACCTACATTTCACATTTTACTTATCCATTTACATTTTTGTTTTTAACCCATAACTGGACAGGTTTATAGCACCCTGTATTCATACAAGATTCATTAAACATGGAGAGGGGATGTATATTGATTAATACTACACCCTCTTTATCCTTACTCCACCTGATTGGATGTACAAGGGGGTTTTCGTTTTAAAAAAAAAATTATGATGATTTGTTAGTTTTCTATGAAAAGGTGAAAAGGGGGTTTATCTGACATTCCGTAGTATTATTTTTATTATTATTATTAGACGGTAACTCATTTGACCTATCGCCAGTTGTCAATCATTCTGCTCGATTGACCAATCAGCGAGTGCTATTATACACACCTCCAGACACTGTTTACGTCCGCCATTTTCCTCCGACAAGGGGCTTCTGTCGATATCGACTCAACTATTGTATATATTTACAAATTTCGCAACGGTTCGGAGAAGTTGCCCTACTTCGCCTAAAGAATCACCCCAAGGATGATATATAGTAATTCTGAGATATAGCCACAAGGTTTTATTTATTGTTTTTTTCTTCAACTTGTTAACTCATTAAATTTATAAAATTTAAAATTTTTCAACTTTTCCATTTGATCAACTCCACTTCTGTACGTAACGAAAAATAAGTGTTATCTGTCCCTTTTGCTCTGCTCTTCAAATCATTAGATGCATTTTAATAATATTTGTAGAGATAGTGCTATCAATATTTTTTTTTACATTTACATCCAAAAATGAAACATGCGTACTAGATGCAGTATAAGTAAATTTAATCGTTGGGTGAAAAGGATTTTGGCGATCAATCATTTTTTTCAGTTCTTCAGTTGAATGCTTCCAGAGCATAAATATGTCATCTAAAAGTCGTAATTCATATTATTAAATTGAAAATAATTATTTTTCAAGATAAGTTTTTATTATTTTACAAATATCTTCACTAGATAATGTGCTATTATTAGGATTGTTAACATGGTATCAAGAAAATATTTGCATGCTTCAATACCATCTGCATGCGGAATGTTGGTATATAGTGATGTTACATCTGATGATACCAGGAATTAAATTATCAGATAGATGTGGAATAGACTTCGACTTTTTAATGAAAGTAGTTGTATCTTTAATGTATGAAGGAAGTGATTTCATTAAAGGTTGTAAAACACTATCAGTAACTTTGGATAGGTTTTCAGTATATGAATTATAACCTGATATAATGGGTCGTCCTGGAAAATTTAAAGGTAAATTATGGTCAGGATTTTTAGGAGTTTTGGGTAATATATAGAATTGAGGTGTACGTATGTTAAGAGGGAAAGTATCAAATTCCTAACATACAGAATTATTATTTTTGAGGTGTACGTTTGTATAGAGGGAAAGTATCAAATTCCTGATATACGGAATTATTATTTTTGAGGTGTACGTATGTTAAGAGGGAAAGTATCAGATTCCTCACATACGGAATTATTACTTTTAGCGATCTCATTAATGCATGTTGAAATTTTTTATTTAATTTCTAATTGATGTTCAACTTCTTTAACATAATCATCTTGATTCACAATAATAATAGTGTTTGACTTATCATCCTTTTTAATCACTATACTGTCGTCATTCATTTGGTTATATACAGACTTAATTTCGTCCTTATAAGTATTACTATGATATTGCTTTAATTTAGTTAACATCTCTTTTGTGATCGTGTGTGTATGTATGTATGTGTGTGTGTATATATATATATATATATATATATATATATATGAATCATGTAAAAGACGACTTAATTGTGTTATAAAAAGGTTATTTGGGTGACAAGTTTTGGGATGACTTCTCCAACCTTTCTGGGGCGACTTCTCCAGATACGTGGGGGCGAGTTTTTCGCATACCGACGTAACTTAGAGAAGTGCAAGCGATGGATAAATGCTCTCGCTTTCTGTCTCTGTCTCAGTGTTGTTTCATATGGTAAATATTGCTCACCAATATCATCTGGTATATCTTTTAATGTTATCACTCACGCCATTTTCACAGAATGTTTGTCGGAGGTTAAGATGTTGTCAAGTCACATGTTTGGTAGGCGGAGCAATCTACCTTCTGGCGTAAGGTCAATTAGTTTTCCTTGTAACCTAACTCCCATCAGCACCATTTGAGTGAGTGGTCATGTTTGGTTTTATGGTCTATAGGGATGAGTTGATGGCAATAAGAGGTTTCATGAGGATGAGTACCTTACATGGTGATTTTTAAAGGGGCCTTAAGGGATGATTAAGGGGACCTATCCCAATGAAAAATATTTTGAAATCATGCAGAATTCCCAACTTTAACAATTTCTTGGAACACATGTTCCCAATTGGTCATCCCCCAGCTCCAAAACAAAGCTCCATTTCCAAAAATTCCTGAAAGTCCTAAATTTCGTGTCTGACTCTCCAATAACTAACAGTCTGTTACAGTAAACAATGCCAAGTTACCTGTACATATTGTCCAAACATCATTTTCATTCCTCAGCATGAATAGGATTGTTGTATATAATGTTATCTGTGTTGAGCCTTCCATGTAAGAATGCAGGTTTCATATCCTAAATGCAGCCCTCAAGGGGTGGGGGAGATCATCAAAGGTCACATTTTGATAGATAATGAAAAGTGCACATTTTTGTGATGGCTGTTATATCTAGCTATTCATATTGCTAATTGCACAGCTACACTATTTATTACAAAAGCTAATTACTGCTTCATTATTTCTTCTTTTTTTTCAGCCCTGAGGGTAAACGGTTTCGTTCTAAATCTGAGTTGATTCAGTACTTGGAACAGGAGGAAATCAGTTTAAACCCAGATGATTTTGACTTCACAGTGAGGGGAAAGCAACACACAAAGAAGGCAGCTGTCATGAAAAGACCTGTCGGGAAGCAACGAAAAAGCATTGATGAAATGAAGAATAATTTGAAAAAAGAGACCATTCCCAAAGTTCAGAATAGGAGTCCTTCAAAATCTATGAAAAACAAGATAGAATCCAAAGTGAAAATTGTAAAAAACAAAGACCCAAAGGTTAAAAAAGCAGAAAAATCCAGAAAGGACTTCAGTAAAAAGCCTAAAAGTCCAAAGAAAGCAGTAAAATCATTAGTGCAAAAGTTAGTGGTGAAAATGAATTTTTCAACGCCAACAAAGCGAAGAGAGAGCAAAGAATCTAGTTCAAGTGCAGAAACCTCTCCAGAAAAGAGAAGGTCTTTACCAAAGAAAAAGACACTAGTGAAAGAAAAACTACAGAAGAAAGTGGTAAATTCTAGGGGTGAAGATGGAATAAACAATGAATCCAACAGAGGAAAAAATATTTCAAGTCCCAAGAAAAGAGGTAGTTTGAAAAGAAAACTGGAAACAGATGAAAATTCTGCACTTAATGAGTCTGTGTCAGAAATGATTGAATCGGAGGCTGAATCTGAAGAAACTAGACAGTATGCTGATGAATCCAGTTCAGAGTTAGATGAGGAAGATGAAGGAGAGGAGGAGGAAGAAGAAGAGATGGAAAAAGAAACAGTCTCACATCATTTTACAAAAATTTCAAAAAGCCATGATATTGAGGAAGAGGAGGAGCTTGAAGAGGCAGGTGAAATTGAGGAAGAGGAAGATTTGGAAGATGACTATGAGGTTGAAGAATGTGAAGAGGAGGATGAAGTTGAAGAGGAAGTAGATGAGGCAATTGAGGATGAGGAACTAGAGGAAAAAAATGATTTGAATGATAATGGAATTAGCTTTGAGGATTATCTCAAGCAACAGATTCATGTGAAAGGAATTGTGTTGGCAAAAGAGAATATTGAAGAAATTGAGTTTAAGGATGTAATTGGTGCTGAGATTGTTTATGGTAAATTGATGGATGACAAAGTATTTTCCAGGGACATTCAGGAGAAAGATTCAGGAGAGAAGAGTGTTGTGGTGGAGCACAGTAATATTGCAGATTTTGAAAGTTTGTTTACAAAAATTCATGCTTTGAATGAAGAGGAACCGGCAGTTGAAAATGAAAATGTTGAGAACTCACATGTTGTGGTGACAGGTGAGCTCCACGATAGTGAATTGAATAGACCAGATATTCATATTCTTAATAAAAGTGTTGAAAACAAGAAAGAAAAGACAGCTGTGGTGACAAAACCAGAAAGTCCAAAAAAATCACCAAAAAGGGTTGGGTCTAGGTTGAGCTTTGACAGTATTGAAGTTGACAGTAGAAAGGAAAATTCAGAAGTTCGAAAATCTAGTCGTTCCACAAAATCAAGGACTAGATCTCTGGATACTTCAGAATGGATTGTGCAAATTCCCAAAAGAAGGACAAAGTCTCAGAGTGGGAATAACAGTGTTGATATTGAGAATAATAACATGGAACATGTTATTGACAAGACAGAACATTATCATGTTACCACTGAAGATGTTGATAGTGCCAGCAATGGTGTTGAACATGTTCATGTTTCAGATGAACATTGTGATCATGAACACAGTGGACAGTTTGTCACAGACATCTGTGAAAGAAAAGATTTTAATGATCCTTTCGTTTCTTCAGAATCACAATTGATTAGCATTCAGGAACCACTTGTGATCCCAGTCAGTGAAAAATTCACGAAAAGGAAAGCAGATGATATTGAATTTGCATATGGCATTGGCAAAAAAATGAAAACTATTTTACTGCCTACATATGACACTGTTCATGCCGGGGAACCTATTTATGATGATACAGGTATTTAAGATGGTACAAATAAGTGCATTTTTGATTTTCTAACCCACCCTATGTTTTACCAGGCAACCTTGTTTATTTTTGGCCCATTAAAAACTTAAGAAACAGGTATTTTAGCTCACCAGGGTATAAATCCAGTTGAGCTTGTGGTATGGCCCGTCATCCATTGGTCATCATCCATTCATAATTATCCAGTAAAGTGCTGATGTGTTTTAAAAACCAACTAACCAACCATTCACATTTGTTATTTAAAATTTCACAAAAGCTGCTGTGACCAATTTGCACTTGATTTTACAGAGAACATTCTAGACTTCAGATTTATTCATTGGTGCCAATCCATCATTCAAATAAATAGATGCCAGTACTAAATTTAGAAAACTCCATAACATTTTTAAAAGAACCAAGCAATACAACTATTTAACAGAAAATGTTCATGCATAAAGTGCTTTCAGATTTGTACAAATCATACCAAGCCATCTTTAAACATGGCTGTCATTATTAACAAAAAGAAATATCTTTAGACAATCTCTTTTCTAAAACCACTAAAGAGAATTTGATCAGATTTCACAGAAAGCACCATGGCATAAAGGGCTTCAGAATTTTTGTATGTGATACTGGTCCATGATCAAAGCTTGCTAACATTAATAAAACTGAATCTTACAGTTCTGCTCAACATAAATTGACCATCTTTTACGCAAAGTGTCCTGGCATGGAGATCTTTCAATATTGAACAAATGTGGGGTTCTGCTAATTTCCTAAACCAAGGAGTCCAAGACTTATCATTACGGGAAGTCCCAGCTTTGGAAATCCCATTGTTTCAGTGGTATTATTGTTTTAAATGGCTTTAGTGTGAACATTTTAGTAAGCTGTCTTTTGTGTCAGTGATAGCAAGGGAATGATCGAAGGAGGTAAGGATCTTAGATGGTATTAGATAACGCTGTTTTAATTGTGCAGTCAAGGGAGATAAGTAAAGATTTAGGCCAGTTTAGAAATTATTGATCATGAGTAGGATATGGGGGAGATAGTTGCATCTGACCTAATTAACAATAAAAGTAACATTGTGATGTGATATACATTACATTTATTGTTTATTCACAACGTTCAAGGATCTAATCTTACAAAGTTTTACATGACATGCACATGTCATTTTCAGAATTTTCATTGTCTAAATGTACTTTTTTTTTTAGCCACATTTTGGGTAGAATTCACCTTAGGGACCTACCATTTATTTCCTGGATCAGATGAAAAAACAGGAATATTATCTGGATTCAAAAGAAAATCTCAGAGCTTACCCCTACATGTTACATGATTGTGCTGACTGATTGACAGAACAATACACTTTATATTGAATATATATACTTGCCAGCTAGGTTGACATTTTTCACTCTTGACTTTTAGAGGATTATAGCAGTTCATTAGCAAACTTCTTGTCAGCATCAAGAAAATCCAAGATAGGGATGATTCATACAGTACAGTTTTGGGGTCTGTTGCAAAAGGAGTATGCTGGGGAATTTTGAACACAAGCTTTCTGCTTGTAACCTCCTCGGCCATGTCACTCATAATTTTTATTGTAATCTATTTTGATTTGTCCCAATATTGTCAGTTTAAAAAATTATATATATTAAGTACCAAAATTACAATAATTTTATATTTTTGTTCTTGTTTTGCAGAGCAGTTGCCTTTTTTTTAATTCTAGTGGTAGTAGAAGTTGCTGTTGTTGTGTTCTCGGTATTAAAAATAGTGTTTTTATTAACAAGTCTTCTACTATACTTTATTCTTTACAGGTGTTATTGTAATAAAGGTGCTTCGTTATCTAATTAGTTAGTTCCACATCAGATTAAAGTTGTCAGTTTTAAAGGATAGAAATCAGTGCAGCATATTTACTGATTACTCCTAATAAACTGCGTAGACCCAGATCTCTGTGCATCATGGGACAGCAGATCTAGGTCTGTGCATTTTGCAGACCAGCTTGAGACAAATGTATATATTAATTTGTGGTTCACATATCAGCTTATTCATGTTAAAAGAGATTCTATAACACTGAATAAAATTGATTTAGGACCACCCATTCTATCTTTCCCATTTACACAGGCGGTCTCCATTGGAAAAAAAGAATAGGCCTAGCAAAATTGGCAGCTTTTCAGAAATAAAAAAGAACTAAGAAGTTCATATGTAAAGTATTATACTTTACCCCCCTGTAGAAAATATTTTATGCTACTTTATCAATTATTATGAACTTTGATCTGACAGCTGCTGCTGTTTTGGTATTATTCATGGTTATATACAGTGATTTGTGTATATGCATGCCAACTAAAGAAATTTATCATGTAACTTGTCAGGTAAGCTTGGTATGAAAGATTAGATGCATGTGTATTCTAAATAAAGAATAAAGTACTGTACATCGAATAGTAGTCCCAAGTTTAAATCAGAGCAGAACATGAATTACTGCCTCCTTCAATCATTCCCTGACTTTCACAAAATGACAGTGTACTAATATGTTTACATTTTTTTAAAAATTGAAAACAATGACCCCAGAAGTCCAGGACTTCCAGATTTAGGAAATTTTTGGTGGAACCCCTGCTGATCATAAAAAAATTCTAATAAAATAGGTAAGCACATTATTGAACTCACATTGGCTATCATTGATGCAGGAAGTACCTGTTCCTGTGTTAATTAAATTATATATTTTCACACCTCTGCTTTAGAGCACTGTTTAGTTTGATTATTCTGTAAAATTAAAAAAAAAATATATCAGATTTTCACATCATATTTGGCATTGCAAGGGAAAGCAAGAGAATTTGTTGTAGCTGATATTCTGCATTACACATCAAGTTGATTTATTGATAATGCTGATAAAATATATTTAAGCTTCATTATTTACCTTTGAAATAGGTTTGTTAACAGACCTTTGTAACATTTTAGTAACTTTTTATTTTAAAGGCCATTTCAGGTTTGTAAGCCACTGCATAGTTTTGTATTTATAATATTCCTACAGAAGCATCTACTGTACATGGTCAGTCTCACCCCAAATGACCCTTCGGACTTGAGGAATATTAGCAAATAACATGAAAATACCATCATTGTTGTCAAATCTGGATAATGGCTTTTTCTGCTTTGGTTCAAATCCAAATTTTCATATTGGGGTCAGTGGACTTTGTCAGGGAACAAGACTAACTTCACATGAGTACCTTAGATGCTGTAATCTACGGCTACAAAGGCAAAAAATACTTCTATTAACTGAATACTACTACTGCTGTTATTATTATTATTATCCAAATTATAATATGTCTCTTTTATCTCTGGTTTTGTTATAATTAAATGTGGAACTATGTCTTCAAACCTGTTATTGCTATATTAGTTATTGTAATAAAATTCGAAGCTGTGGTATCAGTTTGTAAAATTGTGGTTATTCAGGTAACCAGGACATGCTTGTAGGCCAAGTTAATTATCATATAGCCACCCCATGTTGACTTGATCCGGGTACTCTTTCATGAATTGAATCAACTCGCTTTCTTCTCCATGGAGGTGGAACCAGCACGTCACACTGTTGATAACACTAGGGAGTTACACATTGTAATTCAAGTCTTCATTCCTCAGATTGCTTCTAAATATTTGTAATTACTCATTTTTGTCATTATATTTATGAGAATAGATATTAACCTATTGCTATGTCACATGCAAGTGCCTGTAGACCACTGTTCACTGGCAAACTTGTAAGTATCACCCTATTTACAGGCACACCGGCAGATTTACAAAACTTTCAGGTCCAGTGTTCATTATCTATCCAACTTCCACTATACATGTACATCATATACAAATTCAGATCAGCTAACTCTCACTATACTGTGTATCCAAATTCAAATCACCTGTCCAACTGCCACTATGTATTGTATACAAATTCAAATCACCTATCCAGCTGCCACTATGTATTGTATACAAATTCAAATCACCTATCCAACTACCACTATATATTGTATACAAATTCAAATCACCTATCCAACTGCCACTATATATTGTATACAAATTCAAATCACCTATCCACCTCCCACTATGTATTGTATACAAATTCAAATCACCTATCCAACTCCGACTTTGCATTGTATATGAATTGGTGTGCTGTCTGACGAGAAAGACATGGTTATATCAAACTGCAATAGTCTGGTTAGAACAGATATATATGAATTAGAATTCTATAGATTCATTAGCAGTAAATTCTTGACACATAAATTATACAAAATCCATTTTTCATAGTGAAAATTCACATTTCCAGTGTAAAATTTCCTATTTAAAGTTAAGTATTAAATTATCACTTTCTTTCCTCTGTCAACAGTCAGGTGTTTCCCATCCAAATGGTGGTTTCTTACTCCTTAAAGCAGTCACCTGAGCATGTTAACTGTACAAATGATGCATTTGTTTCCCAAGAAAGACATTGTTTTGATCCAATGAAGAAATGTGTAAATATACCTTATTTTTCTTTTTCTCCAAGAAAGGCATGGTTTCCCTAAAAACATAAAAATAAAGAGATATATAAATATACTATATTTTGCTTATCTTAACTATACTGAAGTCAGTCTGTCAGCTTAACTTGAAGTTGATTAATACTTCCATTGTTATTTGAGGAGGTGAATAAAGCAATAATATTGCATTGTTCGGGTTAATGCTCGAAGTAACTTTCAATTCTCATAATACCCACACTCACCCCACCCTATTTGGGTGGTATGCACTGATGGCCATACTAAATGCATTTATTAGAAAAGATTAATAGAGAACAAAGTTTACCCCCGTATTTGCTTTAGTTATCAAATTTGAACTATCCAACAATTTCTGAGTGTTTACTGCATAATAACAGTTAGGGGATCAATACTACATTGGCTCTTTGTATTGTTTATACTGAAAGCAGTCTGATTCAACTTTCAAACACTGTTTATTTCAGTCAGATAGGTGGATTGTAACTAATTATTGTAAGTTGAAAATTAAAAATAAAGTCTCAGCTGTAGTATCATAATAATATGAAAAGATCTGCTTAACTTTGTATGTACAAACTGCATTGTGGTCTTGAAAAATGAACATAATCAAAATGTATATGTACGTACTAAGTCTTCATTAAATGAAAATAATATTTAAAATGAATATGTTAACAGACATTACATCAAAAATGTATTCTTTTTAATCCAAGAATAAAAATAGACCAACACTACACTCCCTATTTAATATGCTCTATGATTCTTGGTTCAAAACTTTCAAGGAATGCTATGCCAAATTCTGCAAGATTATAGAAATGAGAACAACTCTACACCTTTGATACTAAATGATAGGAATAGTGTTCAACTTAAAAGACATCACAAGTCTTGGAACTAAGGTAACCTGTCAATCATTGTCATTGGGTTGACATTTATATATTTGATCACCTGTGCTTCTTCACTTTTGAGAGGGTCTAACTACAGGTGCAGTACACAAGCAGCTACATATATCTCGCTGCTGTAAATACAAGCAAAATGTACTTCATGGAAATAGAGGGTAGCTTGAAAAAATAAAAGATGAATGAAAACCTTTCCACCAGAATTTATGAATGATAAATTTATAAGAGGAATTGTCTGAATAGAAAATGATGCCATTTGCCTGAATATAAAGTGATAATACAGGCAATAATAACAATGCTAATGATATTTGGTGCATAGTATTTGTCCAAGAACTAGGTTTGAGAGGTGAACCTGCATTTGGATGTCATCTGTGTTCAAAGGTCAGTTTGGCTGTCACCCATGGTTGGATGCTGTTGACAGGTTTGATTGTAGGTAACTTCATTTACACATGAAAATATGCAAATAGTATTCATTTTATTCATTATTTGTTTTGTTAGTTTGACTAGTTATATGGTAAGTGATTGTGGATTCGCATTTCCCAACTGACCAGATCAAGATAGAACATGACATTTGACATGTGTCATTGAGAACAAAACAGACTTTAATTATTGTAGGTTTCATGACACATATGAAATCTGGGGGTAACAATTGAGCATTTTGACATCATGGTTGTTATTTTACTGAAATTGTAGAGAGCTTAGTTTCTCACACTTGCTGGACTAGTTTAGATGTATTTTTATTCTCATTCACAAAATGGATCGTCTTGTACGAGAAAATGGCCAACTTCCCAAGTCAGAAGAAATGAGAAATTAAAGTGATTTCTTTTAAACTGGTTGGCCAGATGTGCTCAGATTTTACAAATATAATAAAGTGAACTCTGTTAATTTGTATATATATATATATATTGTATCATAGACCAGAGTTTCAAATTTGCATTCTGTCTGTCTCCAGAATGGTGTTTTAGGCACACACAAAAAATATGTTTCCTATTGTACTTGTTTTAAAGTTAGGGTTAGGATATTTTTAGTATATATAATGTACTAAGCGCCTCAAGTACTAGGCTAAACCGGCTCTCAGTTAGATGCACAAATCAATACCAGGAATTATTATTATTATTGTTATTATTATTACATGTATTATCTTTTTCACTTTGGTGGAAAAAGTGTTTGGGTCGGCAAGGACAAACAGGGATGGTCAGTCTACTTGAAACACTTTGGGGATCGGGGCTTATGTCACCCTGTTTTGTCTGGAAGAAGAAGTGGCCTTTTCTGGTGGGAGCCTCATAATTTAACTGGATTGTGGCACCAAAATATTCCAATTTGTGAAAAATAATTTTGCAAATCAATGTTGCTTTTTTGTCCAATGTTCGGTTTAGGTTTCACAGTATTACCTTTTCTACCCCCCCCCACCAATAAAAATTGAATAGTAGATGTTTACTGAAATAATTATAGCTATTTGAAAAATTACATAGCATGTATTTACATTAGTAACTATTAAATAAAAAATGTTTGGGAAGTATCACATTGAACTTAAGACTGTCAATATATTTCTCTCCAGAGAATACAGAAGAGAGTAACCCTTCTACACCACCCACCAACGAGATCGAGAGTCAGTATTTCTACAATGGGGTATATATCCCACAGCCCCAGCTTCACCGTGACATGTTCTGGACACCTCCAAAGTCTCCCTTCAACTTAATACAGGAGAGTCTTTTCCATGACCCCTGGAAACTACTTATTGCCACTATCTTCTTGAACAGGACTTCAGGTAAATGGCTAGAAAAATCTCACAATGGGTATGTGTTGAAAATCTTGATTTTCATCACACTGTGCAAAATTCTAGAATTTTGTTTTTGTTCACATTGTCTATAAAATTCTGGGCAATTTAATTTCGATGAGAAAATTAATTTTTCCTCCACTTGAGTTCTTGATCATTTGTCTGGAACTACCATTATATAATTCTTTGGCAGATCCGAGTTTTGTTTCTGCCTGAAATCATATATCAAGCAGCATAAATCTTGATCTCGCTGGGTGGAGTTCATTGAACGTTATACAACACTAGATTTTGGTCTGTGCTGTGTGGAGTTCATTGAACATTATACAACACTAGATTTTGGTCTGTGCTGTGTGGAGTTCATTGAATATTCTGTAACACTAGATTTGGGTCTGTGCTGTGTGGAGTTCATTGAACGTTATACAACACTAGATTTGGGTCTGTGCTGTGTGGAGTTCATTGAATTTTCTATAACACTAGATTTTGGTCTGTGCTGTGTGGAGTTCATTGAATGTTCTGTAACACTAGATTTGGGTCTGTGCTGTGTGGAGTTCATTGAACATTATACAACACTAGATTTGGGTATGTGCTGTGTGGAGTTCATTGAACATTATACAACACTAGATTTTGGTCTATGCTGTTTGGAGTTCATTGAACATTATACAACACTAGATTTGGGTCTGTGCTGTGTGGAGTTCATTGAATGTTCTATAACACTAGATTTGGGTATGTGCTGTGTGGAGTTCATTGAACATTGTACAACACTAGATTTTGGTCTATGCTGTGTGGAGTTCATTGAACATTATACAACACTAGATTTGGGTCTGTGCTGTATGGAGTTCATTGAATGTTCTATAACACTAGATTTGGGTCTGTGCTGTGTGGAGTTCGTTGAATGTTCTATAACACTAGATTTGGGTCTGCGCTGTGTGGAGTTCATTGAACGTTATACAACACTAGATTTGGGTATGTGCTGTGTGGAGTTCATTGAACGTTATACAACACTAGATTTGGGTATGTTCTGTGTGGAGTTCATTTAACGTTATGCAACACTAGATTGGGGTCTGTGCTGTGTGGAGTTCATTTAACATTATACAACCCTAGATTTGGGTCTGTGCTGTTTGGAGTTGGTTGTTAATCATTTTGCATTCTACTGGTCATGGATGAGAAGACCTTGTATGATGACCTGTTGTCTGTCATTTGTCCATCTGTAAGAACACATTTTTGTTAGCACTGTTCCTAAATGCTTGGAGGATTGCAATGAAACCTTACATGTACATTCAACTCAACGTCTTGTTGACCTAAATAAAAATAGTACCAATCAGACATTTGTTATTTCTGATACAGTAATCATTTTGTAAATAATGTTATCACTACTTCTGAACAGAGTGTCAGAACAACATTGGAGTTTCACTAGAAGTCTTATCAAGTCTAGTTGGCTCTAAATAAAAATGGTACCATTTGGGCAGCCATGCTGAAAATGTTGATCTTGCTTCTCCTAAACGAAAAGTCATATCAGAATGTCATTTTCACTGTTGCCTAGTTGGTCTTAAATGACAGTTGTGCTGACCTGACAGCCATCTTGAAAATGATCGTTATTGTTACTCCTGAAAACATTTTATGATCTATAATTGACCCTAAATGAAAATGGTGTTGATCATAACACCAGATATGGTCATCAGATGGTCATCTTGAACATCTTTTTAGCACTGCTCCTTCTCAATGGATGGTCTTATCAACATGGGTTTTTCACTAGACAGCTTTAAAAGGTGGTTGATATTTTTAACATGTAGTACATTTGAGACCAAATTTTCAGGACAGAATGTTTCAGCAAATATATCTACACTGTATGAATAAAATAGGGTGTTGCCATTTCACTCTCTTTTTAATAAATTGAAATAAAGTAGCTGTAATCATTTTGTTTTTATTAAGGGAAGGCAGCCATACCTATTCTTTGGAAGTTCCTGAACAAGTGGCCAAACCCAGATGCCGCTCGGAAGGGTGATTGGAAAGCCATGGCCAAGGTTCTAGAACCTTTAGGTCTACATGAGAAGAGAGCAAAAATTATCATCAGGTTCTCGGGTAAAACAAAGTTTCAACAGCTTATTCACAGTAATTGAATTAATCAAATTGTGGATCTTACTTGTATTAATATGGAATACATCTTTTATTTATATGGGATACATCTTACCTGGGTTAATATGGGATATATCTTACCTGTGTAGTATGGAATGCATCTTACCTGTGTTCATATAGAGTACATCATGTATGTGTTAATATAGTGTACATCTTATGTGTGTTAATACGGAAGTATATCTTACCTGTGTAATATGGAGTGCATCTTACCTGTGTTCATATAGAGTACATCATGGATGTGTTAATATAGTGTACATCTTATCTGTGTTAATATAGAGTACATTCTACATGTGTTAATATAGTGTACATCTTATCTGTGTTAATACGGAAGTTTCATTCACATTATGAATACATCATGTTGGATGTTTTGTCTTGCATGCATTAGCAACTGGTGAGACAGAAGTGTCACTCATTTAGACTGTAACAGAAGCAGCAGCAATGTTTACAGACTTTTTTTATATTTTGTATTAAGTTTTTAATTCACCTGACCCAAAGGCTTAGTGAACTTGGTATTACCCTGAGTAGCAATAACAAAATTTTCAAGATGGCTGTAGTTGTTGCCAAAACTGTACCAAAGATTAGGACCATTTTCTTTTAGGACCAATGGCTACTGAATTGTTTTCCTGATGAATATCAGGGATCTGTTTTACACTCAACAGTTTTAAAGAACAAATGGTCTTACAGAGGTCTCAGAAATGCGTAATCACATGTATTTAGATGCAATTTTTTTATCTGGGATGCAGAAAATCACTTATACAGGAGTTCTCCATGCACATGTAATTGCTGGATGGCAAATTCAAGGGCTTGCCAGTCATGCTTCAACCACCTGCTGAGTGGGAGAATATATTGATCGATTGATCATTATAGCTGTGCTGATATTTACAGTGGGAAAATTCAGTGGCTGAAAGACCTCCAGATGTACATGTTGTCATTGTAAGAGTACATATAAGGAACATGACCCAATAGCTTGGCAGTGAATTCAAAGACTTGACTAGCTGCTAACTGGCAAGAAAATGTGCTGATACCTACAGTGACTGAATTCAGAGGCAGAAAGACCCAGTGATGTTCTTGTGTGTAAGAGTACATGAAATGAACAACTTTAGCTTTCATTATTGTGTGTTTCCTAGTGTAGCCGAATAAGTAGTACATGTGACCTTGAAATCAAGACATGTTGAGAGTTAGACAAAATACTGTTGCAAATTTGGATAAGTATATTGTGGTTAAATGGCAGATTGATGAAGATTGTAATGAGATTTATCAGAGTGCTAAAGTTGCTAGAACTGATAGTTCGCATGGAACTCTGTGTATGGTGCCTAGCTTAGTGCATGGAATAAGACCATACCATTGCCTGATATGATTCACTATCACTTTAATTTACAAACAGCTTTATGTCAATGGTGTAAAGAAGTTAGAAAATTAAACTCAATGGCAATAACTGGTTCTACTCACCTGGAAGTTTAGCCACTTCAGTATGCCTAATATGCATCTGGTAGAGGACTGCAACTTTGCTGGTGGGACTCCTGTTTTCTGAAAATAGGAGTTCTAGACTCCTAGTTTTAAAATCCTGGCGAGACCTCTGTCTTATATTGAATTCTTGGAAATGTCGTAATCAATCGTACAGGAACAAACCATTTTGCATTTACATCAGGCTTGATACATTATGGATGAGTAATTTTGTTTTATGAACACATTTTGTCGTTTAATAAGCATTTGACTTTTATATATATATATATATATATATATAAAGAGAGAGAGAGGTGGGTCATGGATTCAAACCCCAGCTGAGTTAGACCAAAGACTTACAAAATTGGCACTAACAGCTGCCTCGCTTGGCGCTCAGTATTAAGAGGTTAGTGTTAGGAATGGTCGGCCTGGTGTCAGGGTAATGTGACTGGGTGGGACATCATGCTACATGTCTGTGACATGATACCCCAGTGCTAGGCATCACTATAAACTGTCTCACTGCAGACATCATAGCGATATGACTGAAACATTGTTAAAGCTACATTAAAAATTTAAATTACACACACATATAAAAAAAGTGCAAACGTTTTTAAACAGCCACCATGGATTAAAGAAATGTGAAAGAATGGTGGTATCTGAATAAGGGAAGCTTAATATATATGTGGCAAATAGCCAAGGGATAATTCTTTTTCTTTTTTTTTTTTTTTTTGGATTTGAGAGGCTGTTACAAAAGGGAGGTGACCATTTAAAGGCTATATTAAGTGTATTTTAAATCCAGGATGGGGGGGGGGGAAGGGACACCGTTTTGAAATATTACATGATGATTACATTTTAAAGAGCATGCCTGAAATATTGGGTAGTTTTCTTTTCCTTAGCTGAATATAGATACAGGATCCTACATGAGTTTCAAATGCAATTTATGAAACAAGTTGAATAATTTCTTTATTTTTGCATGCCTTGACATGTAAAGTCATTTGACAAGTCTTGTAAATTTTATTTGTAACAAGTACAGATATTCATTTATTTTTGTCGAATGTCAAAAAACATTTATTCACATTTGAAGAATTGCATAAAATCTTTTATTTTGATTTGATGGCTTGCATTGCACATTATGCATTCCTTTATTATGTCATGGCATTATTTGTGATGTTACAAGATGTTATTATGTATAATAGTTACAGAAATGTCATATGTGTTTATGATCCTTAAGAACACAATAGTCATGCAATGTTGCTGTTTTTGGAATGAAGCATATGTATTTGACTTTATCTTTGTAGACGAATATTTAACAAAGGAATGGAAATATCCCATTGAATTACATGGTATTGGACAGTACGGTAATGATTCCTTCAGAATATTCTGTGTAAATGAATGGAAACAGGTACGTTTAATTTGCTTACATTAATACTGTTTGTATCTATTAGTGCAAGTAATCAGCTTTCTTGGATTCCTCTTACTTTCCATTCAATACAGCTCACCATCATACACACATGTAGTTCTTAAAAATGGTTATTGGTATGTTGTGTTAGAATCAAGTTGAAAGATTATTTGCAAGCTAAGCGTGGTAAAGAAGAAGTAGTACAGATTATACTATTTTTACATAAAAATTATTATTAGCATACCTGCTTTTTCATGGCATGTCACATAAAGAGAGAAATGGTATAGTATGTTCACATCACCCTTGTAAACAGAAAACAGTCCTGGTTCTCATGTCTTCATGTTTGATGGCACATGGACCATGCCCAATCAACACTGGGCATTTTATAGTAAATTTAATTGAGACAATTCAAGGGCTAAAGGTAAAGTCTGTCAGAGGGAAACAACCACAGTTCCACAGATTGACCAACAGTAGCCAAGGTGATTTGTACTTGCTAATCATTTGAGCATTGCTGTGTGAGAGCTAATTTGCATAGGTGAAATACATGAAGTGGAACAACCCAGTTTATTTGAAATTTGTTGAATTGGACATGCATGTTGAACACACAAAGTTATTGCACTTCATTACCTTGAATGAGAATGTTTTTAGGGTATCTTGAATAAAGAACATTGGCTGGTTCATCATCAACAAGAGCATTTCTGTGAGGTAAGATATTATTTCAGTAAGTGCAGAACTTAATTTTTATGGTAGTTTGTTAGTGGAACATTGCTAGAATGTAAATGTGGCAGTGCAGCTTTGAGCATACCTAAGATAAATCATTATGATGCTAAGACATTTGATTCAGTGACATGTACACTTAATCCATTTACCTTGAGGTCATGTTGGAAAATTTGGTTGAAGGTTTTGTTAAAGATTATTCATTTGCATATATCCGCCTTGGATGCAGGAGGTCGTGGGTTCGATCCCCGGCCGAGTCATACCAAAGACTTACAAAAATGCTACTAAGAGCTGCCACGCTTGTCGCTCAGCATTAAGAGGTTAGTGTTAGGACTGGTCAGCCTGGTGTCAGGATAATGTGACTGGGTGGGACATCATGCTACATTTCTGTGGCATGATGCCCCCATGCTAGACATCACTATAAACTGCCACACTGCAGACATCATAGCGTAAAAATCCAAGTCACACACACACATTTGCATATATTTCTTTAATGCCCTTCTTGGATGTTTTTGTACTTGGTATGAATCATTGTGGTGCACTGGCATCCCTTTGATCATGTGGTCATGGATGAAAGTCAGAGAAACTCTGATGAGGTTTGGTATTCATACGTTTATATTTCATAAAACCCTTCTAGATTTCCATACATTGGATGAATCATTATGAGAACATGACTTTTCAATCTGAGACGCTCGATCTTTCAATTTGATTCTATGATTTGTTACGAGTCTGTGCTCTTAAAATATGTAACAGAAAAGAGTGAAAGACCACAAGCTTTGTAAACTTTTAACAAATATAATTTATTTCCCTAGAATACAAAGTGAAAATCTGAAAAAAAAGAACTTACAGTATTGTGAATTAAATCCCAGAATAATCCAAGAATTACAAGCACATGTCCTAGTAATTTAAAGTAGTGAATTTAATGCAGTACAAGTCCAGAGGAAATCCAAAAACTGAAGGCGATGACCTGTCTGTTATAGCTTATGTTGATGTGTCAACAGCCCTTTGTTGAATCACAGTAATATAATTTCAGGTTTGAATTCATTATAAATTCCAGTGAACATTTCTATCCAAGAATTTTATCAGAGCACTTTTGTTATTTCCAGAGAAAAAAATCACTTCAATTCAATCGTTTTAAGAAAATAAATAAAATTCACCAGAACTGGTCACAATATAATACAACTTGAAAGTGCTAGATGTTAAAGCATGAATGATTAAGTCCTCACAATTACAAGATTATATAATTCTCCACTTGACCACATTTCACAATTAGCATTTTCTATATATAAAAAAAAGACCATAACCTAATATAAAATAACCTTCTAGAATGATCCTGATGTTTACAAAATACAAACAATAACCTGTAAAATTCACTTAAGAATTTCCAAAACTTTGACCCAAATAAACATATTTACCTCTTCTGTTTATAATGATCCTGATATTAAGCCCATACACAGAGAGAATAATTTAGCTATGTATTAGTTGTTTATACAAAATAAAATAAAACGAATTCAATCAGGTAAAACAAATGAACTAAATTTTGGACAAGGTCAAGTCCAGCATACAGTTAGCATGTAATGAAATATAAAAAAATTGGAAACTAACAAACAAACAGTTAAATTAAATATACATAACAGGTTAACATCACATGTTTTACGGTACTGCTTTAATCATGATCTCAGGTTTAAATTAGTAGGCAAAATGTGGGGTCAGTAGGCAAACCCAAAACATAGCAGTTTTTCTTCTATCTTAATATTGTTTTAATTTTATGTTATTGCAGTATAGATTTAATTATTCAAATATTTTGGCCGCTTTCTGTTGTAATATTGCCACATGTTGATATAGACTTATTAATTTTGTCTGTAAACTTGGCAACCCTATAGTTTTTCCTACAGCAAACCTTATGAAATTGTAATAATTTCTTTTGTCCTTTAATTTTCAATCTCTCCATGCCTTTGGTATAGTGTCCATTCATGTTTACAAAATATAGTTGTGCAACTAATAATAATAACAAAGTTCATGGTCCGACTCAAATTATTGCCAAAGGATATCCTTTGACATTTTAGGTAAATTTTATTTAGAGGGAGGCAACTCTAATTTGGGTAAATGATTATACATTATAGTTTTATTTATCTCCCTGTGATATGGTTCCACTGAATACTTCAAACAATAGTTTAAAAAATGGAAATCAACACAGTATTACTCTGTTTCACATATTAATTTAGCTTCACTTGTGACATACAGAGAGAAAAAACTTAATTGTAAAACTTAAGTCCCAGCAGTGTTTACAGTTGTAAATTGGACCATGAACAGCAAGCGGTATCACTGGTATGCAAATCTGTATCACTTAAGTATTCCAAGCCATCATTATTACAAATACTTAGAGTTCAATACATAACCTTGGATTGCTTTAACATTTTGATATTTAGGATCAAGTGAAAATCATGATAATGTTTTTACCTATAATTACTTTTACATCCAAGTGAAAAACATGTTGTTGTTGTTGTTGTGGGGTGTAACGCCATTTTTCAGCACGCGATAGGCTATACCTGGTGGCCAGTATTAATGGTGGAGGAAGAACCCAGGAAAACCCCGGGAAGAACCACCGACCCACGAGAAGCTACTGGCAAGCTTTCTCACATACCCACATTAGCCGAATCCTAGACTCGAACTCAGTACAAAGAATGAATGCTATAACAAATTAATAGTATTTTGT
Source organism: Sinohyriopsis cumingii (assembly GCA_028554795.2). Taxonomy (NCBI): domain Eukaryota; kingdom Metazoa; phylum Mollusca; class Bivalvia; order Unionida; family Unionidae; genus Sinohyriopsis; species Sinohyriopsis cumingii. The sequence goes on along the minus strand of CM068834.1, from coordinate 113,117,634 downwards.
GTGAATTTAGTTGATTTTGATCAATTAATGGTACATTATTATGTGTATAATGTATCCCATAATCACAGTTATCTTTTTTACCAGGTGAAGCCTGAAGACCACAAACTCAATGACTACCACAAATGGTTGTGGGAAAACTATGAAGCCCTTGGAATCCCTTGAGAGATGACTGTATGATTTCTATGGTATCATTGCTACTGCTAGATAGAATACAGCATCACACACAGACATAATGAAGGTTTATACAGGACATTATCTTGGTTTCCAAAGGTCATTGACATGGTTATTTAGCAGTCAGTCGTTGCGACAATTCAATGCTATGGGCCAGTACTCTACTTCCTAATACCATTGCAGCAGGTCTGTGCAACCCAGGTTGTCTTATCTAGTATGAAAAATAGCAAGAGCTGTGATTATCATAAACATGATTTGTGATCAAGAAAACCTTGGACCAAGATAAACCATATTGACAGCAGCTTTTGATCCTGTGTATCATAGCTTTGTAAATCAAGCCATGTGTACATTAACCCCTATGTGATCAACACTTATGATAGAGATGACAAAGTGATTCTTTTTTTCAGGGTAGCCAGCTTAGGTGTTGCAATTTGTAAACTGTGTTGCATAGTCATGGAACCTACAATACTATGACCTATAACTTGTACAGGTAGCTGTTTCCTTGTACTAATGCATATACCTTGTTTATGCTTATTAGAACGAGTAAAGGATGCAGGTGACATTTACTCAATATTGTACAAGAGAAACAAAATGTTATTAATATATATGGATTTAAGAATATTAAATCTTGTCATCTATTTACAGAAGTTTGATGTTACCGATACATCTTGAGACTAATCATTCATTCAGTACTGCTCACTGTTGAGGAGATAACTGTACATAGCAAGATTTGTCATGCATTATAAAAAGCATAAATATTCTGCCAAGAATTCACATTTTTCATTGTTATCAAATATTGTTTACAAAGTAGGAACATAATGACAGCTGTACAAAAGCTGAACTGAACTATGACATTTTATCAAAGTTTTGTTTGAATAAGTGGGGTTTTTTTTCTGGCTAGAAAGATACCATAGCGATAAGAGTAAATAAATTTGCTTCACTATGCCCTCTATAGCCACAAATTTCAAAGGTAACTAGTTGTAGTTTCACAAATGTTGCCTCAAGAAGGTTTTTTTGGTAAATATTTTCCTTATTATCCAGGAAAGGAAACAGGAGCATCCAAGCATTAGACTGAAGTTTTTAAGGTTGTGAGTGCTTGCTAAAGAAGTGTATGGAATGAAGTTTGGCATTTTCTTTGTATAACGTTCCAATGAGATATTCAGATTTTTCTTTTCATGCATATTTTATTTTGGATTTTAATACGTGTTAGTTTCTGAATCTGACTGAAATTTCACTTGTCTTATATTCCATTCTTAATGAGATCCTCATGAATATTAATGTATCATGAAAATGAGGCTAAGCTAGGCAGACATAGAAAAAATATGGTGTCCTACTGTACATCGAGTAACGATCTGAACTGTTTGCCAGATATTTCTTTTGCATTCATTGAGAAGCAACGAATCAAGCAGCTGTGCAGTCTTTTTGCTATATTGTCTTTCCTTGGGAGGAATTGCAGTTTGGTGTAACCCTTGTCATCTCCAGTATTCAAGACACAAGACGTATTATGTTTAAATACTGTTTTATTCACAAGCGATAACTCTCTTCAAAAAGTGTAAAAAAGCTGTAAGAAATGAAAATACAACTATTACAAAGTATGAAGGTTACTATATTTATATTAAACATGTAACTGTGATACTAAAGCAGTCTGCATATGTGAAAGGTAAATGGTTTGTTATGTCCTTTTAACACTTGTAAAATTCAAGAATGAAATTGATGTTCATTATTTACTCCCATACCTTGAAATGCACTAATGAATTTATATCCATCACATACCTTCATACTTGTAAATAATGATAGGGTACTTCCCTATAAACATCTTCACCATGATTAAACCAAGATTGTTATTAAAGGAATCTGACTAATAACACACACTAAGGGGTTTACCATGAATCTAGCACAAAAAAGGGTTGTCACATGTACTTACAGGACACATGGCACTGCGTAAGGTTAATAATAACAATATCAGAACTGACTATTAAAGATAACAATATCAGAACTGACTATTAAAGATAACAATATCAGAACTGACTATCAAAGATAACAATATCAGAACTGACTATCAGAGATAACAATATCAGAAGTGACTATCAAAGATAACACTATCAGAACTGACTATTAAAGATGACAATATCAGAACTGACTATCAAAGATAACACTATCAGAACTGACTATTAAAGATAACAATATCAGAACTGACTATCAAAGATAACAATATCAGAACTGACCATCAGCTTCAGTTCATTTTCATAGCTGAAATTAAATCTACATGTCATTAATTAGAATTTATAAGGGTACTCACACTGGCGGGCTTTGATGAGTCTATGATGTGGGCTGTGAAAGCATGTTCACATTTCTGCCTGAATGTATTATAACTAAAAGAAAGGAAAACCTCTCTTATGCAGAAGAGTTCATAAAAATGGGAAATAACTCTTACAGTACTACTATACATTTTCCAACAGGACAGCACAACAATCATTACATGTATCATGTATAGGTTACATACCACCATCACGTAGTCTTGTTTCAGAGAATTGTTGACACGCTTTTGAAAAAGATGTTGCTGCTGTTTATGTCTACATAAGTAAATCAAAATCTGAGCTTCAGGCTTGAGGCTGTTCGTGAGGAAAATAATTTAATTGAATCTTAAATGTACTTTACTGTGCTGGATGTCAAAATCATACAGACAGTTGTGAAGAGGTTTCTTAAGAAATTTCTCAAGGTTCTCGTATGTTAAATTTGGTGGCAGAATAAAGGAAAAAAACAAAGTGTTTGAATATGTGCATTATTAAGAATGAAATTTAGGATCTGTCAAGAGAATAAAACATCAGTTGACCAACATGTATACTATCCCTGAGCTAGCATGGAAACATGCATACTGTGCCAGAGCTAGCGTGGAAACATGCATACGATGCCTGAACTAGTTTAGAAACATGCATACTATGCCTGAGCTAGCATGGAAACATGCATACTGTGCCAGAGCTAGCATGGAAACATGCATACGATGCCTGAACTAGTTTAGAAACATGCATACTATGCCTGAGCTAGCATAGAAACATGCATATTATGCCTGAGCTAGCATAGAAACATGCATACTGTGCCTGAGCTAGCACAGAAACATGCATACTGTGCCTGAACTAGCTTAGAAACATCCATGCTATGCCTGAGCTAGCATAGAAACATGCATACTATGCCCGAGTTAGCATAGAAAAATGCATAATGTGCCTGAGCTAGCATAGAAGCATGCATACTGTGCCTGAGCTAGCACAGAAACATGCATAATGTGCCTGAGCTAGCATAGAAACATGCATACTATGCCTGAACTAGCTTAGAAACATCCATACTATGCCTGAACTAGTTTAGAAACATGCATACTATGCCTGAGCTAGCATAGAAACATGCATAATGTGCCTGAGCTAGCATAGAAACATGCATAATGTGCCTGAGCTAGCATAGAAACATGCATAATGTGTCTGAGCTAGCATAGAAACATGCATAATGTGCCTGAACTAGTTTAGAAACATGCATACTGTGCCTGAGCTAGCATAGAAACTTGCATACTATGCCTGAACTAGTTTAGGAACATGCACACTGTGCCTGAGCTAGCATAGAAACATGCATACTGTACCAGAGCTAGCTTAGAAATATGCATACTATGCCTGAACTAGTTTAGGAACATGCATACTGTGCCTGAACTAGCTTAGAAACATGCATACCTTTGTTTAGAAAGAAAAATCAGTAACATATCTTCAAGTATTTAATTTTCCTTGTATTAGTTTCCAGAAGAATATTTGTTGAACCTGTTGAGGCAATATTAATGCTGTTGTATGTCTCATTACCTTTGACATTTTTTTCTGAAAAGGATATATGTGATGAACAAATAAGTAACTTCACATCCTGGTATCTTTCTGGTTAGAAAATTATATAGAAATGTTGTGAATAGCTCAGAGCTCCTGATTGCTTATTCTATGTACAACAGTCTTTAACCAAGAGAAACAAGGTTTGTCAACAGAACATTAGCAATTTTTACAACATCAAACCAAATGTTACATGTGTACATTTCTTGGGTAACATTCAGGGCAGTACTATATCTCTGCAACATGTTAGAAATATTTCATATGTTTTTTATGTTACATCAGTTGGCTGTACAAACATAGGCAGTGCTACTTCTCTGTAACAAGTTAGAACCATTTCCATACACAAATTATGTTACATCAGTTGACTGTACACTTTTCCATGACAGTGCTTCATGTTAACAAGTTAGAACCATTTCCATGAACAAATTGTGTTACATCAGTTGACTGTACACTTTTTCATGGCAGTGCTACTTCTCTGTAACAAGACAGAACCATTTCCATACACAAATTGTGTAACATCAATTGACTGCACACCTTCCCAGGCAGTGATGCTTCTCTGTATGAATCTGGGACCACTCAGTGATGACTTTTTTAAGTATGTAAATGATGGCTGTGCCATCGAAATGCAGACTTGATTGAAGAAGGTTTTTTGATTAAGTTGTTTCTTTTTAAATTTCCATGTGCCAAACCACCTTCATTTTTTTGTGCTTTTAATGTTCATATAAAGATCCTTTTCTATTAGTGTGTATATATCCTGCTAAATTTAACTACAACAATGTTCATCAGAATTGTATTGTTTGTAAATGAAGTACTGTTTTAATCCCTCCAAATTTTCACAAGTCAAATTTCCAGTATGTTAGACTATAAATTGCCTTGGCTGATCAATTATTGTGCTTTGCACAAGCGACATCTATTGAATATTTTTTTCATGATTTTCTTCCCATAATATGTACATCTGCTGAAAATGGTGGAGGCAATTTATTTCAAAAGTATACTTTGTAAGTTTGATATCGAAAGTCTGACTACATACCAGAAAGAAGACACTACAGTTGTATTTGAGGAAAAGGATGTATTTGTGTGAACACTGACCAGCAGGGAAAAATCAATTATGTTATTAATTCATTCCAGTTATGTGCACCCCTTGCCTCGATCATGAAGGATCAGTGTTCAGATTTAAACAACTTTATTATTATTGGATGCAGGAGCTTGCCTTGCCACCACATCCAATGAAATTCACAGACCAGAAGAACTTAAATATTTGATTGATCTGCCAAGGTGTAGGTAGGTTAACATATCATAACCCTGGCTAGTAAAGATGATCCCTCCAGAGCCACTGACATGCCGTTTTCCTATTCCTAAAATAGATAAATGTTTCAAACATTAATAAGAAGTGTTCTAAGTTTATTTTCAGAACTTGCTGGACTTAAGGCAGAGATAAATCCTTTTCAAAAAGTACATGGTCCACTTTGAAAATTTTTGGTTTTAAGTCACTTGCTTTCAGACACATATTACTGCAGCAAGGGGTCTCAGAGATGCTGCCTGGGTATGCAAGTGTACAAAATTAAGGAACAGTTTACCAATTTGGACACTTCAAAAACAGTGAAGCATGAGAACTCCTGCAAATTAGTTCAGAGTTGTAATTATAAAAAAATACTTTGCACAGTATATATAATTTTTAAATAGTCATTATGATAAACCAAATAAACAAGAATCTTGAAGAAAAGAAGAAAAAGATAATAATTTGATAAAATGCCTCTGTTCATTCCAAAGTATGCAGATGTATGTTAATACAAAAGAATTCTTGGAAATCCCCATAATTATTTATAATAGCAGTATGTGTGTCTTAGAGGGGTTCTGCAATTGGTGATTTTTCCTCATTTGTGCTTGCAAAAACGCTAGTCCATTTCCAAAAAGGTGAGATAGTAAATTATAGTAAAGCACGGCAGGTTATAAAATTACTGATTATTTCCAAATTTCAAGTTAGTGATGTCATGAATGTGCATTGTGGATGGCAGAGTGAAGACAGTGAAAGATGTAGTGGCATTTCTCACAAAACAGAAGACAGTAGTTCTTAAATTGTGTTAGATCCCAGGGTTAGATGAACAGCTGGCTAAGTTAGGTATGTCTGTGCCCCTTCAGATGGCAAGGGCTCTCAGTACAGACCAATGTTAATGTACAGACGAGGAACAGATTAAGCTGTGAAAGTCGACAGATTAAGGCTCAAACAATTAAAGAGGTCATATTTGTGGGGATTTTAAATTCAGTAGAGCTTTAACAGAGTGGAGCAGGAAGAAGGATCAACTTGATATTGTAAATAATCCGTTAGTGCCATTTCTTTCTTTCCCATTATTTTGTACTCTTCCATTGTTTTCATGGCAAGGGGTGACAGCCAGAAATGCAGTCAGACATAATCCTGACTGCATTTCTGGCTGTCTGTAATGTTGATATGTACCTACAGGTAGTAAATCAATGCCTGATTGATAATTATGTTAAAAACTTGGGATCCTACTTTGGAATGTTCTAGTAGAGCGATGTTACATTGTCATGTCACTAATAGATTTCATTTAAAGAATATCCAACTTGAATTATAAGAATAACAGAATAGCACAAGCTAAATTGTCGACATCATGTTGTAGATTCCTGTTGAAATATGTGGATGGGAAGCTACAACCAGTAATTTTTTTAAAGCTCACTTTTGCCATGTGATAGAGAACAAATTTCATTTTGTATCAGAATACCAGTGTTACATAGAATTTAAATGTATGGACATGAATATTATTGGAGGGATCTAAATATGTCTACATTTATTGATCTACATTAAAGTAATAATCACACATCTGTACAAAATGGAAACAATTTTTATGTTTAGATTGTTTGAACTTCACATTGAATTATTAAGTCTGCACCATAATGAATTCATTAAACATTTTTTAAGAAGTTTCACTTTCTAAAACTATTCTCAATCTGCTAATACAAGATGAAAATTATATATTGTTTGTTTCATTAGCTACTTTAGTTGCTGATTTATACTCACATTTCCTTTTGATGTGATTGTATTTTTCCTTTTTCAATTTTTTTGTCTTCCAAAACTTTTAATATAGATTAAAAAATCATGATGATTCATATCTTGTTATGTACATCACAGTTTTGATTATGGCTTGAACTGTTGCATTTTCAGTTGCAAATTTTGGAGTCAAAGATGCTGATATATTTTTTAGCATTAATTCAATTGATACATTTTAAGAAGGACAGTAGTCTAGTATGCAATAAAGGTTCCTCATCCTCTTTTATTTTCGAAGGGGGTGTTCGTTGTGTATGTGACACCAATCCTGAAGTTTTGTATGAAGTTTCTAGAATTATCTACATAGGTGAATATAAAATTTAAAAAGTGCATAAAGTTCAAAGAAAAATAAATTGTAACTACCAAATAAAAGTGGCAGTGTCTCTTCTTGGTCCAATAATTTTGTCAACATTTTACATAATATAGTTAATTTTTGGGAATATTGTTGCTTGCAGTCATTAAGCTTCATACCTGCATTTACCATAATGAATCCTAGTCATTGTCACCAAAATGGGTCACAGTGATCAAGTTTTGTTTTCATGCTCAAGTAATTATGCTGAATTTTAGCATTTAGCTTTCTACTTAAAACACTACTGGCCGTTCTGTTGTGTAATTCTGTATGTAGTCAACTCAAGGAGCACCACATGATTTCATGACATGCAGCACTTTGTAGAATTGTTATTTGTTTAGAATTTTTTATTGTTACTTAACCATTGTAATTAAGCCACTGTGATGTAGTAATGTACTATGTCTACTATTGTTTTATCTGGTGAGCATTTATGTCTTATTTTCTTCACATGCAGAATCAATGTGTTTGCTGATGTAAATATGTACAGATCCTTTTACGAGTGATTTTTTATTGAATTTTTACTTGTGCCATCAGATAGTGATATAGCACAAGGAAATAACATGTGGAATGGAACATTTGTTTTACCTTACAAAAATGAATGAAGAAAACATCTGTGGAATATTACCAACAGTGATATTTACATTTCCAGTGGAAAGTTCAGCTAGTTTCCAACTGAAAAAATATTGTAAAAAAAATATGGACAGTAAATATAATGATCACTATATACAAGGGTTGGTTTTCTTTCTCCCTGCATCTACAGAATATTTCAGTAAGGATTGATTTTTAGTTATTAAAATAATGATGATGTAATAGTTAAGGATAATTCAACATTCAGTAAAATGGAAAAGAGAACTTTAATGAAAAGAACATTTGATGTATTTAAATTGTCATAGAAAGTATAATTAAATGCATGTCATCTTTAATTAGGTATGTCATCTTTAATTAGGCTTGTCATCTTTAATTAGGTATGTTATAGTTATCAACTCTCTTAAATTTTACACACATACATAGAAACAGTAAATAGAGTTTTGGTGCACATTTGAGGAAAGTCGTGGGCCCTATTGCAATTTTAGAAAACCTTCCCACCCACCAAAACACTTTACCCGATCCGCCTCCTAAATAAATAAAGAACTACTGTGTACCAAACGCATCACCTTGATCATCTGATATTCGATGGCATTGTCAGGCGCGTCATATAATCAGGTATTACGTAACCTACATGCTTCATATAAAGTTCTCATAAGAGATTGTCTAAATGGATGACCTATGCTTATTCTGTTCCCAAAAGTTTGACTAAGTTTGGATGGGTCAAAACTTTCGGTTGCCCACACGATGAGCTGAACAATATAGCAGTTACCACTTGGGCTTTTTTTTTTAACACACAAGTATGGGGCGATCTATCATCTCACATAAGGTTAATTCCATCTCTTGGGAACATTTCATTCAAGCACTATGTTCCTGTTGTTTTTCTTGTTTTATTGCCATTCAGTGCTTCTTCAAGTTCGTTGTCATAATTTGGAATAATACATTGATGATCCAACAAGACGAAATCAAAATCTTTTCTTGTAAAATAAATTCAACGTAATTTACTTGGTATGTTTAGTGAGAAATGTAACGTAACATTATGCGCCTGTTTGGCCTCTTATGAGAATTTATACTAAGTTATACTATTTGATTCAAAGTATGGCACAACGGAACCACCAAATAACACACTGAACCCATATTCCAATTCTGTTTCTAGCTATCTATTACTCAACACCCACCCCAAGAATGTATTGAACTTGGAAAGTACAGGAATTTGTTTCCCATACGAAATTTATAGATCTATAGATACCTCTCTCTCTCTCTCTCTCTCTCTCTCTCTCTCTCTCACCGCTCCGGTGGTCTAGTGGTTAGAGCGCCCGTCTCGGAAGCGGGAGGATGTGGGTTCGATACCCGGCCGAATCATATCAAAGACTTACAAAAATGGTACTAACAGCTGCCTCGCTTGGCGCTAAGCATTAAGAGTTAGTGTTGTTAAAGTTAGGAATGGTCGGCCTGGTGTCAGGATAATGTGACTGGGAGGGACATCATGCTACATGTCTGCGGCATGATGCCCCAGTGCTGGACATCGCTATAAACTGCCACACTGCAGATATCGTGGCGATATGACTGAAAAATTGTTAACGCTACGTTAAAAATCATAATCACACGCAATCTCTCTCTCTATCTCTCTCTCTCTCTCTCTCTCTCTCTCTCTATCTCTCTCTCTCTCTCTCTCTCTCTCTCTCTCTGAGTTTGACACACGATATCATCTAAAGTGTGCGATGCACACAAATTCTATGTACATTTTGGTTTGACATGTTTTCAAATTTGAACAGAGTAAACTCTGCAATTTAAGAAACAGAAAACAAAATCATCATATTATAACGAATTGTATACCATAATCAACAACCAAATCTCTCAACTGACAGTGAACATTTTTTGTATCAACATTTACTGCCAGTGAATTGATAAAATCGAAACTTGCTCTCGCCAGTCACAATTTCACTCGTGTGACGTATATTGCAGTCAGTCAATGTAGGGCAGGCACATTTGTAATATATTTCACAAACAGATGAATGAAAATTCGGCGTACGTAGTAACCAGTGTTTGAGATGCAACTTGATGCCAGTAACGTACGTGTTTTCGTGACAATCTGAAATATAGGATAGTCAAAATTCTCATTGCACCCTCATTTGGACTCCGCTGCAGGCAGGCAGTGCTAGGGTTTGCAGATGTCAAACATTTGTTACATACTGCTGAATTGTTATATATATATATATATATATATATATATATATATATATATATATATATATATTGACTTAATTGTTTGTAAGTTTTAAAATCTTTTTACTTTTTAATTTAATTATATGTCAAAATAATGGAGTTCTGTTTACTAGGAACTCGATGCTTTTTGCAGAAAATAGTTTGACCTTAACTGTTCATTTTTGGAAACGCATAAGGCTGACCTGGTTCCCGACCTTAATTCAAAATTTGTAACAGTCACTGAACAAGTTGTTTTTTGTTTATTTTTATTGTATGAATAATAAGGTGGAGACTGAGGCTGTATTGAATATGTGACCCTAGGCTTGTAGATAATTTTAGTGAAGTAAACAACTTTTTTTTCTCGGAGTAAAATGATTGGTTTTTATCAAGGTCATACTGGGGCTACGTGATAATTTTATATGTAAACATGATCACATGATCCTCTTTTTCGCAATTAGGCATTTCCAAAATTGCGCATTACTTAGTTTAAACAGTGATGTTTCGAGAGAGAGATCTCGGTTAGTCTTCTAAACACTGGGTCGTAAAGTGGTTTCGTTTGTTGTGTCATTTTGGGAATTACATTTTAATGTTTACTCGAATTATTTGGATTCTGAAAGATTAATTGATTTCTCTGGAAATATTTTGAGTGCTCGTGCAGAATTCTTGAACAAAGAATTTCATTATTTCAAACACCGGATTATTTCTTGTGTTTCTACAAGGAACTGTAGACTTCAACACAGTACAGGATGCAGCATACGTCATCGCCTTCCATCTTGGATTCTTCGTCGGGAATCGAACTTTAAATCATTAGAACGTTTTATTTTTAGACTTCTAAAATGTTATTCTTGGATTACTTTTGGATTTGATTCTTAAAACCATAAGTCATTATGTTTTCATTTTTACAGTATTTTTCCAGGGAAATAAATAATTTGTTAACTTTTTCAAAGCTTGTTGTTTTCACTCTTTCTTGTATTACTGTTTATTCGAGCCTAAACACATAACAGAATGAACATTTACTTGACTCAATACTCCGTATGTCTGAAATAGAAGTTGCTTCCACTAACATAGGTTGGGGGCCCCGAGTGGTCTAAAGCGCTCACCGCTCCGGATCACTGCCATCTCACCTCTGTCTGCGTGGGTTCGAGTCCAAGGATCGGCTACCGTGGGTACGTGGGAAAGCCTGCCAGTAGCTTCTCGTGGGTCGGTGGTTCTTCCCTGGGTTTTCCGGGGTTCTTCCTCCACCAGTTATACTGGCCGTCATGTATAGCCTATCTTGTGCTGAAAAATGGCGTTAAACCCTAGAACAACAACAACTAACATAGGTTGATGATCTGAACAAGTCAATTAAATCTAAGGAAAACCAGAATCACCTCCACGCTCCTTGAACTTCATACAGGATAAAGGATAAAAAAATATATATCGATGTTTCTAACACAGGATTTCCCCTCGTCGCTATAAACCCACAAAACTGTGGCCTAGTGTTAATTTCATGTAATGTCGGAAAACAAAAGAAAATATCGATTTAAAGTTAATTTCTGGTCTTTTCATAAATCAACAGACCCTTTTTAACATAGGATTCCGTTTTTAAAACAGATATATTGTGTGTGTGTGTGTGTGTGTGTGTGTGATTTGGACTTTTAACGTAGCTGTAACAATTTTTCAGTCATATCGCTACAGTATCTGCAGTGTGGCAGTTCATAGTGATGTCTAGTACTGGGGCATGATGCCATATACATGTGGCATCATGTCCCACCCAGTCACATTATCCTGACACCAGGCTGACCAGTCATAACACTATCCTCTTAAAGCTGAGCGACCAATGTCTGCAGTGTGGCAGTTCATAGTGATGTCTGGTACTGGGGCATGATGCCATCATATACAGGTGGCATCATGTCCCACCCAGTCACATTATCATGACACCAGGCTGACCAGTCATAACACTATCATCTTGAAGCAGCTGAGCGCCTAGCGAGGCACTGTTAGTACCATTTTTAGAAGTCTTTAGTATGACTCAGCCGGGATTTGAACCCACGACCTATCGCATCCGAGGCGGACGCTCTAACTACTAGGCCACTGGATCGGTCGCATTATATACTAATGATGTTAATGCTATGGACGTTTTTAGCATTAAATTCTCAGTTGGCCCCATATGGTCATATTTTCAGAATTGCGGTGTAATGTTAAGTTTACACTGAATACACAATCATTTTTGACCCAATATGAATCAGTATTACTACTGCTGACACTTAAGGTATGGAGAATGCATATTGATTTGGGGTCAAAAGTTCAAAGTCATTGTGGCTGAAAGAAAAATGGGCGTGCAGAAGAACTTTTGTTCTAGAGTAAAATCTTTGACCAAATTTTATGGATGACTATGGTAATACATACACCTTTAGTTTATGTAGTCTAACGGCCAGGGATCATGGTAATAACATGTCTTGTAAGAAAATAATGGTGTCTACTCAGTAAATTTAGTTAAAGACCGCAAGCCTTGACCACAGGTTCAAGTAACCGAGATTCGATGGGCAATACTCGTCAGAGTTCACCATGACAAACAAGTGCTTACATAGAGATTTATTGAACGCGTGTGCTCACTGTGCCGTTTAGGGTATTCTTAAAGTTTCGTAAATATTTACCTACCGTTCTCACATCAGCTTGTATTGTCTTGATTACTCTCTGCGCTTAACCTATACTATAGCAATTTTGCGTTCCGCTTTAAAGATGCAATTGATGTTGCATTTATGTTAATGTTTGAAAATAAATTTGATAGAAGAAACTCAATTCTCATAGGAACTAAAGAAATTTTAGTATTTCTACCGCAAGAAAAAAACTGCCTGATGATTTTATGAGTCGCTTCAAGTGCTTGAATACACTATGTAACACAACTTTTGTTCCTGGGTAGTAAGTACTATTTGGTAATTGCTTATGTTTATTATGCTTATTGCTTTCTTTTATTCCCTGAGCATATCAACGTTTAACCAAAAGAATTTGGTCATGGGTAGTAAGTGTTATTTCGTAATTGCTTATGCCTAAAAAGTATAGAAAATGGCTATTATTCCCCACAAACTTTGCTTTTGTGACCAGGACAGTGATATTTTGAAAATTGTATAGTTCCAATGAGAAAACGGGCGAATTTGTGTCTTTACGTTCACATAAAGTCAGAAGAAGAAAAAACATGAATGAAAATTAACATGTAATTATACTAAAGTAATACAAAAATGACCAAAAGATTTAGAAATGAGTAGTTTTTCGAGATTTACGATGATTATACTTTAAATCACTCTCACGAATCAGCCCCCAAATGTAGTCTCCCATCATGTTCTCGTTATACTGTCCTTGGTAGCGGCGTTCAAAGTACGGTATATCCTAGTGGAAGCGCTCGAGTTGCTCCGCCGAGTACGCTCCCATGTTCTCCTTGAATTTATCCAGATGAGCATCAAGGGACATCCTGCCGCCCATTGTTCCGTAGTTCTTCACCAGAGTCTCAACCAGCTCCACATAGTTTTCGGCCTTGTGATTGCCCAGGAAGCCTCGAACCTCTGCGACAAAGCTGTTCCAAGCCGCTTTCTCCTTAATAGTGAGCTTCTTGGGGAATTCATTGCACTCCAGATACAGATATGTATCCACTAGGCAGCTGGAACTAAACTGAACTGGTGGACTTAAGGCCCCTGTATTTATACTACTATTTATGTTACTGGAGAGTTCTAGAAAGTTCTAGAAGTTACTCCAAGTTTACTCAGCACTGAATCTATCTGGAATGTTCTGGAAAATAGGCAAATTTCAAAAAATCACTGTCCTGGTCACAAAAGCGAAGTTTGTTGGGAATAATAGCCATTTTCTATACTTTTGAGGCATAAGCAATTACGAAATAACACTTACTACCCATGAACAAAAGAAAAATTGTTACACGGTGATATGCTCAGGGAATAAAATAAAGTACGAAGGAATTAAGAAATTAAGAATTAAAAAAAGAGCGAAGGATAAAAAAAAGACCGGAGGAAGGATGGAAGAAAACAGTCCATTTTGAAGTCATGTTTTATTAGCATTGTGCGTAAAGTCTGATCATGTACACGTGTTATATAAATAGAATAACGATACTGTAATGAAAAATCGAACAAATCATGGCATACAGCATTGCATATTAACTATAACAAAGTGCACAAATTTGAATATATTTGCGACTCTCTTGTATTGCACATAAAATCTAGCATAGGCACACACAAAATACGAGCATAATGATATCAGATATGATGTGGGTAAATCCCGTTCATCAATAGAGCATTGTGATTTTTCAATATCTGGTAGATGAGTATAATCAAAATTTATTGTGTATTTTCAATAAGTTTATATAAATTAGGGGTCTCAAACTCAAACCACCTCAAGGGCCGCATGAGGGTATTTTCGATGACCCAAGGGCCGCACAGCCTTTGTTATCTCTCATGACACCTTATGACGCCAATCATTTTGCGGACCACAGGATACAGCTTGGCGGCCCGCGGGACACGTGTTGGAGACCCCTGATATAAATGGTGAGGCGACCCGATTAATGACTTGCATTTAGATAAAGTGACATAAAACCCATAATTTTAAAAACCTTTCTTACTTGTATGTGAAATAATCGTTTCGCTCAGACCATCTAAATTGTTAATTTCAACTACTTTGTCATTTTTTCAAATAAATCCCCCCCTATATCTATATATATATATATATATATATATATATATATATATATATATATATATATATATATATATATGTGTGTGTGTGTGTGTGTGTGTGTGTGTGTGTGTGTGAAGACACAGCTGTGACATATACATAAACTATCGTGACTGGGCAATGAAGCGGGCAGAGACCGGTGATATGATCCATATATACACGAAGGTAGAGGGGGTATAATTCGTAGACTAATTTTGATTTTCAAATTAATATTAGCAAATTAGTGACACTTATATCATCATCCGTCCTGCAGATAAAGGATCATGAGTACTGATCATAAATAAGGGAGACTACATGACGAAAATTTAAAATGACCTAAAAGATAACTCCGCATACAAAGAAGTGAAGGATGATTTTACCAAAGGAATGAAAACAATAATACTAAGTTGTAATAGAGAGTTTATACAAAGAAGTATGTATATCAAAAGTAATTTAAAAAACATATACTACCTAAGGACACCAAACTGGGCAAAGTCCAAGCCAACCCCAAAAATTCATTCGAAGAATAGATCTTTGAGAACGACTGTCAACGGGACAAACCATCCAGCTGAGAAGCTGGCGCCGTTTGTTGAAAATTGTTTTGAAGAATATTATGGATCATGTATCAGGAACACAACTACTTCATTAAAAACGAACAGTATCGTTGAACAGCCGCGACCAGAACAGACCAGAACATACAATATGATTATGCTTCCATATGAAAGCATTATATCAGAGTGTCCTGAGAAAAAAGGCACATGTCACTTGAAGAGGTGCTGGAGTGCCGCAGTTATTAAACGTTCCTACGGATTCAGTCCAAGATAAATACTGTTTTGGAAAACGAACTCGGGGCACACCCATATGATCACATCTATGAATGAAATATGCGAGCACATACATAGCAGACATGGAAGATATTGTTTAAGTGATCAAAAAGTCTATCAAGGCACATTAGCTCCTAGTTGACGATATTTGGGATGTTTGGCTCCATGGATCTGACGATCTCAAGAAATTATACAGGCTATCTAATTCAATACACCCGAAACTTCAAGTAAAGATACGCTACTTTTCGAAAAGAATTAGAATTCCTGGACACTGACATTCCTAAAAAGGGCTATATCATAACAAAACAGCACGTCAAACCCAACGACAAACACATGCATCTCCATATTAAAGCAAGTCATCCTGCAGCTATAAAAATTCAATCAAGTCATCCGGGTGCTATAAAAATTAAATCAAGTCATATAGATACTATGAAACGCTCAATACTCGTTAGATTATAGGTGAACGAATAAAACGAATTATCTCGGAAGATGAAGATTAGTATCTTTGCAATCAGTAGAGATACAAATGCAAACGGTTGAAGCTTAAAGTTGTCCGTGTCCACAAGAAACATAATCTACGATTGTACCCCCCAAAAGACAATGTTCATTGGAAGAAATATGCAGCACGTAAGGATGTAATGTCCAACCATTTTTACGGGATGAAATGGTAATAGGTACGGTTGAAACGTATGGAGACTCGGAAAGACTTAGTTGTCTCTCTTCCATTGCATGTTCAACCCCCTTGTTTGTAACCCCAAATCTCAGTAATATTCAGTTTGTCTCACCACAAAAGCTTGATCAATATAATGCTATTACTATAGTCAAGAAAGCAAGTCTATGGCTTAAGAGCAAAGAGTTTTACAGTATTTTATTTTGTCAGTGAAACGAATGATGCTCTTTGATTCTATTAATTTAATGTTACTGGCTATTCAGTGCTTCAAATGTATTATATACCTATCGAAAGATACAAACTCTGCATTTGTTTTAAGTTAGGAACTGGCTACAAGCTCTGCATTTGTTGTAAGTTAGGAACTGGCTTAAATCAAGACACTCTATGAGACTCGCATACGTTAGGCTGTTCGCAAAATAACGGTAATTTTTGGTTGAAAAATAAACGAGTTTCCAGGACATTTCTTATCATGGAAGTTAATGATTTCTCAGCTGCTTCAGTTCATTCGGGGATTTTAGAATGTGCAAGCAGTCGAATAAAATGACGGAAGACAAACGAATTTAAGTACACTGGCAACTATCATAGGATATTTATATCTATAAAAACATGATTTTACCTCATATTCTTGTTTTAGGGTACGAGTATTTTTCAATATGGATTTGCACACCCGAAAGCATCTAGCTTCTGTGAAAACAGCAATTCAACTAAAAGCACAAATGTGAGTCCGTAGAATGCAGCGTGCATGATCATCGCTAATCACTTCAGGGATTTAGACTCAGGTTCTTTTGAATTTTTATTATTCATCCGTCAAAGATCCCTCTGCGGGTTCATAACAACATATTCCGGAAAACTGTGTTTGACCCAGTTCACATATGAACCAATTTGAACTTTCGCATTCAAGTCTGCATTTAAAAAAATATGTTTTGTAATATGTGACATTTTGCTCACAAGATCATTCAGTTTTCAAAGGTATTTTAACTTTCTTAGCAGCTGATTCCAAAACTGAAACTACAATCTAATGACAATCGTTCAGAACGTTTTGAACACAGGCAAGGATGGTCACGTGATCATGTGACACTGGGAACAGCCAGTACAACATTTTCGTGAAAATGAGTGCCGTTGTACACACTGACAACTTTTACATCCAGACTTGTTTTATTTCGTTTTTGTTAATACAAATGAAATCACAAGTCAAAACATTTTATATAATGATGCAAGTGGTAGAAAGTTTGAAACGGACTATATCCATTTGTGACATGACCAGGTAACGCATCACCAGTCTTAATGTTAACCGGTTGCAACGCACACAATTATCATGAATACCTTCATTAGAATCTGCAAGGGATTTTGATGCGGGTTAAACAAAATGATCCCTGAAGGGATTAGGTAGGCTATCGCTGACATTTTATAAGAGAATCTGTTGACGGAAGTCAAAATATTGCGTAAATTTTAACAAGAAATATAAGAATGAAAAATACAGTCCCTGCAGCTTTAAGGATTTTGTATTGCTTCTCCTCTCGCCAAGAATTCAAATGTCACAGATAATTAACAAAGTGTATTTGGACACTTCCTGATCAATAATGACAGCATTTGATGTTGCAAGTTTTTTTCTGCAAAATCTTACCATTGATATTCGTAAAAATATATACGTCGTTAGAGACAGACATTAAGGTTACACAGACAGGTAGGCCATTACATAGTACAGAATTACGCGTGTAAAGTTAGAATCAATACATGCGAGTGGAGAGAAATCTTGCAATATACATGTCATGATGTTTTTTTCCTGATACATAAGGTTTTTGATATAAATTCCTTCACTTGTCTTCCATCCCACTAATGGTAGCAAATGGTCTCAGGGATATGGAAGGTAATTTTATCTCCTGCACCGAGTGTCCCATCGATGACATTGGTTTCTCGCGAGGTGTAAGGGACTCGGCAAGATTTGGAAGAAAAATGTCAGAGTTTTCCTTTTGGTTTTTAACATGATTATGTTCATCGTCATCTGCATCCCCTCTGTCAAGAGAAGTAAAGTTTTCTTTTTGTGAAAAACCTTCACCATTGAGCATGGTAGCTTCGGCGGCCTCCCTTGAATTTTCCACGGGTCCTTCACCTTCTTCTGAAATTATCTGGTAGTTTTCATTTTTGTCTTTCTTTTCTTTGGTTCCATCTAAGGTCTCATTGTCTCTCCTTGACTGTAACTGTGTGATAAAGTGTGAAGGGTTACTATTTTTCTTCTTATACTCCACATGCACAGAAATGTTAAAAGGTTTACTATCCTCCATAATATCTGTTGTTTCTTGCAGAATTTTGTCCTGATCAACAACAGTTCTATCCATATCTACGTCACTTTCTGTTTCAATTACATTTACATTTACATTTACCCCATTGACTACTAATGGGTGGAGCGTATTCCCATTGGTCGGATATTCTACTTGTTCCGGACTGTATTCATTTTCCTCCATTATGACTGGATGCAGATTTTCTTTATCATCCATCCCAAGTCCATCCTGTGTAAAACTGTATATTCCAAGGTTCTGATCAATGTTTGTTTGGAATTCAAACGTGGTTTTATTGAGAGGATATACTTTCCTTGCAGACCTGGAAGATACCGAATCTCTTTCTCTATTTGTCTCCACAACGGGAGACAGAGTAGGTTTAAGGTCCCTTGGCGTTTTCAATTGCCGAGGCGTCTCGTCGCCATGAACCGTTAATACCCCTGTTCCAAAGAAAGCGTCAGTATTCCTTCTGGATGACGGGGCCGCCATAGTTGAAGCTACGGGCCCTGTATTACTTCCCGGCCTATGATGATTGTATTTATGTATAGACATTGCTGTAAATATTTCCATCCCCTCTGAAGCGTCCGATTGTTGTTGTCCATCCACGTGTCCCAAAGGGGGTAGCTTTGTTCTTTTCATAATCTTTTGTCCGTTGATGAAATTGGAATGAACAAAATGTATATGTTTATTAAGATCAAATACTTTCTTGTATCGTCTTTGAAATTCAAGTTCATCGTGAAGACTACCGTAACTATTATTCTGAACTGTAAGTCTGCTTTCCGACCCAACAGGCCCATGAGACGGTAATTTCTTTTTATTATATTGCATACTTCCATGGAAACCAGGGTTGTATATAAAATTCGGCTCACTCATATACCCCGCCACACTGAAAGTGCTGTCAGCACCACTTCCTCTCTCAGAGTACTGTGACCCATGGCGATCAGGTCGCGATAATCGCCCGTCTTTTTCATCATTTTGACTTGGGTGTATTCGTTTTGATTTTATACCGAGAGGAGAACCCTCATCTCTTTCTTTATTCAAGTTGTGCATCCATTTCTCTATGTTATCTTTCCAGTACTCTCCGATTTTCCCGTTACGTCGCCTTGGCTCATGTGACATCCGCCAGGGGTCACCAGTCTGTGGCGCAGGTTTCTCTGGGTATATCAGCTGCCTGCAAAGCAAACAGGAAAATAAATTAATTGAACTATGTCAATGAACAGTACTAACATTTCGTTCGGAACACTTGGTACTTATTGGGGGGGGGGGGGGGACCTGAAAATGATGGTAGTATGTTATTAGCTTTGATACTGTTCATTGTGTTTGCCTTAAAACGCAGCAAGATTCTTTAATATGTTCAGAAATTTAACTAAGGTTGTACCTTACGAGCTGTTTATTAACAGCATCTTACATATCGATTGAAACCCAAATAATCTGGCTATATACAATGTTCATTACTTGGGCATTTGTCTACTGAGTGATAAAATTACATAATTTTCTTTATTTCGATATAAATATTTAATTATTTATCTTTAAAGTTCCATATTTTTTTTTAATATAGCTTTATGGTTATTTTTTTATTGTGTAATTACGCTTCCATATACTTTAATAAAGTGCGTAGGAATTGCAATTTTTTAAAATAAAATAAAAAACAGAAACCATAAGCAGCTTTTTTGAGGACAAAATTGGAAGATTATTCCAAACTAAATATATTTGATCGAAATACTCTCTCTCTCTCTCAAAAGAAAGTGCACGATTCATATAAAGTCTTCCCAAAATGAATGTACTCTGCTGTTAATTTCACTCAGATGTGTTATTATTGAATCTCTCATAATATGCAATATGCAAACACGATGGAAAAGCAAGACTGTATTTAACTTGATCCAGTTTAAAGCAATTCAAAAGAGGATATGCATTATTCACAATCGCAGGTAGATTAATTTATACTAATGAAAACTGCACATTGGGAGTGTCAACAACAACTATTACTACAACAACATCATCATCATCATCAACAACAAATACTACTACTACTACTATTATTACTACTACTAATGCTACTACTACTACTACTACTACTACTAATAATAATAATAATAATTGCACATTATCCGTATGCAAACAAAATGAGTACATATCCAATGTAAATATACGAATTCGCGTCTATCACGCGCACCTGTTATCAGCGACCCAGACCTGCCGCCGCAAAACACGGGATTTCTTTTCTAAGTGCATCGCAAATGTTTCCCAGTACTAAGCGTACTGTAAAGTGAAAAATACAGAACAATTAGGTAAATATACATTGTATAAAGTGACTATTTAAAAATCAGTCTCAAATCTTGTAAGCTTTGTCAAACATAAAATTAAAACATGAACCCAAAAATCATCGGCAGAAATTTTTGTTTAACTTCGTTGTAGTTATTCCCGCTGCGATTGTTCAGTCAACAATTTGCGGAATTCGCATTAGACAGTTTGCCGTCAATACCGTTTTAGAATGTAATAGGGTAGAACCAAATTAAAACTACTTACATTGAAATATACTGACGAAAGTATAAAAGAACATTGGAATCTCTGAATAGCCCAGACCGTCAATTTGTTATCCATTTGGTGTGCCAGAATCCAAATAATTTAGACTGTTACAATGTTTTTTATGTGATGCGACTTCATCAGCCTTTACAAACACAGGAGGACTGTGGTACTAAGGCAGTATGCAAAAACAGTCAAAAGCTATACTAAGCATCCCCTTTAAGAGCTGAGAAAATCGGTTTATAAAACAACGTGATTGCTTAAGAGGGGTTCCTTACTACATAATTTTAGTTGACATGACCTTAAAACACAACTGTTTTAGACACGCGGTTGCTTAATATATGTGACCTTGTTGACTGAAAAGTTTTCATTTGTATCTCGCCAGAGAAGAAGTGCTTTAAGCCGACAGAGGTAGATCTTGAAATAAATAGATATAAATGGTGCCACTTTAAACTGAATGCAGGTGACGTCTAAACGTTAATTTGTGTAATGGGATCTCTATTTAGGAAATAAAAGGACTTACTACTGTAGAATATCGGGTTAAAACCGTGGTGAAGAACTGAAGTGCAACAATGTGATATTTTACGAGTGCTTCTCAACAACGAACAACCTCGAGTATTGATTTACACACAAAAATAATGAACAGAATAAATTTGTGAAATGTAATTAAATATGTAGCATAAACATTGAAGAAACAAATCAAATCAAAGATTTGATGTTAAAAACTCGTTTCTTTACATTTACATTGATAACATATGTTTTTCTTCAATTGACTGCCTGCAATTTCCAAGCGTCACATGTTTCAATCACCTTGGATAAATGCAATATAAATGTTCTTGAAATAACATAATGCTATTAAGGTTATACTGTCCCACAAAAGTAGACTATCACGTTTTGTTTATTTATTTATTTATTTATTTATTTATTACTTATTTATTGATACCTTAAAAGTGGTTTGGTTTAGTTTGGTGCTTTGCAGCACAGCAACACATGTAGGTTATTTAGAAATTGGAGTAAAATGCCTTGCCCCAAGTACACAATACAGCAACCAACCCAGGCTGATCCAATGGTAGGATTGGAACCCACACCACCTTGGTCGCAAGACCTGGACACTAACCACTGACTCAATGTGGCTTGGGTCTCCATTAGTTGCCTCTTACGACATGCATGAGGCTGCAAATGACTTATTCTATATCCACGAATCCGCTGGAGAAGCATACAACTGGAAGAATCACGACTATTTCAGATTAAATCTTGGGGTTTGTTTCGTTTATTATCTCGTGCATTTTCAGTCAGTCTCTTTCATAACTATCTCCTTAACTAGAATAATATCACCCAGTAATGAACGGTATTGTCACATTATACCTGTTTTATGTAAAGACCGAAGCTAAAACGGTTTTGTCATTCTGATGTATAGCAATTGTCAGAACAAAGAGCTAAGGAAGCAGCATGGAAGGTATGATTGCTGATAGGTAATTATTTATATACGTATGTTAGGTTTAAGGTGCTGTAATAAGACCTTCCATAGCTCTAGCTGTAAACATTAAGGTGATAAAAAGAACGGTTATCCTGTGCACATAAGCGAGGCCAGGACTCGAAAAGATTTATCAGAAGCCGATACAATTCTCTTGAAAACCAGAGTACGAACAACAGGGGAGATGCTTTCTACCAATGCTGTAGGGGACACCGAGTGGACGAGTGGTCTAAAGCGCTCACCGGTACAGATCATTGCCATCTCACCTCTGTCTGCGTGGGTTCGAGTCTCGGGTTCGGCCAATGTGAGTATGTGAGAAAGCTTTCCAGTAGCTTCTCGTGGGGCGGTGGTTCTTCCTCCACCATTTATACTGGCCGCCATGTATATACGCCATTTTTCAGCACAAGATAGGCTATACATGGTGGCTAATATTAATGGTGGAGGAAGAAACCGGGAAAACCCCGGAAAGAACCACCGACCCACGAGAAGCTACTGGCAAGCTTTCTCACATACCAACATAGGCCGAACCCGCGACTCGAACTCACGCAGAGGTGAGATGGCAGCGATCCGTAACGGTGAGTGCTTTAGACCACTCGGCCACTTGGGGCCCCAAGTATACTATGAGTCGTGAAATTTTGAGGTAGCACTAACCCTTTTCGCCTTCGGCCGTGGTCGAAGATATACCATCTCGCTCCTAAAGCTACCCGCTATCAAAATAAAGCCATACAACCATTAACACGTCTATATTTTAAAATTTGTTATCAAGTGAAGAAACCGAATAATAAAAATACTGACACAGCCAAGGTTATCCTTCTATGGTTGCCACATTTATAGTCACACCAACCCTTCCTCACAATGCGTGAATATCCCTAAAACTGGTGATTTCAACCCCACCTGTCTTAAGACAACACCTGAAATAGTTCATATATAAGGCGATGACAAATTCGTACCAGATATTAATTTAATGGAAATATAGTGAACCATGAGCGGACCGATTTCAAACAAAATCATTCTCTATGAAAATTATGGTAAACAACTAGGAGAAAACTGGCTGTTCACGCATCGACTTTCTGCACCAGAATAGTCAAGTTGGGCATGCAAGATGAAATTGTACATTTTTGACACCAAATTGCATAACGAAGGGAAAACGTGGAGATCAATTTAGACTATCTCTTCAATCAAACTGTGCCCCATGGCCAGTCATATGAATATGTTTACCTGCTTGAAACTTGTATAACATATTACGCACAAAAAAGCACTACTTTCAGTACTGTCGTTCTTTAAACAAAATAAAAGTGATAGTGTATAACATTTTCTCCATCTTACGCACATTAATGATAGGATCAGCGTTGAGAACATAATTTAATTTTAATTTGGACTTCTTATTATCAACCAATCAAAGCCTCACAAACTCGTATATCCTCTAATTTATATTCACCTATTTTTAGACTGGTTCTAACAATTTTATATAATTAGCACCGTGGTTCTTTGCGTATGTCTTTCACACACACACACACACACACACACACACACACACATATATATATATATATATATATATATATATATATATATATATATATATATATATATATATATATATATATATATATATATATATATATATATATATAACCCGCGTGTTAAATGATTTAATAAAGACAGGAACATGCTCTTCTATAGCTATTCCATTTCAAGCAATCACGCTGAAAATGTACTTCAAGATTTCTTCCTAATTGATTGTATAGAAGCTATACAATGGCACAAGTGTCCTCTCTTAAATGCTTGTGTATAGCTGTGCAATTCGGCTTGATGCAAGTATCCATTTCAAATGAATTAACTAACTGTGGTCCACATCCATAAAGTTAGATCATTGCTTCGCGTCAAAGTGAACTATAATAATTTCCAAAAATATGTCAACCTTTACAGGCAATGCTCTTAAAATCAACTTAGATAGAACACCTGACTGGCCGAATGACACAGGGACATACCGGTGCAGTACTAAATTACGTGGGGTTTAATCTTACAACATATTCAGTTGACAAACGAGATGTCAGTCACATGCCAGTGCTGAATGAAAGTTTTATTCAAGTTCTTATCCTGGCATACATATTTACGAGACCATGTGATGGCAATCTACGTTGCAACTGGAGTTTTCCACAAGTCTTTTGTATCATGATTATATTCGCATAATTCTTCATGGGGAAGAACGCGATTAGATTCGTAGAATTTTGAAGGGGAAGAACTAGACAATAACTAATCTGTCTGTCTATCTCAATACCTATTTTAGAAATCGGGCCAAAGTCTTGTATGGGTGGTTATAATGTTATGAAAAAGAAACCGTTAAGTTAGTTTAACTTTTCACGATGAGAATACTTTTTGCTCTTAATCTCCAGAGAACGACCGATTCATTGGGATCTGTCTCCCCCCCTACCCGATAAACGTATACTTGACACGTGTGTAATATTGTTAGGTTACATCTGAAATATGATCAGTTTCTTGCACAGAGCAATATATTGGAGCATTCCGGTTTATAACTCTGGTTAGGCTTTCAAGTGTTGATAATGGTCGCCTCAGAGAAGCTTGCAAAACCTAAAGGTTGAGTGTCCCTAGAATATTAGTCTTTTCCAAGGATCGAACTCCAGTTTTGTCACGTCAACATTTTCCAAAGTATCTTCTTCACCCACTCCCACCCACTTCTATCTCCTCAACAATCCACAAAGCTCTTACCTTAGCAGAAGGTGAATTCTTTAAAAGAAGGGCTAACCTCTGATATGAGCCTACAAATCTGAATACCAAGGATTAGATTTATCTATGTTAGGTAGGCAAATAAATTCCCCTTTGAGAACCAGTAAGTGTATCTTCTCGCTAAGTGATAACTTGTGACAATGTGAAGTGTTTACACGTTTACAAAATGATAAAGCAGGGAGATAACACAACCGCCATCGAAATATTATGGGATTTGACTGATAGCAAAAGAACTCGGAATGTTGCATGAATGTAAACAACAACAAAACACTGCGTATACCTAATATTAATTTTAAAATGCCAGGAACTCTTGTAAAACGTCGTATCCTATGTTTTTGGCCTTGAAAGAAGTCGCAATTAAATACATTGATTTTTCTAAACAAAATTCTAATTATTTTCATTTTGGCATTTTTCCTAAATGAAGATATATGGTTATGTTTTCATATTTGTTTTGTTGTATAAACAGTAAGTGGAAACTGTGTTAAAATATAGGTAACTATATGAAAATTATCTTTCGCGGAAGATATTTGATTTGCCACCGTTTGCATCTTTATGAAGGTATGCGTGCTTCCGGTTGTGAGTGTGTGTGTGTGTGTTTTGGAGTTTTAACGAAGTTTTAAAATTTTTAGTCATATCGCTACGATGGATGTTTATAGTGATGCCTAGCTGAGAGGCATCATAATGCAGACACGTTGAGTCGTGTCCCAGCCACATTCTTCTGATTCTAACCTATTAATGCTGAGCGTCAAGCGATGCAGCTGTTAATACCATTTTTATAAGTCTTTGTTATGACTTGGTTGGTGTTCGAACCCGAGACCTCCAGCATCCGAGGTGTACGCTCTAACAACTTAGGCCACCGGAGCAGACTTGTCTGTAACATTAAAACGATGTGTCATCTAGCTCGGTCCTAATTCTCGTCGTCAAATACGGTTTAAAAAAAGTAGGATTTCTTATAATTTATTAGGTCATCCCAAACAAGATTATCTCAACTCGCTCTTTTTATATTTTCTTTTGTTAAGCAAGTCTTTTAATTATATTGAGGTGGATTTAATATGGGGGTGGGGTGGGAGTAATAAAGGGTGAAATTAATCTTCTTGGCATAGATTCGGCAGCAAATTTATATATTGGCTATGTTCGCAAAAAATGTTACTTTGTCCATAAAAGTACATTAGTATGTTTATAAAGATAATGTTATAGTTAGCGAAAGGTATGCGACATCTAAGGACACTGTGACACACTTAAAGCTTTTCCTAAATGGGCTCATCTGACTTGGAGTTTCGAAATCTCAATTCTATCCAAATAAATGTGTCACAGGGGACGAATCACTCAGAAACATACATTTTGTTATATTAGGAATCAACTTTATAATCATCAATTTGTGAAAATTTGAGGAAATTTTACTTCTGAGTACCATTTTCATGCGGTCTTCAAATTATTTTTACGTTTAATTTAATATGACGCAGCATAATGCATACAAGCATCCTTTTATGTCCCTGGTTCTGATTGCTTGGAAATAGGACTGACATACACGAATGATATTAATATCAGCTTGAAACCCCTAATTATGTAAAATATATATGTTTAGAATGAAATAAAAGAATAAAAAGACGAAGAAAAATACTTTGACATCTCACGAAAAACCATCCCTAAAACATCATCAAAATGCAGTATTTGCTAATGAATAAATCGTGTACCCATTTCCGCTGAGGATTATAAATACCTTTAAAAGTCAGAGGTGACTGGTTGCATAAATATTCCTCAAACATTTTGCTTTTTACTCGTAAATGCACTTTAATGAACGTTAATATTTGCATAAATAATCATTACTTGGAAGTCAACGGCACTCTCCCATCACTCTCAGCTTTGTACGATCTTTTGATTATTAACCTATATTTGCTAGAGAATTTAATACAGGGAACGAAACGGACTATTGTACATGTACCCCTTCTATTGTATTAATACTAGAGTGGGCATCGAAATCCACATCTACATGTATATGTAAAGGCCGATCTGATCAGGTGCGCTGTGTCCTTGGAGAATGAGCTTTATTCCAATTGACTCAGCTCTAAACAACCTACTTGTGTTACTGTATTGCAAAACACTAAACTAATTTAACTCTAGCATAAAACACACTGGTCTAAAGGAAAATGGCGCAAGGTTTTTTTTTTTTTTTTTTTTTTTTTTTTTTGTTTTTTTTTGTTTTTTTTTTAAACAGACAATATTAGATCAACATGTATTACATTCCATCATTTAAAATTTGTTGCGATCATTATAAATGTTGTTCCTTGCACATATAATAAAGTTAAAACTGAAACCGTACACTTAGCAAATCCCCAAAATGCAACTACCCTACAATCAACAGCTATCAATCAACTATTTTTATTGTTTTTGCGCTGGAGGAATGGGTCTTCGGCGACCTCACTGGAAAGAAAAATACTGCAAACACCAGTCACCGTGTGCGAAATGGCGTCATCCCCCCCCCCATGTCTAATGTTTAGCCACCTCGTCAATTTCACTATATACCACGTATAAATTCAGTTTATAATACCCTCATTATTGTTAATTATTATTACTTGTAATATTCAATAACAACCAGACATGTTACGTTTAAAAATGATAAAATTTTCAAACAAAATACATCTCGGTCAAAAAGACACTGCAATGCAAATGAGTAGACTGTCTATATTGGTTCTACATATCGTCAATTGTAATTGGAATTCAAGTAAAAAATAACCCTCTACAATAAGTCAAAACTTATGGGAAAAAATATCAATTTCGTACAAAAACGAAAATTTTGTAACATTTTCATAGGTCAGCAGACTAAGGATGAATTATGGTAGCTTTCATAACTTGTATCATTCAAGACAATTGGAACTGCTTCCTGCCAGTGAGTCACTTACTGCGATGAATCAGATACCAGCATTTGATCTGTCACCCTTCCTAACAGAACGTATGTCTTGCGCATATATTCCACACTGCAGCATATACATTTACTTAAAGGCTTTAAAGGAAAGAGTAAGTCATGGATGAATGACGAAATTTTATAACTTGTTCTTTCTCTGCACTGCAGTGGTACAGGGTTCAATCCCCAGTGACGACACGTGCATAGTGTAGTTGTCAAGATAAAAGAAATTCTGCTCTTTTCTCAGGGTTCAACACAGGCCCGGCCCTAGGATGTGCGGGGCCCAAAACAGCATGCGGGGCCCAAGGCAGCAAGCGATGAACGCGGGACCCCAAGCAACAACAACAAAAAAAAAAAATTGGCATTGCGGAATTGATTTTTTGAAAGCGCGGGGCTCAAGGCGGTTGCCTTGTTCGCCTTAACCTAGGGCCGGGCCTTGTCCAATATACCCATTTGGGAGTGGGAGAAGCCCCTCCCTCCTTCCTCTACTGTGCCAAGTCCCTGTCTTCTAATACGGTATGTTCATCAACATGCGTTTTCTATAGAGCAGACTCATCATAAATGTATTTTTAATATCTTTTCTATTCTGTAAACACACACCCACCCACGGACCTTGATAGCTCTCCATTTATTGTAAGGAGCAACTAAGAGAAGCAACCTTTCTGCTCTTGGGTCCGGTTATTGATAATGTTCCATCTGAGAATGTATTAGACATTTAAAAGATTGCGGCTTAACATTTTTAAAAGTTGTATTCGCATGAATTTACTTGTATTTTGCCTTTATTTTTGCTTTTTCCCTTTTTTCTGCTATTTTATTTATACTGATTTATACTTATATACTTAGTCAGCGCTGTATAGCCAGGATTGTGCTGATGTGCTGTTAAACCCTATACATACATACATACATACATAGCCCGTTGCCAAACAGGTTAATTTTACAAGGGTATGTTAATCCTGGCAAACTTCTACCAACATACTAATCTATTAACAGGTGCTTACTTCGTCTAGGGTTAATCACGCCCGTTAATAACTGTTACCGGAATTCTTTTAATATCATGATGCGACAGAGTGAACGAGAGTAATGTCAAAGCAAATATAATCGGCCTGTTTGCTCTAATTCACAAAATCCGAAAATTTTATTCGACGTGACAGCACTACATGGAACCAAAATGTGAAACATCTCCACCATTCACGTCGGTGAAGATACTGCGACAATGATAAATTTGTTTTCAAGTTAAAATTGGATTAAGGAGAGAGAGAGAGAGAGAGAATTACCTGACTCCGGGTGGAATTTTGGGAAAGAACATATCGGTAAAAACGATTATTTCCAAACAATACTTCTAGCAGCTGTACGACATAGCCTGTTCAAAATCGTTTTAATAAGATGTAACTCCCCTCCAAACCATATTTAATAATCACGTAGGCTTTTAAATGCCTCCATCCAAACCTTTAATATCCACTATTTTCACATGCCCACACCTATCAGTTGGTATTTTAATCCACTCGTGAGTCGCCGATTGTAATCATTTATCCTGCACTATTCCACTAACTGATTCTTACACGGGTAATATGTCATGCAAACTGTAATTAAACTTCAGACATATAAACAGCTATTTAACTACAGACATGGACAAAACATTCTTTAGCTCAGTTTTCCATTCGGTCCTGTGTAGAGCTTATATAATGGCTAAACGCCTTGTCTGGCAAACAATGTAAGATGTCTCATTTAGCACGACTTAAATACAGAATTGGTAATTCATACGGGTAACCCGTCCGGGCACCATCGAGCGATATATTTGGTGAACATGAATAGGAAGAAAAAAAAACTGAAACCAATATCTGTGTAATCACAACAAAAGAAGGAACCGAATAAAATATGGCACCGTAATAATTTGATGCTTCTACGCACGTTGTTTAAGTATTGGATCGAGTTCAAGCTAGTTTCCGATTGAACTGATGTATCTATTCCTCAGCCATATATCTTGGTGCTTTATATTAGTCCTTGAAATAATTATGTTATTGACATTCATCGTATTAATCATCGATCAGAGGATAATATTGGCATAAAGCAATTATACGTGTAACTTGATAAACTTGTCCGGAGATGTTGATTTTTCACAATGACCGTGTTTTTCTCAGTTTCAACGAAGAGTGAATTATGGTGCCTATCAACATATTATATAATAACTAATAAGCAGACCAGGTTCGATATTTCATCGACATTATCAAGAATAGGAAATGAGATAGCAATAATTGTTCATTTGCGCTGCCCATAAATTTTAACAAACAATCAGTTTTTGCATGCTTTATTTGTTTGAGAAAGAAAGCATGCAAAATGTTGACATTGTCTTGCAAATTACTAGCAGCAAATCAGCTCTGTATGAAAAACAGCAATTGATTATCTTTCAACTCTTTAAACTGTCATAGCGCTGTAGAGATTATTTTTCACGTATTAGTTTTCCCCCTTAAAAAACCGAGTCTGCACGAAATTCTCATAACGATATAACGGTGTTTGAAACTGTGAACAACAAAAACAGTCGGTTTGTTTTCATGTTGACACCAAGAGTTTGGCTAATATTGATCAGATTTAGACGCCAGTAGGAGTTATGTTTATGTGTAAATTTCAGGTCAATACCAAATATATCGGGTACAATTCACTGCACAAGTTGTTCGTATTCGTGTTATTGAGTGTGACGTTTGGAAAATCAGGTACTCATTTACTCGTTTACTAGCCGACGGAATATATATATATATATATATATATATATATATATATATATATATATATATATATATATATATATATATATATATATGCGCCGACAGAATATATATATATATATGCCGACAAAATATATATATATATATATATATATATATATATATATATATATATATATATATATATATATATATATATGCGCCGACAGAATATATATATATATATATATATATATATATATATATATATATATATATATATATATATATATATATGCAATCTTTAATATTTTCCTTTTTTTAATTACTTCCATAACTAATAATTAAATGCCAATAATATTTATAAGGAAACTTAAGTAAACTAAATACGAAAACATCCACCGATGAAGAAAGATCATTTGGTTAGAAAATGCTATTCATGTATATTTTGAAATTGTTTTATTGTTGCAAAAATGTATTTATTAAATCGTTACAAAATATATGTATCACCATACTAAAATGTACGAAATGATTAACAGGTAGAATTTTTTTTTTAAAATCTGCTATTAGTCAAAACATATTTAAGCAGCTGGTGTTATAACAGCTTGATTTTCTTTAGTACGCATAATGGGACGATTAAAATGCACAATTGTGCCAGCCAGGTTTGAGATTAAATTTTCAGCAACACTGTACATCAGCGACCACCTATTTTCTAACAGCTACAATTTTTCAGGAATGATTGTTAATGATTTTGTAGGAAGTCGGTCCGTTTATGGTTCACTTCCATCTTCAGTGTACGAGATAGTTTTACTCCAAATGATCTCTGACCTTTGGAACTCTTCAATGCATAGAACGCAACATTGCGAGTTACGTGCCAAAACATCTATACTTCAGTTCTGCACCAGTACATCATTGTGTTACTTCAACTAAACAGGTGTCCTTATCTGGGTTCCAGGTACATTTTCATCAAAATGGTTAAAATACCTTGTGACATTAATATGCTCTACGCGCGCCTTAACGAGGAGCAATAAACTTGTCCCGACTCTGGGATCACAAGGCGCATGTAGAAGTTACCTCCCTTCATTTAGTACGCTGTCGTTAATGAGCTTGATAAAGGACCTTCAGGACTTATGTTACTAATTCAGTTCCCATAGTAAACCAATGCAAACACCGTAATATACAAAATTCAGCAACTTAATTTGTCAGTATAGACACCTCCTTGATGAATGCTGTGTGGAGAAACCACATGGGCCACAGCATTTTCTGGATCTGAATGTATTTAAAACATGTGCTTTAAATTCTGCCCAAGGGGTCAAGTGCTAATTTCAGTATCGAGTTTTCTTACTCAAGTATGTAAAAGGACCGAAATTCTACAAATAAAACATTGTATGTTCTTTTTTTAATTTTTTTTTTTGTATTTGTTTTTTTTTTCTTTTTCTTGTTGTTGTTTGATATTTTGGGGGTGGGGGTGGGTGGGTGGGTGTTGTCAGTTACATGCTTAGTTCTCAACAAATTGTTTTTACTAAAATCCTACTTTCGTTATCAACCAGTCCTGTCCAGCCAAACCCATAAAATCTTTATTTTATCTAGACTGGTTTCCATACTTCCATATTATTAGTACCAAGAATCCTATAGGACTACGGTACAAATTCAGTTCCGATAGAAAAGTTATGCAAACACCATGATATCAAAAGTTCAGTAACTTTAGATTTCTAAGTGCTTATGATCAAACCTATATTTATCAGTATAGATGCCTCTTGGATGACAACTCCTTTGTATAGAAATGGATATGAGCCGGAACATTTCTGGACTTAAATGTGTTTAAAACATGTGTTTTCAATTCCGCACCTAAGAGTCAGGTGCTAATTTCAGTAATGAGTGTTCCAAACTCAAGACCGTTAAAGGACTGAAATTCCATCAATAAAACAGTGTATCTATATTTTTTCAGTTAGAACTAGGATAAGTTCTCAAAAGATTATTTTTTACTAAAATCTGTCTTTCATTATCAACCAATCCTAGCCAGCCAAACCCATATATACTCTGTTTTATTTTTGCCCATTGCCAGACTGGTTCACATTTTTCCACACAATCAGTACCGTGTGTCCTATAGTCACACCCATATCAAGATTAAATTTGTCTCAGGACAATATCGTAACATCAGTGACTTTGCTCACTGCTTGTCTTTCAGTTAAGTGTTACTTGGATTTGTTGTATTCGTCTGTCTTTAACTAAAATGCGTAGAAAGCAACATTGAGAGTCACGTGTCAACATTATCTCCTAAGCGTACTAGTCATATGTAAGTTAACTTCGTGTGAGATATCGGCACAAGATCTTCACATTTAGCATATAAGTTCAGTGCAACAAAGAAATGAGGTAAAACTGTCTATTTTAAAAACAAATGTCTGTTTTCAGACAGGACTGATGTAGTTCATCATTTTTAATATTACCCCGACCCAGATCTATATACCCCCAACCGATTTTAAAAAAGAAAAGTATCAATGATAGAAAAAGTGCACGAAACAAAGTAATTTCATTCATCAATTTTTACTTTCTGTACTGATTGTCCCAAAGAGGTCTTTAACACTTGGTCGCGTTACTTACAAGGAAGCAATATTTGCGTGGTTGAATGTCTGTTTTCAGACATCAGGAGAGATGTAGTTCATCATCTTCAATAAACTCTGAAAAAAAATCTAAATATAAGTGACTTTGAATTCATTGATATAAGAGTGACACTACTTGGTCCTTAATTTTGTTCAATTATGTTTATATTGAAACTAAACATTGCAAATATTGGATGCAGACGATACAGTTTTTACCCTCTGAATATATGTTGTCCTATAAATCTCATACATTCAATGAAAATGGACTATTCCAGGAACCGGAAAAGGACAGTGAGCAAGCTCATTGTTTACACTGAAAACTTCCGTTTGGTTTGAAACACGCACAAGATGATAGTGTTAGTGACCCCTCTGCCGACAAAGCAGGTTAGAAATTATACATTTATGAATGAAATGGCGGCTACGTATTGTGTATTTGCTATATCATTGGTGTTTTGCATTTTTAAACAGGGGTGGGGCGGGGTGTACAAACTGATTGGGGCATTGGCAAATACTAAAGAATGCACACGAAACGTTGTCACACAAAAACCGACCTTTCTTATTATACTATCAAGTTTCCAGTATTGAAGAATGATATTCGACCAATTTATCTTATTTCTTTGTTGCAGTGAAAATGTGTGCTGAAATGTGAAGATCTGGTGCCAATATCCTCAGGAAGTTAACAACAGAATAGGTCACGCAGGTCGTGTAGGCATTAAACACCAACTATTCCAGTAATGGCTGTCATTTTTTAAAATTTGATTCTACATACATTTAAGTGGCAAATATTTACTTCATTTGAATTCTTATACATCCAAATTCCTTTGGAAGGTCAATATTTATACACTTCGAGAAGTGCATACGGAAAACTCAATGCTAAAGTACGTTGACATATATGGACGAAATGAACAAAAAGGTGTGATCCAGCAAAATCCGGATTGAATGTTGCGTGTTGTGATGTCACAATGAAAGCTACGCATATTGACAAACAAATTTGTACTACCCTATATTATGATGATTCCACTCGAAGTGCTCTTTTTTTTGACCCAGGTAGAGTATATAGCTACCATTGTAAAAGACCATATAGATCGATAATTTTCGACTTGAAGTTTCTTGATGACAGTTAAGGTGCAGAGCATTGAATAATCAGGATTAAATAGACTTTGGTTAAAGAAAAGCAGTGGTAAATTTGAAAAGAACAATTTATATTTTGTTTAAAATGAGTAAATGCGTATACATGACCAGTGTCATTTTACTATATCATCTGATTGATACGCTTGAGGCAAACTCCATTTTACATTGCCTGTCGCATGACTACCCAACTCTCGCGGCCTACATGTCCATGAAGTCAGGTCCAGTTGTAATATAATACACAAAAACCCACTGCGATAACATTTACTCGCTGGGTGATGAATTTGACTTTTTCCGGGTTGCAGCGACAGTGACAGGTTTCTGGTTGTTGTTCTCGGAATAAATTTGTTGAAAATCATGCGTGTGTGTGATTGTTTTTTTTTGGGGGGGGGTGGGGAGCGGGCGGGCAAACATTACATGGTTTTCATTTAATATTTTCGATGTTTTTTGGTACTACAAGATTGGGAAGGGGGAGAGTGTTAGTATCATGTAACATAGAAAACATATTATTCGACCAATAAGGTAAAGGTATTGTCCCACTATCGTTTTGCCTGCACACTCTCCCATTAGTCGCAATGTCCCACTATCATTTTGCCTGCACACTCTCCCATTAGTCGCAATGCGTTCAAATCAGTCGGAAACGCCACTCGTTCTTTGACGTTAAATTAGAAAAGAGAAGACATAAATATTCAGACTGACATCCATAAATAAGTCGTACTTCAAATTAAAAACGATGTTAAACTATCTAAATAGAATCGTTTCTGACAACACATGCATGTCAACTGAAAGTAACATGCACCAATACATTATTACTCTGATGTTTATATTTGCTAATGAGTTAATCAGTTCCTGATCAAATTACGAAACGGACTAAGAATGCAGACCTACCTGACCATGGTCTGTACGTTTGTCATTGTCATCTTAAAAGGTTGTTCAGCGAAAATCCACCGGAGAAATACCTCATTGGAGAAATACAGCTAAAAAGGAGAAATCCAACGAAATTGGCGGACAACTAAATCAAAAGCTGAAGTATTCCAAGCAAACTAGGATCATGTCAAAATAATTATGATACCGTTCTCCAGTAATCTCATACTTGACAAAATAAACTTGGGAATGTTTTGACAAAAAATAGGTCATCTCGATTGCTAAGTTGCTTTGATCATCGCTGTCACTGTGTGACGTACACATGACGTCACTTGATAAACATGGTAGTGTCTCCGAAGTGCTTTTATGATTATTGGCGGAAAAGCCTGATCTAGTGGACATGTCAGAGGACAAATACCTGACTCTGGCATATAGCCAAACTAGGACAAACCACGGAAAAAAGTTCAGATTAAAGTCAGCATCGATAAATTGTTTAAAGTTCAGCTTCTTCCCAAGTACAACACAGATTTGGAACAAATTACCATCAATAATTGCAGAAGCTCCTGACTTGGTATCTCACAAGCAGGAGCTCTCCAAAATCACATTCTAATGAACAAGTCAACTACAGGTAAGACCTAGTGATTCTCAGGGCTCTGCCGGTTGAGGTTCCTTAACTCATCGCCTCTACGGTGGCCGGGTTGGTCTGGGTATGAAGGAACGAAAACAACACTGACACTCTTTTACTTATTCCTCTCTTTCCTAAAATTACTCTTCTGACTGTCCTATCTCTTCCGTCTTTACTTTATCTTTGACCACGCACCACCCGTTTCTCAATAGTCATAGATAGATAGATAGATAGATAGATAGATAGATAGATAGATAGATAGATAGATAGATAGATAGATAGATGAGCAATATAAAGAGACCTTATAATACATACACGACCTTGCATGTGCCATGGAGCTAACGGAACTCTACAAAAACCGGGAGGCTGCTCAACATCACATCGAAGAGGACGACCGAAAATCAAGGCTGATGATGCACGTTGGAGGAAAGACATGAATAACATGTACTAGGTAGAACGTTATACTGAATGCCCACTACCTTTGGCCACGATGCAAGTTCGATCCCCCCCCCCCCCCCCGCTGACCACCTTAAAGAATACTTCATCGCTAAGTAGCTGGGTTCATCGCCAAGCAACCCTTTTTAGGGCTAAAAGAAACAAATCCTATTGTCTGAGCGTATCTGCCTTGGCACTGGAAACTAGTCTTCATTATAACTTGTTAAACGCACAAATGTGATCCATTCGCTCACCGTTCAATAAGATCACAACAAAATTAATGGGTCACAAAGACCTGGTATTGGTTTATGATAATTTAGGAAAATAAATGTACACTATGTACAGTAAGTTTTAAAATAGCACAGAACAGGAACATTTATAAGTAGATTAGCGTGATCCTAATAATAATACAAACAACTGGCTATAGGGAACACTCCGAA
Organism: Sinohyriopsis cumingii; assembly: GCA_028554795.2. Lineage (NCBI taxonomy): Eukaryota > Metazoa > Mollusca > Bivalvia > Unionida > Unionidae > Sinohyriopsis > Sinohyriopsis cumingii. The sequence goes on along the minus strand of CM068834.1, from coordinate 113,080,506 downwards.
ATTAGATAACTGGGCAGACTTTGATAGTACATCCATGGCGTCTCAGAGAGGTTCCTGTGATGTATGGGGACTTTGGCAGGACTTCTCATTTTCCACGCCCAGACATGCCAGTAAATTGTGGTGCATGCACTAATGCGTCGAATGGGTACGAAAACATGAATGTTAGAATTTAATAAAGGAGGATTGCATTTCAATTTAAGAAGGCAAGACACTTCCAAATGAATAAATACGTTTATTATTAATAAATATGTTTACTAACCTGTCACAGTAAGCGTACTAACTCATTATTTGATAGAATTGTTTTCTTTATCACTGTCTGCTAGATGTGCGTGATATTGCAGGTTTACAGGTTTAACTGCGGTACTGTTTTTCCGGTGGTACGTACCACGGTAATTTTGCTCCGTACAGGAACGTCAGTAGTTTTCGTCAGGAAGGAATGTACGGAAATTCCCGAGGAATCTTGTTACAACTTTAATGATATTAAAAATGTTTTCATTATTCATGAGAATAATTAAAAACATAATTATCTTTTGTTTCACAAAACTGTTGCATCTGCTTCAAATTAGTGGTGAATATTACAAATATAATTATTTTTTATGATCCTTTAATCACGTTTGACATGTGTTATACACATGAACGCGGTGGCCAAATAGAATGTTGTGAAATAACTTCTGTCCAAAACCAACTGTCGGAAAAAAATTCCGGATTAAATCATAAAAAACACTTCATACTTTAGCTATTTCTAGCGTATGTGAATCATCCCATAATTTTCAGGAGCGCACTTGTTTTCTGTCTGAACTTTACGTAATTTCTCAGCTCCATTGAACGCTTTCTCGTTTGTTGAGTAAGTGTGTTTTATGTTTGCTGGTCATCTGTGATAAATATCTTACCCGGGTGTCGGCATACCATTCAATTGTCTATGCCTATGATATCAACAACGTAGCTAGAAAAAAGCGTAGGCACTAGAGTCTATTTATAACAACAGGCAGTGTTGATACTGAATATCAACACGTCCTATTGCTATAAATAGACTCTAGTGTTAGCACGATGTCTTTCACAATATCAGCTGTAGCGTAAGTTTAATAATCCCACTTCTGTTACAGTTGTTGTTGCTGTTGTTGTTTGGGGTTTAACGCCATTTTTCAGCACACGATAGGCTATGCATGGCGGCCAGTATTAATGGTGGAGAAAGAACCCGGGAAAACCCCGGGAAGAACCACCGACCCACGAGAAGCTACTGGCAAGCTTTCTCACATACCCACATTGTTCTGTTACAGATTTTAGATCGTAACTTGTACAACAATTAGCATACACATTGCAAATTCATCTACTATGAGGTACATGCCTTCTAATTCTCTGGGGGTAGGGGCTGTGATTCCTTTGACCTGAAATATCTATTCTTTTATCTCAAGACAATTCATATTTGTTTCAAAATAATATCATGAATATAATATGGTCTTGTTTCTTTTTCTATAAATGCAAGATATTTTTCCAGCTATCGACACACGATGAAAACACGAATTTATGAAGCGAAGTTCATGATTTTTTAAAACATTGAATCATTCGCTATAACATGGGATCGACGACGCTGTACAATTTTTTTTAATGATATGTATCACAAGTCAGCCTATTGTATGTTGTTACAGTATGAAAAAGATAGAAAAAAGCCCAGTTTCTTTGATGAGATAAACAATGTGTGATCGCTTAAAAAAGGGAAATTTCTTATCTCAATAAATTAAGATTTACTTGTAATACTGAATAAATTACGAATTAAAATATGACTAGAAACACAAAACAATACGATTCGCATGAAAAAAAAAGAATTATAAAATTAAAAAGAAAAAGATATAATACATCAAGGTCAGACGCTTTTGAAGCCTATTAAACAAACACACGCATGCAAGGTTGCAGTAATGGCATGATATCGTGTTGTCAGTGGTATGAAAACTAGAAATCGCTATTGTATCACAATGACTCAGAAACCAGTCATAATTCTAGTTCTATAATTTAATGTTCACATATTTGTTTAAGTACTATTTATGAAGCTGAAGTTCTCAAAGGTATTCGAAATCACAAATCGGGAAACTTGTTAGGCCGGATGAAATTGTAGCCCCCCCCCCCCATAACGCGACTTAAAGTGTATGACCGTATATAGCCAGTTACTTATCAATTTTTTTTATACAGCGCACTTCTTGAAAAAATGGAGGAGAACCAGTTATTTGCCCACTACATATAAAAGGCTCTTTTGATGACCCTAAAAGTGTTTGCTCTCTCTCTCTCTCTCTCTCTCTCTCTCTCTGTGATATTTTTTAATTCAAGTTTTATCAGTGTTTTAAACCAAAGTCTCATTCAGTAGAACTAAGCTATTAACAAAATTTAAAAACAAAAACGTAGCGGGATTCAGTAAAGATTACTAAGTAAAGGATACTAATTTTGTTTGCTTTAAGCAATGATTTAGAAATAATCTGAGCGAAAGAGGTCACTTTTATTGTTTGTTCATAGGCTTTTCTACGGCATTGGACTATATCGAGCATGTCCAATTACTGAATGAATTGCTAAGCTAACAAATGCATCGGTAGAAAGTTGTTTATAATTTCTTGTCTCAATAATAAGAATTTATGGTCATGTGTGCAGATGAAAGAATAATGTACTGAATTTTCACCTGTAATATTGGTAACAAACAAAAACTGCGTTTTAAGCTTTCTTCTATTCAGTCTTATTTATTAATGAATTGGTATCATATCTCCGACAAAAATGCCCAAATAATATTTTTTAAAACTTAATAAATATCTGATGGTATTCATTGATTTTATGCCGATGATGTTGCATATTGTCCCGATACAATCGACTCTTTATTACAAGAGATTAGGATCCCCCAAACCTTTCCATAATAATAGTGGAATGTGTTAATTTAAGTAAAACTTTCATAATAGTACTCAGAAATGGTGGATATTTTCAGCAGCAAAGACAAGTGATGTTATCTGGGTAAAGAACCCCAAACCGTGTCTATAAATAAATACATGAGATTATACTTCACTCCTAAATTCATTTGGACAAAAATAAAGGAAGAAATCACAATTCCGCAGATATGTTTTTGTATACACTGATTATTGCTCAAAATAAGTTAAACACATTTTGACAGCCAACCATTCAACTGTAAGGGACCTTTATGGACCCACAGATTGAGGCCAAACTATCAGGGTTCCTTGAATCCATAAAAGCCTGGGAGAGGTGGCACCATTCCCTTCCCAGGAACAATTAGCAGGCTGCGGTGCAGTCAGAAAAAAAGTGGCACATGCACAATTGTGCGCACGCCACTATAATTAAACTCAACAACAACAAAAAACACATTTTTATGCGACTGACGCTTTCGAGCTATTTGATGCTTGGATCACACCGTACTGGCTTTTGCCGAGAGCACATACATTCATAAACAATTGAACAGTAAGTTTTATATCAGATTTCTGAACTTTCTGAGTCAAACATACTCCCTCTTACTAAGAGGAAAATATGGAAGAAAACTATCTTACTTATTATTGTGACTGTATTAACGTAGTGGATTAGTCTGCTCAGAATGGATAATTTGTTCAACATACAACGGAATGTTATATAATGTTGAAAAAATTCGATTCACGTAAAGTCACATTGGTTACAAAAGCTTAAGACATACTATTTAGATGTTGAGTTGCTCATACTTGGTGCACACAGGATTTAGCAGATGAAGACGTATTTTACACGGCATCATGCAATATATAGAAGACAGTTGAATTCATGATTAGAATTAAGTTGTAAATAAATGACATAAAGCATTGATTCTCAAACTTGTTTCCGCGGACCACTTGAACATTGCTTTGAGTCTCGCCGGGCCACTTAATTATCTCTCCTAATGTTGATTGTACCTTTAGCTAAAGCGCATTACATGCAAGTGCTTCATATAAAAAAAAAATAATTAGCATTATTGTTGTACAAACAAAAGCACACAACTCATATTTTAATATCAGTATTCTTTCCCTTCTAATGCATTGGATGAGCCTGTTTTTCATTTTTTTCATAGCAAAGTCCAGGTTCTGCGCGGATCACCTAAACGGACCTCGCGGACCACCAGTGTCCCGCGTACCACAGTTTGAAAACCTTTGACATAAAACATAGCACTGTAGTAAATGTTATGATACTTGTTCTATTTTATACAGTTATTGATTTACCTGTTAAACTATTATACGCCCATATTTTATCTATAGATGACAGCATAATGGAATCCCTTCTAATCAATGTATATGTATGTTATGTGGAAAAAAGCCAAACAGAAGATGAATATTCCTTCTTTATACCATGCCCATTTCATACAGATAATATATAAAAAACTAATATCAGAGATTTGTTTTAGCAAAACCACCCATATGAGGAAATTTTGTAATATCTGATGCCGTCTAAGAATCCAGTCATAATATCACACCTCTCACAACATTTATTTTCAGCATTTCACAAAAGACAGCAAGTGGACGGGTAACTATATCATTAACACAATTAAATAAATAAATATTGTTCACAATGTTTCAGGGCCTAGGGTGGCCGAGTGGTCTAAAGCACTCGCCTTTACCACTGACATCACACCTCTGTCCGCGTGGGTTCGAGTCTCGGACTCGGCCAACGTGGATATGTGAGACATCTTGCAGGAGAAATAATTTACTAGTTACTGGACTATGATATTGGCTTACCAATTTTGTTCAGGTACTAGCCAAATACATTCACGTTTTTTTTTTATATAATTTTTATTGGCAGATTTTTATCAGGGATGCAAAGCCAGAAACGTGTGTATATATTCATTATAGTCCCACGAGAAAGACTTTGCTTTGGGACTAAACGTACGGAAAAACTTTGCAATCTTCCACTTACATTTTCTAATTTTTGTGGAAATATATATTAAAGGTATGTATTCACGTTCAAATGGAGCTAATTTATGACGATTTTCTATGTCTGAACACGTGTATGAAATCATTCGTGTTTTCCAGTTAGATTAACAAAAGTATTTTAATTTACATGGGTACATACAGGTTATGTAAAAATTTAAACATTTATGTCAACAATACAAGAACTAGGTAAAAACAGGTAATTCAGCTGGACAGAGTATCAATATGCAGTTTTCAGGAAGTTTAAGTTGCACATATATACTGCGTCCAGACTGAAAAAGCTACTGCAAAGTGTCGAAATAACTTGTAATGCAGCGATGATGATCGCGAATGAGTGAATTATATATATAATTTGCAACCTGGTTCCGTTCTTCATACCATTTTATTAAATTGGTTGCCAATAGGCGTAGGACTGTATAACGAATGCCTTACCGTATTTTTAAGGGAAGGTTCTGCACACAGTTTTCCAGTACTTGTTTGTTTTTTTCTCTGTCTTGATGGAGTTTGTTCAGGTACCTTCTCGTAACCTCCTTATGGGACAAACCAATCAATCGTTCGTTCTTCGTCTGTACAGCAACGTTGGACGGCGGGGCACGCAGGGACTGCACGTGCGGAATGGTGGGACGACCTTCTATGTGCCACAAAGCTTGATCATCCATTTTAAGTACGTCACCCTCATATCTGCAAGAAGACATACTATTCATATTTTCAAGATGATTTTGACTCTTGTGCACCTTGCAAACATTGTCGGAGGTTTCCTCTTCAAAACATTTGGGGCTTAATAAATAGTCATCACATATGCTTAAGGGCAAAGTCTGACGGATACTCTCCTGCTTTTTGTGGACATCGAGGCTAATCGGGAAGGGAGAAACTAGTTTCAGTCTGAATGAAAACCAGGAAATTGAATTCAGACCATGGACTCCTGCTGGCAGTTCAAAAGGAATCTACTCTAACGTTAATGATGGCAGCTGATAATTTGATATCCATACTTTTGGACAATGTCCATGGAATATTATATATTTGAAAATTTCTCTGCAACATTGCATTGTCATACAGATAAACGTTTTTCTTCACTATGTGGTGAATACTGGTATCTTTATAAAGGTAATATCATCCCTCTGTTGGTATCATTATTTGTTGAAGATTGGGTAAGCTATTTGTTTATAATTTGAAACAAGAAAAAAATTAAAATAATTAACTCTTTGACACGAGTTGCACATTCCTGATAGTGTTACTCCAAAGGTGCACGCACACACGGAGGGATACTAGGTAATATTAGAGCAAGATACATTCATACAAAGCTTTCGGACATATATTAACTGTAACGTTTTGTACTGATTTAAAGTTTTGATCAATGGCGATACATGTTTTATGTCTATGTAATTTCACTTATTAGATATTCAAAATTTTTCATATGATCCAATCTTTTAATCTCTCTAATCGAATGATAGTGTAGAATCACATAATCCAGAAGTGAAAAAAATAAAATAGAAACTCGGCTAAACTTGTGACGTTTCAATCTACAGCCAGGTACGACACAACAGTAGCAAAACCCAACTAAACCAACAGTACCGAATATATTATATTGTATCATTGGTCCAATAAACTGTAGTCTGTAGACTGTTTGTTGAAGTGTGTATTTTGGAAACTAGTTCTTGTTCTAACCACTATGGTTTTTGACAATCTCTATTACAGTATGAAATAATTTTGCGTTTCTGACATACAGTCACTCTTCAGTTGTCGACAGACGTTTACTACTTCAGTCTTGCACTGTCCATTAGGCTATAGAATTCTCCTCTCTATTGTATTAGGTATGAATAAAATGACAAAAATGAGACACACACAACTATCATGGAAAGCAGAGGAATGCTTGCCTACCGAATTTGCCAGTGTCCAAGGCAATTCTAACTTCAAAACAGCTACGATTTGTATATGCCATTGCATAGTCCATTAGCAAATCAGGGTATACGCTCCTCTTCATTCGTACAATTTTAGCGAACTGTATCAACTCTAATCTAATGGTGCATTATGGGACGGCATATAGTTTTTACTGTTCATTGTTGAGACATAAACATGGAGAATTACGATGTGTTATGTCGAGGAATAGACACTAGTAATAAGAAAAATACCAAATTGGCAGAAACGAACTCGAAGAGATATCGATGTAAGGTCCAGAAAGAATTAACTGGATTTAAACCAGTTGTGTTTCTTTGTTTGCTCACAAAAGCGGATGAATTTAATCAGCAATAAATTCAGTAGATAACTGAATGTATGAATGATAGACTGGACTCAACTAAATCAACTGTGCAGTGTTTGTAGATTAACTGCAACCTGTAGCTATTGCCACTTATGTGTTAGCATATATAAAACAAGATCTGATTACAATCATATAAACCATGCAATGGTTCGTATCTATCCGGATATATGTCTGTCTGTAGCTCTCTCTCGTTTTCTTGCTTATTTTTATATTCATTTTGAGATCTTACGTTTAGTTCAGGTTCAGATTTTCCAAGACGGGCAAGCTGAAGTTTATACAAATTTGTATATGTACAGTTAGGTATCGTTGTCAACTGTACTATCACCACCACTGACAATTGTAGACTACGTTGGGGCAGTGAACAAAGGTCCCACTATAGCCACCACTGACAATTGTAGACTATGTTGGGCCAATGAAGTTTATGAAAATTCGTATATGTACAGTTAGGTATCGTTGCCAACTGTACTATCGACGCCACTGCCAATTGTAGACTACGTTGGGGCAGTGAACAAAGGTGCCAACATAGCCACCACTGACGATTGTAGTCTACACTGGGCCAGTGAACAAGGGTGCCAACTAGAGGGCATTTTCAGAAATGACTAATGTTAAGCTCCCTTGTCTTTTATTTTAGACCTGACTAATGAGGACAGTGAATGTATTCATATTGTCTGACATAAAAGCACATTAAAGCCATTTTCAAACTGGATCCAATTTCCCACAGAACTTCAACTGGAACATACTCGCTTTTGTTATTTGAATGCATTGTGATAATTTAGCATGTTACAAAACAAGTAGCTTTAATTTACTGTCTTTGCAAATTCTTTTTCGTAGTGAAAATAGTTTCCTAAAACAAATAGACATACAACATGAATCGGAAAATGACAGCAAGTGTATTTTCTTTTTGTCTTTTACAAACTGCAGTGGTTGCATTGATACAATATTTTTACATACACAGTTATCTGATTTTCGTAAAAGACCTCACTTGTTAAATATAATAAGGTATTTACAACGAAATCTAGCTTTAGAGTTACACACGATAAGTAACCACCTGACATAACTAGCTTCAAATTCAAATCTCCAACAAATACGTTTAAAAGAAATTAACCTGTATTTAGCAACCACCAGACTTAAACGATTCCAATCTTTCACCTTCCCTGAGGTGATTGCTTATCACTGGTTTGAATCTAATTACTTGTATGATTCAGCAAACAATCTATTTCAATAGAGGTTATAAAACCGTAGAGATTCTGAATGACTTGAAAATAGTAAGCCATGCACTTATATCATCTCCAGACAAGATAGCTCTGTTTATAAAGGACACACTATACATGTCTTGTCTTGCAAGTGTCCTTTTCAGTATGTCCTATCACATTGCATACCAGTTCAGATGGAATTCAACTTCACAAACGAAATACAAGATATATTTCCTTCAAATGAACACGATTATCCATTAACTATACACTCGTCTACAACCGATTGAGTGTAATACAATCACAAAAAGCCCTTTAAACACAATGCACATGGGAAGGTAAGAAAACAGATACCACTTAATATGTTGATGGTCTCTCTAAAAGTTTTACTACAGGTGTGAATGCTTGTAATATATACATGTTGATAAACGTTTAAACATCTGCAACTATCAGTTATTATACCGCGGTATAGTAATTGATAAAATTAATCGTTATTGTATAGATAGATGGATGGATAAATAAAAAGTGAAATCTGATTTAAACTTTTTTGAGCATGAAACTCAAGCACAAAGTTGGAAAACTGTAGGCTAAAACCATGCCCACACAAAATGTCATAACTTCAGCCCTCTAGGCAAGTATAGCCTGAATATAATGTCGTTTTGTTAGGTTTTCAGATTGAACTCGCGTTTATTGCATGCTAACAGTGTTTTAAAAAACGAGATCTGGATCAAAATAGAACTCACTGCAAAACACGTTGAAGTATGTAGAAAACTACAGAAAGGTACATAAAATGTGTGCCATTGTTACCTTATGGCATGTTTATTGCACTTATAACCCGTTAAATGCTTTTAGTGGGTAATAAGCTTCTTCAGTATTGCACAGGAAGACAATAAAATCATCACGTGCATTTAGCCAAGTTAACAATTGCGAGTAGCTAAAACCTTAAACATTAAACGGTACGCGTATATATGTATGTATGTATGTATGTATGTATGTATGTATGTATGCATGTATGTATGTATGTATGTATGTATGTATGCATATATGTATGTATACTACATATAAGTAGTTTTAGTACAAGAAATACGAGGTTAGGTAACCGCTCCGGTGGCCTAGTGGTTAGAGCGTCCGCCTCGGATGCGGGAGGTCGTGGGTTCAATCCCAGGCCGAGTCATATAAAAGACTTGCAAAAATGGTACTAACAGCTACCTCGCTTGGCGCTCATCATTAAGAGGTTAGTGTTAGGACTGGTCGGCCTGGTGTCAGGATAATGTGACTTGGTGGGACATCATGCTACATGTCTGCGGCATGATGTCACAGTGCTACACATTAATTTAAGCTGCCACATTGCAGACATCGTAGCGATATGACTGAAATTTTTTTAAAGTTACGTTAAAAATCCAAATTACACACACACACACACACACACACACACACACACACACACGAAGTTAGGTTAGATAAGGGGCAGATAAATTAAATCCTCTGGTGCAGTTTTATTCACAATACGAGGACGGAGGACGGACTTTGGTTTGATCAGCATTGTGTATATTTTCTTAAAAGTACGAAACTCAATCATTACCCGATCGAAGAGATCACTTACCCTACTCGGTAAAAGTTGTTGCTGTGAAAAGTTTGACCCTAACTAAGATTGCTCACCAGTAGATTTTGGCTCCCTATTGCTACCCTCACGTAGTTTACAAACCCATTTTACGCTAAGCTTCAATGGTTGGGTGCACCTTTCCATACATTTGTATACATTGGTGAAAAAGATAAATTTAAAAGGAAAATTTTGCATAAAGAGTATTTTAAAAGTAGTTTGAAAGTGATAGATGTAGACTTGTACATTCTTTTAAATAAAAGGGGTTAGAAGATTTGTCACTTCTGAACGTACATGAAAACAAATTTTAACAACTACCATGCCAAATATAGAAACGCAGTTCAATTTCGGCTTAGATTTAATTACAAACGTTGGAAATACTTTGAGTGCATTCTAGACCTATGAATTTGTAGCATATATTGAATTATATTATAAATTTACTGTAGAGAACTAAAATGATTTTCTCAAAACTCGAATATGGATGAATCCTAATAATAAAGTTGGAATTTCTAATGTTCTTTACATGAATAAATGAAACAGTGAATTTTGTATGTAAACCATTTAGCACACGAACACAGTTCATGAAATAATAAAAATGATGTTTGTAATAGGTTTGGAATGCATGGAAACATTGTAAAGCTTCAAAGTATTTCAGAGCCATCCAATCCTTTCTAATATATAAAGATTAATTCTACTATATATGTCAATTTAATTTTACATTAATTTGCTTCATACAGAATGAAAAATTGCAATATCATATACAATAAATTAAACATCAATACTTCTAGGCAAACATCAGTATTAAAATGAAATCAAGAATATTAGTGTACGAAAGAAAAAATATTTGAATTAAACAATTTATCTTGCCTTGTAAATGAAAGACTGAGATGGGTTAAAACGGAAATAAGGCACGGGATTTTACAAATAAAATAAAGTTCTGAACAAAATCGGAAAGCCCCTATAATCATTTGTTGAGTATATCAGAAACTGAAACACTGTATTAGGTGTATATACCGATCTAAGGTGTTAATAAGGTCGATTGGTATACTGCTAGTTGTTTCCTAATTTATGTATTTTTTAAGATGATAACTGAATGCAAATATTATCAAATGAACGAAGAAAATAGCTCCTGTAAAAAACTTCTGTAATCACAATTGAATTTTTAATCTTAAGTAACATGCATACGTCTTGCATGGATCTATCTATCTATCTGTCTGTCTATCTATTTATCTATCTATCTATCTATCTATCTATCTATCTATCTATCTATCTATATATATATATCTATATATATATATATATATATATATATATATATATATATATATATATATATATATATATATATATATATATATGTCTGTCTGTCTATATGTCTGTTTGTCTATCTATCTATATATCTGTCTGTCTATATGTATCTCTATCTATCTATCTGTCTATATGTCTCTCTATCTATCTATCTGTCTGTCTGTCTATATGTCTGTCTGTCTGTCTGTCTGTCTATCTACCTACCTACCTACCTACCTACCTATCTATCTATCTATCTATCTATCTATCTATCTATCTATCTATCTATCTATCTATCTATCTATCTATCTATCTATCTGTGTGTGTGTGTGTGTGTGTGTGTGTCATAATCGTTGATATTAAAATGAAAACAATAATGAGCTAAAAGTAAGTCGATGTATTATTGCCTTGTCCTTGTACTTCTACAGAGTTCTAATAACAGACATTCTTACTGTTTTAAAACTTACGGAAAATCGGCGTACATAATATTAATATACCTAAATCTTTACAAAATTAAATCAAACATTCCATACAAATAGCACGAAACGTCAATATTTAGACTGTAAAATAGTTCAATCATGTTGACACAATGTAGGCAACTTAGGAGGGGAGTCAGTAGAAAGGGGATGTGGGGAAGGGCTTTTCAGTTCAGTAACCTTCAGAAACATATAATGGATATAACACTTGAAAAGGAACTTGTTGAATTTAATAAACAAAATGTCCTTGTTTAAAAATTGAATAATGCCTCACTTTTGTTAAACATTTAAACTATATTGTTGTAATGTAGGAATTCATTAGTATATTCCTCTTAACACGTGCACTATTGGGCTTTCTGGTGTAGCTGTATCAATTATATGATAATTCTTCTTTGATTTGTCAGTTTTAGTCATGAGGTAGAAAAGCCATTCATTTACAGTACATGCTCCTCGAAGTAACTGAATATACTGTAATATGGAATATCACTAAACTTATTTCGGTTCTGATGATAATATCTTATCCACATTGGTAGATTTTAACCGTACTTACGGTGGCTCTAAGGTATCGACTGATACCTCATAAAAAGTGGTGATTCGGCCACACACAAAAATTGCAAAGTTCCCTACAATGCTAGAGGTTGTCCAGAGGACATAAATCCCACAGAAATCCACCCCTATGCAATATTGTATTTTTGAAAACGATTGATTCACAATGAAATTTATTCTTCTGAATCATGCAATACAAAAACAATTGGTCTAATTTTTATATATTTCTACTTTTCTTTAAATTTGATTCCAGTCTTTGAACTGCCCCTAGACTTCTTATGTGGAGGAACTTGGAAGATTCATGACTGTAAGATTAGGACATAAACGGATCTTGATCTATGTTTTTGAAAATAAAGCATCGTGCGAGGCTTAGTTGCATTACATGAAGTAATTATTAAAAGAATTTGATCGTTGAAAAATATAAGCAAAAATTCTTATCATCATCCCTTTATCATGTTTGCGATCTTGAAATAGAACCACCTGACTTCTTTGTTAATTTGACACATATATGATTTGTATATGAATAAGAATGTAATTGCCTTGATTTTCATACAGTTCGTTTTCTACTGCCCGGGATTCCCCATACCAATCTTTTCTCATTAGTAAAGGCTTGAATCCCCCACACGAAGAAAGACGCATACTGTCTTGCAAGGCATAACGCTCGAACGTGTATGGTAAAAGACCGTTGGTTGTATTGAACATGGTATACAAACACGTATCTCATGGAATATGAGGAGATGTTCCGATGGGCATGTTTTGAAATATTCGTGAACTTTTGGCATCTCTAGAGTGACATTTGTCTGATACTTAGCACCGTATAATATATAGATAAGAACAGTTTGATTAATAAAAAGTACATATAGTTGTTTGCTAAACACATACTAATAAACGTTGAAAATAGGCCAAACTCTTGTAAATAAAAAAAGTACAAAGGAAGCCATTGATCATTAAATAAGGTTGAGCGAAGTAAAATTAACCGTTATGTACTGGGGTAAAGTGTAGTAAACTTAATAGTTCTTGACCGGAGTATGTGTAATAAACTGGATCGTTTCTTATCAGATTAAAGCGTAGTAAACTTGATCGTTCCTCACTGGAGTAAAGCGTAGTTAACTTGATCGTTCCTTACTGGAGTAAAGCGTAATAAACTGGATCGTTACTTACTGCGTAAAGCATAGTAAACCGTATCTTCACTTAATGGAGTAAAACGTAATAAACTTGATCGTTCCTTACCAGAGTAAAACGTAATAAATCTGAGGTTTCCTAACTGGAATAAAGCGTAATAAACTGGATCGTTCCTTACTGGAGTAAAGCGTTGTAAACGTGACTTAAATGGAGTAAAGCGTAATAAACTAGATCATTTTGTTACTGGAGTAAAGCGTAGTAAATTTGATCTTTATTTACTGGAGTAAAGCGAAACAAACTAGTAAACTTGATCTTTACTTACTGGAATAAAGCGTAATAAACTGGATCGTTCCTTATCGGATTAAACGTAATGAGCTTGACCGTTCCTTACTGGAGTAAATCATTTTTGTCACATAAAAAGTAAAGTTTGATTATGGTCACAATCTACTTTAACTGCTATTCAAAACAATTGTTATAATGTTTTGGGGTTTTTTTTCCTTCTTTTTTTCTTCTTTGTTTTAACGTCGTGTAAAAAATGGATGAGACTACGCATCAAGTAATGTTACATTACACATGGCAAAGTTCACAACACACATGTACTTTGGAGTTAAAAGACTAGTCTGGTTCCTGTTTCGTACGCTTTCTGCGTTGCACTCCGGAATACTTAAGTATCACGGATGATATCATAGTCAGAGAGTAGAACTAGAAATAGACGGAATACGTTAACTTTAGTAAGCACTGAGGACAAAATCTTTGTGGAGAACATTTCCTCAACAAAGAGTAACTCGTCCTTTTGCATTTTCTCTCTATCATTTTTTAAAATCATTTTAGATATAAAATGCAGCCCTCTGAATAGAATAGTTACGCTGATCCAGGAACCATTGATAATTTTGGAGAAAAATATATTGTTTTTGTTTTGTTTTGTTGCTGTTTATTTTAATTTGGCATTGGGTGGCACTGCTCTACAAAAAAACATCTTTTCTTTATTTCGTGTCGTTCCACTTCTAATGTAATCTAATCACTAGCCGCCATAAATTTTGAAAATTAGAAATCTAAACTTGTAATTTGATTTCATTTGTCCATATCTGTGTATTTATTTTTGTTGTTTACTTACTTCTCAATAATAAAAATAATGATAATAATAAGTTACACTGAATTCAACTGAAGTCATCCGTTGTTATATGACTTGACCATGTTGCTACATTTAGTTTTTATCTTGGAAGAGTCAGATAGTTGTCAAAAATACATAATTTAACGATATTGTAGCTACGAACAAGAGTAGCCATATTGTTAAATTATATGCCAAGAAACCGTTTATAACACATTATTCCCTGCATGCAAAGTTATAAAAGAAAAACAAAATTTCTAGTAAAAATAAAGATGGGAATACAAACAAAACCCATACAAACCTACGAATGGGACCGGTGACGTGTTGTGGTGGTGGTAGTGGTGGTGGGATTTGTTATATTTGGGTAGGGATCTGATGTAATTTCTTTCTTCTATTAAGTAAATGAAATATTCCTCTCTCCCCCTTCCAATTTTTTTCATTTTTCCAAAACCGTTCGCTCAACAGTATGCTGTGGGGGCTTGCACACTAGTGTGTTTTCAATAATGATAACCCCAGTTGCCAATGTTTTATTAGAAGCTATAAACAGGGACTAAACATGGCACACGAGAGGTAATATAAATTTACATGCATTTCAATTATCTTAACTGATTAGTGAAAAATGCAAACTTATTCAGGCATGTTTTCATTTCTTCCAGACCTGATTACAGAAAATCTCTCTCTCTCTCTCTCTCTCTCTCTCTCTCTCTCTCTCTCTCTCTCTCTCTCAATAATAATATATTGCTTTAGATGACCTATCGTTCTCATTGGAAAAAAAAAACAATATAGTGATATAGTATTCTAGGTCGGCTAAGGTTCCAACAAAACAAAACAAAACAAAAGAAAACACGATACGGAATCTGCGGGCGAAACATCGTATGGTTATATCGATACTGAACAGTCATTCGCTAGGCACGGGTGTCTATATCGCCCCACCTTTTGCCGTAAATTATAACGGTATCGATCCTGCAGTTTTACCACCTACCAATACGTATCGTTTAAAATTGTTCCTGTGCACATATTTCTCATTCAAATTTCTCTCATTCACTCTAACCAAATTGTCTCAATAATCTTAATTCTGTATTTTCTGGTTTCATTTACTTGAGAGCGCGCGCGTGTGTGCGTGTGTGTTTGTGTGTGATTATCCTATCAAGCCACGACATATTTGATTGGTTTTCTGTACAGAACTATGGCAGAAAGTACTGTCTCAAGACTTTATAGTTTAATGCTATGAAAAAGATTATATTTAATGCAAAAATATATATTATATTTAATGCTATAACCGAGATTATATGTTATGCTATGATACATATCATATTTAATGCTACAATTCAGGTTTAATTTATTATAATAATATAGATTATATATAATGCTATAATCTAGATTATATTTAATGCTATACTAGATATTATATTTAATGCTATAATAGATATTATATTTAATGCTATAATCTAGATTATATTTAATGCTATAATCTAGATTATATTTAATGCTATACTAGATATTATATTTAATGCTATAATCTAGATTATATTTAATGCTATAATCTAGATTATATTTAATGCTATACTAGATATTATATTTAATGCTATAATAGATATTATATTTAATGCTATAATCTAGATTATATTTAATGCTATAATCTAGATTATATTTAATGATATAATAGATATTATATTTAATGCTCTAATCTAGATTATATTTAATGCTATAATCTAGATTATATTTAATGCTATAATAGATATTATATTTAATGATATAATAGATATCAGCTTTAATGCTATAATATATATCATCTTTAATGCTATAATATATATCATATTTAATGCTATAATAGATATTATATTTAATGCTATAATACAAATTATATTGAATGCTATAATAGATATTATATTTAATGCTATAATACAGATTATATTTAATGCTATAAGAAATATCATTTTTAATACTGACTATAGTTAATGTAATAGTACAGATTATACTTTTCTCACATTAGGACAACGGTGAAAACTCACTGTAATCCAAAACATATAATATAATACAACAAATTTACGTTTATTGTCTTAACACGACATAAACTTGTCATTAAACATCAATCAATTAATCGATTAATCAGATGCAGAATTTTTACGGTGGCTTGATTTTAAAGAAGTTTGGTTCGCTTTGCTTACAGTTGCCATCTTTCTGCGTATGTCATGGCGAAGTGCACCGTATTTTGACTACAAACATTCTTTTTCCACAATGACCGCCCAAACTGCCTAATCCCAAACGTTTCTGCGTAGTTGCGTAGTTAGTACGTACATAAAAAGACTTAAACAAACACTATATCGCATTTTAAAAGGATTCGGTTTAAATCAAGAAATACACCAGTTCATTGCCTGTCATTTCACAGAAGCCCGTTAAAAACTCTTTAGGGTCGGGATGTCGTGTTTGGGTGGAATCTAACCAAATTTGGTAGAAAGTTGCACAGCTGGTAATCATTTCTGAGAAGGATATAATTTAAGGCCCATCTCTAATGTCCCTCAGAGTGGTTAGATATCTAGTACGCACAAATTGCAATAACAGGGAAAAGATTGAATATGTATTGATCAAACTTTAAATATGCAGCCACAGCAGAAGAAAACCAATGCAACATATTTTGACGTAGTAACCCTTGGTCATGGGCGGTCAGGGTATGGATGGGGAGTGGATCTCTTAAAACTGTTGGAGATTCGTCGCGGAAGTAGTTCTCGATAAATCAATCCTCATGCGAGGGAAAATGAAGTAACGACTGATTGACGCTTCGTGGTTTGTTTACTATCTGTGTTTATCTCAAAACGATCATAAACAAAGACAGTTGTTTTATTTTTCTTAATATACTTTAGCAATATTTTGAAGTGAAACATATATAGAAAAAGAAATGTAAAAATAAACTGACCTGAAGCCAACTTATTTTCTTTATAATTCTCGTGTGAAATAAAAAAATAAAAAATTAAGTGATATATGATCGACTTTAATCCTTATCTTTAGAAACCTTTGTACTGGCTGACTGGCACATGAAATGAAGGCATAGAAAAAAGGGTGTTAATTGATTTTGTTAGAAACTTGAGTCCGAAGTTTCTAACAATCATATCACCCGCAATGACCCTCCCGTATCATGATCCACTGGAAAAAGCAAATTTACCGACCCAATACATGTTTTGTTGTGAAGGCTTCTAAAGAAAAATCAATGGGGATTTAATGAACTGAATGTTCGCACTGCTGACTTAAGTCCAAAGGCTGTGATTCGACAGAAAGTAATTGCAGCAGAAAAGTATAGAAAATTTGCGTCAAACGAGAATCCAAAGAAGACCATTTCCATAATTTCATTCCCGCAAAAAAGAACTAACTTTCTCACTGAATTTTCTATTTAATTAATGTATAACCAGAATGCTGTATAAATTTTGTTTCAGTCTTAAAGCAACAAGTACCAAAAGCCAATTGTCTTGATCTGCATAATTCGGAATATTCTTGAATGTTTCTAATGAGAGATTAAATGTTCCTTCCTAACATGCGATGGAAAAAGCCGAGGATCACCCGAGTAAGTCTGCATTAATCTCGTTGAACAAGGCCTCTCGCGCGGCTCCTTTGGATCTTTACCACACGAGGATTCGGTAAAGGTCTGTTGGGACACTCTACAGATGTTATGTACTTCTGATAGTGCAAAGTGTGAGGTGAATTTGTTGGCATTTATAAAATTCGTAGTGGAGAGAATAATGGCATACCTCAATGTTACTTTTGATTTACCTTGCCTGAAAGATCTTTAGATTTTGTGTTTGTGAAAGCTGTTCATGCTCTAAGCACACATCTAACCAAAATGGCTGATCACATGTGCTCGAAAAATCAACCCGAATTAGTCAAAAGTACACTATCTTTAGCAGTTATTAAAATAAGGTAAACAAATTTTGCCAGACTAGACAATGCTAGCTTCTGAAAGTGCAATGAATAAATTACAAAAATATATAAAACGTAAAAGTTATCGGCTCTTTTGTTTTACAATTTACATCTGATATCCAGGGAAGTGAATACGACCAAGAAAAGCTAGCAGCTTTTTAAATGGTACATATCTGAAATAAGGCCATGTTCTATACTCTGTGACCAAAATACACCATTAATCATTCACCAAAATAAAGGGAATGAAACGTTCTTTTGACAATGCCTAAGATACACAATATTTCTTTTAAATAGCAGTATAGCTAGTGATAATAATCTAGGAAATTCGTTTTCTTTAATCATCACACCCTGTGCAAAATACCGAACTATAGAGTGCAACGACAGTAAAGATTATAACTCTCACAACGAGGTTAACAAAAAAAAAGTCTGGTAAAGGGTAGGCTCTACAGTTATCATGTACTTCTGAGAATGCGACATGTGTATGGTGAAAGTGTTTGTATTTGCAACATGCACAATGGAGAGAATGTTGGTATACCTCTATATTACTTTCATGTACCGTGGCTGAAATTTCTTTGGATACTGTCCTTGTTGAAACTGAACTTGATCTAAGAGCACAGATAACCGTCAAAACGGTTGTTCCCATCGATCGAAAAATCAGCCTGATTTAGTCTAAAATACATTGATTTATCAGTTGTTAAAATAGGGAAAACAATTTTTGCCAGGCTAGACTATACCAACTGTCTGAAATTGCAATTAACTAATTACAATCTATTAAAAACAGTTTTAAAAAGTTATCGGCTCGTTATTTTTACAATTTAACTCTGAAGTCCAGGCAGTAAAAATGACCAAGTAGAGCTAGCAGATTTTGATGGGTGAGCATCTGAAGTACGACCAGGCTGTATACTCGATGATTAAAATTACACTCATCAATCATACACCAACATCTGAAGTATGACCAAGCTGTATACTCGATGATTAAAATTACACTCATCAATCATACACCAACGTAAAAGGAATTAAAGTTCTTTTAACAATATCTAAGATATACGGGGTAAATCTGAAACTGTCAGAATAACCAGTGAGGATAATCTGGGAGCAGCAGGGAGGGCGAACAGACCGAAACTAAAAGTAGGATAAATAGATAAAAACAGTTTCACAAATACAGGAGGGCCAAACACACAAAAACAGTTTCCCTGGCGATGCTAGCATCGCTCGCGGGGTCCGTCATTGAAAAATCCATGATCGGCCCCCCCGCTGTGAGAAATCTTCGAGTTTCCAAGGAAACATTTTTATGTTAGCGGAATTAAATCATTGACAAATAAATAATGGCAAATATCGGAGAAGCACTTACTACTAGATTAGCTCGAGAACGTCTCGAAGCAATTCAGAAATTTCTTCCTATCCGTGATAGTGTCAGACAAAAATTACAACTAAGACAGCAAGCACGGGAAGTCTTTGCAGAATCCGCGGAGGAATTATTTAAACCCGTGACCAAAGCTACTGAGAAAGTTACAACTGTCATCAAAGAAGATCTTCTTCCGGTATCAAAACAAACTGCGACGCAGGCTGAAAAAATAGCAAGAAGAACTAAACAGACAAAGAAGATTTTACGAGATCTTCCAACTGATATCGCTGCGGCTCAACCTCCACCTGAAGGTACTGACGTCGCCGCCGGGGAAGAAAAACCAAAATCAGTAAAAGAAACCGCAGAATTGATTAAAAGATTTAAGGAAGATTTTATCGAAGAAATTAAAAATACTAAAAGGGAAGAATTACCTAAAAAAGTATTACACGGTTTATATAATGAAACTAAAATTTTAACCCCCACCCATGAAAAAGCAGCTGATGCTAATATTATCAAATGGATATATCGAATATATACAAACAAAAAGCAAGCTAGAGATGATGATCCAGATTTTATAAATTTTCATGAAGATTTAACAAACCTTCATAAGATACTAGTAAAACAAGCAAAAGAAGAACAAGCAAAACAAAAACAAATAGAACAAAAACAACCCGCCGGGTATCAACTTCCTCCACCTCTGCAACAACAGCAACAACAGCAACCTTCTTCTCGGCAGCAGAAACAAACTCGGCAGCAGAAAAAACAACCTTCATCATCTCAGCCACAACTTCGGCCGCAATCTCCAGAGGAAGAATTTCACGACGCACCAGCCGCTACTGGTAGTGGTCTGGGAAATAATTTTATTTGTCCTGATAATATCATCAATGACGTATCACGGTTGGAAGTTCTCATCGGAGGAAGACGTGCCGGAAACAACTCTCCGGAAATTATAAATGAGGCCGCAGGTATCTGTCAGCGACTATTTCAGCGTGGCATTATGGATATCGGCGTTTACCGGGGACTCATTGATGAACTCGCGGATGGTTACTACAGCGACTAGCAAATTTAGTTAGAGAAACAATAATTAAATAAAATGATACTACACGATTCTTTTCGCAGACCAAGAAGTGTCAGAGTAGTAAACTCACGATTACCAGTATACGAGGTTGTTTACGGAGATGGAGTCGGTGATGTTGTTAGGGATTTAGTCACAAGAATCGCTCCGAAAGCTGGACCGTTAGCAAAACAATTCGCGATGAAAGCCGCTGATGTTGTCAAGGATAAAGCCATTGGCACTGTTGGTAGTCTTGCCGGGAAAGCATTTCAATCAATCAAGGATCGACTAGCACAGCTGATACGAAAAAAAAACCCAGTCGAGAGGTTGGTGCCAGTAAAACTACCATCCACTGAAGCTATGCCGGCAAATGTTAGTAGCGTAGTAAATAAGGCCGTAAATCAGAAATTAGCTGAGATCGCAACAGCAGGAATTACCTCCAAAGCGTTGCAAGATAGTGTAACTGCTAATTTGATAGCTGGTAGTGGTTTCCGGTGACGATAACATTTTAATTAGATCATCACAAATAATAATAATGTTTGCACGAAAATCCAATGACGCGTTTGATATGTCCAAACCAGTACTTAAAGATGATTCTGTACGTGATTTTCAATATTATTCTTATGAAGCACGTGATCCTAACCAACGGGGAAGAATTGAACTACAGGTCCAGGATACAAGTAGATACTTCTTGCCCGCTGAGGCCTTCATCGAAGTTGAAGGTAGGTTTTTAAAGAATGATAACACTAACTATGGAATCGGCGACCGAGTGGGATTTGTTAACAACGGCATCATGGCGTTATTTAAATCCGCTATTTATATGATAGATGGAAAAGAAATTGAAACAATTCATGATAACGTCGACGTTGCCACAACAATTCTCGGGTTGGCGAGATACTCGGATGATTACACCAGATCAGCCGGACCATCAATGATGTTTGCAAAGGATATAACCGACCACCCCGAGAACAGGAATGTAACAATGAATATTGCCGGTACCGAAGTTGCATCGATGAACGAAAATTTTAATCTGGGTTTTGCAACACGTAGATCGATGTTAAGTGGAGATGAAGAGTTCTCAGGTGTGATTCCATTGTCTCACATCTTTGGATTTTGCAGAGATGTCCACAAGGTCATATTCGGTGCCAAACACACAGTTGTACTTGTGCGAAAACCTGATGATAATGACGCTATCTGGCGAGATGCTGCTGTTGCCCCTGGTCAGGTAATACTAACTAAACTGTGGTTGTGGATGCCAGTGTTGTCTCCGTCAATCACCGAAGAACAACGACTGTTGTCTTTCATGGACACGGGCGGTAAATCACTGCTATCCTGGAAAACAACAACCACAGACGTTATTCAGGGTGATCATGGCGGGTTGTTTACATGGCATATATCATCGCAACAAGGAGTATCAGCACCACGACATATTTTCATTGCATTTCAATACCGTGGTAGAACAGATAACCAGGAAAGAAATCCAATGGTATTTGATACACTTGGAGTTTCTGAAGTTTCGTTGAGAATAAATGGGCATCAGGAGCCATCTGAGGATATATTAATAGATTTCGAACATCATCGTGTCGCACGCGCGTATCATCGTCTGATGTCATTTATGGGGCGCGACCTTAATGTAGACACTGGCCTGCAAATATCACAGCGAGACTTTATGAGTTTATATCCGATTTATTACTTTTCGCTGGAACATCTTGATCTGGTTAAACAATCTGTTGTCGACCTACATTTCCGAGCTCGTGTAGGTGTTCCTATTGGTGGTTACAGAGCGATTGCTGTCATACTCTCCGATAAAGCAATACTGCTTGAAGGTGTTGGCGGACGAATGAGAGTTATTGACGCTCCAGTAGAAAACATGTAACAATTAGATTAGTTTCTGAAATATAATGTCATACAGTCACGTTAATGTCACCTTGACTTCCGGTCAGACAAAGAAATTGCAATCGAAGAACGCAAGCACGTGCGGGACATCAATAACACTAAAACGAGATCAGATTACTGGTGGTCCAAACAAGCTGTCGTTGACTAATACTCAGATTAAACATTTTAATAAGGCACTAACAGCAAAAACCGGTGTCCGACTTGATTTCTCTGCTGCAGCTATCAAGGACATGACTAAAACCGGTGGAATATTTCCTCTTCTCGCAGCAATACCGGCATTGATTGCAGCAGCAGCACCAGCCGTAGCAAAGGCAGCAGCACTTGGTGCAGTTGGAACCGCAGCTGGAATGGCACTAAAGAAAGTAACCGGAAAAGGGTATAAGAAAAAAAAGGGACGCGGTCTAAGACTACCGGGAACTCCCGCATCATGGTATCCAAAATAATTCTAACGCCGAAACATAAAATGTTTCCAATGAGCAATTTTGATTTACTCGATGCAGTTAAGCGATTGCGTATAAAACATTTCAGAGGAGTATTTATGCGAGATCAATTACCGCAACAACCGAATAATCCAGAAACTGGCATTATCAATCTCGACAACAAAGACGGTCCTGGAACTCACTGGGTTGCTTACGCGATCGATCCACGTGGAATTATCTATTTCGATTCGTACGGGCTAGCACCGCCAACTGAGTTTCTCAGGTATGTCCGCGGAGTGCCTCGCACTCTCAACAGCAGATTTTTTAATGTTCCAGTGTGGCAGTCGACGTTACCAACACAAACATTAGTTGATCCGCCCATTTGCGGAAACGAGGTTTTAAATGTTCTTGATGCAATCTCAAGAAATCCAGCAACTCCTCCTCATAAAGTAGTGTATGAATATACCGCATCGAGAAATGCTAGCATTTGAAAAACAGCAATAAGAATAATGGTGGATATTTACGGAAGACCTTTCACACGAAGAGGTAAACCAAGCACAGATGCTGATCTCTCAAAATATGCGACCCGAGATGAAGTCGAAAATCTTTTGAATTTAGCCGGAGTTGACCCAGATGAAGTTGCTATTTTCCAAGACAAGCAAGGAAAACTAAGAACGAGCAACATTAAGTGGAATGATATAATTCGCAGAGTTCTTGGAGCTACCAAGGATAACTTCGTTGCATTTAGTGACCACGGCCGGATCAAGGACTCGAATATATCAATCGCAAGCATCAAAGACAGTATTGATAAAGGTGTTGATAAATGTGTGAAAAAAACCGGCGACGTAATGACCGGCGAACTCAGCATGAACGGCAACAAAATAACCGTTCTAAAAAATCCGGAAGGTCTCGAAGATGCCGCAAACAAACAATACGTCGACGCGCAGTACCAACACGTTGCTGGCCTAGTCAGCGATAAAGTAACAAAAGCCGGCGACGTAATGACCGGCGAACTCAGCATGAGCGGCAACAAAATAACCGCGTTAGCGAATCCCGAATCCGACCAGGATGCGTCAAACAAACAATATGTGGACATCGTCAACGGTAAACTAAATACGCTGCGGTCAGAGTATGATGTTCACGTGAACGGGTTTAAAAGACTCCAAAGAAACTTCGCAAAAACTGATGAGTCCGTGGATAAGTTCTTTGGGACTCCTCCAGTCGTCGGTGTAAACCTCGCTGATATCAAGACCAACATTAACACGATCAAACAAACACAGCAGGATATCGTATCGGGTATTCCTGATATCGTTAGCAAAACCAGTTTGATTAAAGTTCCCACTGGAGTTACTCCCGGGCATATCACCAACATCGTATTCACGGTATCATCGGGATTCGCAACATGGTCACAACAAAATAACACTATCAAATATACAGCAACAGCCACCGGTGTTTACAGGTTGTCTGTGTTTTCAGCCGCTAAATTTGAAATCTTCACAACATATCCTTGGAGACCCTCCACCGATAGGTATTCCCCGGTTTGCACTGTAATACTAAACAGCGGAACCGAAGAAATATTTATGCTTGTAGCCGACGACAAGGAATTAACATCAACATCTTACTGGTGGTGTTTGGAATTCGTCGCTGCAACGCCTCAATTGGTTACGTAATTGAAAATTACCAGTAATTGAAATCGCCAGCGATTTTTAAATAAATGTCAACGTTGAAATTCGAAGGATTTCCAGATGCTCAACAATATCGATATAATCAAGTCCGTGAGTGGCAATCTGAGTTAAAAACTGTCATCGAAGTAACCAGTCAAAAAGTAAAAAAATACCGCAGACGCATAACAGTGTTAGACATTATGGTTTATTCAGTATCTGCCGTTGTTGCATCCGCGGGAGTAATACTATCAGCGGTCACTCCGGTAATTGCAGTCGCGGCCACGATCTCTGTTTGTACGGCCACTACCGCGGGGGGAGTTTTCAACATCATAGCAAAAAAAATATCCTCGTGCGCTAACACAAAATTACACGATTACACGACAAAATTAAATATAGCCACGACCGCATATCAGAAATTATCATCGCTGATATCATCATCGTTAGACGTGCAAGGTAGCGACGCCGCGTCGATATCAGATTCTGAATTCAAACTAATGTCAGATGCGTACAATGACTATTTGAAAACTAAACAAATAAATAATGTCAATAGAACTGCTTCACAAACACAACACCGGTAAGGACCACAATGATCTCAGTGTCCTCGACTAAACCAGAATTTGGTATTAATTTTCGAACTCCAATTCGGGTGAACGAAATCGCGTTGGCAAAGCTCAGTGTGTATCACAGCTGGCCCAATATCAGGTCGGCATCATTTGGTGATCTGCAGCCGAATAATTCGTTAGTGTTCGGGAGACCCAGCGCGGACCCACAACGTGAACTTGAATGGGATACAATTACGCTACCCACTGGGAGTTATCAGATCGAAGAAATCAACAATGAGATACAACGCCAAATAAAACGAATCACCGGCAAGGAAGCCAAAATATCTTTGACCGCGCACGAACCAACGCTGTCTGCGGTCATTGAAATCTCAACACCGGGATACGCCGTGGATATTTATAGCAGCTCTCTTCGAACAGTATTAGGATGGCCACAAAAACGACCCGAACCTGAACCGGGCCCACCACCACCCCAAAAATCAGATTTCGAGACCGTTAAGCAAGACCCACACGACCTCGTCGGGGATTATTTATTATTTGCAGATAAATTAATATCCGGAGAAGCCTGGTTTTCAACATCACCTAGAATTCCCGTAGATATAATAGAGGCAGCTTTCACGGGCGGGGAATACCGTCAATACCAGCCAGAAGATATAGAAGCTCATTTTTTTAATCCGATCAAACAAGCACATAAACAACAGCTAGAACTCCTGCGAGTATATTTTCAAGATTATATTTCTGATTTAACAAGTTCACGCGATAAAATTATCACAGCCATAGAAAAACTAAACAAACTCGCATCCGCGATGGAAATTATAAATCAAAAAATAATTCAGAATCTACTGAATCTCAAGGGCGATTACGGAAACGAAAAAAGATCGAATTTTGCATCCCAATTTGGTATTCCCGTGGAGAAGATTTCAGAATTTACACTTCCTGGATATAACGCGCACACGCTGAGAAAATCGGTCTCTGATCTTGTCGCGAAATCTTTCGAAGATATTCTTGCCGCGTACACGCGAACAAAACCACAACCTGTTATTCTCAAGCACGACAACAGTACATCCGCCGATGGCAGACACATCTCCGTCGGGATCGTTTCGATCACAGATGTTATCGCGGTCAATCTTGTATGTGACGTCATCGACGGTAGCTACACCGCATCAGATAATACTACGGCCCAACAGGGGTTTATCCTGTACACGTTCACACCAAAAGATCCGCCGGGGTTTCTGATTGTGCAAGAACCAATCAATCCCGTCTATCTACGGTGTAATAATCCGTGGTTGTCAACGATAAATTTCAAACTTGCCGACCAACGGGGGAATTTGTTGGACCTGCGTGGCGAGACTGTTAGTATAAACTTACTGGTGAAGTCCTGAAATTGGAAATGCAAAGCATTTCTGGAAGAGTTTCCACGCATTTAAAAAAAAACAGTTGTGTATAATGTGTGAATATATTCACGCACGAGTTCATATTCATGATAAGCAAATTCTTCACGAGGCAATAAAAACCGCATTCGGACAGACACACGAACAGTATTTCCCGGTTCGAATAATCGTTGACGTGTACGGCGACGAAGACTTCTTGTTGACTCGGTCACAATTGGCGCAGTTACAGCAAAATCATATGATCACAGCTTGGTGTCAACGAGAACAGATTATGAACTATTCTCATTGTTGTATTGATGCTGAAGCGCTCGAGCAAATCCTGAAAATCTGAAATTGGAAACGCTAGCGTTTCTCTGGCGATGCTAGCATCGCTCACGCAAAAAAAAAATAATACACTTTTTTTTTACCCGGGAAATGTCAAGTACGCTGTCACTTTCACACTTCTTCGGGGTCACAAATACTAGCAGGCATTTCCGCGTCCTTTATATAACCTCGCAACAGTCTCACCCTGGTGTTAATTAATTTTCGAGTCTCATACTCGCGTGACAATTCAAGACGAATCTTCTCAACTGCGTGGCACAGTGGAATAAATTCAGATACCTGATTGGACGTTATCGTGGCAAGTGATTTGTAAATGCGATCTTGCAAACCCTTAATGAACCTATATCTGGCAGGGAGATTGTTCTTCCCGGACCGTGATAGCTCATTCAGGGATTCAAAATCTGACATAATTGTTTCAGTGTCTAGTAAAATATTAAAACCACGATGTTGTAATTTTTTAATTTCAACAAGTATGGTATTTATATTTTCGTGATTCATATTATTATATATTTTCATATTTTTAAATGCGTGAAAACGCTAGCGTTTCTCAGGAAATTCTTTGCATGAGAAGTCCAAGTGACTTCCAGAGAGAAACGTTAACGTTTCTGGCGATGTCAACATCGCTCATGCTTTTGTTTTTTTTTGTAAACTCGAAGAGTTCTATCTGGGTTACAACATCGGCGGAGTTATATAACAGAATGAAATCTTCTGTTGGAGCTTCTTGGAAAATGCTGTTTTGTGGATCCCATCTGCGACATGCTGTACAGCAGGTGGACAAATACCGAAATGCTTACTGGCGGCGTTTATTGACTGGAATTCATTTTCTTCACCTGTAATTGTGTTTGTGGATTTGATAGCTCTTCTTGCAACTGTTTTACAACGCCCTGTGTTACCCAGTAGGCAGTTCCTGCTCTGAGTGACCACGCGAAGATTGTTTATAGAGTTATCAAGTATATTACCGTTAATGTGATCAATGACAAAACCCTTAGGGATCACTCCAAAGAAACATTCATAGACGAAACGATGACATAAATACCTCTTTGAGCACGTGGCAGTAAATCTTAGATAACCACAATTATCAGCTCCACCAACTGGTCGTCTTCGCGTGCAGTGTCGCACCGTGCCATCTCGTGACGCTTCATAATTTGGAATAGTTGGATGTGGGACGAATTCTTGACTCATTATACTATAAGCAAAATCATTTGTCTAATTCATAATTTGCCTGAAAACTTATTTATGTAATCATACTCGGAGAGAGTGTTATCACAGTTTGGATATTTTTTATCATAATACCGTTTTAGTTCTCGATAGCGTTTTCCACCACACGCTGAACATAATTGCGTTTTTCCTCGTACTCCAACACCGCATCTGATACACGGCATCGGTCCTAAACTACCGCCGCGGACCTGTTGAGCATGTTGTCCACAGTATTCGTGTCTGCATGGTTTGCTACACGGCGCTGATGAATTTAGTTTGATCCACTTGCACTGGTTCATTATATATAATATTTTTGCCTATTTAAATACTTGTCTTAATTATAATATGGAGGAATTTGAAAGACTATCCAGAATAAAACCCGTATCAGGTTCTCGATTCGATCTTGACCGGTTAACCGCTGATCCACGACGAAGAAAGTTAAAGGAACTGCTTGGTGTTATCAAGAATGCCAAGGAAGAGTTTCGTCGTGATGGTGCCGCACACACGTGGTCTTCGTATAAAATTATCCCCGAAACTCAAGGAGTTTTTGGCGATGCTAGCATCGCTCGTGGCCGTATAATTGATGCTACCATGAACGATACAATCGCGCGTAACATAATTGGGTATCTCGACGATAGAAGATATTTCATACAGATAAAATTTATTGTTAAAGACGACGAAACGTGGATTATCAGAGACAAACTAGACCCTGTTCTTGATGCCAGGCGGGGGAAAACCGTTCTGTTAAGTAAAGACTCAAACCCGGGAGTACTTGTTGGGATTGATATACCATATTATGCCAGAGCGTATCCTGTGACCGCAGTCATTTATGGAATTTATCCGATGAAGAAACCACGCGTTGATAAACTCAAACCGATGAAGGTGTCGCCGTTGACAGAGTCAAGGATGAATTGTGTAGCTGAGCGAGTAATGGAACATTTTAAAAATGCAATGCGAGGAAACGGCCTAACACCGCTAAGACAAACTAAAATAACAGCGTGGGCGACACGAGTAGCGGATAAAGGAGCGTCAATAAATGATGTTGCTGAGCTAGAGCGATTACTAAAATTTCCTATAACGGTTTCATCGTTAACCGGTGAGGTATTGTATGCGTGTAAATATGATTCCCGTGGAGCACCAATAACTATTATCGATCATAACAGTCACGCCTGGACTGACTCGGTTAGGATATTCCCGCGAGACCGTGTTGTGAAGTATTATCCGGAATTGCAAAACGGAACCGCTAACGGTTCTATGTTTGATTTTATTTATCAGATAAGTAAAACCGATCCAGTGTCTGTGTGGTTATTCAGAAGTAGCGAAGATGGAGAATATGATCAGTTTGTGAGACCCGACGGGGAAATATACAGAACAATGGCGTTACAGCACGAAATGAAAAAACTCGCAGAAAAATATCATGCGACGGACATTGATACGTTACTGACACACTGTTTTACTGTCCCCGGTGTTGCCGCACATGTAGCCCGGGAACGAAATTCATGGAGACCAACTCCGAAAAGTTTTCTTGCGGATATCCAACAGAGCTGTGTTGAATACGGACACGGCGGTTTGTGGAATACTCGATATGATCACCGCGGTATGATATCCGTCGACATGACGGCGTGTTATCCAGGAAGTTTCCTTGGGCGTGGAGAATGCAGCGAATATTTTAAACGGTTTGGCCACGTTACAAACTCGATGACAAGAGTTGCTGTAAACGGACCATTACCTGATTTTGACCTGACAGGATTTGCTTGTGTGTCGTCGTTTAAATTCGCTAAGGATTTACATCCTGTGTGTTATGTTTGGTTTGGCAGACATTTCGTTGAGAAGCGATGGGCACCGATAGTGTTATTGCGATACATGCTTGACAGTCGAATACTGTTGTCGCTGACGGTCAGCGAAGCGATTATATGTTATTGTCGTCAAACCGAAGTTTGGTTGCCAACTCCAACGCGGGTTACGTTAGAAGAAGTCATCGAAGATTGGTCACGAGAACATCCAGAAACTTCTATCGACGCTATCATCAAGAAAGCTCCTGAAGTACTTAAAAGCAAACTTGGAAATGATGAAAGCACAGCAAAAGATCTAGGACGAAGAATAATAGGGAAATTCACTCAAGGTGGAGCGTATGATCATAAACAACATCACAGTCGATTAATCATGGACAAGACTGAATTGGATCTTGTTGTCGCTGATGCAGCCGCGAACAACATGTTCTGTAACCGCGAAGATGTGTTTCTGTCAAACGGGGAAAAACTAGGAACTGTTTTTAGTTATATCGACGGAGAATCATCTCAGTACACACATTTGAGATCTTCGATGCTAGCTTATGTATCCATAAATTTGTTGTCGATGATTAATAGATTCCCTGTTATCGCAGTGAGAGTTGCAACGGATTCATTTTATATCGATAAAAAACACTCAGCGCTGTTGGATAATGTTATATCGGATGATCCATCGTGGGGCTCGTGGAGAATAAAGAATGAAATGTTACAAGGATATTGTGAATCAGCTGACGTTGAAATCAAGGATGAGTATCGCAGCGCAGAAATGTCTTCGTCGGGGACAACTTCGTTGTTGCCGCCGGTGCACGATCCTGTTACAAGACACAAAACAGTTTATCTGAACGGGCCTGGTGGTTCTGGTAAGACAACTCGGGCGATTGAATTATTTCGCGGTTCTGACTTGGTCGTGCTGACTCCCACACACAGACTTGCCAGGGAGATGAGGCAACGGGATGTTAACGCGTGCACGTATCACAGTTTTTTCAAATACAGCGGCGGCACGTGGACACCTGAACGAATGGGTACGAAATATATTCCCGAGAAAATAATCTGGGATGAGATAGACACTGTGCCGTTAGATATATTAAAACAGTTTCTGGATTGGTTGCTAAAGAAAAATACCGCAGTGGTGATGTGCGGCGATCATGGTCAACCACCCCCATTTACAGGTGAATCTCCACACGAGTGGCTGAAAACTTTTGTAGATTATTATGAGGAAATAACTAACGATCACAGATCACTCGATGAAACGCTGAAAGAGTTTAAGGCGTTGATCAGGCTACAAACCAATAAAGTCCAGTGTGAGATAATGCGTAAAATAATTCCAGAGACTTCGCTGAGCGACTTTTGGGAAACGTGGAAACCAGGTGATTTAATTGTGGCAAGTAGAAAGATAGTCAGGGACACACTTCAGCAGCGGTTATTTCAGTTACATCAGAAGAAATTTCCCATGCTGGCAGTGCCGTTGTGTTATAGACCAGCTGATACGCGATTGCAGAATATTGACGTTGATATTCCAGGGCGCCTGACTGCGTCGGGGGTGGAGAAACAGAATTTAGTATTGAATGATATTGTCACAGTTGATGTTGATGCTGTCGAACAGGCACTGAAAATGAGCAAATCCCCGTGGACGCTAGGATACGCTATGACCATCCACAGTTCGCAGGGACTAACTATTTCAGATACAACAGTTTGGATTGTTGATGATCGCATCGAGTGGTCAAATTTAGTTTATTTAGCCGTGTCAAGAGTAAGAAGGATAGCTCAGTTACAAAGAATTGTATTAGATGATGTTATCAACGACAGCATCAACAGATCAATCGCTGATGATACAATAAGAAAGAAATTAGCCGGTTACAAACAGAGCGACAAAAAAAATGGTAGAGAGTTTGATCTCGACGAAACACTCATTATACAATTACAACAACAGCAGAATAATCACTGTGCGAGTTGTAATTGTTTATTGCTGTGGCAGTATTCGAAAAACGACCCAAGACAATTTACCGTAGATAGAATAGATAGCAGTCGTGGTCATACACGTGAAAATGTGATGTTGACCTGTCTTGAGTGTAACCGACGCAGAGGTGTTGCTGCAGTTATTTAAAATGATTGAATCACTTCAGTGCGAATCACTTCAGTGATCGGGGTGGTAATTGTGTATCCGTGGGAATCACCTGAAGTTGCTCGCGTGTGAATCCACGCTGAGGAGCAGTCGAATCTAATCTGTAGATTGCGTTTCTCCCAGTTGATCTTGTTATGCTGGATATCTTATGTGTAGTAACACTCCATGTGGGATCGGTTGCTCTTTTTTTTCCTCCTTCTAGTTCGCCTGGTTCGTATAAATACCTAACGGTGACATTACCCAGCAGTGGGAACGCTAGCGTCCCTGGCTGCGTTGAAATATGTCCACGTTCGACGCCGGGTATATATTTTTTTGTGATTGCATTTACAGGTCTCATGTTTGTTGTTCTGGTAATTTCATTATTCAGCGCGGCTATCACGTTTGGCAGTCTTGCAACCCATTCACGAGATCTCGTATCGTAAATGAATTCCCTCGCGTACTGGTATCCGAATAATCTCTCAGCGAGTGTTCTATTAAATCGCTCAACAATTGCCTGATCCCGATGAATTTCAGTATGTCCTCGTCGTATGGTAACGTTATGCTGCTTTGTCAGTGATGACACCGCGCCCTGAAATTCCTTGCCAGGATCAACTTGTAATAATCGTGGCCAGTTTAGAGGTCCTCGTTGATAAATTCGTTTAAACGCAGAGGCGACTTCGGACGCTGTTTTAGTCGCTAACGGTTCTGCTTCTTTGTATCTACTAGCAACATCAACTACTGTTAGCGCGTATTTGTATGTTTTTCTACGGACAGTATCATGAGGCAGGAATAGTATGTCAGCCTGATGAACTTCATTGGGCACACTAACATCAAAATGTGCAAAGTTGATTTGTCGAGGTGGTGGTAAGTAGATTTGCCATATTGCTTGTTTTGACAGCCAATTTTTGGCAACCTCGCGTGTTACTGATGCCGCGTTGGCGAGTTTATTAATTGCTGAGTTACCTCTCCAGTATCCGATTGGGGAATAATAAATCGCTTCCATTGTTATTAATTATCCAGCGCCTAATGCTAATTTAGATTTCATCGCTGATCTTATTAACCAATTAGCGAGTGACTCCTTAAATGATTTATTTTTTATGGCGCTTAGTGCATGAATTAATTTCACATCCGCGATATGCCTGTCTTGTAGATCTTTACTTCGATAAGCAACATCATGTATGTGACACGTTGCGTCGATAGCGTTTGTCGGATACTCTCCCGGTTTTGGTTTAGACTGTTCATCAAGTCTGATATCTAGTCGGGTCCCTGGACCGCAGTAATTGTATCCTGGGAGATGCTTTTCTCCGGGATACTTTGCCCAAGGGGTACCTGGAAGTCGTCCGAGGGTGGCTGCGATGTCACCTCCGCTAAGCTTTTTTTTTGAAATCTAAATTTTTTTGTGCCACATCGCGTACACGTACCAGAAAGTGCTTGTCTGTTATTTTTTGTTGTAATGGTTGTTATGTCGTTTGTAGGGGTTCGTGCCTTACACTTCACACAATATAGATCCATAATTATTATTCCTTATATACAAATGGAAATTACAGATTTTTCTGCGACGCGAAGAAAGGAGCCAATCAAGCATAATTCAGTGCTACCAAACTCTATCAGAATGATCATCATAGGACCGTCAGGATCGGGTAAAACGCAACTGCTGTTGAACATGATAATGAAGTGGATGAAGTGGGATAAGCTGTATTTGGTAGCACCATCTGTAGATGATCAGCGATGCTATAATGTTATAAAAGATTTTAATGAGAGTGCAAAAGCGCTGAGTGAAGACGGCGAGGAAGTAGTTGAATTTATCACTGATATCGAAGAAGCTCCCAGCGTTGAAGACCTTAACGGGGAAATAAATAACCTAGTAGTGTATGATGATGTGATGCTGGACAAGCAAAAAAATCCTGCAAGAATATTTTCCCGGGGTCGTCATAAAAACACCGATGTCATTTATGTTACTCAACGTTACACACAAATACCAAAAGTAATCAGGGATAACTGTAATCTTCTTGCGATATTCAATGGAGTTGATGTTCATACGCTGAGAAATATTCATCAAACCTGGTGTAGCGGCGATATGGATATTAATAAGTTTAAGAATTTCTTTAGTCGCGCTCAAAGAAACCCGCACGGATTTGTGACAATAAATTTACACGACCCGCGGACACGATACCGTATCGGACTTGATACATTATATGGTTAACATAAAAATGTTTCCTTGGAAACTCGAAGATTTCTCACAGCGGGGGGGCCGATCATGGATTTTTCAATGACGGACCCCGCGAGCGATGCTAGCATCGCCAGGGAAACTGTTTTTGTGTGTTTGGCCCTCCTGTATTTGTGAAACTGTTTTTATCTATTTATCCTACTTTTAGTTTCGGTCTGTTCGCCCTCCCTGCTGCTCTGGGAAAGTCTTTTTTTTTAAAAAAATCTAACCTTATGCAAAATTACTAAACTGTAGAGCACCATCAAAGTCATTGATTGGTTGACGTATTAGTGTATCAGTCAGCGTCCTAATAAAAACTGGATAACATAAAAGCTTAATTTTAATATTTCCAAAGCAGATGTTCATTCTTTCAAAACAAAATATATTTTTTCTAAATGTATATTGCAAAATAGACTACTCGTTCATATGAGGCTATACTGAGAGAGAGAGAGAGAGAGAGAGAGTACTTATTTTTGGGAGGGTGAGTGGGGAAAACTTAATTATGGTCAGGTCTTAGTGTGGCAAGGGAGATGGGTATTTTTAATATTTTAATTCACTCTCAACTCTAACATCTCAATGTGAATCCACTCATTGACGATGCTGTGCAAAAATTATAATGGTGAAATAATGCTGTCTTTATCTGAACAAGGAAAACTTAAACGTGACACCAGATAAGTCAGTACACGATACTGTGACAAATCAGAAATCAGAACACTGTAATGTGACAATCAGAGAAATATGTACACAAGTATAAGAGGAATATGTACACAGTAATGTGACACCAGAACAATTTGTACTCAACAATGCAACAACCAGGGAAATCTGTACACAGTTGTTGTGTGCATGTATACTGGTTTGTATGTATGTGCATTTTGGTGCATGTACGTACGTATGTATAACCTTTATGTAACTATCTACTATAAAATTGTATAGATTTATGCATAAAGCTACGAATGCATACACGGATAATGATTGTAAAACTATAAAAACAAAAATGTTTATATATATATATATATATATATATATATATATATATATATATATATATATATATATATATACGAGCTTCTTTTTCTATTTCTCTCTCTCTCTCTCTCTCTCTCTCTCTCTCTATATATATATATATATATATATATATATATATATATATATATATATATATATATATATATATACAAGCTTCTTTTTCTATTTCTGTCTCTGTCTGACTGTCTGTCTCTTTCTCTTTCTTGATATTTATATTGTTTCAGAAATGCTAATCTGAGTTCAAGGCCACCAACCATTGCACCGCACTATATCTAAGCTAACAAATAAAATATTAAATAAAACCAACATGAACTTCAGTAATCAGCATTTGTTGTAATTTTAGAACATCAAAGTTACAAAATCTCAAACTTCTACTCATTTTACGTTTTTAATCTAAAACGAATTGTTCAAGTCAAAACAAGTAATGGAAGTGTATACACCTTAATTAATTTGATGGAATAATATATTATGCGGAACCAGGAAATATTCGAGTTATTGAATTCACGCAAAGTGTGAAGCTTAATTTGCAAATATGTAACAAAGAATAAAAAGTTATACATACATATTACAGCACAAACATACAGTCCGGATTGATCGTTTCAACCTTTCTGTCATAGTAGCACAATCAGTAAATTGCCATCTGTTGACATAGCACGCTTATTGTCATTTTGCTGGCCACTTAGAAACTATCTTGTTTACAAACGCATTTGACATGGCATTGTATGAAAGAAATCGTTAAAACTTCAAAGATTCATTTTCGTCGTTAAAACAAAGCACTGTAACTATCTTTAAACATTATGAATCGATACTACCAAAAGAATTAGTGAGGCATACAAACAAGTCATTCAAAACCCCTTTAAAACGTAAGTGATACCTCGGTGGTTTCCTTAAGGCGTGCAACAATAACAATTATGTCTGTTTTAATCCATACATGGAATAAAGGGGTGCATAGACGAAAACAATCCAGACTTTTCTAAATCCATCACGCAGACGTCGTATATCACGACCTATTGTCTTACCCATCAAGCATTCCCGACAGAGCGTGGACTAGGCTGAAACTACAGAAAGCAGAAACTGGACCAGAATAAAGTAACAGATACAAAAGCCAACGGTCATGATCTGCATCATAATTCAGGACATTTTTGTCTCTTTTTAATGAATGCCGAATATTCTTTCCTAGTATTAGCATGAGACCTTCCCTCGTGCCTAGGTTTTTCCATATGTCCTAATAACAATTAAGTAATATTCTTTAACATATAGATTTTTTAGCATTCAGTCATTTATCAATTCATTATTGCATTATAGCAATTCAATGAGATTTCATTTTGCATCATCAGGAAATGCGTAACGCAACTTTGACCTTTCCATAACACTTAGCTTTAACAAGGCATAATGTATGGAGCCCACTGTCACAGTTACCACATACTGCAGTATATCCATTAAAATATTTTATTTATCATAAACTGTCACTCTTTTATTTCTATTATTTTTCTTCATTTCTTTTGTTATAAAGGAAATACAGTACAATTAATAAATTTTTTCTTCCATTTTGTTTTTAAGGTTTTAAAATTTCTCGATGTGTGTGTGTGTGTGTGTGTGTGTGTGTGTGTGTGTGTGTGTGTGTTAACTTTGATTACGTGTGACAGATCTTTCAACGTTTGTATTTTTCAGCCAGGCTCTAACTTGACTGACCTCGAGGTAAGTACAATGTATTGTAACTGACAGGGTTCGCTCATTTAATTTTCTTTCTTTTATCCCTTTCTCCGAAAACTATACCACCTATAAAGTTAAGTATTTCATTATTATTTATTCATAAGCAATAACTGTCAACATATACATAACGTAGTTTCGGAATGGTAGATTATATTGGTACTAAAGCGACCAATGCGTCGTATAATAAATACGTTAGTGTCACAGTCGGACTATTTGCAAGATTTGGTGCAGAAGCTAAACATTTTATTATCTAAACTACTTTATGTAATTGTTCAAAACATGACACATAAAAAATGAAAGTTGTGCTTTAATATGATATATTTTTTATTTATGAACGGTGTGTGAGCTTCCAGCCAATCAGCGACATCTGCCAAATGTTTGGTAAACCTGATTTTGAATGTTGTATCATTTGTATAGTCCTTTACTAGACCCTTGAATGCGGAGATCTCACAATACCACGCGATAGTTCAGGATCAACGAGACTATCACCACGTAGGCCATGCTGAGCACCCTTTAGTTGGAACTTAGTATGCCACCATGTAAAAATCATTTCATTACCAATATGAGAAGGAGGAAGAAATCGCTGGGTTGGTGCGGAGAGATGGAAGAACAGGTAGCAACTTTAGTTGATCACATCTTTCTACCAAAAATTCACAAACCTTTCAAAATAGAGTACAGGGAAAAATGCAAAACTGTCAAACATTTCTGTCTAAAATTTTCAGGTGTTGCTTCTTTCTGCTTGTAAATTATTTATGCAACATTTACAATATGTGTGTTGAACTAAACGATTATATATAAAACTGATATCTGAACCCGTTATTGACTTTATGCAATGCACAGAGGAGCTAATAAATCCAAGATTTTTAACCCAAAAGAAGCACGGATACAATTACAATAAGAATGTATGTCCATCTGTATGTCTGTCTGTTACGTTGAAGAAATTCATACAACGCAGATATATTACAAAACTATGTGTTAATGACGAGAATAAAATAAACATTCCCTACTTGTTTTAACGGAATACGAAAGTAAATTTGCAATTTTTCATGTGGAATAAATATTTTCTTAAAAATATGTTTCTAATAATAAAAACTGCCATACCGCTTGAGGAAGTCTGCGATAAAAGTGTGCACAGCGTTCCTGTCGGATATGGGAAGATTATTCCCTCTCACTAATCAACAAAGATAGTTTTAAATGGCATATTTCTCTCTGATAACAAATATAGGTTGGATGACAGAACGAAATGCAGAAAGTTGTAAAAATCTCATTAAAATTGAAAAGAAAATTTCGGATATGTCATATTACAAAATTGCACATTTTATATGGCCAAAACTGTATAGCTGGACTTACTTAGTTGAACAAACTCTTGTGCTTCTAAACTGCACCTGTAAAGTCCAATTAGGTAAGCATTTACTACTATCTGGGTGATTAGACTAGTCAAGATACTTTTGTAATGTTTTTATGTGAGAATTGATTGATGTATATACCACGCACAGCTAAGATGTCTATTATGCAGACTTCAGTTTCCTTTAAAATTCATGCACTTATTGCTAATATCATTAATTCAAGAACGCATAATATAATAAAGTACTGACCCATAATGACCGCTCCGGTGGCCTAGTGGTTAGAACGTCCGCCTCGGAAGCGGGAGGTAATCGGTTCAAACCCCGGACGAGTCCTACCAAAGACTTACAACAATGGTACTAACAGCTGCCTCGCTAGGCCTTCAGCATTAAGATGTTAATGTTAGGACTTTTCTGCCTGGTGTCAGGATAATGTGACTGGGTGGGACATCATGCTTTATGTCTGCGGCATGATGCCCCAGTGCTAGACATCACTATAAACTGCCACACTGCAGACATCGTAGCGTTATGACTAAAAAATTGTTAAAGATACGTAAAAAATGCCTGATCACACATACACACTGACCCATAACACGTATTTATTCATTAATAAATATTTCAATCTCCAAGACAATTTTTATTGAATACACCGACAACGGTAATCAATTGACATTGGTAACTTTGCTGATACGTTAGCCTCGTTAAAAATGTATGTTTCCAAAGGGCATTGTTTATTATTCAATCAATTATTTTTATTTATCAGACAAACTTTAAAGCTAATAATTATTTTCCCCACATTTTCACCCACAATCCTCAGATCACCACCGAGTTTAAGATGGCTACTACTGTATTAAAAGCTGATTTTAATATATCTCCCGAATCATGTCCTCCTTGTCGAGTTACTCCTTAGTAAACAGAATGCATGTATTTTATTTTACACCATTTTGGCTAATAACATTTCAACGTTTTCCGAATCCTTGTTTCTGTATCTAGGACAAGGTATCTTTCCTTTGAAAAAGTTCCAACATTCACATACGGTATCGATGAATTCTTTGCAAGACTTTTGAATGATTTGTTTCCGCATCAGTGCTGAAGGAGGAGGGACTCTCTGTTCTCTCTTTTTTGGTAGGTAGGATGTTTCTTATGATTGTGTTTGTGGAATTTTGCACGTATTTGTGACATCTTTGTTTCAGTAGCAAAAACACTGAAGTCCGAATTATCTCACACTTCTTTGTTATGCTTAAATTGGACGGAACGTCGTATTATCTTCTCCATGGATACTACCCAATGGTGAGGTGTTATCAAGTGACTAAATTGTGACAGTTCTTATTTGGATAAAACAAGTAAACTTTGTAAGAGGAAGAACTCATGCCCTTACAGAAATTCCAAAAAAAGAGATAGTAAAAGAAAGAAGGAAGGAAGAGGAAAATGAACTTTTATGATGCGTTTTGGAATTTCACTGTGATTCTAATTTCACAAGAATATACCATACAAAAAGAAACGCACTCATAAACGAACACAATTAAATCATGAATGGATTTAAGTTTTACTTGATTTGGCAATCACTAAGTAATACCTCTTACCAGGAGATATAGGTGGGCCTCAAAAGGACTGATTATGGATTTTTATCCTTTTGGTAAAAATATTAACAAGCTTACGGACTTCACATCATCAGCTTTAATTGTTCTTACTCCCTTTCCACGGCAACGTCCCAGTCCTCCTGCTGCTAATGAAGTTTGTTTTGTAGTTATAACTGATGTTGCTGCATTTTGGTGTCGAACGGAGTTGATGTAGTCATAGACATAGAAGATTTAGAAGTATTGGATCATGAAGTCTCTCACTTGGGGTGAGCAAACAAATTCTGACACATTTTTCTCAGATTTCTTTAACTCCTACAGTATGTGTTGTAGCAAACTCACCGTTTCGTTTTCGTTCTTCTCTTCTTCTCGCTTTCTCTTTTCCCCTCTTCATGTTATTGTGGAATAAACCCTTTTTCTGCTTTTTTATTTTGCTGTAAACAATTATCCAAGTGTTCCTTTTGTTTCTTTTTGAAATCATCATCCATATGCATTGAAGGTAGTACTGATATCATAGGCAAACATTCTTGCTGAGATGACAGGAAATCTGGCAAAACTAAACCGAAGTCATCCACTTCTGGAAAAAACATAGTAACTACAACAGCACTAGTAATCGTAGTCATGGCACTGTCACTTGGGGTCTGCGATGTACCAACAACAGGTGCACTCCAATACATTATTTTGATGCAATTAGTCATAAGTATTTTTTACTTGAACTGTTCCTTAATGGCAAACCGTAGGAACGCTCGTGCGCATAGAGGTTGAAAGTGATGTAATGCTTTCTCTCTCTTCTGATTGAAAGAGAGACCACATTGCCTTACTGAAATTTGTAACTCGCGTATTACTTGAATTCATTAGAACATTTCATTACTAGGACTTCTAAAATTTATTTCGTGGATTATTCTTGGATTATTTCCGAATTTGATTTCTAAAAACCGTAAGTTCTTATTTTATCATTTTCCAGTGTTTTTTTCCAGAGGAATAAATCATTTGTTAAATTTTTCAAAGCTTACTGTTTCCACTCTTTCTTTATTACTGTTTATTAGAGCCTAAACACGTAATATAAGACCGTCGCATGTTAGGCAAAAACAATCCGACATAAATAGTACCATTGTGAACTGTTCTCTTACCCGTTGTTGTTATTCTAACGTCACAAAGTATCAATGATGCGTTATCACTACTTTTTTCCTCTACATTTATTACTTATTTATGAAAGACGGACGGGTGTGAGGTGAAAATGCGTGCATTTGCAACAAGCACGAATGCTGGCATATTTCTATGGTACATTTATACTGGTATTAGGGAAACAACTCGCCGTCTAAAGCAGATGATGGGTCCAAATAACTGCTGCCGTGTGCTCTAGAAATTAATTGTACTAGTCCAAAGTACACTAATATCAGATATTAAAACAGAGAATGAATTTTGATAGAGTAGACAACTTCAGCTTCTGAAAGTGCAACAAATGA
Organism: Sinohyriopsis cumingii; assembly: GCA_028554795.2. Taxonomy (NCBI): domain Eukaryota; kingdom Metazoa; phylum Mollusca; class Bivalvia; order Unionida; family Unionidae; genus Sinohyriopsis; species Sinohyriopsis cumingii. The sequence continues at coordinate 113,039,038 of CM068834.1, read as the reverse complement.
ATTATATATATATATATATATATATATATATATATATATATATATATATATATATATATATATATATATATATATATATATAAAAGCCAGTTTTATCCAATTATCTTCTGGAGTCCAGTTCGTAAACGGAGCAAGCAGTCATTTAAGAGATGCATATTTGGACTTAGACCAAATTGTGCACTCTTTATCCCAAATTACTCACACCAGTCATAAACCAAATAAGGGAATTAAATTCTTTTAACAATACCTAACATATGCAAGCTCTTTTATATCTAAACAGGATAACCAATTAGGAAAACTTGTGAAATTATTTTCTTTAAAAACCAAACTCTGTGCAAAGTACGAAGGTTTAGAGCGGAATAAATAGCAACGTAAGCAATATTTCCACTATGGAAATTTATTATTTGTTATCTATCCGGAAGTTCATTGGTCAGATATCTTCGTTTTGGAAGTATCACTTGATTACCTCCCATTTTTTCCCCGTGAGTCATTAACTCGCTGTACATAGCAGACCAATCATCTCGCAAGGAATAAGCTACTGGATTAAGTTTAGAACGGTTGACACCATTATGCAGTCGAAGTGTATGCAACTTCAGCTAAGAAAGAATATGACTTGACCATTTAACAGCAAGCATCAATAAAAGACGAGGCAGACTGCATCTAATTATATCCATCGCTTGTTGCTAGGTGTTCAGGAGAAGTGACCAGAAGATCCCACGCAAGCTTTCCATTCGGCTAACAAGTAAATGAGGACAGAGAAGACCTCAGCCTAGAAAAGGGATCATTAACATGCGATTCATTGTTGACTTAATAAAGTCTGGGCTGAAGCTAATGCTGTGTTTTTGTCCGTTTTAGGATCAGAAACATAATTAATTTTGACCACTGATTGGCCATTCAGACTACAATGTTTGTGGTCAATTTATGGTATCTAATTGTAAATGTGGTTTATACTCCGTTGAACAGATGAAAAAACGACTTTGGAGGCCGCCATGTTTGGTAATAGTTTATGTACTGAAGAAAGATAGCATACAGGTGATCACCGTTCTTGTTACTACTCAACCCGTTGTCGTTCACAAACAAGACACGCGAACAAGACCGAGCTTCAGATTCATTGATTTTCAGTGGGAACAGATACCTTCAGTTAGATTGCCAAAACGCACACTGTGCCTTTGAATAAGCACTATGCTTACATGTAAAACATTGATGCGGACCAAAACCCATCTGTTATGTTGAGTATCTGACCTCAAACTTTTCATGTTTCTTGACTAACGAACAAATATACAGAAAATTTAATTATACGGGTCGATATATCGATCTGTTTATTCATTACTCCATCCTTACACACGCTCAACCTCATGACAATCTACAAACTGAACCCAATTTAATGTACCTGCTGCTCATATAAATGTGTAACATTTTCCAGTGTGTACACTATGCTCAACACTCATACGTCCACTATTATAGTTAATGAAGTATTCTCCTATGCCATATATGTTGCCCGCGAAGGTTTTCATAGAGATTAATTAAAGCTTTCAAATGTTCTCTAGATATTCCAATATAGAAAAATCTCAGTTAGGTTTCATGCAGTATGCAAGTTCAAAAGGCTGGAGCCTCTTAAGAAAAAGTGAGCGGTGGTCCGACAAATTCAATCGATTCCGTCTTAAACCTTTATGTGCGGTAGCAAGCTTTAGATAGGACCTCTGACGGACAAGACAGTGGCAAATCCAAATTTCGTGTGATTATCCTCTATCAGTCTCAAATTCCTGACAATCAGTTATCAACTGATCAATCTATTGCCGAGGTTATTCTGTTTTCGAGTCTATGCTAAGCAGTTAATGTGTTAATAATACCACGTACGCTAAATGAATAATCCAACGAACTATGTTGGAATCCAAAAGATTAGCTCTGTTGAAAGTTTGTATTGATTTACCTTTTCCTCAACCAATATGCATGGGGTATCAGAAATTTGGCGAAATAATTATCTTCAAATACAACAATCGATTAAGGAATGTCTTTCTTTTTGTGCTCTATCTATTTGTACCTTTGATGGGGTTTGCGTATCAAATACAGGTTCGTGATTTTTTCCCTTCAGGATATATGTTGGTTTTTTTCTTCAATTTCAGAACTAATTTGAATGAAATCAAATAGATTTACGTAATTTGTAACCAACCATGGCACAAAGAAATTATTAGGATTATATCCGGCCAGAAAATTTGTATATATATATATATATATATATATATATATATATATATATATATATATATACGTGTGTGTGTGTTTGTGTGTGTGTGAAAGAAAGAGAGAGAGAGAGAGATTTTGAACGTAGCTTTAAAAATGTTTCACTCATATTGCTACGACGTGTGCATTGCGGCAGTTTATAGTGATGATTAGCACTAGGGCATCACGCCGCAGACATGTTGCATGATGTCCCACCCAGTTACATTATCCTGACACCAGACCGACCAGTCCTAACACTAACCTCTTAATGCTTAGCGCCCTCGTAAAATTAACCTGTTAGGCAACGGGCTATGTATGTATGTATGTATGTATGTATGTAATTCATGTATGTAGAGGGTTTAAATGCGCATCAGTACAATCCTGGTAATTTAGTGCAGGGTAAATTTAATAGATAATGGGTAATGGTTCAAAAGAAAACTTGCTAACATTTCTGGGGAAACATATTCCTCCAAATTGCAAACGTATATTCCCATACAACGTGTAGATGCTAAAACATATATTAAAAAGATATAGAAAATAAAGATAAAAGGTATAAACTTATGTATAATGGCATATGAAATAAAGATACAATGTATTTATAAGGTATATAAAATAAAGACATAAGATATAAGATGTAATATAAATGCATATATAATAAAAAGATACGATTATATAACGTATTTGATACAAGTATATAAAATAAAGACACAAGATATAAATGTATTATAAAAGTATATAAAATAAAGATACAATTATATAATGTATTATAAAGGTGTATAAATAAAGACAGACGGAATAAACTTCATTATAAAGGCACATATAATGAGAGAAATCGATATTAAAATGAATGCAAACATGCACTACGTGTCAAGGAGTTTCCTTTCTTGAAGATCATATAGATTTCTGATGTAAATATATTTTTTAAATGTTATGATTTGAAACGTGAAAGTTAAATTCCTTAAATATTTATATTTTGCATTAATATAGCCTTTTTAATGAAAACTAACATGAATAAGATATTAAAAGAACAGTTTTTGTAATGGCCCTCAAACGCACAATTTGAATGGTCAAATCCTTACAACGTTTATTGTGTAAACCTATTACAAATAGTCATCTGTTCTTTCTATATGTTTTATATCTTGATATGTTGTTTTTAAGAATATTTTGAAAGATAAATTGTTAAAATTCTGAGTATTTCGATGTACAAGTCAGTCAAGGCGAACAAACTATAATTTCTGCAGCCGCTCACTGCCCAATCTCATTAAAATCAGATCTCCGCTGTCCTACATGAGCCTCTACCCAAAAATTCATTTAAAGCGGGCTAAGACCAATCCAGCAAAAGGTTGATACGCGACTCTCAAACATAAACACGAATAATATACAACACAGCCAATCACTAGAGAAGAAAATGGAATTGTAGAAGCGGTGACTTACTTGTGCCAAACAATGTTACTGTTTCTGAAACGTGTATCCTATCACGGATAATTTGGTGCATGCATCTCAAAATCTCTCTTCGCACAGTGCTGTGATTTTAACTGTAAGATGTGATAAAAGCCGAAATAAAATGAAAACAAAGAGAAATTGAAGATCACTTACCATCGACATTATAGTGTCATTGAATGCTCCGCATCCACCATGTTCCATGGTCCACGCCAGTTCGAGTTCTTCAGTGGTTGCAGATTCAGATCTCTGTAGGAAAAAGTATTATTTCAGGCACAGTATATTTGAAGACACATTGTGTATATTTTTAATTTTTGTAAAGGTTGTGTAATCACTTCTATTAGGTTATTAAAGGGGGTGATAAACTAAACCTTCTGTCTGTAGCAATACTATTGGTATATCACTCTCTAGCCCAGTTAAAATCTACATTTCTCGCTATATTGTTTCCCATAAGAGACTCAGATTCCAAATCGATCAACCAAGCATTAAGATAACTCCGTTCCCAGGTCTATGCCAAAACTCAAGGCTTTCAAAGTCCATCTACATGGCGTCTGTGTGTTTTGGATTTTTAACATAGCTTACAAAATTGTTCAGTCATATCTCGACGATGCCTGCAGTGTGACAGCTTATAATAATGTCTAGCACTGGGGCATCATACATTATGTCCCACCCAGTTACATTATCCTGACACCAGACCGACCAGTCCTAGTACTAACCTCTTAATACTAAGCGCCATGCGAGGCAGCTGCTAGTACCATTTTTATAAGTCTTTCTTATGACTCAACCGGGATTCGAACCATTGACCTCCCGCCTCCATATATTGGTACGTCAATGTAGATAATTATGCAGTATGATAAGTTATTAAGTTATATTTTTCAAAGGCCAGTTTATTTTGAGCTGAAAGGAGAATAGTGAACACCGCCTTTTAAAGTCAATGCTCGAATTAGGACTCAAATAATTATTAACCGTGAGGTTAGAGCGTCCGCCTCGGATGCGAGAGGTCGTGGGTTCGATCCACAGTCGAGTCATTCCAAAGACTTGCAAAAATGGTACTAACAGCTACCTCGCTTTGCGCTCATCATTAAGAGGTTAGTGTTATGACTGGTCGGCCCGATGTCAGGATAATGTGACTGGGTGGGACATCATGCTACATGTCTGCGGCATGATGCCCGTGTTATACATCACTATAAACTATCACACTACAGACATCGTAGCGATATGACTGAATTTTTTTAAAGCTACGTTAAAAAACACACACACACATTAACCGTGACCGGTCGAGAGTGTGGCCTACTTAAATACGATAAATCTGGACATGTAGGGTAAAGGAACAATATTTAGTTTTTGAACGTGAAAATCTTATGTATAATAGTTAAGAAAATATGTTCACCTTTGGAAATCAGTTTTGATCTGAGCCAAAAATATTATTTGTGTCATTTTTAAGTATTTCAACAAACTACCATGTATGTTGCAATTATTCAGGTGTAATGAGTACATTTTAGGACAAAGATGAGGAAGATAAGAAACTAGAATTATGGGAAGTGAATGGCAAAGTAGATGTTTAACGATCAAAACTTAATGTGTTGGTAAACTGAATAAAAAGAGATAAAAACCACTTGAGGTTTCCTTTGATCCTGGATATTGATAATCAGTGGATTTTTTTAACCATTCAGGTTGATTACAATTTTTCTAGTGCTGCTGAATGTGATTTTGTTACAAGGACGATATCAAAGAGACCGTAACCACTCAATTAAAAATGCCACACCCGCACAGGTTGCAATTTACATCCCATTATTGAATCGAACTAGGAATAAATTAAGAGGAATTGTTCAAATATGACATGCAACCCCCAGATATTACGTCTCTTAGTGATCTGACCTCGAAAGTCATTTGTCCTCCCCGCCCCCAAAGTTGCCTTCGATCATAAAAATGTTCCTTTTTAGTGGATTGAAGCACTCTGGAATAATTTACGCAGACAAATCGCAATTGAATATATACATGTATGATGACTTACAATATCAAAGTAATTATACACAGTAGTTCTGGTACACTTACAAGATCAGGGTAGTTATACACAGTAGTTATTGTACACTTACAAGATCAGAGTAATTAGACACAGGTTATCAAGATGTATGATTACACGGTGTTATTAGTTGTAATATCGCATCCTTGATTTGATTATCGGTTGATTAGTAAACAATTTGAAGGAGTAGAAACTTTAGAAAAGCAAAATAAAACAAATAGTATCACCTACCGTCTTGTTAGCAAACCTATGTCAATACCATTTTAAAACTTTTTGCTTACCAGTTGCAGAGCTTAACTGGATAACAAAACAAACCTTTAAAATATTTTGAAGCTTTGAGTTCTCATGGTGCACTTACCAACAAGTTCTTTTAAACTTAGGCGAATCTTTCTTGCCAGTGTTGAAGGTTTGCGATGCAAATGTTCTTTGCGAATGCAAAAGTAATATTGCAACAGCTTATAACACAGTTTCTGAATATATGCATTCTTTCCGGTACGTTTATAATTGATAAATAGTTTATAGCCGACCACTAACAAGTAAAAAACAAACACACACAAAATTCTCGAGATGTGCTTATGTGACTGGATTAGACTGCATGTATTGTGTTTTTGGTTACTTTGTACTACCCCATACAAAGGCACTAAATGACTCGAGAGTCCTTAGCAAATACGTGTATTTTACCGTTTACTTACTCTATTCAATTCAACCAAGTAGCCAAAAGTCCTCCTGACAAACGCATGGCAGTGTTTATTTTCAAATACGTAGTGTACCACTGACAGGAAAGCGTATCAGATACATTTGTAGCTAAATCCCACACACTGTGTAAAAAAACATCACATTTCATCAATAAGTTGGTGTGTTCAAATGGATTTCCGGATTTGTGGAATTTAACGTCCTCTGAGAATGACCAATCTAAAGATCCTTTTTCTAGTCGATATTTCGATACATTAATATATACATCAAGAGTTTATATTCTCTTATTCACACAGAGTTACACTTCATTATGAGAAGTGACCGATGAACTGAGAACAGAGAAGTAAGTACACCTTCATATGCGATACCTAAATCTCTAACTGAACTATCAAACTGGATCCTGTTGGGACACAGCTGCAGTGGAACGTAGGTAAAGACAATATTTCTTGTAGTTAGTTTCGTCATAGATTCTGGTTTCAAATGGATCATTGGTTATGATCCATCCATTAATGTAACTCCGTTGCTGGGTCTACTCTTAACCTTTTGACATTCAAACCCACTAACTTTGTATACTAAACCTGAATAATTTATATCCATTTTATGGAACGATGAAAGGTCAACATACGATAATATTGATTTATATTTTATTTGTGGCTAGATTATCTTTTGCCCACATATGAATATAGGGTAATAATCCTTAGGAAAGTCAACAGTGATCAAATGAAGATCTTTCACGAAATATCAACAGTATCCTCACCAATCCATGACTATTGGCAATTCGTATACCACCATGAGCTATTCCTTGTGTTTTACTGTATACGGCACACTGGCCAGTTTTTATTCAGAAAAGTAATTAGAAAATACTTTGAAATGGAGAGAAGAAAGCATTAAAATGTTAAACCATACTTGCTGCTCCTTAAATGTATTATACAATGAGAGTATTTTTATTTTCAGCCAAATAACGAATATATTTCCAATCGTTTGTTAATAAAAGTAGTCTATTTGGTAGACATTTTATTTGCTTTGTTGGCTATTTTAAGTTTATATATATTTTAATGAATATAGCGTGAGGGAAGTATCTGTTTATTAGAATACAAAGTTAGAATCGTTTGATCAGGCTCTAGTGACTCCGAAAGATCACCGAAAACTTTCGGTGCTTGTAAGACCACAGATAACTAATAATTTTCACCTTGGTAAAGGTGGCGCTCTAGAGCTTCGTATTTTGCATAGGGTTGGATTTTATTTACAGAAAAAGACTTTGTCTCACTAGTTATGCTGGTTATTTGATAAAAGCAGTTGTTTATCTCAGGTCTTGTTAAAAGAACCTTTATTTCTCTTTAGTTTGGTATATAATTGATGGTTGTAATATGGGGTACAGATGCACCTTGGCCTTACTTCAGAATTGCATCTGTCAAACAACTGCTATCTCCACTTGGTCAGTTTCACTTCCTGGACCTCAGAGGTCAATAGTAAAATCAGAGCCAATTTTATATTTTTGGCAATTCCTTCATTGCCTTTTAAACAGGTGGAATCGACTAGTCTGTCAAAATTAGTTTCCCCTATATTAATAACTGCTAAATATACTGTGTGCTCTATGTGATCGGTTTGAAACATAAAACAATAATATACAAATCAGGGCCAGATCTCGCCACCTCGTCTTCAGAAACAAAGACATCAAAAGGACGAAAAAAATTGAAGGAAAAAACCCCCACCAAAATACAAAAAGCAACAAAGATATGGAAATGCACAAAACTAACTCATTTTTTTATTCACTGATTTGTAATTTCTAACACCTAACAGTGAAATCTTTTTCGCGTTTCAAACTAAACGGAAGCTTTCAGTGTAAACGATGTGTCGGCGCAATCTCATTTTCTGGCTTCGCCCACTTATGCTTATGTTTCGGGGTCCAGCTCCACACTTCTCTCTACTACTTCTGTACCCTCCCCCACTTCAAACGATATTTCTTGATCCGCCATTGAGAATTTCCCGTTTATATGATCAAGAACGCTGACAACCATAGCAACGAATCAGCGACTTTACCAAAGTTATAATATTTTGCATAGAAATTTACCAAATTCTATCGTCGCATGTCACAGGAGACAATTGGTTACCCTCGAGAATCACCCACGGCTACCTGTGCGTAGATTTCTATCAGTTAATCTGATTAATTGTAGATTGTCACTGTTCTGGGTGAAGATCTGACAGAGACGGTTTGGGGGACATGTTCTGGTAACGTTTAAGTTAGACTATGGGAATGCAGCTTGCAGAAATTTGAAAGTGAATCAAATCTTTCGTCACACACTGATGCTCTTCAGCTATACTGCTCAGTCTCCTAAACGCGATGAGATAAGTTTTCATCTGATTTGCTGATAAAATTAGAGATTAACAGTAATAGCAAATGTCACAAGAACATGACCCCTAATTGGTAGCTGTCAGATCTTCATGTTGGACAGTGGAGATCTGATTTTAATAAGATTGTCCACCATTTAGCATAAATATGAATACAACAGATCAATAATTTAATTTATTGAAAGAAAAACTTTGATTGGCTCATTTAAATAGAATAGGATTTCAACTGCAAGACGATTTTACTCATCGGTTTGGAAAGTTTATGCATATTCTTGTCGATGGGGAAAATCGAAATGGTAACCACGAATGATAAAGGAGCTTAGTGAGTTATCTCCCTTGACTTGTGACGATGACCTCACTCGTGCATGGCGAATATCTTTCTGGCTGAACGACACTATGAACACTAAAGCTAAGCATATCAAAGCACACATGTGACCGCTCCAGTGACCTAAGTGGTTAGAGAACCCACCTCGAATGCGTTATTAATAAACCGCAGTTTCTGGGAGAAAAATTAGTTATCTAAGGCTAATACAATCCTTAAAGAAGTAGAAACAACAACAAAGATGTTGAGTTTATGTCAATGTTTTGAATAAAAGTAAAGTAATCGTTTAAAATCAATAATCGATCAAAGAACGGTTTCTAATAGTATACAAATGAGAGAATGTCCATTCAATACACTTAAAAAGATCTGTGTATCAAACGTACAGTTTTATCTTCAGGTAAATAGCACGTGCTAAATATATCCATTTACACGCGTTAAAAAGTAACGATGAAATTTTTAAAACTGAAACTAATTATGACTATGCAAAATTTAACTTTCAGTTGCTGTTCTCGAGTTTGTTTAAATATACCGCTTGTATTAGCTGGTATATTAACATTTCAAACAAGCAGTCTAGTACATTACCTAAAATGCACACAGAACGTTGTTGTATTTGGGTACTAGCACATATAAATCTGCTTGGTTTCTTTTCCTAAAAAAAGTATCTTTCAATATCGATAATCTGTTTTCAGATACATCAAGGAGAATTAAATATAACTGAATCGCTAGGGAATAAGAAATTCGAAACGATCATAAGAGAAAAGTGGCGGATATTTAACGTTCTTATCCATACTGGGGAGTAAAATGTGCAGGAAGACTTGCTCGCTTTGCAAAGTTGAAGTACCAGTTTTAAGAGAGAGAGAGAGAGAGAGAGCTCTAGAACCAGAAGTGATTATAAGTATTCCATCCAAGTCTTTCAATTTCCGCAACCTAGTACAGACGATATCAAGAATTCCACAAAATCACGTCCTCCAAGAGTACTCGTGTGTGTGTGTTTCAAAATCTGCTGACATATAGAAACGTGTTTTAACTGCTCGATATCGGAATTTATAATACATCCTACCGATTAGAAACAGAAGAGGTCTTCAGTATTACTTACTGTCAACAGTCCTTTATGGCCTAACCCCGAAGTCTCTAAGCCAAAATGAAGCGTGATCGACTCTGACTGCATGCTGTAATTGATAAAGAGATCTAAGTTCTCCTGTATTACTAATATCAAATACAAAGATAGGAGCCCTTATACACATACAAAATTATAAGTTAAAGTTTTGAACGTATTCAAACTGTTAACAATTTGTAGCAATTTTCTTTTTTTTTTATCTTTCCAGATTGAATTCGCTCCCTAAACGACCACCTTTTCTCGCTTGGAAAGGTAATTAAGAATACTTCATCTATATGATACCAAAACAGGATATATCAACAATACCTGACTTTCAGTTTAACAAGTACGGTTTCCTGAATGTGAAGAGAGCTTTACAAGTCCAAGTAAAAGAGTTCATTTCCTAAAGTGTACACATGATTTTATCAAAAGGTGAACTTTGCTTAAGCTCATTAAACACAGAAAACGAGAAAGTTTTTCTACACTGGCTAATAGTGCAATAATTAGTTTTGACGAATTGTCCTTTTTCCTTCTTCAAGACAGTGATTTTTAAAAAGGAACAGATTTAGAACCAATTAAGAGAATATTCAAGATTTGTACGTTAGTTTTTCCACTTAGGTTTGAAATAATATATAACAAGGGACATAATATTTGTTTGTTTGTCCTCCCGTCCGTCCGTCCATCCACCCACCCAACCATCTATCCATCCAACCATCCATCCACCCACACCCACCCACCCATCCATCCATCCATCTATCTATCTATCTATCTATCTATCTATGCAATGGGTCAGATTAACGTAACTGGAATGACACTGTGTGATAAATTAAACCTTATGGACGAAGCAGCGGTATATCAGATTCAAAGTCAAATTTCATGCGATAATTCTTTTTGAACACAGCGGATAAAAAAAAATCGATAGCTCATTATCAACCAAGCGCAAAAAAACTCAGTTACCTGGTATGCACAAAACCTTGCAGCATTTAAATCTATTAGGCCCTGCGCGTTCAATTTAATATCTTGGCACAATATTAAACTCCGAAAGTTGACTCGGGCTTAGATTATTTAGTTTTACTTGATATTGGTTCTGGCCAATACAGTTTGCACTGATGAGGGAAATAATCCTTTTCAAAGTCAACAGTCCATCTATGAAAGGACATTTTTTTTCACAAGGATACTGTTAGCATGTTACATTCTGCGCATTAAGTCAAGACGGTGCATCTATTTAGTCTTCCATGTGAGCTCTTGAGTGGGATACATACATACATACATACATACATACATACTACATACATACATAATTACTGAAAAGAAGTAAAAGTATATACCTAAACCTACTCAGCACCAAACATACATACATACATACATACATAGCATTTTTATGAAAATAAACAGCATGTAACTGTGAATTTTCTGTCGATATAAGGAAATTATTTTCAAATAGCAAACCAATCTTTCAGAACATTTTCTCCTCTAGTTTTGCCACTCGATTCGGTTGTAAAAACGATACTTATAACACTCTTCAGAAGAATATATTGTCCTCCAGCATTATCTTACCGCCTCTAGGAAACCCCAAAAATGATCCGTCCATTCATTAGTACATATGTTTTTAAAATCAGCTTTGTTTCCCTTAAGCAAAATGTTTATTCCAACGGGATACTTCGGCATCTCATGAAAATTGAGGATTAATATGGTGACTATGTATATTGTAGGATTTAATTTCCAAGGTATAAAGACTGCAAAGTCTCACTATTTCAATCAATATATAATTACGTAAAGATCATTTCGTTCACAGCCTTTTTTACTTGATAAAAATAATCGATTGAAAACCTATTCGTACTGACGTCAGATTCAATATGGACAAAAACGATGGAGACAGCAGTAGCAAGTCTTACATGACGAAGAAAATATCATAATGGTCCATCATGTACTCGGTTCCTTAATTGGTTATTGACTGAGAAGTAGAAAATTGGACAGCTCTATTACCCGACTACGGGTAGGCTTTGCTGATGAAAGGTGGTTTTGAAATTAATTACTTTTTTTGTGGCATACTGACAAGGAAACTCTGCAGGCGAAATCATACTGATATATCATTTCATGGTCAGTGTATGGAAGGCTGGTCGAATGGATACGGGTAGTCATAATTATATTCTAGAATCAACAAACTCTGTCATGTGTATGACAATCCAGCAAGTTCAATGAATTATATTTATATAACCTTAGGTAAGAGGAATGTCGAGTACCCAATCTGCAAAATTTATATTGAATAGCTGAGAAAACAGTTCGCGACTCAAAAGGTTACCTGTAAAATAACATTAAACATATATATTCGTTGATATAAAGTTTGGCACACTAATTGTTCTGTTTGAGAATATTAAATAAGGAATCGCTATTTTGAAAACATCTATAAAAGCTAACAGGTATAGGTTTTGTCAGTACATGCGTATGTTTCACGTATCTGCAGTGGATAAATTTCTCAACACATTACAGTGCAACAGAAAATGCGTTTCCTGTATACTTCATATGGACTTTATATTTTGTGAAATTTCATTCAACATTGTAGCTATATGTAGGCAGGCTAATTATGAGAACCTTGAGCAGGTCGATATTCTAATTAAAACATAAACCTTTTCTTCACCCAAAAGACGACAACAAAATTCTGTCAAACCTAAATTATGAAAAACATGAGATGACATGTTTTATTTCGCTGCGTGAGTTCTATGAGGCGGGAACCTAAATTTACATGGTACCTCTATAATAAATTCACCGTGACAATGTCAATTAGAATCGCCATTTTTGCAAGCTATTAATTAGGTAATAAAACCTGCAGACCGCCCCATAACAGCAGCCGACAGACCAAAATGGTGCTCCTTTGCTGTCGCCTCAAGCACCAGACGGCGCAGACAGGATTGATTTTTGTTTTAAAACCTTTTTTTATATATATAAAAAATCATTCCTGTGCGCATATTTGCATGCGAGATCTGAGCCATTTTGCCACTCAGCCATTTTAGTGGAATTGTAGGGACAGTGGCACTCAGCAGTCACCTTTATCAATTTAAATACATTTACCGTAACTACATAGGAGTTCGAAAATGTCAATTGCTTTTCAACGCCTATGACTTTTTTAAAACCGTAATTTCAGTTTTCTTTAGAACTTTGGGAATCTCAAAGTTAACAAGTACTGAAATAAGTTGTTTAATTTATGTTATCGAGGTTCAACATTTGCGACGCTAAATGGGACATCAATCTCGAGGCCAGGCTGTATGGAATAATTCAATGAAGACTTTTCAGAAACATGGAATAACAGGTGCCTGTCTGCCTAGTAGTCAATTATTGTGTATGGGGATGTATGCATTCATTAAAACATTATTTATTTTCTAAAGCACCACTAGATTTTCCTGCATAACAATTCAAGAGAAACATACAACACATAGGCAATCCTATCCTCCAAGGTAACTATTCGTCGTGAGACATTGTTAGTATAATCGGAAGTCGGCATAATAATCAATCTCTCTCTCTCTCTCTCTCTCTCTCTCTCTCTCTCTCTATATATATATATATATATATATATATATATATATATATATATATATATATATATATGGGGTGTGTGCGTTTTTTTAATAAGAATTATGAAAAAATGAACACGTAAAGCTTCATCGACAGAAAGGGCATTCCAGGTCCTTTCGGCCCCACGCTGGGGCCGTTTGGGACGGTTTGTGGGTTACACAGATATTGTGAAGCCTTAGTCAAGCATACAATCCACAGGGAAGTCACTTACTAAGGTTGATAACTGACTCATGAACGCTGATAATTTATTTTCTTCATCTAATAATGTGGCGGACAGATGAACGTGGAAGATGGAATAATAAACCAGACTCATCCATTCCCCGCAAACAAGCAGTGGTTACTTTAGTGTTTACCTTTAATCTTCTTGAATTTTTTCAATATATACTGGTTACAAATACAATTAACACTAATGTTATTTTTTATTTCCCCCAAAAAGTTATTTAATAACTAAAGTTACTTTAGGAAGAATTCACTATTTGTATAATTTACTTCATTTTATTTATATTTGAAACTGTCTAACCAAATTAAATTAATAAAATATACCAGTTATTTAACCAATGGTGGGATATGACTGCACTGATGCAATTTATTTGTCCCGGAAAAAGAGCATCCATCCTGCTGCCATATGCTATACACGAGCTCGTTCACGCAAGTGATCAGGTTCCCATTAAAAAGGGGGAGAAAACTCGACGTGTCTTACACTATTATGTATATCTAATTTGCATTGTTTGTTATTTATTTATCATATGTTATAGCTTATGCAAAATTGTATTTTGCAGCTCACTTTGTCCAAAATCAAGTTCATTTTATTTAGGTTATACTACTATGATTTTTTTTAATAAAAAGACTGTTGGCACATCATTGCAATTCAGGTTATTGGTACATTAGCACATTAGAGACTACTGAAGTAAGTTGTCAGGTAGAATGCCAGCTTGATACTTCAGGAGTTCTCCTTCTAATTTATCATCAGCCTTTCTTGCAACAAGGTGTATCAAATGACAGGGACAACCTGTTATGTACACTGATGGAGACATTTTTCAAAATATAGAATGCAACTCCTTTATGAATTCCAGTCATCACTGATGCATTATCAGCTGAAAACCTCATATAGTTCTGCCAACTTATGTTTATTCAAATGATCATCAAGCAAATCAAAAATGTTTTCTTCAGTGGAATCTACTGTTAATTCTGGTAATAAAAGAAGAGCACTCTGACTTTGCTCTTTTCGTTTTCCAAGTATCTAACACAGATTGAGTACAACTTTTTGTTATCATAATCACTACTCCTATCTGTGGCAATACTAAACGACCCGATTTACATGGCTTCTGCAAATTTAAGTAAAGTATCTTCTGCTAAACGCCAAACAATATTATATGATTTTGTTTTTGCACATGCATATTTTCTGCAATTTTGGAATCAAGAAACATTTGTCGGAACAAAGAACCAACGTAGTCTTCTACCGCTATGGCGCTGAGGGTAGTCCGTGTTCTGTAAAAACTCGGTAAATAACATCTCTGCATTTATAAAACTCATGTCCACAATTGAGTTCTGCTGTAAAAAAGAAGTTACCTTAGTATTGGAGTTAGTAAAAAAAAAAAGTTAATTCAAGTTTTTCGTTTGTTTTACAACCATCATTAAAATCCTTTCCGCACATCCTGCAATTAGTGTGAAGTGGCCCTAGAATGGAACGTTGTATTATGTAATTCATGTATTCATCTTTGAATTGGATTTTCGTCTTTGAAATTATTTCGTCTGTGAAATTATTTGAAAAATATTTTTGCTCTAACACATGCATCGACTTAAATAAATCTTACGACTTTTAGCGACAAATATATACAGATTGGTTCTGTACCAGATATGAATCAGAACAAAGAATCTGCGAGCAAAGATTAAAAATTAGAAAACCAGTATGTTGTCTCCTAACTAAGCCATATAGCTGCTATAAATAGAAACCGAGGTCAAAAGTTTGAAAGTAGAAACCAGCACGTTTCTTGGAAATAGGGCAGCCGCTATAAACAGAACATAATATTGTTAGAAAAGTCTTTACGAACAAGTGTACTCTTATGTCGTAGTTATGTAGAAGCCGTATATTCTAGAATACGGTCTGTGGGATTAATGAGATGTTAATACAAACTGAGAAAACAAATTATTCTTTTGGGAGGGGGATATACCGAAAACGAGTAGTCCGAATATGTTTACGCGTAATGCGTAATTTTGTGGGGAAAAGCGTAATGATTACGCCAAAAGCATAATAGTTGTGCAAGGATGCAAACTGATGTCGATCTATGAAGGGCACATTAATTTGGGCCAGAGAACATTTAGATTCATGGGGACATGTGCTTGTTAAATCGCTATACTGCCATGATTTCTAATGTCTGTGTCGGGAGAGGAAGTGATTCTTAATTAAGCCTTCGTTTACTTAACCGTTAGATTACTAGAAAAAGGAAGGTTAACTTAGATTTTATATCGGAACTGTCAAAAGCTGAGTTTTTCCAGATATGTTTTTTGTCAATCTAGAAGTCAGACTGACCGCAATTTTGGGGCCTGTTTATAAAAGGAAGAACTTTCTTAGAGTTAAATTGCCCTTACTGAAAAAAAATCTAGTCAGTCTGCATTTTTCCTATAAGAGTGAAAATATAAAGGGACTCTGAGATTGAATTTGGAAGAAATTCTCTCATAAAACATTTGTCAAAAGGGACTGGATGTCTGGAATGTCAACATACACAATTCGCGCGATAGAAGCCAACAAAGCTTGAAAGCACAATGTATTTACGTCAATCTCATGCAATTCGTTTATACCAATATAATAATTTGCTTGGATTTCGTTTATATCTGCAAGAATTTTTTTTTTTAAATCCGTAGATCAATTATCTTGGTGCGAGTGTAACTGTTGAGTTCATCTATCTGAATTCGTACAATGATCGTCTTTATACAAGTCTGACGAATTGTTTGAATGTGTCATCTTGATTGTTATAGGAATCTAAGAATTGCATGCATTACTTTAGTTGATACGAGTTACGAGAATCCGTGTGAATTCTCCGTTCATAGATGATTTGACGTATGATAAAGACTTGAATGTGTGCATTCGCTGAAAATATCGAAGTTAAGTCATCTATTGAATTTCATTCATTCGTGTAACTGAGACAAGAACGGGACCGTTATTTCTCGTGTAATGTTAATGGGAATCAGTGATGAAATACCCATTAGAAAGTACATTAACCTTGTGAAACTGGGTTTGTTTATGGTCTGACATGTTTAGCTTGATCAGACAGCCTTTGATCTGTTTGAATTCCAACAGAACGATATCTGACATAATATGAGGTGAGTAATTATCTGTTCCCAGGATAACTGACAGAATATTTAGGTTGTCTCAGTTTATTTTGTATGGGGAAATAGCTCCATGGACGTATCCACGTACCTGCTTATATATGCATCTACGTACTTACGTATCTACCTTGGATCGTTCATTTGATTATATGATGAACTAATTCTATCACTTAAAACAGATCGGCTATTTATAAAAATATATTTCTTTGAAATTCGGTGAAAGATTTTTTTTAAAAAGAAGTATATTCCTAATGTAATGTATTATCACAATTGTTTATGTAACTGATTATTATTATTTTTTTTCCACGGGGACTCATGTCATCCTGTTCTATGTATCTGCTGAGATCTCTATTTATTCCATCTATAATTTCACACTTTATTTTAAAATTTACTTATTCTGAGCAACAATACCAAGGGCGATCACCCTCTAGATAACGATAGCCAAACAAGCAGACACCTTGTAAGAAGGTACAACCTCATAACACCACAACCAGTAGCACCGCTACAGGTTGGCATGTATTAAGTACAAGACATACAGGCCATGTGGCGTTTGATACCAAGTATTTCAGCGTCAACTTTGAGAATTTGAATACATATAACTTCAAATGGCAATTATTCCATTTATTTCATTGCTCATCGGTCAATATCCCATGGAAGATAATTATACAAACGTTCTGAGAAATGTATACAACAAAACCAATGCTCAATTACATCGATATTTAAAGATAAGGACACCAAAAGATGCGAGCCAGTGTAACACAGTTTGAATAGCGTACACTATGTTACACTGAAAGCGCTGGGTACTGGAATTGGGTAGTGGAATTTTTTTTAATTACAGCCATCACTGGTAATGATTACACCTGACCCAATGCTAAAGTATCAAGTTTATCAAATCTATAATACTTGGCTGGAAGTTGTGAAGATAACTAATGTGCAGATAACAATCAGGATTGAACAGGCTTTCGTAAAACTAATTTGGCATTAAATTATTTAACAACAATTCATATTTTATTTTAGATCAGTAAAGGCAGAAAAAACCAACAGCAAACAAGACCACTGTTTTATCCCTCAAACATCTGGCCGTTCGGTGACAGTAGCCCACTAATTTTTAAATCCTGTAATAAATATGGGGGTAATCGTGTAAAAAATTCAATATTAAATAAGGGAGTGATCGTGTGAAAACAAAATCCAATAATAAATAACGGAATGATCGTGTACAAAAATCCCATATTAAATAAAGGAGTAATCATGAAAAAACACAATCCAATAATAAATAAGGGAGTGATCGTGTAAAACAAAATCCAATAATAAATAAGGGATTGATCATATAAAAAAAAATCCAATAATAAATAAGGGAGTGATCTTGTAACATAAAATCCAATAATCAATAACGGGAGTGGTCGTGTAAAATAAAATCCAATAATAAATAAGGGAGTGATCGTATTTAAAAAATTCAATAATAAATAAGGAAGTGATTGTATTTTTTAAAAAAATCCAATAATAAATAAGGGAGTGATCATATAAAGAATCCAATAATAAATAAGGGAGTGATCGTGTAAAAACAAAATCCTATAATAAATAACAGGAGTGGTCGTGTAAAAAAAAACAATTCTATAATAAATAAGAGAGTGATCGTGTAAAAACAAAATCCAATAATAAATAACAGGAGGGGTCGTGTAAAAAAAAACAAAAAAACAAATAATAAATAAAAGAGTAATTATGCATTTTCAAAAAATGGATCGACCATTCATGGGGTATCACTCCACAAAACAATTATGTAAGAAACTGATAGACGAATTTAGTGGAAGTCTTACAAACAAATTTAGGTGAATCATAAATAAAGCACTTAAGAGTACTGTACACGGTCCATGTGCAAGCTTGCAGCATGACAGGTGAAAATCCATGCACTGCAATAAACTACAAAGCAATCATGTTTATTCTCATATGAGGATGTAAAAATGTGAATATAAAATATTTGCATGACATTTTTTCAGGTTACTTCACACATATTCGCACCTCTATGACCTTCCAAAAGGGATTGAAAGTCAGTAAAACTCAGCATCCCTACAACAGATATCTTCACTAACCAAGGTTCCGATAACCCTATCTACACCTTAGTGGATCGAACAGCTGTATCATTGCTTTGTCCTAGTGACATCTATTGGATTTCATTTATTGCCTCCCTTAGTATGTTATGCCAAATAATCAATAGCTTTGTGTACTGTATATCGGCTGAAAACGGTGGAGGCAATTAACCCAAACAGGATACTTTGTAAGTTTAACATTGAAAGTACAACTATGTAGCACAGGAAAGCTATTATAGGTGTATTTGAGTGAATGCTATTTGTGCAAACATGGACTGACCGGCAGTGGAAAATTGTTTATTTATCAGTCCACTCAAGTTGTGTGCTCCCCTTTACTTGATCACGTAGGAGCCGTGTTCAAATTTGAACAACTTAAATGTCTGTTCGGTTCTCCAAGGTGCAGTTAGTGTTATTGGAACCTTGGCCAGTGATGATGCCAACAGATCAATACTGAACAAAATTGTAGAAATTAGTGTAGCAAAAGCTTATCATACAAAACCCAAATGGTCTTTTTTAAAAAAATAGTCCCTTGAAGAAACTAGTGCTTTTCTATGTGAAAAGAATTTCCAGAAATTCAAGATAAGACCGTTTCTTAATTTTTATTCCAAGTATTAGGGCTAATTAGGCATCATACTAAGTCTATTGGTGAAAACACCATGTTGATATACCATCTATCTGGGAGGAGTAGATATAATATTTTCAGGATACGACTTTCCATCCAGGAGTAGCAACAATTAAAAGATTTCAAGATGGCTGCTGTGGTGTCCATATTTGATATCAGATTGGCACTATTTTCGTTTCTAAGTCTTTTAGTGACAAGCTCATGTTAATATGACCATCCATTCAGAAGTAGTCATAAAGAGTTTTAAGACAGCCAATGTGTGGCAGCCATACTGGATGTCAGATCGGCAATATTTTCATTTAAAACCAACTGGACATCATAAGAGGTCTTCTGGTGTAAACCCCATGTCATTATGACTTTCTGTTCAGCTAGATTTGTCATAAAGATTTTCAAGGTGGCTGCAATGGTGGATATACCTGATGTCAGCTCAGCACCATTTTTATTTTAATAGGAAGTATTTTAGTGAAGACCAAATGCCAATATGACCATCGATGTAGGAGGAGTAGTGATAAGAAAATTC
The DNA here is from genome assembly GCA_028554795.2 of Sinohyriopsis cumingii. Taxonomy (NCBI): domain Eukaryota; kingdom Metazoa; phylum Mollusca; class Bivalvia; order Unionida; family Unionidae; genus Sinohyriopsis; species Sinohyriopsis cumingii. The sequence continues at coordinate 113,018,772 of CM068834.1, read as the reverse complement.
TAAAAATGGCCACGATATTGGCCATACTGGACATTAGATAGGTACAACTTTTATTCAGGACCAACTAGGCGTAAGAAATCTTTTAGTGAAAACCTCATAGTAATATGATGATCCATGAAGAAGAAGCCATAACAAGTTTTTCAAGATGGCTGTCATGGCAACCATATTAGAAAAACAGATTGGCAATATTTTCATTTAGGACCAACTAGAAATCATAAAGCTGTTTTGGTGAAAATCCAACCCACTGAGTAATGATAACTAGATTGCTGTCATAGTGGAACCTCACATCTAGCACCGTTTTCATTTCAGACCAACTGGACATCATATTAAATCTTTCAGGCAGAGTAGTGATAACACGATTTTCACGATGGGTGATTGTGGCAGACAAATTGAAAGCCAGTAGGCACTATTTTTTTAATCTTGGACCAACTTATACCATTGAATGAAGGAAAGTTTAAAGATTTATGGCAATCTTACAAGTATATTAATACTAGTATCAACAACAAACTTGTGATAATGGATGTTTGGAAGACAATATATGATGGATATCAGACCATACCATGACAAGTGGAACTAAAGAATCAATAGATAAGTGAACTATGAATGGATTTTCTTTCCTACAAAATTACTTAAGAATTACCAAGCCAATGACCATATAAAGCTTGTGTTGGAAAGCCACCAATAACAACTGTCATCATGTACTTGATCTCCTACCCAACTAATACAGAATATTTTCTACACAAAATTAATGTTCCAAAACGCCTACCACAGGCAGCTTTACATTCATGACACCTTTGCTAATGATGGAGAAAGGGTGGGATAACTTGCCCATACTTCTTGTATTAAAAGTTTACCTCATGGCTAATCATGCTACACTTGGTGCTATGAACAGCCAATGAGATTATTGTGTGGATGAAAGTAGGTGTGCCCAAAAATCAACAAAACAGATGACTAAATGATGATGTAAAACAGTGTCAATCAAACTCAGCCCAGGCCTCGCACTGCCTACAAAATTTGACCGATTCCGTTTGGACATCACTGGAAGTCATCTAAAGAAATCCCTTTGTTAACATGTCTCTTTGTTCATCAGGAACTGCAATAACAAGATTCTGAGGATAACTGCTGCCATATTATACATCAGTAAGGCACCATTTTTATTTAGAAATAACTAAACATCACAAGAAGTCTTCTGGTTAAAACCTTATGTTAATATGACTTCTCATTCAGGAGAAGTAGCAATAAAAAGATTTTCAAGAACACTGCCATGGCAGCCATGTTGGAAATCCAATAGGCACCATTTTCATTTAAAACCAACTAGATACTAAAAGTCATTCAGTAGAAACACCATACTGATATGCCCATCCATTCATCAGGAAGAAGAGCGATAATAAGACTGTCAAGATCACTGCTATTCTGGACATCAAATCGGCATTATTTTCAAGAAGGACCAACTAGACATCATAGGAAATATTTTAATAAAACCCTTTTCTAACTATGACCATTCATTCAGGCAAGTAGCCATAACAAGATTTTTAAGATGGCTAATGTCATGTGACCAAGTAGCACCATTTTCATTTAGGACCAACTAGGCATGGGATGAATGTATTCATAAAGTTTCATGGCAATCTTCAAAGCAGTCAAGGAAGAGTAGCAACAGCAAACCTGTGCTAATGGACAGACAACAAATTGACAATGGAAGAAAGACCATCCCATAAGCTCTTCTAGCCTGTGCTAATGGACAGAAAACAAACTGACAATGGAAGAAAGACCATCCCGTAAGCTCTTCTAGCCTAAAGACCAGCAGATGTAAAAATACTAAACTAGATAATGAACTTTCACACTAAGGTCAGATGCATGATGCATTTGCTATACTGGAGCTGATGAACAATATTCTGAGAAATAAACTGTCCTATCATTTTTGCACTCATTACAAATACCGATTTTCCAGTTCCTCCCAAAGTGGTGAGTAAAGTCGTACTATTTAGGTACACATGAGTATCTGACAAGGATCAGGTCTGGGGAAATTCATCTAAATCTACCTAAGATGAACAAAATCTAATATTTTATATCTGTATGCATAAATGGGTATTTAGGAAGTCTCTTCTGTTAATATTTAATTCTAAAATGGTACTGGTAAAAAATATGTACTTGAAGTCATCACCATTTTTTTAAAGGAGAAATTATGCGAATAACTAAAGAAAATAATTATCTCTCAAAAAATCACTGAAATTATTTTAGATTATGGTACTAATATGGCAGCTATAGGGAAAGATGGCAAATAAAGTATGTTGGTAAAATCAAGGCATGCAGTGAAGCACCTGTCTGGCATGTCATACATGGTAGTGTCACTGTACCTTATGGCTTGTGCAAAGACAAGCAGAAAAAAGGTGTTGCTTTATTCTTCATCAAATTAATTCTGTGCCATATTCTGAACTGTGCAATATTTTTATACATAAACAAACAAGTCTGATGCACATATTCAGAATCTATGAATTGCTGACATAAATCTACAATACAGTAAGATGTCATCATCGCATTCATCAATCCCTTAAATGATTGGTATCACTTGAATAACATGCTCAGTCCCAACACCATTAACTTATAGTCTGATCCACTGAACTACAGCCTCTTGCCATAATGTACAATGTACTGTATAGATAAAACAGCCTCTTGCCATAATGTACAATGTACTGTATAGATAAAACAGCCTCTTGCCATAATGTACAATGTACTGTATAGATAAAACAGCCTAGAACCAGTTGAGAGTATCTGAATAGGACTGCATTACTGGGAATAACTGGATAGGCATATCTGAAGCTTTCAGATTCAATATTTAGTGTATACTGTTTCTTTCTAAAGTATAAAATGCTCTAAGTATAAAATGATGAACAGTGACATTCTTGACTCCACATGAAGTGGTGACTCCCAGGTTAGTATGATACAGGTTTCACTCAATGTTTTGTTTCAAAGATTGCTCATGAATGTCATTGTTGTGTACAATAATAGACTGGTTGGCTTCTCTTTGTTTATTAAAGTTTTACCGATTACTGACATGGTTTTATATTACATTTAATCTTCAAAAAGAAGTTAGGGTTTCATGCTTCTGTAATAAAAACAGTGGCAGCTATTTACATTTTAGGGGAATTACCAATATCCTCTTAGCAGAGTTGTCTAAAGCGCTCTCCGTTACAGATCACTGCCATCTCACCTCTCCTACATGGATCTGAGTCTTGGATTCTGTCAATGTGGGTATGTGAGAAAGCTTGCTAGTAGCTTCTTGTGGGTCGGTGTTTTTTCTGGGGTTCATCCTCTACCATTAATACTGGCCGCAATGTATAGCCTATCGTATTCTGACAAATGGCGTTAAACCCCACAACAACAACAAAAAACATTTAATACATTAGTAACTGACATAACATGAAGGAAAACCTGTTTTACTTTGAGGGCATATACTCATTTAGTACCTTAAAATGACCATGCAAATGGCACTTGTTTACCATGGATGTCCAAAAGCATCCATGTCCAGAGATGTGGCACCAGTATCCAAACATGCCTTCACATAAATATGTTAAAGACATAGAAAGGCACTTGCACTTAATCAAGGTAAGGGCTTCTAGATGTTCTTCTGTGTTGAAAAGGGTTCAGGCATTCTTGTCTACAACCTAAAAATCTATAAATTATGCAGTCTTGACAAAAATTTTGGCCTGCATTGCACCAGAGATTATTAAGTTTTAAAGGACTATTATCCGATATGTAGTATATTTGTTTTTCTCACTCGACAATGACTGCCGTAAACGTTTAAACATCCACTGACAGACCTGGCTCTATATAGTTTGTAAAGAGTAGTAAGCAGAACAAATAACAGAGACCCTGATCTGACAGCTCATTATGTGACAGCAGTTCAGGGTTCATGTTGTTTGCAGCTGGACTCGACCTATAAGCGAACATGTATAGTACATGTACTACAAAATATAAGAATTTTTATGCTAGTTTTAACTGCATCGTTTAGCTACTCATCTGGTGAATTTTTTTAATTTATATGCTGTTGCCTGGGTTTGGCAAAAAGTATCATGTATATCAATAAACAGAATTTTCTCATGCAGCTTTCTTTTAACTTATGTAAAGAATATCCATGCAAATTAAAACAGTTCAATGAAAAGCAACTAAAATGTTATTTAAGTAAATAAAACTAGAAACCCATGGCTGGTTCTTGAAATTAACGAGAAAACTTAATTTAACCATACAATAGCTACATCCTGGTCATATGAAACTCAAAATGTAGGACATAACAATAAAAAAAATATCTTTGGTTGTATTTTTTTTCATTTCCAGTGAAATCACTATAATGACTCAATGTACAAAATGTTTTAATGAATGTGTTATTGTCATTTCCCGATGAAAACACAATAATGCTTGCAATGCAAATAGGGAGATTGAGATCCTGTATATTTTTTACAACTAAGTCCCTGTTCTCATGGGCGGGGAGACCAGTATCACGCCATCTCCTCTCACAAACAACATGGGTATATTCCTCTTTGTTGTCTGAAAAATAGATGACATGCAAAATAAACTTTGGTAGTCTTTCTTGTAATTTTTTTTATATAAAAAATGTGAACCATCAAATATTGTGGTTTGTAAATGAAAACCTCCTTTTTCAGAATTAGAATCAAAATATGCCAAAAGTATCTTTAACTCATTGTGTGTATAATTACAGTGAGCTTTAATATTGTGTGTATAATTACAGTGAGCTTTAATATTGTGTGTATAATTACAGTGAGCTTTAATATCGAGTGTATAATTACAGTGAGCTTTAATAACGTGTGTATAATTACAGTGAGCTTTAATATTGTGTGTATAATTACAGTGAGCTTTAATATCGTGTATAATTAGTGAGCTTTAATATCGTGTGTATAATTACAGTGAGCTTTAATATCATGTGTATAATTACAGTGAGCTTTAATACTGTGTATAATTACAGTTAGCTTTAATATCATGTGTATAATTACAGTGAGCTTTAATACTATGTATAATTACAGTGAGCTTTAATATTGTGTATAACTACAGTGAGCTTTAATATTGTGTATAATTACAGTGAGCTTTAATATCATGTGTATAATTCTTTTAATATTATTGTTGATTGTCTTTACCTTTAACCTTTATAATCAGTATGGTAATTGATTCAAGATATACTGTATAAAAAAATATTAGGAAATGTAGCACTAACAGTAAAGACTGTAAATACTTTTAAATGAACACAAGTCTTACACTTAATTGTCTTTCTAAAATTCCTTTTATTTATTTAAAATCAATTTAATTAATTTTCTTCTTTTGAATAAAAAACAATACTATGAAAATGTATGTTGACTAAAGAAATGGGCTTCAATCTGAAGATATGTAATTGTAAACAGACTATCAAATCATATGAATATAATTTTCCTCAGAATTTAATTTCTCTTGGAATCATTTTTGTGGTTTTTATTAAAAACAATATTTTCATCTGTATTTATTATCTGGAAAACTGTCTGACAATGGCATGCACAGAGATGACATTTTATGCTGCATCTTTAAGTCTGTAGTTTGTAGCAACCACAAATCATACAACTGAGTTTGCTCACATGTATAAAGTAAATTCACAATATTTCAGTCATCTCAATAATCACCTTGTATATCTCTTCATAAGTTTCCTCATCTATCTCAACTGTTGTGACCGTCTCTTCAACGTCTCCCATTATCATATTAAGATGCTGATCATAGGCCTGAGAAAAGGGAAGGGAAACCTGCCTTAAAAGACACCTGTGTATGCATGATACATGTCGAGAAATCATGTTTATGAATTCTGCCAATATAAATCCCTATAATTAGGATATTCCTTTATATAAAAGGCACCTGTCTAGTGTAGACTAGAGACACATCTTTTTGCCAATTTTCACTACATGTAAAGGACAATGAACAACAGAATATATTGAAAGCAGACTTAACTATTACAAAATCTACACAATTACATACAAAATTTGTTTCATTTCGACTTTAATAAATTCTCCATAAATGTTCTAATATCAGATAAATTCTGAGTGAAAATGTAAGCTGGGAATGTTATGGAAAATAAATTGAGTGCATTCTAAGTGAGTTGCCCATTGGCCTTGTGCAAAGAATTTTTTTTTTAATCTGACTGACCCTACAAAACCTTAAGTAATAATGAAATCTGGTATTTCATTTTGAAATTCCTAAAAGACACTGGAGAATTATTAATATTCAGCCCCCTGCTGGGGCTCCATTTGCAGGTCACCATGGAAAACTCTTAAAATTTGTGCACAAAGTGAAGCACATGACCAATGAATGGCGAAAAACACTATTTTTGTTCTCTTTATCTCATTGGTTACCTAAAATTAGCACTCACTTGTCCTTCATTAATGCAAAAATGTAATAAGCTGTCTCTTGCTCATGCATATATTGTAATGCATAGTTTGTTAAATATACTGAGAAATAACTATACGATTGGCTAAAAATTAATCCAGATAAGAGAATGGTAGCCAACAAAAGCATACTGAATATGTTTTTAACCCTAAAGAAACAGAAATACTTTGCACTGTATTTTAATTATCTTAGCTTAAAGAGTTGGTCAGAGATTCCAAGAGTGGAGGCATATGCCACAAGTATTAAAATTCTACAAGTGAACATGGAGAAATTGTGAAATTGTTGGAAATCATACTAGCTGTGAGCCCCTCTACAGTATAATGTGAATCAGAATTCAGTCTCATAAACAATACCAACATTATAGTATCAAAGAGAAACAATTCAATGCATTACAAGCTTCATAATGTTTATGAACATCAATTCAGCTGATCCAGTCAGTAAGGACATTAATTTAGCAATCAGACAATGGTTTACATCAGGACTGTGAAGACTGTAAAGAAACCATTCCTTTCTGTGAAATGGAATCAACCTAAGTAAATAAAGACACAAATGTTATTTCAGATCTAGTGGTGAAATGATACACCTGTGCCGAATATTGATACAATTCACGATACAGAGCCTGTGATATGATACATAGCAATACACATATGAACTTGATGGTCTTTCCATCTTTGGAAAGTAGGTGGTGCTCTTTCATGTATGTTGACATTCTAGTCCTATTTCTAGTTTACAGACTACAGATAAACATACAGGTATCATATATTTATATGCAATTCTCACTGATGAGAAGATAACAACAGTACTTTCAAACAGACTATCTGTTCGTTGTGGTGAGTTTTATCTAATGTTTTTGGCCATTTAATGGTGGCTCCATTTAATTCCCTTTGTTTTGTACAATTTTGAAAGATCAGAAAACATATTATTACCTATTTCATGTCTCAGTTACACCTGGAAGACATTACAATGTTATCTTCAAAACAGAAGAAATAATGCAATTCCTTGTGCAAAGAAAATCTCATCTAGAACAAATCCAGGCATGGGAATAAGGTTGAATACCAGCAAAATCTATCACATTTTATTTGATGCAGCCACAAGTAGTTAGATTTGTTAGTGAAGAAGGAAAACTACTGACTATGACCAGTCCTATTCTACAATTTTTTTTAAACTTACACAAGTGATAAACTTGGGCAGTTTGAAATCTGCCCCATCACTCATTCTATAATAATTTCATTTACTCCATCAGTACCTTCATTCACTGGTTAAATAAAAAAGAGAAATTCCAAATTTGTTTCCCCATGTAAAATTAAAGGAGAGATGATAACAGGATTTTATCTTAAGGGAGACTTCCCCCTTAATCAAAGAAAAAAGGAGGGGAGGTCAATATTTTTCTAAACTTCAATATCTGTCTCTCTTTCTTCCTGCTACACTTTCTTACAGCTCTACTGAAATCAACATTTTTGACCTATTGTTGTATAAGCATTAATCATTTAATTAATTCTGAGCATACTCTGCTTCTTTTCTTTGTATCAATATTGTTCTGTGCTTCTTTATGAAGGGGCATATACACAGCTATCTTTGTCAGCTTGTATATGTTGTGAAACTGATATTTGTGACTGTTTGTGCCATTTTCCAAAGATCGAAGATATTATCTTTTGGATACATCTGCTCCAAAATAGGATTTTTCACTAACATAAACCTCCTTTGTTAAATCATTAGTTTACTGACTACTATGCCAAATTTCTTATCTGTTCCATCATCAAGTATAAGAGTATTTAGTCGGCCATCAATGCTTGTGCAGACACGAGTATTAACACAAATACCTTTATTTCTTAATTGCATTTTTTAAAAACCCTTATTTATTCAGTTTATTTCAACCCTAATATGACTACATATGGTTTTGTAGCATATCATCTGCAGGGCAAATTTGATTAATTAAAAAATTGAAAATTGCATTATACTTTTAAATTGTCTGTGTTTTAATTAGGCTCAGTATTCTTCCCTTTGTACATTTAATTTAGTAAAATACCAATGAAAGGGTTATGCCATCTATATTTTGTCCATCCAGCATGAACACCTGACTTGTATTTAACACCATTTTGGGCTCGAAATGACTCACTGGTATCTCCATTAACACTTTCCCCACTCCAATAATCAGATATACTTCATAACTTTAAAAATTATTGTCATCATCACCATCATTATTAAGTATTTGCCAAATGAAATTGTAATGAACCACGACAGGAATCAGACATTTTGGGTTTTCTAGGTAGACCATATTTTAAACATGCATTTATGAAACTTTCTTCATGAATGGTTCAAACTATGCCATAAATTTTTATTCCTGGGCACACTGTTCTAATTAAATTTAGTTTCACAACCATTCATGTCATGCTTGAAGAACCCAAATGTGGAACAGTTGCTACCTGAAAAACAATAAGACTGGTTAAATAAAAATTCTATAATTTCCTGAGCACATTTTCATATGTGGGACTTTCATTGAATTTGCCGATGTTCTTGTGTTTCGCTGTTCTTCAAGTGCGTGAATTTGTAAAACTTTTGCACGATTCGCACAATCTGACAGCATCTCCGCTTAAGTATTTGACATATCTAATAACTTTCCAGTGAAGTCTCTCTGTTGCTCAGATTTTTAACTGGAGCATAAGAAGCAATAACCATAACTGAGAATTCAAGCTAACAGATTTCAAAGTGCAACACACCAGTAACATAGCTTTCAAACTGACCAAAGCAGCGCAAGATATGATTCAATTTAGAAACTTTGCATGAAAATGGTTATTAAATGATGAGTAAAGTACTTCATTATACATGTGGAACATGTTTGTATGTAAAGTATATGCTGAGCATACTTCTGGCTTAAGATAATTAGCATGGAATGGGGGTGGGGCAGATTATTAACCATGTCACTTTGTGTTAACTTGTAGATGGTGAGTGGGTATTCTCAAATAATCTTTTTCGTTTTTACTAATAAACATGAGTGCCTGTGACTGCAAATGCTGTTTCAGATGGATCATAATTTTTACAGAATAACAAGGCAGCTAATAATAATTATTTATGACTGCTGAAGACTAAAATAACATGCATATGGTAGGTATAGATTTGTATTGATTCTCCGTCTCTTGTATCAGTATGTGTATCGCTTCAACAAAAGTATCTATTTATCGATGAATAATTTTATCCCTATTCAGAACACTAAAAAACATGAATTATTTTGGTACTAAGCATTGGTTTGCCTCAAGACCTGAAGAAATCACTACTTTTAATTAAATTAAAATTGTAAAAAACATACACATTTTATACCTTTCAAAGCACACTATTTTGAATAGCAAATAAACAAAGAAAAAATTTCAAATTAAAATATTTTGATATTTCTTTTTATTTAAAATTAGTAATTTCAAAGCTGTGTCAAAATGATAGCAAAAAAGTAATAGTAAAAGCATATGGCCCTATATGGAATTTGAGTCTGGGCAAGTGATTTCTTCGTAATCAACTTGCCCTGGGACTGTCTGAAAAGGCTTTACTCTGATCATTGTAAATTTAAGCTTACATGTAGTCTTCCCCTGAGCTCCCTATCATTTCTCATTTTCACATAGATCCTCTCATCCAGACTAAGTCGGATCAAATCTAGAGGCTCCTCAACTGTTTGTGCTGGAACAAGCTATAGAAAAAGGAAGTAAAAAATAATTACAGATGCTCATTGGATACTAGGCACATGTGTAGCCTGACAGTTATGTTAGTCCCTTATCAAAATGACCTAACTATTACCAGTCATAATAATCACATGCTTTGGCCCGTCAAAAGACACATTCAAAGACAGAAGATCTCAAACTGCTATCATTAGTATTTGTAAAGAAGCAAAACAATCTGGTATTATAAAGTGGAAAATTAACTAGTAGTGTCCAAAACCCAAAATTCACAATTTGTATAGTGCATAGATGTGTTGGTTGTGGTTATTGTTGTTTTGGGGTTTAACTCCATTTTTCAACACATGATAGGTTATACATGGCAGCCAGTAAAACAGGTGGAGGAAGAACCTGGAAAAACCCTGGTAAGAAACACTGACCCATGGGAGGTTACTGGAAAGTTTTCACACATACCCACACTGGCCAAGCCTCGAGACTTGAACTCACGCAGACAGAGGTGAGAATGGCAGTAATCTGTAAAGCAAGCCCATCAGACCACTCTGCTACCTATTGCTACTATAGATGTGTTGATCATTTCATTTTCTTTTTCCTATACAATCCCATATACCTACCTTTCCTTCAGAACAGCAGTTTTAGTTGCCTTGTGGATGTGACAGCTAATGTACAATGTAGCTGATGCAACACTGATGCAATATACAATGAAACTCATGGGTGTCAATCATTTGGCCTGCCAGATTCACTAGTCCAGTCCACAGACCATGTCTCTTGTTAGTATCAAAAGTGTTATCTTATACATGATACATATGGTCCAAGTAAAGTACATTTATATCAAATCTGGCCTGCCATAAGTGGCCTAAGTGGTTAAAGCATCTGCTTTGGATGCAGGCGGTGATGGGTTTGAACCCTGCCCAAGTCATACCAAAGACTTATAAAAATGGTACTAGCAGCTACTTCACTTGGCACTCAGCATTAAAAGATGTGACTGGGTGGGACATGATGCTACACGTGTGTGGCATGATGCCCCAGTGCTAGGCATCACTATAAACTGCCACAATGCAGACATTGTGGTGACATGACTAAATAAATTTTTAAAGTTACGTTAAAAATCCAAATCATACAAATCACACTCCTGATGTAGCTGGTGCAACACAGCACTGATGAAATGTACAATTTAGCTTATGCTTGTTGTTGTTGTTGTTGTAGTAGGGTTTAACACCATTTTTCAGCACACGATAGGCTATACATGGCGGCCAGTATTAATAGTGGAGGAAGTACCTGGGAAAACCCCGGAAAGAACCACTGACCCACGAGAAGCTACTGGCAAGCTTTCTCACATACCCACATTGGCCGAATCCGTGACTCGAACCGGTGCAGACAGAGGTGAGATGGCAGTGATCCGTAACAGAAAAACATACAATGTAGCAGATACAACACTGACGCCTATAAAAGTATTCACATAGCTCTTCTTGGTGTTAAGAAAATGTTCAACAGAGCTAGGCAAATCCACCTGCCCATCACTCAGGACAAGCTCAAATTTGCCCCAGGCAAATTCAATTTACAAGGTACTTGCCTGCAGGCAAGTCCAAAGAAGGTGGTGGGGGTTATGTTCAATTTGTAATGCTTTATGTTTTGCAAGTTTAACACTTGTTCTGTGTTCTTTTCACAGGATATATATATCAGAACCATTATAGGTATTTAGCATATATACATGCATCTACTACATCAATGCATTAAGTTTCATTCATCTATTGATTCTTTATTTCACATTTATATCTTGTGGTCAATGTCAAGGTAAGTGTCACATTACTGTTTGCAGGTGTCCAGGTAAGTCTCACATGATCTCATGTGATAAATATGAATGCTTATTACACACAGTAAGTTCTGACACATATGGATTAAGTATTATTTTAAATTATCAGTTATATTTTAATCATAGTATTTGCAAGTATATAGGATTCATCGATTTAAAATATATCCACTGGTAGTGAGTGAATAGGTCTAATCATCACACTTTTCAATGTAACTCCCTGTGTCTTTCTGGTCTAATGTGCCAAGCACAGTGACTTAAAAAATCTACTCAAAAAGATTGGTTTGATGCATGTCACCAAATTCATGATGACCTTGTTATAATTATTAATGATCTAACAGTCTGTAACAGATGTGTTCAGAAATAAAAGACATTGATAGCTACTGATTGGCCATGTGGATTTACCAATGTACAAATCATAGCTATGCATAAGTGGTATTTATCATGTTTAGTTTGCACAGTAATTACAGGAGACTGATAAAAACGTGCTGTTTGGCAAGTAGTTACATGGATAAAATTAAGTGTTCTCAAATCACCCTGGTATGTAAATAAATTATTTCCAGGACAAGATTTCATTATTGTTGATGTAGTTGAGGAAATGAGTCTATTAGTACAGCCATCCATCCTCTAACTGGCACAATGATGGTGTAGCTCAGAATTATTTAATCCATTTCATACTTTTCACATACTTTATTTATACCATCCTCTGTCTGCTCCAACATTTGCAATCTGGAAAATGCCAATGGCAAGTGCAATGTTAGATCCATGCTGGAGCAGTCTAATGTACATGAGGAGCAGTGATGTGATACAAATTATTTCACAGGCAAAAAAAATCATAAATGTACTGTGTACAATGTGCAAGATGTACTGTGTTAAAATGGCTACTTCAGAATGTGGATGCCCAGGTCAGTATGGGATGTGCAGGTCATTCCCAAAATCTTAAGTCAGACTTTAAATTTCAGAAGTCTCAAACAAATACATTTTCAGATGCAGAGTAGTAATATGGGTTACAATCATGAGACCACTGCATGTAGAGATAACAATATTAATATGGGTTACAACCATGAATCCACTGCATGTAGAGATAATGATATTAATATGGGTTACAATTTTGAAACCATAGCATGAAGAGATAAAGATATTAATATGGGGTACAATCATGAATCCACTGCATGAAGAGATAAAGATATTAATATGGGGTACAATCATGAATCCACTGCATGAAGAGATAAAGATATTAATATGGGGTACAATCATGAATCCACTGCATGAAGAGATAAAGATATTAATATTGGGTACAATCATGAATCCACTGCATGGAGAGATAAAGATATTAATATCGATTACAATCATGAATCCACTGCATGAAGAGATAAAGATATTAATATGGGGTACAATCATGAATCCACTGCATGAAGAGATAAAGATATTAATATGGGGTACAATCATGAATCCACTGCATGGAGAGATAAAGATATTAATATCGATTACAATCATGAATCCACTGCATGAAGAGATAAAGATATTAATATGGGGTACAATCATGAATCCACTGCATGAAGAGATAAAGATATTAATATGGGGTACAATCATGAATCCACTGCATGAAGAGATAAAGATATTAATATGGGGTACAATCATGAATCCACTGCATGGAGAGATAAAGATATTAATATCGATTACAATCATGAATCCACTGCATGAAGAGATAAAGATATTAATATGGGGTACAATCATGAATCCACTGCATGAAGAGATAAAGATATTAATATGGGGTACAATCATGAATCCACTGCATGGAGAGATAAAGATATTAATATGGGGTACAATCATGAATCCACTTCATGAAGAGATAAAGATATTAATATCGATTACAATCATGAATCCACTGCATGAAGAGATAAAGATATTAATATGGGTTATAATCATGAATCCACTGCATGTAAAGATGATATTAATATGGATTACAATCATGAAACCACTGCATGTAAATATAGCAATATTAATATGGGTTACAATCATAAAATACTGCATGCAGAGATAACGATATTAATATGGGTTACAACCATGAAACCACTGCATTCGGAGATAGCAATATTAATATAGGTTATAATCATTAAACCACTGCATGTAGAGATAACAATATTACTATGGGTTACAATCATTAAATCACTGCATGCAGAGATAACAACATTAATATGGGTTACAATCATTAAACCATTGCATGTAGAAATAATAATATTAATATGGGATACAATCATTAAACCACTGCATGTAGAGATAACAATATTAATATGGGTTACAATCATTAAATCACTGCATGTAGAGATAACAACATTAATATGGGTTACAATCATTAAACCATTGCATGTAGAAATAATAATATTAATATGGGTTACAATCATTAAACCACTGCATGTAGAGATAACAATATTAATATGGTTTACAATCATTAAACCACTGCATGCAGAGATAACAATATGAATATAGGTTACAATCATGAAACCACTGCATGCAGAGATAACTATATGAATATGGATTACAATCATTCAACCACAGCAAGTAAAGATAATGATATTAATATGGGTTACAATCATGAAACCACTGAATGTAGAAATAAAGCATCCCTTAAAAAAATAGGTTTAAATTTTTAAATGTTGAATGTACCAGAGTTCATCAAAAGTATTAAATAAAAGAAGGCTAGTCAACTAACTCATGTATCACAGTGACACACCCAATATGTAACTTTATAAATTGTGTTTGTCTTTACTATGGCACAATTTAATAATCATAATGCCTTTTAATTAACAGGCATTTCTTTTTCAAGGTTATTATTTACCTTTCTTTAATAAATTCAGGAGACGTTAATACCCAGAACATTTTAAGAGGTTTTGATTAGGTCAGACAGTTTTCAATCTGTTACTTACAGCAGGACTGGCCAGCTGATTGAGATATTGCCCATTGGAAGAGTGAGCTTGCTCAAAAATACAACAATAAAATTTCACAAAGACAGTTAATAAGTTACAAATAAAATATGAGGTGTATTCCTGAGATAGTGTTAACCAATGTATTTATTTTACAATTTGCTTTTTTGTTTTCTGTTATCTTTAGTTTTCAAACTGAAAACTTTTGTAAACTGAGACCTTATGCCAGTAATTAAAATTATGAAAATCAATCATATATCTAATAGCATAACTCGCTAAGAAGGAAAAAAAAGGTGAATCAATGGTTGGAAATATAATTCATAGATAGTTAGAAGAAAGTTACAAGGAATGTGAAGATTCAGAGAAGAACAATTTTCATTCAAATGGAGGGGCCCCAAGTGGCCAAGTGGTCTACATCATGGATCACTGCCATCTCACCTCTGTCTGTGTGGGTTCGAGTCTCAGGCTTGGCCAATGTGGGTATGTGAGAAAGCTTGCCAGTAGCTTCTCGTGGGTCGGTGGTTCTTTCCAGAGTTTTCCCGGGTTCTTCCTCCACCATTTATACTGGCCGCCATGTATAGCCTATCTTGTGTTGAAAAATGATGTAAACCCTAAAACAACAACATTCAAGTGGAAGGTTAAAACAGGACTGCCACTGAGTCTGAGGTAACTATTTCTCCAGGGAGAAACAAGTCAATCTCTGGCAGCAAAAAAATTGTTGAATTGCCAAAACTAAGGAACAGACATTTTCAATCATATTGGCTTGATAATTAATTATTACTTGATTTCAGTGACTCTAAAGGAAAAATACCATGCAGTTATTGCAAACAATGTCACAGCTATCAATTGCTGGCTTAGTATTAGTCAAGGTGGCAGACATGTACATTGACAATTTTTTCCAATCCATTTTCTAAAACACTGGTCTCAGACATGTGTCCCACTAGTTGTATGTGGCCCATCAAGTTATTTAATGTGGCCTGCTACAACACCTAGAAATTTGTCACATAATCAATAACGCAAAGTATTTCTTAACAGCCAACCAGTTTTGATATAAAAAAATTACTAAATCATTTACTTCCTGTTTCCAACTGGTACCTTTAATATGAGCTGCTTTCATTGTATGAAAAGGTTTCACTGATGTGGCCCTTTGGCCAATGTACTATCTCTCATGTGGCCCTCACAGTGATTTGAGTTTGAAATCCCCGTTTTAAAACATATATGACTAAAGCAGTGAAATAAATAACATCAGACTACATTAAAAAAAAACTTAAGATCTCAGAGAAATAAAGACGTTGTACATTTATTTTGTTTTGGATTAAAGTGCATATATGCCTCATTGAGTCTAGGCATATCATGACTTAAGTTTTGTGACAAATGTAAACGTACGTGGGACAAGTGGATTTTCTTAAACTACCTGTTCTGAACACACATGCAGCTGAACCAACATTTGATCTGCCCTGTATGTTGTAGGAGTTTTATTAAAGCAGTTGATCTAGAAGTCAACAACTTACATGGTCAAATTATGTTTATCTAACACTGTAACAGTAACGAATGTATTAAGTATCGAATGTTCACAACGAATCGACTGTGCGCGAGTTTTGCGTGCTTGCTCATTTATTTATTTTTTGGAGGGTTGTTGTTGTTGTTGTAGGGTTTAACGCCATTTTGCAGCACACGATAGGCTATACATGGCCAGTATTAATGGTGGAGGAAGAACCCGGAAAAACCCCGGAAACCCCACCGACCCACGTGAAGCTACTGGCAAGCTTTCTCACATACCCACATTAGCCGAATCCGAGACTCGAACCCACGCAGACAGAGGTGAGATGGCAGTGATCCGTAACGGAGAGCGCTTTAGACCACTCGGTCACTCGGGGCCCCTTTTTTGGAGGGTGTCACTGAATTTAAGGAACTTTGTCATAAAAAAACATTAGTACAGATATTCCACCAATGAACCGCAGCTTGTAAGGCTGCTCTCGACCACTTTATGTCAGATAATAATAAAACGTGACGGAGAACATGTTGGTGGATGACAGTCTACGATACACATTCTTGCAACTGCAGACATTACTTGACTAGGTGTCACGTTGCTCATTGGTGCAAATAATTAATTATATACACGACACGCAACTAAAATTATGCTTGCTTTTTATCTCTCCTGGGTCTGTCTACATTAAGCAAAAATTTAATAATTAGAGATGACCGAAGGTTCCAACGAAAACAGGTTCCTAGCTTGCATGTGCCGTTACGTTGTCATGTACACGGCACATGACATGTTACGCCTACCTGCCTCTGAGACTGCCATATCTAAGTCCAGTGTTTTTACAGTGCATTTCGCACCAGAAGGAAGATATCTGAATTTAAAATTATTAAAATATATTAGACATATTTACGTACCTGCTCGGTTTCGTCCGCCATCTTGCCTATAAGGTCAGGCAAAGAATGAACCAGACGCAAACTAAAAGAAACGTTTCGGAAAAATGTGCACTCTTATTTGTTTGCAGACACTAGGCAAATGCTGATAAACAAAGCTGTATATGCAGCTTAATAGCTCTTCTAAAGTGTGCACTAGAAACAGTCTCTTGCTCTACCAAAGACTAGTTGAGATGTGAGCACTCTGACACTTACTGTGCGGTTTTTTTCCCATTGAAATACCCACATGCTTCGCATTTCATACTATATATATTTTTAAAAAATAATTCATGTCATGTAGGCGTTCAGTAATAGGTGTGATTTATTAGAATTTGATTACACATACCTTTAAATGCCAATTATTCACTTTATTTGAATCCTCTGTGTTTGAAAAGGCGTTTGAAAAGGCATAATTTACAAGCCCCGAGAAATATTTACGGCAAAATCAGTGTTAAATTATGTGTACATTTTTGGACGAGGTCAACATAAAAGTGTGATCCAGTACAAACCGAATCGATTGCCGCACGCTGTGATGTCACAATGAAAGCAGCGCGTGTTGAAAACAAAAAATCCATACTTCACTATTATTTGTTATTTAAGACGTCCTCTTTTCTTGACCCAGTTTAGTACCTGGCTGCCGTCGTAAATGAACAGTTCTGAAATAAATGAGTAACACATACACTTTATGCGAAACCTTATTAAAATTTTGTTTTGAAAACAACATAATATTGAACATATTGTTGGTCAGTTCTTTGGTTTTGTAATTATGCTAAATGTTTTATTTGCCAAGACTCATGTGAAATAACAGTTTTAGAAACAGTGAAAATTATACCAAGAACCATATTTGTTCATCGATAAATACAATCGATGACAGTAATAAACAGCTTTTGCAAACCAATTTACGTTATATAAACCAAAATGGACACAACTGTCCTTGTTTTACGCGTTTTAATCACAACAACGAACATAAATGAAACTATACAAGAACTCAAGTCATACATCTCTGCAATGAAACATGAAATACATTACATTTAGCACATTTGCAAGACACGAAAGAATGTATCAGTTGCAAGAATGGACAACTGAATAGATACTAGAATAGATGTAAACAGGCCTATTCCATCCGGTAATAATCCTGAATAATTAGATTGTATATCGTGATATCCAGGAGACCAACTGGCACAATCCTTCTTGCAGATGAATAGTTTTTAATTGGCATACAATAAATAGTTACGTTGCCTGCTTATAGCGCTGTAAATAAAATTTAAGATGTTTATTTTATCAGACATTTCACTACGTAATTTATACATGTACAAAGTTATACAATTCTAGGAATGTTATGTATTCAGACATTTCACTACGTAATGTATACATGTACAAAATATTCGTATTTTAGGAATGTTATGACATTTCACTACGTAATGTATACATGTACAAAATATTCATATTTTAGGAATGTTATGACATTTCACTACGTAATGTATACATGTACAAAATATTCATATTTTAGGAATGTTATGTATTCAGACATTTCACTACGTAATGTATACATGTACAAAGTTATAAACTTTTAGGAATATTATTGCTTATATGAAGATTTAAAATTGTTTTGCGTACGATAGGTTATAGACAGCTACTTTCTTATTTTAAAAGATGCATGTTGTACAGTTTGTTGCTTTGGGTGTGTTTCTAATTTGTAAATTATGTGTTAAATACCTTTTTCTTTTTCATCTTCTTCCGTTTTTTTTAAATCTTTCAAAATGTCTGTTAAATCCTTTTCCTCTTAAATCTCCTCCATTTGCCTGAGGTCATCATACGTTTCTTTATCCTAAATTTCGTGCGATAGATTTAATTGTTCGAACTCTCTTCGATCTTCTCGAGCATGTTGAATTAACTGTTTAGTTTTTATCTTTAAGGTTTTAATAAATTCAACTTCATAGTTTTCGCGTATTTGATAAAATTTTAGATTTATGTTTAAGATTTCATGACGCTTTCTTTTAAGAATAAGTTTGTGTCAATACTGGATAAATTTTCACAATGGATACATTTTCACAATAGATAAACTTTCACAATGGATAAATTTTCACTATATAAATTTGAGGATTTAACAGATGGATAAAAGTGTTGAAAGTTCGAAGACTTCTTTCTAGCCAATATTGAAAAAAAAAATTCACCGATAGATTAAACGGTAGTAGTGAATGGGACCACTTTAGCGACTATGTGAATTAGCATTACAAGACAACCCTGGGCCACTATAGCGACAACATTTTTAAAATCACCCTGAGCCACTAGAGCGACAGGACAAAAGGTTGGGTTTTGTATCGGTTGTTTTCACGTGATGTAGCCAAACATGTGTACATCCATATCCGCCATTTTGAATCCTTAGCCCTGCAAACCGGCACCTAATATCATTGTTTTTCCCCGCATAATTACGAAGGCACGTCTCATTTTGTGTGTAAGAATATAATAATACATCACATTGTGTTGTGCATGTCAACCGCACGAGACTGAATGCGTAACTTTTCTTCTTGTCTTCAAGTAAAACATTTAAATTTCAACCATCTTTGTTATTCTTCACAAACAAAATAGATCGATCAATAAACCAGTGCATAACAAATAGATTCACAAACAAGTAGAAACATGTAATGATTTTCAATTTTCATGGGCTGAAATCAATCATCTGGCTATCGTTCAAGTTAAAATGCTAATTGTTAATATATAATTTCGTATTTCTAAAAGCATTTCAGGAATACTTTTTGACATTCGACACAAAGTCCTGTTCCGTTTGGTACGTGTTTCGCTTGAATACACTGAAGATGAAACTGTTTGTCGCGAAAAGTATTTTTGTACATAAAAGTTCTGGCATAAAAGATATGCTACGAAATTTTAATTCGTTACTGATATTCTATCCTGAAAATCTTTGTCCGGAAACATTCTTTCAAGATGACAAGCTTAGGGAAATGTAGAGAAACACTTTTTAAAAATGTCAATATGGTCTGTTGGTAAAATAAAATAAAAAATAACTGCATTTGTATATGATATCAATATGCACGATTACAGTTCAAATTCACTATTCTGTCTTTCGATAAAAGCAAGGGAACTTCCAGTTTTATTTTTATTTTCGTGCTATAGGGTACTTAATTTCAAGTATAATCTATGTATCGTTTCGATCAAGTCAATGTCCTTATCGCCAGTTAAATCAGATTATTATCCTGAATATACGTGATGACTAATGTTGACAAAAGTTTGTTAGGAACTCAAAATGGCCGCGCAAGGTGAAAATGTTGCAAGTGGCTGACCTGAATACGCGCTACCCTAGGTAGAGACAAATACAGTAGAGACATAGACATATATAACACATAGATATGGATTGATGAACATCAGTCTATCACACAAACAACTATACAACCGACTAAAAAAATCAGGCAAGAAAGCAAATCTTTTCTAGGCATACTAGTGGTCCTTAAAATAGGACCTTTGGGTTTCTTCTATTTTCATACAGACCCAAAATATACTATCCACACAGAGTGAAAAGGAAAAAAAACAAAACAAATATACTATCCACACAAACGTACCCTGACGCACACAAACACACTCTACTATTCTCACAAACGTACGCGAACACACACACACACACACACACACACACACACACACACACCACAGAGGGAAGAAGAAAAAACAAACCCAAAATATACTATCCACACAGAGGGAAGAGAAGAAGAAAAAATATAATATCCACACAAACGTTCGCGAACGCAAACAAACCCTAAATATATTATCCACACACGGGAAGAGGAAAAACAAAACACCAAATATACTATCCACAAAGAGGGAAGAGGAAAAAAACAAACCCCAAATAGACTATCCACACAAACGCACGCTAACGCATACAAACACAAACTCTACTATCCACACAAACGCAAGCGAACGCATACAAACCTAAAATATACTATCCACACAACGTATGCGAACGCATACAAATACACACTCTACTATCCACACAGAAGGGAAGGAAAAAAAAAAAAACACAATGTATAATATCTACACAAACGTACGCGAACGCATACAAATGCACACACTCTACTGTCCACACAGAATAGACGGGACAAAACACACTCTACTATCCACACAGAAGGGAATGGCAAAAAACCCAATATCTACTATCAAAAATACCCAAATATTTAATATCAAAAGCCCCAAATCTACTATCCACACACGAGAAGAAGAAAAAAAAACACATCCTATTCACACAACGTACACGAACGCATACAATCACACACTCCACCATCCACACAGAAGGGATGGGTAACACATCCAATATCTGCTATCACGAATACCCAATATTTACTATTTAAAAAAAATATCTACTATCCACACAAACGTACGCGCACGCATACACACACACACACACACACACACACACACACACACACACATATATATACACACACACACACACACACATACAAACACACACACACACACACACACACACACACACACACACACACACAAATCAGTAAGTAGTGAGTGTAAATAGTCACACTATTCCACACTCATACCAACTGGCAATTTGAATAGTCTCTTTTCTAAAGTATTGGGGTAGCCCTGAAAAGGGCTGTTTTTGTGGACGGGGAGTTATGGCAATCTTTTATCATCTAAGACTGCATCCCCCGTCTAGCAGCAGGCTTTCACACATAATAGGATCTGCTTCTTCGGAAAGAGAAGAACTCTTTCATGTCCAGACGGCTGTCGACCAAACATCTGTCTGGTTCATGCTGTTGTTGCTGCTGATCTCTCTGCTTCTGAAGGCTGTTATTCTCCGTCCATTCTTTTTTCTCCTTCTTGATTTCCTCTCTGAAGACCTCATTTATGAGGTCTTCATCCACTTTCAACATCCTGATATTCTCTATATCTTCAAGTTTGGGTATCAGGCTTTGCATGACACGTTGGAAATGCACGTAGGCTTCGTTTAGTTTAGATAAATTAGAAGTCATCTTCATAGTTGAACAAGTCAACAATGGATGGTCAGACTGACTGACTGACTGATTGAATTAAGGTCGTTTATCGCCCTTTCGGACATGTACGACCGGTTTATTTCCCATTTGGGAACGATTGATTTTTCGAGGAGGAAGGAATGGTGCCACTTCCCCCAACGCATTATTGCACTTAAGAAGTGCTATTTGATTGGTCCGGTTTCGAGACATTTATGTCTCACGGGACTAGTGGTGAGTGGGAATGCTCCACACTCACTCACCTAGATGGTACACGTCTGGAGGCGGCAAAGGAGGATTGGGCTCAGTCGAAGGGATGCACACTACATCCGGTATCGATTTTTGTCCCCAATTTTCGAATAGTAAATTGCGTCATTTGCCATATTTATAATTTTGGAAAATCATTTTTGGTGTTTGAAGAATATATATATATATATATATATATATATATATATATATATATATATATATATATATATATATATATATATATATATATATATATATATATATATATATATATATATAAAGATGAATCTTCTAATCCAATTTAGGGAGAAAATTATTTAATCGAATGGTATTTGGTGTTTCTATTCTAAAAATAAACGTTTCCGCCTTGTGCAGTGTGCCTGATTGACTGGGTTTTTAATCACCTTATAGATCATTATTTTAAGGATTTAATTCCTAATTATATAATTTGGTGCCACCTTGCGTGGCTAGTCCTGATGGAGTTAGGTTTTTAGCCACCTTATAGATCTAGTTTTGGGTTGTTACTCTAAGTTTCTAGTTAGTTTATGGTTAATTTGTTGCCGCATTGTGCAGCCCTGATTTATACTATCTTATAATATTTAATTTTGTTGGCCAGTCATAATTAGTATATTTTATGTCGATTCATCATGCTTTAAGTAATGATAGAATATATATGTTAGTATGTATGATGTTTCCATAATTACCGATTACTGGTTACATTTCCTGATAGACTATACATTTGGTCAGCTCATGGCGCCGAAGTGGGTGATAGGTGCAAGTACAGCATCAGCCCGCTCAATGGCGGTACTCGCCCCATATTCGGATTGTAAACCGTAAGCTACCCCACTTTCCCACCCAGCTGCACTAAGAGGGGTGTCCGCTAGTGTACATTCTAATGATGTATGGATGTTTATTAATTTGTCCTATTTCTAAAGTTATGCCTTAGAATATATTGCTTATATGGTCGCCTTAGGTGTCCCGTCGTTCTGAGCATGGATTTGGTTGGCTTATAATATATTGATTTTGTAAATTTCCTTAAGGAAAATCAACATAACATCAATTGTTTGATTGGGTATTGGGTTAGTTTGGTAAAAAGGTTCGGGGTAGGTGTATGACGAATTAATTGTCCTTAGTGTATCGGCCAATTTTTTCCTTTGTTCGTCATATTTCGGTGATATATTGAAAACATGTCGTAGATCTTCACCATCAACGCAATTGGGGCACTTTGCTCCAAATTCACGATTAGCCAGGACATATTTCCCCATACTGCTTGCAAGAAAGGTTTTTCCTGTATTGATTCGGTTAATGATCCGTTGATGATGCTTGATATTGGTTTTCGGTGCTTTGATATTGTGACTCACTGTTTTTTAATCGAGTACAGGGTACATCCTTTGAGGCGTGTATCCCATTGTGTTTGCCATTTAGAGACAATTTTCGTGGTTATCATGCTGTACAATTCTGAGACGCTGTAATCGATGTGGGTTGGGTCAAGTTCGCTTAGTGTGTTCGTTGCTGCTTGATCAGAATTCTCGTTGCCTGGGATGTTTATATGTGATGGAACCTACACGAATTCTACAATTTGGCCTTGTTTTTCCATGTTGTTAATTATCAAATAGGTTTCTTTAAGGAGGTTTTCATGCTCATTTGAATTGCCTGTTTCCAGTGTTTTAAGTACACTAAGTGAATCGCTTACTATTAGTATTTTATAAAGTTTCTGTTGATATGCTATCTTTACTGCTTCGAATATAGCCCAGAATTCTGCTGTGTATATTGAGCATTTGTCCGGTAGTCGGCTTCCTATTTCGTTGTTCAGTTCCGGTATAGTTGGTGGTGCATCAGTTCTGTCTGGGTTACTTGATTTGGACCCGTCTGTATATATTTTGGCAATTTCTTTATAAGAGCTGTCTAATATAGTGAGGATCTTTGGATCCGAAGGTTGTTGCTAGGGTGTTAATAGTTGGGGTTTTCCTTGACGATAGGGTACGGGCTGGATATCGTATTGATTCTGCACGAAGGCAGTTGTAGTTCTTTACATACTGTGTGGATTATTTTCCCAGATGGCGGGAAGGGGACGAGTCTCCGGCTAAATGGGATGTTGCATTTGTTAATGACGTTTCTTGCTGGGTGGTTTGGATTTTATATTGAAATTTTGTCTGCATATCTTAATATCAATTCTTCTGTCCTTAGTGTTAAAGATGTTTCGCCTGTTAGGATTTGTAGTTATTCTTTAGAGGTATTTCGGAGTGTGCCTGTGCATATACGTAAAGCTTTTGCTTGGATTATGTCAAGGCGTTTGAGCAGGGGCGGATTAAGGCTCACTGGTGCCCTAAGCACTGACAAATCTTGGTGCCCCCCCCCCCCCTTTACACGTACACCTGGGAAGATAACCCTAGGGTGCACCATGATCAAGAAAGAGAACATTATGATCAATTTGCACTAGTTTTATCAAATGTTTTTACAAATCTTCATTCGTTTTTTTTTTCTTTTCACCCTTTTCTCAACTTTGTGGTGCCCCCTTTGGCCCTGATGCCCTAAGCACGTGCTTAGTCTTCTTAATGATTAATACGCCTCTGCGTTTGAGTATTGATGGTCTAGCAGATGCATAAATCTGGCATCCATAATCCAATTTGGATCTAATTAAGGCCCTATAGAGAGTTACCAATGTATCTTGGTCTGCACCCCATTATGAACCTTTGATGTTTTTCAGAAGATTAAGGTCTCCGTTACATTTTCGTATTAATTCGGTGATGTGACGGTTCCATGTGAGATGTTGATCGCAATACATACCAAAGAATTTTGCCACTCTTTCAAATTTGATTGGTTCGCCTTGAATATATAGGGTTGGTGGCTCTATATTGTATCTTTTTATGGGGGTAGAATAGTATTCCCGTTGTTTTTCCTTTTGAAAGTTTGAACCCCCATTTGTCGGCCCATTTGCCGATGTTAGGATGACTTGCAGTTCTGTTAGTAGTTGTTGGCTGCGTGGGTTGCCCGCTTTCCATAAGCCGCTGTCGTCAGCAAACTGCGATAGGTCTATTTTGCTAAGATTGACAGAGCGTTCTAGATCGTTTATCATGATGTTAAATAAGGTCGGACTCAGGACACTTCCTTGTGGGGTGCAGTTCTCTACCACATATTCTTCTGAACAGTGCGCTCCTATTCTGGTTCTGATGAGTCTGTCTTTTAAGAAGGTTTTAATCCATTTATGCATGTTGCCATTGATTCCACTATGGTTCAATTTGGTAATAAGACCATCAGTCCAAACTAAATCGAAGGCTTTCTCAAGGTCTAAGAAAATGGATATGAAGTGCCTATCGCATTTTCTTTTAGCATTGAAAGCTAGTTTGATACGAGACTCGAGCCTTATTAGTTGATCTAGGGAGGATCTTTTATTGCTGAAGCCATTTTGGTTTTGTGAGAGAATATTGTTACTTTCAAGGTGATGTTTGAGTCTGTTGTTTACCATCGTCTCCCTCATCTTGCATATGGTATCGGTAAGAGAGATCGTTCTGTATGAGGATATTTATGTGGGGTCTTTGCCAGCTTTAGGGATCGGGATGAATATGCCTCTTTCCATTTATGGGGAATTTGTCCTGTCTGCCATGATTGATTAACCAAATCTAGTATGATTTCTTCCATATTAGGTGGTATTTTGTTATATATTTTGTGTCCTAGGTTATCTTCCCATGGGGAGGTGGTTTTCTTATGTCTAAGGGATGTTTTCCATTCGTCTAGGCTGAACAGTTCGTTTAATTAAGAATTCCTTTGATCTAGGTAAGTAAATAGGTATGGGTATTAATACTCGATTGTTTTTCTGTGTACTTGGAATTTAGGTGTATGATTGTCATTCTTGTTCGTCCCAGCAAAGTGTATTGCTAATTGTTCTGCTTTATCCTTATCAGTTGTTGCACCCTTGATGTTTGGAATACTGTTATTATTTGCACCTCGCAATGCTTTTAGTTTATTCCAAACTTGTTTTGGTTAATTGTATTGGTTAATTTCAAGGGTGGAGCAATATCTTCGCCAAGATTTTTCATTTGTTCTTTTAATGATATTCTTTGCTTGTTGTACTTTTATTTTATAATTTGTATAATCGGTTGAGAGACCTGTATGGCGAAATTTATTGAGGGATCTCTTTTTTTCCTTGATTATATATTGCAGTCGTCGTTCCACCACGGGATTGGTTGCTTAGCATTAGCGGTGATTTTGGTTCCAGTAGTGGGGATACTTTGAGTGTCGGCTGCACTGACCGTTTCGATGATTTTTCTGTTATATTTATTTATGTCTTCGTCCCGTAGGCTGGCTATAGTCACTTCGGTGAGCAAAGAATTAAATGTGTGCCAGTTGGCTTTGTCCAGTCTCCATTTGGGGATTTTGGAGGAAGTGGCAACAAGATTGGTAACATTTATGATAATACTAATGGGGAAATGGTTGCTGCCCAACGTGGTATCTCTATCTACTTCCCAGTTAGATATAGATGCTAATCTGGGCGTACAAATTGTTAGGTCAATTGCAGATAGTGATCCATCCTCTGGTGAAATTCTGATTTTAGTACCATCATTAAGTGTAACCAGATTATTGTTGGTGGTCCATTCTTCGATTAGTTTGCCTCTCTTGTTTTTATGCTTTCCTCCCCATCTTTTGCTACGTGCGTTGAAGTCACCGCATATCATATTCCTTTGTTGTGCTGATGAGTTGGGCATTGCTGAGATGGGAGACGGCATGAGGTTTGCCAGGATCATTAATATTAAAGATTCCAAATAAACACTGCCTGCTATGGATGAGTATAGATTGATACTGGAGGGGTGTGGGGTTAATGGGGTTTATGGCAACAGTGTGTTGTTGAAATGATGTATTTGGAAGGGAATTACTGACAAAGATGGCTAAACCACCCCCTCTGATCTCATTATCTCTCATCGTGAAGTTAGTGCTGAATATTTTTTGTTTATTGATGGATACATGTTTCTCGTATGACTATCAAATCAGGTTTAATTTTAGATTGTTGGAGTTTAATCATTACTTCTGGTTTATTAATGTTCAAGTAATGGATAATGGTGTCATGTGAGAATTACTCATGTGGGGGCGCATTTGTGTTACCTGCATTGCTTTTACTCTTGCTACTTGCATCGCCTGGTAGTGGTGGGTCTGCAATTTCAGTTTTTGCTTGGTTTCGAACGTCCTGTACGAAGGTCGATATGTCTGAGTTGGTTGATTTGGTGGTAATATTAATATCCTTAATTATTTGTTTTGTTTTAGGATCTCCCTGTCTTTTTTATTGTTGCTTAAGTGCAAGATGGTGGTTCCTGTTGTCAGTTGAATTTTCGGATTAGGACGGACTTGGATAGGGGCGGGTTTTGGGTTTTGTTTGGGGTTTTGCACCGTTAATAGCATGTGTTTGTAATATTTGTTCCTTTTCCTGAACGGGGCGTTGTGATAGGTGAGTTAATTTGGCAATTGCATAGGGCAGTTTTTGCTCTTTCATTGTTTGTATGATTTCCTCTTCTCTTCTGTTGTACTGAAAGTCTTTGGAGATATGATGGTGGTGAACGTTGCAATTGGGACATTTTTGTCCTTGGTATGTATATTTGCTTCTGTGATTTCCTCCTTAGGTGTCGCATCTTTTATTGTTTTTGCAGCTGCTGGCTCGGTGTCTCTATGATTTGCAATGACTACAGAAGTGGTGGAATTGTATATAAATCTAGTAGGAAGATGTTGGTCGGTTGTCCTTGGATCGTCTTAAACCTGGAAGCTCTTGATATATCAGTTCCCTGGTTTATTAGTTCTAAGGCTATGTCGTTGTTACTTAGGTGATTAAATTTTGGATGTAGTTTAATAACTTTTTCGTATGTTGTAGTTGATTTGGATCAAATCGTCCGTGTTTTTTGTTGTTTATTGGTTTTTTGGACGATATCTGATATTTCCTCCTTTTTTCTTATTCATTATTTGGTCCTGCTGTATTTTATTTGAGGTGTTTTTGGAGAGTGTTTTATGCCTTGTTATGTTAACTTTGGTTTGGCTATTTGTTGAATCTCCACATATTTAGCCACTTGCCTTGAGGTGCTACATCTGACTATGATATAATTCGATCTTGGTCGGATGATTTAGAAGGCTCCAGCACAAGTTTTAGTTAGAATGGGTGCTAGACTAATATTGCTTATATTGAGTTGTTTGGAGCTGTTATTATGAATAGGGTATGATCAATACTATGGTACTGAGTTTTTCCGTGTTTGTTTCCCATTGTTGTTTCGTTGTTCATTTTTATATGTTGTTTAGTCCTTCCTTGGTGTTACCTACTGTTGCTTGTGCGGTTGCGGTTATTTTCTTTGTTGATTTGATAGGAGTCTTGGTTGTTTTGATTGTTGTCGTCTTAATAGTTGTCTTGGTTATATTCTTGGCCTTGGATATTCCGTTCAATGGGGTTTTGCCCTTTTTGGAATTCAATATTTCTTCTGGTGACCTTGCTTATTTCTTCTCTGGTGATAGCATGTGGCAATAATCTTCTTCTGACGGTAATGCGTCGTTCATATTTGGGTCATCTAGGTCTGACATGGTTTTTTCCACGGAATGACCTGGGGTTCGGCCTTTTTATGGTTCCGGTTCTACGTTTTATTTGGATTGGTCAGTCCATTTTTGTGTTTACCTAGTGGCAATATTGGGGTTTGAACCAATTTACCCGTTTTGGTGATCTTACTCTTGTTTCTGGTGGTTGTGGGTTTTGCAGAATCTGTCACCAGTTTGTTCTGTTGACATTTATGGTTAGGAGAATGGCATTGGGCTGGTGAGGGTGGTAATGGAGACAAACACTTAGGTAGGTAATTTATTAGAGATGCGATGGTAGGTGATGATAGCTGTGGTAATTCTGGCAGTTGTAGGTTTGTTGTTGAGTGGGGGTAAGTGTGGGGGTTTCAACTGCGTGGGACGGGCGTTATGGGGTCATGTGTATTATGGGTAAATCCAGCAACAAATCCTACAGGTCTGGCAGTCACGACTAATACGGGAGCTCCGCGTCCTCTCTTGTTTTACATGGTGATCCTGTCACGGTTGCCATGATACTGTAATCTAATACAATCTTAATTGGATTTTTTCTTATTTGGAGAGAGGTTTAGCACTTCCAGTCTGGTCGGGGCAGGCAGAGTTGTCGGCGATGCTGATTTTGTTAATGCTGCCTTATAGGTCAGTATCGGGCTACATGTGATGGCCGAGGGCATTTGGGACAGTACAGTCTTTCCGCCCAATTTAAAAGGTCTGGTTTCCTTTATTGCGATTCCTGTATTGGTTGTTAGGGTATTGGGGCCTGGGATGTGTGAAATAACATCAAACGGGCGCTGAATGTCTAGACTTGAGGTAGGGCTGGAAGTAAAATGTCCAAGAATAGTATGGAAGTTGAAGGACTGTCCGGTCTAGTGTTTGAAATGGACCTGTTACTGGTGCCATTGCTTTCCATATTTTCTTCGATCTTGCCAATCTTGCCAGAGGTGTCTGGACTTGTTGAATTGTTCCCAATTGAGTTATTCAGTTTGCTGATTTTGTTTAACAGATTGTTCGTTTTCCTAATATATCTATTGGTATTCATTTTGACTTGGGGTCTAGTAACTCTAGATATTTTGAGGGGGTCAGAATATTCTATGCGTCTACTATTTCTGCTTAATTAAATAAATGTAAATATTGTAAATAATGTGAATTGTTAGGTAGAATGAGAAATGAGAAAATAGTGAAGGTAGAGAGTTTTAAACAGCACAAATAGATATATACCCGAAGGTTTAATACCAATAATTAATTACCTTTAGGATCCCTGACATAATTTGATGATAAAAGAGGGTGCGAACGTATTATTTGGTTCTGGTAGGCGGGCAGCTGGGCCTCTTCTACAGGTCGAAACAGCTTGGCAGGCAGTATAGCGGGATGCTGGTCCACTTCTGCAGGTCGATGCAGCTTGAAGGGCAGCTAGACCTCGTCTGCAGTCGAAACTGCTGGGCGGTCTACAAATCCTCTGGATATTATTGTTGTTGTAGTTGAAGGTTGCGGTAATGTTTGGTGGTTGTGATTATGCAGCATCAAAGCAAAAATCAAATTTGTATTTTCTGGATCTGCCACTTCTTAATAGCGACAAAATCCATGGTCGGACTGGTTGGTTGGTTAGCTGGATTATAGTGGTTTTCGTTCTTTTGAACATGTACCACTTGTTGATTCACGCACTGCGTGATTTTTAATTACTCCTGGGGGAAGGAAATGGAGCCTCATCCCCCAGGCTTTTATGTACTCACAGAGTACTTTTTAATTTAGCCACTCAGGTGTAGGACTAACTAGTCCTTAACAACCTGACTGAAAGGCTAATAAACATGAGTGGGAATAGTCACACCACACACTCATGTTTCTTAGTTGGATTGAAATGCCCCAGGTGTCAACCCAAGCAGTATGTGACGCCCGCTACGATTGGTCGGCAGCGATGACGTCACATTAGGACACCTGGTCTTGTGGCAGGTGGAAATCGTTCCACATACTGCCACGTGTACGTTGTCCGAGCGTGGTAAAGGAGGAAAGGTACTCGGAAAGCCAGCCATGGATGTCATGTACTCCCCAAAACGCCAGCCCGTACTTATTCCAAATCATGTCCAGTTTTACTAATGGACAAAATATACCAATAATGTGTTAGCCACCTCTGCAATTAATCAAACCATAAGAGTTATAAATTTTGAATAAAATTTTCCGAACAAGTTTGAATTTAGTGTACATAGTGTACATACTTATTGAAATTAAAAACCAATCGGTCAAGCCTAAACGACTTATAGCAATTGAGTAACGTATGGTAAAAGAGTAAGTGTGAGAATTTAAACGGCGGTACCAAAACAGATCAATTCAGATGGACTGGAGACTGCTTCGCATAATATGGTTCAAGCGCGGACGTGATAGAATACATCCCTACGATTTTTGTTGGGTCGGAATACTATAGAGTTGATTTAGGGTGACGGCTTGAGAGAAGTCAAAGAGCATATATAATGGTAAAAATTGAAAACAAACGACATACATATTTTTTTCAAAACAACATTTTTAATTCAAACAATCAACAATTAACCCCAAAACACCTTTTATTCTTCAAACAAACAAACAATTTTTTTTCTCAAACAAATAAATTATTTTTAACAAGGTTGACAACGTTGTGAAGTGAAGTGAGATTTCCACTGATGGAAGTCACTGGGCCATTAATGCACACTAATAAAGACAAGAGATAGCCGTAATGGTCACAAAACCATCGATCTACTTTGTCATCGTTTCTAGAAGAATGACGATCAAAATAAGTCACTAAATGTTCTAAAGAATATCCAAGACTGCATTGGTGAAGAAAATACACACAATATTGTCCACACACCAGGGAATATGTGCCTTGTAGTTTCGTATTATTGAATCGTGTTGTCTGGGCATTTCTTCTCATAAAGTTGACGATGTCTTTTTCCAAAGGTGGTAATCCTTACGAATCAATATACTCCACACAACCCTCTCTAGGGAAGTAAACGACTACCCAATGGGTTCTTTGGAGATGACTGTCGCCAGTGTTGATGACATAAGCTTGATGGTCTTGAGGTTTGCGATGAGGCAGTTCATCTTTAGCACACACCACTGGATTCCTAGAAGCAGTGTAAGAACTGTTGTTCAAAAGGTAATAAAGTTCCCAGGTGTCCATTATTTGTGATGTTCTTTTATTTCTTGTTTATTTCACAGGCAATGATAAGTCATCAAATCAATCCTGACTTTTTGCTTGAAAATATCTGACAAGTAACCGTTTCTCCGCTTCGTCTGGGCCAAAAGAGCGTCTGTGTGATGGATCTCTAGAGCCATCATTGGAGGGGAGGAGTGATCACGCAAGTCTTTATACCACTGATGCAACACGGTTTCTTCCGAGATGAGACTCCAAGCGTCCTCCAGATACTCGTCCAATTGGTTTTTTACTCATCATCAGGCATTTAACGTGTTGATTTGTCTGGGATGATCATTTTGACATCTATAGCAATCTTTCTTGATCAATTCCGTAATTTTTTCTGCCAGGTTTTTGGCAAAACAGGAGACTAAATGTTGTTGTTGTTGTTCTGGCCATCTGGACCTCATCACCACGTCCTCTTCGTCTTTGTCTTGGGGTTTGGCTTCCACGGTATTCTTCCATTCCATTTCCATAGATTCTCCACCATTCAAAGAAGGATAAGGATCATCTACAATTTCTAATAATCTAGAATGACTTCTCTCAAACTGTTGATTTCTATCGTTTTGTATCACTCGGCATGAAAGATGACGTTCACCGTGTTGTTTACTGGTATTGGCTTTGCAAACTCAGGTTCCACACGAATTTGGCCGAATTGTAAAGAGTGTAAATGTCCCTCGTCGCTGATTTGGTCTTGAGTAAAATCAAAGGCCCACAAAGTGTAACTTTCTGCATAATCCTCGTACGTAATTATGTGACTGGTGTTGATTCATAACTGTCCCCTGGCTTCGTACAAGGACAAGCACGATCAAGTAATTCTTCTCGTCACTAAAGTAAGGTTCGAAAGGCCTGGCACACAAGGTTTTGCCATCTCGACTGACTTCGATCTTGGACGCGTTGTAGTACTGAA
Source organism: Sinohyriopsis cumingii (assembly GCA_028554795.2). Lineage (NCBI taxonomy): Eukaryota > Metazoa > Mollusca > Bivalvia > Unionida > Unionidae > Sinohyriopsis > Sinohyriopsis cumingii. The sequence continues at coordinate 112,985,709 of CM068834.1, read as the reverse complement.
ACTCAAAGGGATTTTAATCGAAGGCTCCATTGAAGATTGTATTTTTGACGATACCAATGATCAAACGTTTGGGTAACTGTCCTTGGAACAGATGATCCTCGATCATCGATTGATGTGCAACGGGAATGGTAAAGGTTTTCACTTTCACACGTCGTATCGGATACTTGTTGGTCGTTCTGTTCAAAGTGTGACTGATGTCGTTTCCCACTTTAAGTAACACTTCCACACGTTGTACGTAGAGACTGGCTTCTTGAATGACTGTTTTGTAATAGGCAGACTCAGCTATAAAATGGAAAGCGGCACTGCTTCGATTCAGTCTCAGGCGGACATCCACTCCTTTCAGCAAATACTTTTCTTGCAGCCACATGTCTGAATACAAACGATCCATCAGTTCTAAATTTGTGTTGGGTCGTTTGATTTTGTTTCGTCGACTGTTGAGTCCCACATTGTGGTTTGATTCTTTATCTGTAATCAAATCGGTATCATACTACACAAGCACCAGATGCGTATTTTTGACTTCTTTTCCGTACGTCAAGAGTTTTTCTAGATACGCTCGGTAAGGGTTAGTATCCAAGCTGCTACTCACCAGTTTGTTATTCAAGTACAAATCCACTCCACTGAACAAGGAATATATGATTTTGTTGACGGGGGCTACTTTATCTTCGTGCTTTATATCCGTCGATGTGTCGATCACTTTTACTTTCAAGTACAAGTACCTACTATTCAGATCGATGTAATCTTCGGGCTTTCCTTTGATTTCAAACTCGATGGGAGCTGATCCCGAGTCCTTGACAGAAGAGACGGGAATAAATTCGACTCATTGTGATTCTTGCATCGTCATCATGGTGGGTGGCATGGCAAACAGATCCAGCTCCGACTTGGAACAGGTATAAAACTCTCTGTGCATCGTTTTCTTTCTTTCTTTTTTCTCTCTGTTTTTTAATAATCAAAAACGTCTAGGTCTCGGACGGTTCTTCTTTTGTTGGTCTTTCTATCTCTAGGTTTGTAAAGTCCTCTAGAAGGGTATCTTCGTCGTCTCTTTCTGCCGTGTCCTTGATGTGGCGTCAGGGAAGCAGGAATGCCTGGCTCGGTAGCGTCCGTGGCATTTATAGGAGTTTCTTGTCGGCCCAAAATGTCTTTGCCCGTTTGAAGCAAGGCAGTTTTACCTGCTCTCAGCAAAGCTTCCTTGGGGTTTTGATTGTCGATGATAACATTTTGGAGAAATTCTTTGTCGTGCGTCAATGCGGCATCTTTCAAAGCATGCAAACCTAGTATCATCATCGGTTTCAAAACCAGGGCACCGAACGAAAGGCCGATTTATGCATATCTCCTAAACAATGTCATCGCTGTCGATATTGGATTCATGACTTACAACTCGTTCGATAATCGTTTTCGAAAATGGAGTTTCACCGTGACTTTTCCTTTGCAGAATGCAATATTTTGTCCCAGATCTCCTTTTATAGCACTGTTGACAGTGCCAAATTACAGCTTACTGTCGAGTAAATAGTGAGGATGTACAAATTAGTGGTGAACGTGATAGGTGTTTCCACCTTTTTGGTCATTGGTCGTGGTAGAATCCACTTTGAAAGGAATTACACGTAGTAACGGTATCCTGAAATTCAGCAGTAGTTGAAGAGCCACTTTATGGTACTCAATCTTAACACTTTTTTTAATACTCTGTTCAGGGCTTTGCCAAACGCATCCTCGAACCTGTCAGCACTTGTGTTCTCCGAATGTTCACCGGTAAAATAATAGCCTGCCGCAATTATGACCGTGTAGATGCTAAACGATAAATTGCTTGCTGACTTTGTGTCACCTGAAAACCGGATTTTATTCATTTCTTCTTGCAATTGGACGTTCAGGATTTCGATCTGGAAAATGTTTTGTGTTTCAGTGATGTTTTTTGTTGTGTAGGGTAAATGATTTCCACCAAAGCCAATTCCAAATGGGCTTCGTGATCTAATTGGATGGGCTGAGGTAATTTGGCCGTGTAACAGCACACATTATTGTTGGAAAACACGTCCATGGAACTGTCACTGGGTAACGTTAATTAAAATTGGTTGTTGTAGGTCATAATTCCAGAGCTCTGCTGCTGTCCGAGGGATCACTCGAAGTCAGAGAAGTGTCTAAAAGATGATTTCTTTTGTCGTTATTGTTGGAGAGGTGACTGACATTGGATACAAGACTCCCAGTGTTCGCGTTTGAGGAGTATTTAAGGGAAGGATTGAGAGAAGGTAGCCGATGCAATTGCTCAGTAAAATAGTCCACAATTGTTTGTCTCCTTGTTGCAAACTCAAATTGGCAATGGCCGGACCGATGATACAATACACCACTACGATTTGTCAGTAAAAGACGATTTGCGTTTTAGGCAGACTGTCTCCAGACCACACCCACAAGGGTTGCTTTTGTAGATCTTGCAGAGAAGAACTCGGTGAAGGAGTGGTCACTGCTGTGCTAGCGGTTGAGGCTGTGTTGAAGGGTATGATGGTCACTTCTTCTATAGCAATAACTTGCGAAGCGTCGATCCAAGATTCAAAATTGAGAGGATATCCTTTCCAACGCACTTTGACTTCTTTGACACAAGGTTTTCCGACTTTACGGGTTCTTCGTTCAAGAATGATTTCGTACACTTCGTCTTCTTGTTTGGTCACGCGTTGTAACTCGGGCAAGTAAAACGTTCCTTTTAACACTTCCATGTTCATGGCTTTTAATTTATAGACGGCGTGATGTCGGCCATGACCTCGTACAGTGACACGAAACAATTCGGTGTTCTAGATGGGTACGTAACCTTTGTCGAAAGTGCATGTGGTTTTGCCAATACACACCTAATATCCTGCTGCCAACACTCCACTTTTCTTGGGGACAGTCACCGTCGTTGTCACTTCGTTGTCGAGAGTCACTTCTTGGGTGGGGGGCACGTCCTATGCTCCGATGGTAAGATCGGTTGTACACTTGGACAAGATACGGTAAGAGACATAGATGTATTTGAGAGTGTGTTGATGCATAAAATAATTCCACGTGAGCTCTTTCAAGGTACGTTCAAAACGTTCTACGATGCTGGCTTTGGTTTTGGGATTATCGGTGGTGAAAAAATGAATGTCTCGTTTCTTTAATTCTTTTTTTAAAGCTTGGTTCAGAAATTCGGTGCCTTTGTCAGTTTGCTGTCGAAGAGGGTTTCAACACCACTTTGAGGGCTCGCATTAACTCACTGTTCGATTTGGAAGTCAATGGTACAAACCAGGCAAATGGAAAAGCCGTCGATGACACAAAACAAATACTTGTAACCACTATTGTAGGTGTCCAAATTAGAGACATCGTTTAAATCGGTTTGCCATTGATAATTGATGCCCTCCACTCGGGTGCGACTTCTGGAAAATTTTCGTCCAGTGGGTTTGTGTAAAGTGTACGTGGCTTGTTCTTGTAACCATCGTTGCACTTGAGGTAAACGGAGACGTTTGCGACGGGTTTTGGCAGCACGATACAATTGCTGAACTACTCCGTAACATGAAGGATGGGCTTGATCGTAATAAATGCTGCCTAACACCTTCACCATTTTTTAATAAGTCACCCACTCTTTGCTGATGCTACCTTGGATGGGGCGAAATGGTGGTGGTCGGAAACGTCTTTATGTGTCCGAAGTGCCACGGGGTAGAAAATGAGGCTGGTTATGGCAGTGGTGGTGGTGGTAATGGGATGGCTTTGGTCTTCTTTTCTGTTTTCACTTCTTGTTTCCCTTATTTTATTTTGACTTATATCGAAGGATGAGTGGACATCTTTTTTACCCAAATTTAAGTTCTTATCGTTGGGGAGTGGGAGAAGGGGCCAACAAGGACGCTGCAATCTTATTAGGAATGAGAACTGCTGACTGTGTTTGAATGACTTCTCGTACTTATTCTTCTTCAGGCATTCGTGGCACTGCGTCTGTGTTGACCGCTGGGTGATGGTGGGGTGGTGGTGATGGTGATGGTGTTAAAACCTTTCGGAGTTGGCAGAGCTGTTTCGTCTAAAGCTTTCTGCTGAATGGGTTGCAGTTGTTGCATCAGTTGACCTTTGCGATTTTCCTGTTTTGGAAAAATCGTTTTGATCCATCAACGATTGCAATTCGTGTTGTAAGTGGGGCATCTCGGTCAAATGAGGATTGAGATGCAAATGCGGAGTCTGTTGTTCTTTCCAACGATGGTGTTCCATCCATCGTTTGTAAGGCACTAGAGCCAGTTTTCGTCCTTCCATCGGATTTCAATGGTCACGTCTAAGATCTTTTGACTCCAGAGGTAACTTTTATCTTCTTGGTCCTTTTTTTATCTTGCCCCCATGAATCCTCCCAGCATTATTCCCAATACTCTTTTCAGCAAGGGTCCTAACAAGATGGGCAAAATTCCTCCGCGTTGTACCAACATCTTCTTTTGACGGATGGGTATTTTCTTTTGGACCATTTGGCGAAGAACATGTCGATGCTTGGCTAAGCATTATTTATGATGTGGAGACAAAGGTATCGTGCCTTTCAAGACGTTGATGCAAGATTCACACACTGTATCGACGACGTCTTTAGAGGCTGGTTGCATGAGTTTTTTTCGCATGGGTGAACTAGGAGGCAGTCCTTTCCTTTTCATTCCTTTCCTTTTCGTTCCTTTCTTAGCCAGTGAGTGGTGTGCACTTCTATTAGGGGACATTTTTGGGCGTTCAGGAAGATATTGGGCTTTTTACCCTTCCCTTCTGTGTGGATAGTAGAGAGTGTGTGCGTGTGCGCGCGTGTGTGTGTGAGTGTGTGTGTGTGTGTGTGTGTGTTTGTATGCGTACGTTTGTGTGGATAGTAGATTTTTGGTTTTGTTTTTTCTTCTTCCCTCTGTGGTGTGTGTGTTTGTGTGTTTGTATGCGTTTGCGTACGTTTGTGTGGACAGTAGAGTGTTTTTATTTCATTTCGTATGAATGGTAGAGTGTGTGTTTGAATGAATTCTCGTATGTTTGTGTGGATAGTATATTTGGGGTTTGTTCTTTTTCCTCTTCCCTCTATGTGAATAGTATATTTCGGGTTTGCATGAAAATAGAAGAAACTCAAAGGCCCTTTTAAGGACCACTCATATGATTCGAAAAGATTTTCTTTCTTGCCTTATTTTGTTTTGTTGCTTGTACAGTTGGTTGTGTGATAGACTGATGTTCATCAATTTATGTCTGTGTTATATATGTATATTTCTCTGCTGCATTTGTCTCTACGTAGGGTAGCGCGTATTCAGGTCAGCCACTTGCAACATTGTTGCTAGTGTTCCGCCCAATTGAGGTCAGTCTCTTGATACATTGTTACCAATCTCCATCGTCGACGAAATTTAAAAACTAAGGGTAAAAATGGATAATTAAAAAAACAAAGAAACAAAAAAATATTAGAACAACATATTGCTGATCAGTTTCAAAATCAAATACAAGAAATTCTCAGAACCCGACGAAAAGTTAAAAAAAGCAATGTCTGTATTACGCACAAGACTGAAAGATGAAGCTGAGCAAAAGATAAGCAGGACACAATGGCAGAGACACAAAGAGAAGAGAAATTTGAACGACGAATAGCAGTTTGTGAAGGAAGCTGAAATTTAAAAACAGGAACATCTTAGATTCCAAAGAAAGGTCAAACGACAGAGTCTGTGCAAAGTAGAACTGTGAAACAGCACAACTTCGTAGACACAGAAATCAACGCCGTAAGAAACAAACAACAACAACAGCAACGAAATAGAACAGTGTTCAACCATGATTGAAAGAAGATCGTCATTTTTGTTGCAAGTTTGAAGATAACTGTAATAGAATAAGAATTGTTGGCAGTTTACCATTTTTTCTGATTATTGAGATCGGAATACCAGGCAAAATATACACAATACCACGAAAACTATACTCATTATCACTTCAAAGTTAATAGAATGGAGAAGTCTAAACCGAAGTCCTTCGTGATGTACTTTGAAAAGAACAACACATACGATTCTGTCCAGTATCAATACATGCCGGAATAAATATTTAGATGCTCAACTATTGAACAAATTAGATGGAGAGAACGAAATCACTTAAATGCCTTAGTAGACAATGAAATTCCTTATGTTCTAGAGGCTGATTTAGAGAAAAGGAATAAGTTACACGAATGCTTACACTAGCACTTAAAAACTTTGTGTGGATAAATTATCAGAACTCCCAAGAATGTTTATTGTACTGAGAAGAAGAAAAAAATATACAACCAGCGTTTCGTTCTTTTGAGTTTACAATTAAAAACGATGGATACATCAGTCGTGTCTGAAAAGCAAGCGTAGCTTAAATTCTACACTGAACCAAATACAAGTTTACGGCAGAAAAACACGTACGATTTTGAGAAAGGCTAATTTAAATTGATAAAAACAGTGTAGTCAGAGAACAGAGGTAGAAGGCAAGGAAAAAGACAAATGTTAAAGTACCACTGAAGTTAAAAGAAATTTCCAAATGCTGAAACGGTCTTTAAGCTTGTATAAAAACAAAATTGGATGCTGATATGATTTTAATTAGCATCGAAAAGAGGAAAATGAGAACAAAAATTAAAAATAGAAGACAATTTATGGTGGATTTAAAGTTATATTTTTATTGGTGTTTGAATTCTACTGCAATAAGTTGGAATGAAAAATGATTGTTTGATTCAATTTCTTATGACCGATATGTATGCATTATGCGTTTATATTAAAAATGATAACTTTTAGAGTCACCTGAAAGAAAACGATACATTTTATGGTATGAGCGATTATACTAAGGTCAAGGTATTTGTTTTCCCACGGGTAAACAGAAAAATATCAGGACTTTTCAAAGACGAGAAAAACAGCATACCTATTAAAATGTTGCATCATAGTTAGGGAAAAAACTGTTTGTTTAAAACAAACTCATCATGAAGAGAAAATGGTATGCAATGGCATAAAAAAATTCATAAAAATATGAGATAAAAAAGAATGTTATATTTGATATGCACTGTGATTACTTATTCAACCACGAGGAAACATTTCAAGAAATGAACTTACGTAAGTCTAATCAGCATGAAATCTATCAAAGAACTATGATCAAGGCAGCGTTGTCAGACGGAGATGATAACAGGTTTTTAATCAACAACGTACACATTCTATTTTATAGATCTGTAAATATAACTTCAAAACAAATAAATGTCAAAATAAATAAATGCCATAAGAAATAAATATTTCTTTGTCAGGGATTTTGTGTGGAAATTCGATTGTTTTAAAAAATAAAAAAGACATCACGAAGAATTATAAATTATTGTTAATCCTGAACGGTTTCTCCAAATTAGAGAAGAGAACATAAATACAGCTAGCGAAAATGTTGTTATGCCTAGAAATATGTATTCAAAAATTTTGAAGGAGTTTGGTATGCAGTCTTGGTTTACGTATATGGAAAAAGTTATAATAAAATTTACGTCGATCTTGAGAAAAACTTACCTTGGAATGTGAATAAGACTAGCAATCAGAAAATAAGAAGACAAGATAAAGTTAAAACGACAAATCTAAAAGTAGGTGGCGCGCCAGCGGACATACAAACATTGAAAGTGCGTACAGTGGTTTCTCACCGGTCTTGAATATTGTTTACGTAAAAAATTTGTCGTGAAAAATAAATAAAAAAATGATATTGATGGCAATGAGCTGCTAAATTAGTTAGTAAATTATTATTGCTGAAAGCGACAACTTTACAAAATTAACTAGATCTAGATTTTCAATGTTTCATTGCCAAGTCTACCAAGTGTTCCCCTTCTTCATTGGGTGCGAGTAGCCCCCGTCAAGATGATGACTGTTGATGTCGCGAATAGCATCGTCTGGGTGTTTGAGAATTGGAAGCATATTGTTGTCCCAATTGTCACTGGGCGGTTTGTAGATATTAGTAATCTTATACCCTCCAACCTGGACCACATCGCAGAATCTGGTGGAGGAAACTGGAATGGCATCAGTGATGTCACAGCGTGCATACGTTGCACGGCCGAATTTGGAATCTGGCGTTGATGAGATGAGGTCAAAGCCTCCAATGGTGTACAAGTCGGGGGTTGCTCTTGATAGTGGCACGTAACCAGGATTCAATGCTCAATTCGGTTTGCAAGTTGGGTGTTGTTGTTGTTGCTGTTGTTATGGGGTTTAACGCCATTTTTCAGCACAAGATAGGCTATACATGGCGGCCAGTATTAATGGTGGAGGAAGAACCAGGGAAAACCCCAGAAAGAACCACCGGCCCACGAGAAGCTACCGGCAAGCTTTCTCACTATCCACATTGGCCGAGCCCGAAACTCGAGCCCACGCAGACAGAGGTGAGATGGCAGTGATCCGTGACGGATAGTGCTTTAGACCACTCGGGGTCCCGGTTTGCAAGTTGGATATTTTGCTTCCACCACCTGGAGCGGAGCCTTGGCTGCGTACTGACTGGGAGCGTTACGTGAATCCATGTTCCCCAATTAACAAGAGACGGCATAATAATAAAATAAAAAACTTCAGAAGACTATGTACGACAGTACACAGCTGAAAATTAATTACCATCAGGTAGATGAAGATGTGTATCTGTTTAACAAATTCTTTTTAATAAAATGTTTTTAGTATGTGTATGATTTGATCCTTTATAAATTTCAGGACTGATATAAGCTTTGTTTAGGATAGACTGTGCTAGTTGCTGTTTAGTAAATTGTTCGTAGACTAGAAGGTGACCGCAACTGGTGCACCGTGTGCTATGGGTTGGTAAATGTGTGTCCTAACAATGAATTAGTTGTTGTGAGAAGCTCGTGTGTGGAAATTTAAATATCAAACAAACAGAGAAGGTGTAAAACTCGCACCCTCTAATATACTCTCTAAGTGCGCAAAAAAACGACGTATGTTATGAAACAGAAACCACACTCGAACAATGATCTCTCGTCACTGTATTGTTTTAGTAAAATGAAAACCAAAACAAATATATCTGAAATATTCAGTCAGGAAATTATTTTGTTAAAACATGCGAATGAAAAAACAGTGGTGAAATACTATGAGAGTGCTCTAACATTAAATACAACTTGTACTTCATATAAACAGCAGCGAATCCAGGGTTTTAGCTAAGGGATTAGGGTTTAAAAGTGGTGGTTTGTTACGCATGCAATGACAAAATGTCATCTTTGTTACACTGAAAGGTATACTATTTTTGAACTGGAAGTAGTGAGTTTGGTTCGGTAGAACCCTCCTCTAAATCTGATCAGAACGATGATAAGTGCTCATGTTTTGTATTTATTTTAAAGGGTTATGTGGGTGGGTATTGGCATATTCATGTAAGAGATAGAAATTGTCCACTATGTAAATTTCCTGTAGAAGAGGAAATTATTTTCTATTCTTATGTTAAAATTAGAATAACATTTTGAGCCTTTTATGGTTGCTATACACATAATAAATATATGATCTGCGATCGTTGACTCTGGAACTAAACATTTTGTGATCACGAAGCTCAGATGATGAATCAGTTATTAATAACTGAGCATCCGTCTTAAATTACTGTCGACATTATTTTACAAAAGATGGCAACAAAGGATATATAGTCAAGATCACTCTTAATATTTCAGTTCTTCATGTGCAGGTAGAGGTCACGTAGCCGTTGACTTTATGTAGATTTTTACTTCACCTTAGGCAAAAATCTCTTTCACTCATAACATTTTTATTGTGTATTTTCTTTTATGTGTGATGCAATTCTAATTTATATAGATGAGAGCAAATTTGTTTATGTTTGTCATCCTTCACTAAAATATTGATTATATTACTGTGATTATATATTGTGACTACTCTGCCTGATTGTGTGCATTTTGACTACCTGTTTTATATTAAATATTATCTACCTTTTGGAGGACTAGATTATGCACAAGATACGACCCAAAAGGAAAAAAAGTATTGACTATCTAGCCTTAAATCCTCGTAGAATTGTTTGGTTGTTTATACTTTATTTAGTGCCATATAAAAATTGGGGAATGTGTATTAAATGTGACACGAATAATTATAATAATAATAATAACAACAACAACAACAACAACTATTATTATTATTATTATTATTATTATTATTATTATTTATTTATTTATTTATTTATTTATTTTAACAATTCAATTCAACATCATACGACCAACGTAAAATGTTTAACTAGTCTCATAGTTCCGCTAAACTTAAGTGCTCGAGTATTAGTATGACAGGAAGTGGAACGAAGCGCGCCATTCAACAATTGTGATACAGTAACCTTTGGAGGTATATAAAACGTTCTACACTGCGTTATATGAGCTTGACTTTTTTGAGGACCACTGTATTATTCTTAACTGCCTTTAAACATTCTGGGTGATCATATAACCTGTAGTCTTTAATAAACTATTGCTGCTTAATTGATGAGGCACATATTTTCGCTGAATGAAATGTAATTTCGATTTTTGGACTTGTGCTGGTTATAGTACATGTATGTATAAAAAAATAATATGCCTCAAATTTTAAAAGGTATAACAAAATTTATTTGAATTACCTGCAATTAAACCCAGTTTCTTAGCCAACTCTGGGCTCATACTCATTAAGCATCACTTGCTCGTACTCATTTGATTAGTATATTTAATCAATGCAAAAGTCAAAAATCTCTTTGGTGTCAAAACTGCGGGTCAGACTGAGTAAAAAAAACATACTTTGGTATGAAAACTGAGGTCAGATTAAAAATGTTGGGGTCTCTGAAGCGCAAAAGGGAAACACTGCTTAATACAAATTAGAAATTAATGTCTACGTCTGAAATGCAAAGAAAGTAAATCATAGCACATTGACATTATAAGCAACTATAAAAAATAATAATAAATAACAAACACAAAACGGATTCACTTTCAGAACTTCTCTTTGTCCTGAGACATGGTTAATGCCCTTACTGTGATCTCATTTCTTTTTATGTTCAATGTAGATTCCCTCAATTCTCCGCTTGGTGTAAAGCCCTTTTCCAGCTTGACTTCTCTTTGCATGTTTAGCTCTGGTTAAATCTTGTAGAGTTTCAGTCTGTTAACATCAGTGTCTGACTATATTTTCCAACACCAAATTTTGATATGGTGCACTTATTTGCATGAAGTAACAAAACGATTGACTTATAAAACTTACTAAGTGTATTCTGCAACATTTAAGTTAAAGCATTCACATTTGCTTTTGGTGTTTATGTCTCAAAAACAAAAAAAATCACTCAACACACAGCAGAGTCAATAGCAAAAACTAATTTGATTGCTATTTGAAAAAGTGGTCTTGCTATATACCTGAACGATGTAAATGACACTGATTGCCAAACTTGCTTCTACGCAGAGATCATTTTACCCCCAGTGACCATTTGGTGCTGACAGAAACAGGCTTGTGGATTGAGTATGAACTAGTTCACGATAGTTGTGAAGGGTCAGTTTGGAATCTGCTGTATTACCAGTATTATCATCTTTGGGAAAATTGGAAGATGGTTTTTGCCCACTTTGGCCCCAAAATATCAGTTATACATATGTGTGCCATTTCATCAGTTTGGAATGCTGATCTTGGCATATATAATAGCTTGACTTGACATACAGCAGTGAGTGAGTGATGCAATAGCTCAGAATCATACTGCAATAACTATGCAACTTGCCCAGGTCAAATTGATATTCTTCAGTTGCATAAAAGTTTGATAAGCATCTTGCTGATATAGATGATTTAACTATCAATATCTCTATTGTTTACAAAAAAGTGAAATGGTGGTGCATTCAGTAATGTTGCATGTAGAGTGGGCTTGCTGCCCTCCAAATCTGGATCCTGTTTACCCTCCTTGGAGTGCTTTTTTATCAGAAAAAAATTTGAACAATGTACTACTTTTTGTTAGTAGATGTCCACCCATGGCTCTGGTGGTGCTAGGAATGTCCAGAGTCACAAAAGGTGATAAAACTAAGTTCACAATGAATATTTGTTTTAAAACAATGTATCTGGCAATGAAAACATTCAAAGTTTGTGATAGCTGGCAGAGTTGCAGTTTAAAATGTTTGATGGCCATTAGTGTAGTGTATTTTTTTGGTTAATATCACCACTCTTGTGGTGAAGTTTTAATTTATTTTGAGGTTGAAAAAGGTGATTACATTTATGCCGATACACAGTTTGTCTTGTAATTAATGATTTGTTTGATTAGAAAGAAAAGTAATTCAGAAAATATATGTATACCACTCCCTCAATAAATTGTGCCCAGTTAACTTGAGAACCTGCTTATAATGTGGGTTCACACATGGATCCTATTTTTTAAAATAAAAAAAATACCCCACAAAATTGGCCCCTATTTGTTGAATGTGAAGAAAATTGCTGTCAAAATTGGTAACTGAATCTTTGATATAATACTTGTTTTATCTTTGAAAATGGTTGATAGTACCTGGAAATATGAATTAACATCATGAAATTCTTGAAATGAAGTCATCTGTTTTGTTAAATTTTCTTTCCAAACAACATTTGACTGCTCTGGTGGCCTAGTGGTTAGAGCGTCCGCCTCAGAAGCGGGAGGTCGTGGGTTCGATCCCCAGCCGAGTCATACCAGAGACTTACAAAATGGTACTAACAGCTGCCTCGCTTGGCGTTCAGCATTAAGAGGTTAGAGTTAGGACTGGTTGGCCTGGTGTCAGGATAATGTGACTGGGTGGGACATGATGCTACATGTCTGCGGCATGATGCCCCAGTGCTAGACATCACTATAAACTGGCACATTGCAGACATCGTAGCGATATGACTGAAATTTTTTTAAAGTTAGGTTAAAAATCAAAATCACATCACATCCAAACAACATTCTCAGTTCACTGTAAATAACAATATTCAATGAAATTTTGATGAATGAAAATGTCACCCTTACTGGTGTCAACACTATAAAAAATAAATACAATTAAATTAATTTTGTCAAGTGGCATTTGTGTTTAAGTTCTATCTTTTAATTTGGCTTCATAAGCATAAATGCAATATGCATTCTTGTTTTCATACACAAAAAATGTCAATCTACCATTACTGTTATGTCTACAAGAGTAAGTCACCACCAACCACATATTTTGATCTCTGAAGTATTTATTCCATTGTTGCACTCAATTAAAAGTGAACATGCTTTGTATTGTCACGTTAATTATGTCTTCTATATCAAATCAAATAAAGGGGTTGGACAAGAAAAGTTAAAAAGCATGCAAATTCTACCTGCAGAAGATCTAGCAGTCACAGTCATGTGTAAACTTATCAATCAAACACTGTTATGAAAATTATTATTTTGTAAGCAGTATAATTAAACTACCATAAATTAGCCTACTCATTCATAAATGTAAACTATGATTGCAAGGTAACCAAGTAAAATTAGTAATTTGCAAATACAAAGCTTTGTTTCACAGAGATGTTCGTTATGGAGAGGTGAGTTACAGAGTTTGTACTGTGCTTAAATTCCAGAATTGGAACTCAAAGATTTCCTCAAGGATGAGAAGAAGTTTCACTATTACTTGCAATGAAATCACGGCATCAGTATTTTACTAATAAAACAAAAGTCAGAAACCTAGTTTCGATTTTGACTGTTCTTTCATGAAATAATGTCCATAGTTTTGGGAAAAAGGAATCTTGTTTTGTTGTGCATCCCCAACAAAAAGCATTGACAATGTTTTTGCATCCATGTGATGGTAGTTAAAACCATTTAGAGAATGTTCATGATCTTTGAAAGGTTGGGTATCTTGAAAATAAAAGTAACATGTAAAAGCTTACAATTTCATTTTATTATGCTTGCTTATAGAGTTCAGTATCTGTTTGTTTTCATCTCTAATTTGATGTCAAGGACAGTTGAAGTGTTCATGATTTCTTTAACAGAATTCACTATATTTGAGGAGATGAAAGTTTGATTTATTGTGTTTGCTTAATGCAATTTTGTTTTAAACTTATTTATTCAATCAAATATTGGCACAGAAACAGTGTTAATCTTGATCCTCATCTGTGCATGAGAGATCTCCAAATTTCTAATGTGACCCCTAGTTCTTCCAATCTTGCATCCCTTGGGGAAACACTGACAGAATATTGTTATTCTTTTTGTCCTGTGGTAAGAAATGTGATAAAGGCATAAGTTGGTGGTACTGTTGTAATTTAATTGAACATTTTACCTCTTTTGAATTAAACAAGAATCAAGAACACCTGCACAACTGGAAAAAAGTCAATAGAGAAATTGGTCCATGAGAAAAAAATAAATGGTGTTGCTATTTTAAGGAAACGTGTGACAAATCATACAAGACATAAAGTAAATATTAAGAGTAGATATTTTAAATTCTAAAATCTATTTTTATTGAGAAAATCAACAGTATTATTAATTTAAATAATGACCTGCTTCTCATTTCCAGTTACCATTTGGAAGATGTCATCTCCCATTGGAAACACAAGCAGCCCTGTAGTAGATCAGAGTTGGAAGAAAAGGGAATCTTGGAAAAATGCTCGCAAGTGTTTCCAGTGGACCTTCATCAACATTTTTCTTGCTTTTCTCATATATTTGGAAATGTGAGTTGTAAGATAATTTATAAGAATTCATGTTCATGTGTTCAAGCATTGACAACTAACAATCATTGTGGGGCAAGTAAACTCTAATGTAATGAGTAATGAATCCAGTTTGTATTTGGAGAAAAGAGCACAAATTGAAATTGACAAGACCATTTTACCATAATCATTCTATCTGGGCAAAAAAAGTAAATCTCAGAATTTTCTCTCGTTCTCTGCTCCCCCTCCCCTAATTATGCGTATTAGTATAAGTTATGAAATTGTGACCTCATGCAAGGGTTCTCTAAGTTTTAATTATTTGGAAGTCCTGAACTTTTATGGCTGGAAGTTTGGGAGTTCCTTTCCTTGAGACTATTTTCTTGCATTTCACTGAAAACTCAGTAGATAAAATTATTAAAATTTCAGTTATCACAATGTTGTGCATATCTATCTGTTTGTCTCTCTGTCTGTCTATATATCTGTCTGATAGCTTCTTCTTGCAGGGTGAGTGAGTTACATGCCCTTTCAGTCTACATGAACTATTTAGATTGTTTGGTTTGGTGATCCACATGACACAACCAGGATTCATGGCAAAAAGCGGATTACTGTCAGTGGGCAGTCATAAAGTCATCGTATACTCCCGCTCATCTATAGATATGTCAAGAGCAATGGCCATGCTCTCAATCGCTACTTGAAGTGCACAGACACAATTCATGGCAGTCGCAAAAGACTCTTTCTCCCCCAGAAGGCAGGAGAGCATGATATCACCTCTCAGCCCAGTCTTTGTGGCTTAAATGGGTTACACACTTGGTGTACTCGAACATCCCAAAACATCAAAGTTGCCTCATGAGGATTTCAGCTCATGATATTAGAACAATCTCTGTGAGCAATGTTTCTATCCAAGAGATCACAGAAACTAACCTTCCCAAGTTTTAATCTTAGGGATTTAGCTGCGAAAGAGATAAAATCTGAAGCCTGTGGCTTTGCTAAACCTAATAAAACCAGCACAGCATCTAAGCTTTGCTGGATTCACCAGGGAAGTTTGCAGTTAAGAAAACTTTAGTAAGCATCTTATCCTTATACAGCTATGGAGCTTTAAGCAAGAGAACAGGTTATCATTCACATAGTGAATCCAATATTTCTTCGCAAGAAGGATACTCAAGGTAGAGGTAGGATGCTAAGCATAACTCCACCTACTACCTATTTTTCTAATGCTAATGTGATTGGGGAATGTATTCAAAAGTAAATTTTTCAGTAAGTTGTTTCTCTGAGAGATCTAACTCGAACACATTACTTGAAGACCCTCCCAACCACTCTGTTGTGCAAGCATCCGTGTTGTTAGTTTGACCAGCTTAATACTTGTAACACCTAGTGGTGGCAAGGGGAAGTAATGACAAGAGTTATTGTCCTTTGTCTTTCAGATGTTAACAAAATGATGAATTTTCATCTTTTAACAATGCTGGATTTGGTAGGTAAGCAGGCTTTCATTCCAAATGTTAAATGAAATGGGGTAGGTAATCTTGGAGAAACATATTTTACTATAAATTTTGCCAACTCCGAGGTACAGAGCTTGCAATGATATCAAACATATCCATCAACATGTTTCATGGTAACATAAGTCAAATCTCTTGTCTGCAAACACTGTCTAATGGTTATGGTTTCGTTCTTATTATGCTTACATTTTGACGAGATGAATAGTGATTGCTTAAGATCTATATTGATACTTTATTGCTTTATTTAAGCACATATAACCAATCAATTTGAAGAAGAAAAAACATTTAGCAAACAAATATTTTCATTGAGAATCCAATATTTGAAATTCATTACACTATAGGATTCAGTAGCCCTTCTCTACCCAACAAGCCGTGAGCAGTATAGCCTTCAGGCATTTGAGTTGTAACAAACTTTGTCATCAGTAAGGGTGAAATGTTAACAAGCCGTGAGCAGTATAACCTTAAGACATTTGACTTGTAACAAACTTTGTCATCAGTAAGGGTGAAATGTTAACAAGCCGTGAGCAGTATAACCTTAAGGCATTTGACTTGTAACAAACTTTGTCATCAGTAAGGGTGAAATGTTAACAAGCTGTGAGCAGTATAGTCTTTAGGCATTTGAGTTCTAACAAACTTTGTCATCAGTAAGGGTGAAATGAAGCACCTGCCATGTATCGATATGATTATTGATATACAGCCTATGAAATGATAC
Organism: Sinohyriopsis cumingii; assembly: GCA_028554795.2. Taxonomy (NCBI): domain Eukaryota; kingdom Metazoa; phylum Mollusca; class Bivalvia; order Unionida; family Unionidae; genus Sinohyriopsis; species Sinohyriopsis cumingii. The sequence goes on along the minus strand of CM068834.1, from coordinate 112,969,030 downwards.
ATTATCAATACATGTGTGAATATGATGGTCTTTTTTCTAACTTTAGAAGGTCTGTCATTGGTATGGTGGTGCCATTTTTTTTATGTGTTTACATATTTCCAGTATGCAAATTATAGACAGATACATGCTTATCTGTTTATATGCCATTCGCATCTTTGACGAGATTTAAAAAATAAACATTTCTCAAGAGACTACATGTTAGATGTCAGTGATGTTTATTCATCCTTTTAGGTCCATTTGATAAGACACAGGATTCATCCATGCCTTTTGTTTTGCATTGCATTATTATTTTTAAAACATTACCAATTTCATGTTTTTACTTAATACTATTGTTATCAGAACAGAATAAACTGCAGTTTCCTAGTGCAATGAACATCTTGTTTAGATCAAATCAGAATGTCGGAGTGGATAATACAAGCAACAAATCGATTGCATTGTGTTTTGTGCAGATGTAAAGCAACTACTGTGGCCGCATGCTCTCATTTCTTTGTCAGTAAAAAGAGAAAATATTGAGAACACCCACTCCCCTTCTACAGATTTACAAGGTGGCTGTAACTTTCAGTTTGGAATCTACCATTCTTTGATTCTGTGGTGATTTTTTTAAAATCATGTCTGCATCATGCATGATCAGTTGTTTATTACATATATCAGTGTAAAGAGATGTGAATTATTTAAATATTTTACAGATCATTCACTTTTGCTTGAATTTTCTCTGCTGCTTTGTATCTGTTTGGAAAGATTTTTTAATAATAACTTCTTGTATGTCATGCAGTGACTAAACTACAGTTCTAATTGGTGGTTATTGTTTTACTCTGGACTTTACCAAGCTGTAGCAACCAATAAGAACTGCATGTAAGATATATCACTGCATGACACACTTGAAGTGTAGCCTTCAAATTCACTGAAAGTAGACCAGGTGTGAAGTAACAGATAACCATTACTGGTACATAAAAGTGGTCATTAAACAACTAGTAAAGTACTTAAATCATACATGTAGACACATCTGTGCTGTCTGCGTTACATTGATAAATGTTATCATTGTCTGGATATGCATTTGGGATAAAATAATTAGCATGCAGTTTGGAGGGGGGGGGGTCAGATTTCAAACCACATGATTTATAGTCACTATGTATAAAGCAATATATTGATAAATCATTTCACTGCTAATAGGCAACACCTCTGTTGATTGACCAGCAACAAAGAAGCAATGTGTAAACTATACAGTGACCTTTGAATTTTCCTACTTTCAGGTTTAAATTAGTTTATTGGATAAACAAATTAAAGACAATTGATATAATGATATTTGGGATATTCTATGACAGATGTCTGGTTGCTCATAGTATGTGCCTGTCAAAATCTTTAAACTAGCTGTCATGTCCAGCAATTATAGGGATTTCAGGAAGCCTGCTCTCTCTCTCTCTCTCTCTGTATATATATATATATATATATATATATATATATATATATATATATATATATATATATATACATATATATATATATATATATGAGACGTCTGGAAAATGTTGGATAGTTTGTCAGACATCTGAAATAATGATTGTAGTGGGCTATAGTCCCATATGAAAGCTGTTCATTCAAATATCCTTCATATAATTTGACCTAATAAAATATGTTTGTGTTTATATACTCTGATTTTACTGGAAGAGCTATAAGTTGAGATCACCACATCCATAGGTGTATATTGTTTTGGCATAAAAATGATGAAAAGTTCAGAGAAGAAAACAAAATAGCTATCATGTTTACTGTATATATTGGGAGACCATATTTTTGGTGACACTGTAAATGAATATTTTAAGTAATTTTTTGTGCACTGTATGTTCTGGGACACATTGATTTATATTTAGTTGTAAGTTTTGGGACACCATTTAAATTAACTGAAAATTATCTTTTAAATCAATAGAAAATGCACTCAAACTTATATTTTATTTTTGTAAAATGTTAAACTGTATACTTGAGATAAAACTCTTTAATCCACTGCAGCATAATCCCATGAACCCAATCCTTCTCCTGCACACATATGATCCATCCTTTTGGTGCATGAATATTTTTATAGCTTCTTCATGATGTGGAAAACTATCATTGGAAGCAACACATCTGAAGCAGAAATTGCAAGGACATAATTAAGATTTTTTTAAATCTGCACCAGTTGTGCGAATTATCACTTTTAATCCTCATCTTATCAACAGTCTCTCCAGGAGTGAGATCAAAGTACACTGTGTTTCATTTATGTTTATGATCACATTGTTGGTGAAATCATCGTTTTCAGGCTGTCATGAATGATTTTATTTTCTCCTCCAAATCTTCTGAGAGATGCTGCATCATTGATGTTTGTGCGTGATGCACTAGATTGTGTTGCTTTAAAAACTGTTCCATTGTTTCAGTTTCTTTTCAAAATTCCTATGAATACTGGTAAAAAGAAACCAAAGTTGGCTTCCTAAATAGACCAACTTGTTATTTTAAAAAAAGCACCATACTTTAAAGAATCCGGCATCAGTTTTGTAATAAAATAACCTCTGCAGTTGATATCCTATCCGTAAATTCAAACAGTGAGTTTATTGCTGGCTGCCAGTTGTATTTGTTCAACACCTGGACTTATATTTGCTTGCCATCTGTAATCGTAATTGATACAAAAAAGAATTGATGGCTTCATAGTAAATAGTATACATAGTAACAACTTGCTTTAATAATACCTTTTGTAACCAAGCTAATGAAAAGATTGCCATTTGCACTCACCATGTGGTGCATGAATGGCAGGTGCCTTGAAGCAGTTGGTTGATATTTCCTTTTTTCTTTCTCTCTTTTGTAATTTTGTTGTGTCCAGTTTTCAGTTTGATGCAATATTCATAATTCTGAATGCAGCCAAACATGATTTTTGTCTCTATGCACATCGTGAATAATATGTTATGTGTTATTTGTGTGTGTGTGTGTGTGTGTGATTTGGATTTTTAGCGTAGCTTTAACAATTTTTCAGTCATATTGCTATGATGTCTGCAGTGTAACAGTTTATAGTGATCTCTAGCACTGGGGCATCATGCAGCAGACATGTAGCATGATGTCCCACCCAGTCACATTATCCTGACACCAGGCTGACAAGTCCTAACACTGTGTGTTATTTGACATACACACTATAGAATCAATGCATATACTATGTATGTGGAGTTCGTGGATATATTTTTTCTTTAATGCTCATGATAAAAAAGAGGAATAAATGATAATAAATAATAAAAAGTTAGTTTCTTTTATTTTGAAGCATTTTGTTTATTATTTTTATCGAAAATTGCCATGGGGTGGGGCACAAATTCAGCATATATTTATTTCATTTCTTAAGTCTTGGGACAGGCCAACAAATTATTATTTTACCTTGTTCCAATATATACGGTACATAAGGTATTACCATACTCAGTGGTGTGGAGACTATTTTTAGCATGGATACAGATAATTGTTTTGTTTTTCTTTTTTAATACATTTTTTGATGCATGTAACATCTAAGTCCTGTGTTAGATCTGTGTGACATGATTTTCTCAGTAATTTTGAGGTCTGCTTATGTTACCCCTTACCATTCACCCACTACACAATACAGAAATCTTTGATGTTGCATGTAGATAGAAATATCCTCTTCAGACTTTTAGTTAAGATTGTTGATGAATGGCTACAGATATGACTTTAAAGTTCTATTGTGTTTTTCAGGAGTTTTACCTTTTTTAGCAGTTGCTTGGAAGGTTGGCATACTATCCTTTGGTACATAGGTATGTGAGTTTAATATTGCATAAACCTTGTCTGTTTTCCTTTACTTGAGGAAAACGTTTTCAGTTTGTTTGTTTTACATGGAAAATGAGCAGTATTAAGTTTGTTTTACTGGCTTTGCTTTTGTACCAGTATCCATGAATCTTTGTATGACAGGGAGAGATATGAACATTGATTGATGACCCAAACTGTCAGATGTCATAAACAAACACACACATGAGACCTGCATAAACAAACACTAGCTTTTAATATCTCAACTGTATCAGGTTCTATTTCATGCACCCACACATGCAAGGATAAGTGGCTGTTTAACCCTATTTCATTTTTGAATGGTTTTCATGTTTGGGGATATAAGGGGCCATTTGTTATGGCAACATTTGGGTCATCAATAATTGTACAGTCAGAGTAAATGAAGTTTTAAATTTATCAGGATTGAACTAATATAAAGTTGTAAAAGTCTTTTTTGCAAAAATGGTCAACATACATGTATTTGCTACATTTATTTGATCATGGCCAGACCCAGTAGTATAGAAGTGAAAGCTCTGAAAATGTTTATTCTATTCGTCATTTGTTCTTGAGAAGATTTTAGTTGAGATGATTCTTGGATTATTACTGGGATTTTATTATCCCTTGTTTGTATTGTAGGGTTTGAACTCTGTTTTTTTTTCATGATATGTATTTTGTAAATTTAGATGTTTATTGTTTTCATTTCAGAATGCATTCTGTTTGTGATATTTTCCCTAAATGCTGCCTTTGACTTCTTGAAGTACATTTGGGCCTATGTTTCCACAAGTCCTGTTGAAGTGAACCTACATCAAAAGCACCTTCTGGGTGTTGGAGATAAGGGTCTGTACACCTGCATGCAACGTAAATGCATGGACATTTTCCCAGTAGCCATTATATCCATAAATAAACTGTGCTATTTTATCATATTTAGTCCATCAAGGAAAGTATTCACCAAAGTTACAAAAGCTTACATGGTTAGACTCCTAAGGAATTTCCAGATGGTTTGATTTTCACATTTTGTTCTATCAAATTGGTCAAAAAATCTCAAAATTGAAAATCTGGAATATTGAAGAAATGTATAAAATATGTGATTTCTTAATGAGCAGAAATTAGCTGCAGTTTTACAATGTGTTGCAATTCATGGTTAGGTTAGATAGATATCCTGAATGATATAATTGATTAAATTGTTGATTAATTTAATAAATTCATTAATTATGTTGTTCAACATGATCACTAATTAATGTTGATGCAGTATTGTCTTAGTCAAGCAGCTGGTCCGTTTAAGAAGCTGCTGAGGTACTGAATAGAGTATTCAAAAGCTGCCTCTGAAATTGACTTTTTTTCTTCAGTTTAGCTTGCATTTTTCCCATGCAGGTTATCCCATGCTAGTACAATACTTCCAGCAGCCATATTAAGTCAGTCCATGTGGACTTGTGTTTTGCCTTACTAACAAATAAGGCATTACATACTCCAAAACTCTAGTATACATATAAGTTATTCATTGAATTGTGTATTTGGGCATAATTACTTTTTCATCAGAAAAATGAGAGAGCATATGAGTCATAATCTTAACTTAAAAATTGCTTGCTTTGAAAACTTGAACCTTGAAAGTCATACATTTGATCTCTGTTAATTTATTTACTAGAATCATCTATAAACTATTTTTCCATAGATACATTACCTGTAGCATAGGTGATTACTGAAGTTTTGTTGTTTTCTTGTTAATTCATTTCCATGCTGTGTGGATTGATCAATTCAGGGTACATGGTTGGGGACATGATACAATGGTACTTGTATATCAGTAATGCTGAAGAATTGCAACCAAGTTTTTTTTATTGTATTGCATGTACCAACTATAAGGACGCATGCTTGTGTGATCAGAATACATCAGAAATAAAATCACCTCAGTGTTGAATGAAGTGGATTTTGTCCACTTGTATTACCTTTTTCATTCTTCATTGCCTCGTATATTGATCAACAGTGTAGTTGAGTGCTTATTGCAGGCATTTTGAAGTGGAGGGTAACAACAAAGCTTTTGTGACCTTACATTGCCTCATACATAAAGCACTGTGAAATCATGATGAATAATTGCAGTAAAAAAAACAGTAGCTATGCACTCAAGCTCCTGCATCTTTTTGGCACAGAAAAGTAAACAACCATTTGTATACAATAATAGGTACAAACAAGGTATTTAAAGTTGGTTTACCAAACTCTTTCTTAATTTGGAAGTTATGTTCATTCTGCGACTGACACTTGAGTATGCCATTATGGCTGGGGTATGATCTGGTTTATAAAAGACAGAAAAAAATGTATTTTGTTAGTATTTTCTAATTTACCCTAAAAAATAACTGTCATCAATTTCCATTCAGTCTGTATGAAATTACAAAACCATGCTTGTCCAATTATAAACCAGTTTTTGATGTTTTGTCACTTTTAACCATGGTTGTACATGCACTTGTTCATTGGCTGGATTGTCGTTTTTCTTAAACAATTTAATGGCAGATGTATTAGAGCTCTCCGCCATAGATATGCATAACATATAGAAATCATTTCTTCATGACACTATTGGTGGAATATATGTTCTGGAAAGCTGTACCACCCAGGCTGGCTGAAACAAAAAAAACAAACACATCTAATTTGTACTTTGTTTCCATGTCATGTGCATTCAGTTGTACTGAAGCTTTAGCTTGTTGCTGAATTGATTTAAATGGTCGTAATGTCATAACCAGAAACTATTTGTTTAAATAATGGCTTGAAGAAGTTTCATCATGCATAACTCTTGTTCCCTACTGATCATACTTTTGATCCAGTATTTACTATGCTAAATCAAATAAAATTTGAAGTGACTTTTTGGAGTACAGTAACACCTTATTCAATGGTGAAACTTGATTATATGCAGATTGACTTACTCTGTCTGTAGGAAGTGTTGTGCTAGCTAGAGACAACTAGTCTGGGAAATGTGCAAGCTGAGTCAGCGTTTTTCTAAATTGAGCATTGATTCTAAATGGACTGTCTGCATAACTAGGCATCTATTGTGAAAACAGGTGTTTGGGGGGTAGATTTATTTTGTGAACAGTCATAACACTTGCACAGGTGAAAGTTCTCTGTCATATAATGGAAATTCCGTCTTCAGAATGTTTTGACAGGTCAATCTTCCAAATAGTGCAAATCCATTGTTTTTTTATGGGATGGGCAGGATGTTAAAGTGGTTGAGCAAGCGCACAGAAATTTTTGTGCTCCAATTCACTAGAGGCTCCTTGTATGTATTCTGCTGAATCATGAGTTCATATTTAACTCCATAATTCATTTCCCTCAATGGAAACTCTAATAACTCGTTATTATATTTCACTGCTATTTGATTCCTGCATTTACCATGTAGGATTGATAGTGGATAAAGGTTGCTGAATTATTTTGAGTGAAACACCTTGGCTGATTCTATACCTCAATGTGTTATCATTCTACCATTGTTTTCTGTATTCACCACTTTGCTTCATAGATTGATTTTCTTTTTAAAGAAAACATAATTTGTTGCATTTTCCTGGCTTCGAAGTCGCTGGTCAGGACAATTGAAATTTTGCTTATGCTAAATGTGCAGAAATAGTTAAGAAAAGACATTCCTTTGAATTGAAACATCAGAGCATGGCTGACTACTTCTCCTGTCTGCTGGTCATGTTTGGATGAAAATGCATTACCTATTTCAGCAGCTTTATACAATATATATATACGTGCTGACATTCATGGGGAGAACACTCCAGATGCATAGTCATTTAGAAAAGAAAGAAAGAAATAACCAGTTTGATTCCAACAGATATGTATTGAATAAAATGTAAAAAACCAAGCACTGTAATTTTATGTTTAATATACTTGAAAAAGTTCAGAATATCTGATCATATTTCTTGAGTAATCCATTGTGGGTACATGTTCCCTTTTTTAATGCTTACTGTTAGTTTCTGAAATACATGTACTTGTACCACGATTTTAACAGCAGCATATATCTAGTTGGTTGTCCGATAAATTATGTGTTGTGAAAAAGTAGGCACTTTTTTCGCAAAATTTACAATGAGAAATTTATGTATTAACGATTCAATATATGAAATCTTCATATTAAAGAACCAGAATTTTCAGCTGTTCAGTTATGATTTTCATGCAAACATATAGTGTCAAAATCACTCCTTTTTAGCTTCAGGCCTACACCCCAATCCCTGCCAAGGGGGCCTGGGCAGCCCCTTGAATTTAAGCCTACTTTTCAGTATTATGGTTTTTCCCAACTTTCTCCCATGCTGGTGTAATGAACTGTAAATAAAGAGTAATAACCACAAGACTGTTGAGTACATATTATCTTGCAGTTGGTGGAATGCTTTTTTGTAACATATCCATCATAAGGCAGTATTATCTTATGGTGTCCATCTGTCTGTACATATGTTTGTCTGGTCCCTGTTTCGTTTCTGTACAGTGACTGTAGCTCTCCACCATCTGCCATTACCAATCTTTGTAATTAGGTTGCATTTGGTGCCAGAAACAAATGTATTGATTTTGGGATCAAAAGGTCAGTAACTCAACTTGTATACCAGTTACTTTGACCAAAATTTCTACATTCATGGCTTCCATTTGAGAAAGTTACTACTGATTTTTGGTGTCAAAAAATCTAAAGATCAGGGTCTTAATGATTCCAATGTATTCTGCATACTTGCTTACTTTAACAAGCTTTCTTAATAGCTTGCATTTGAAAAAAATTTTTAATTCATTTTAGGGTCAAAGGTCATGGTAACAAGGACTGAAAGGAGGGAAAAAAACAATTTGACATAATTCTTTCAACATCATCTAGAAGAGTGATGTCCTTTAGCTGCCCATCGTCCAAATTTATCTTTCTGAAGTTTACCAAGAAATGTGAGATTTCAGTCTTTATTGATGAGACCATGAATAAGTGCTTTTTCCCCCAGTTATCTATGACATCATTTGCTGGAATTTTGCCCTCAAGTTCTTTATCCTTTTGATTTTGGTTTCCACAGCAGTACTTTCTCAGATTTGAACCAATTTTGGTCTGCATCTTTATATTAAAGAGATCTTTAATAACTTCAATTTCCACTACAACTTCAGGGCATCATTTTAGGGAGTTACTCCCCCTGAGTGTCCTCCTGACGTTGGTTTTTGCATCATTACCAGGAGTGTAAGATTTTAAACCATTTTGGTATGTATCTTTATATTCATAAGACTGAATTAATTTTATTTCCAGCATTCTATAATGGCATTTAGAGGGAGCTACAATCCCAGATTTTCCATCATTCTAACTTTGATTTGTGCTAAGGGGTTCTTGGATTTGAAATAGATTTTGCATGCACCCAAATAAAAAATAAGACATTTTTTCTAGTATTCTACAACCTAATTTACGAGAGTTGTGGCACTAAGTGTCTGTCCTCTGGCTAGAATTTATGCAACATTACATTAAGAAGGATTGTTGAATTTGAACCGGATATGGCATGCTTCTTTATGTTGACGATACTTTAATGAGCTTCATTCCCAGTGTTTCGTTTTATCATTTAGAAGAGCAGTGGTCTTTCATTGCCATTCCAAACTTTTTTTTCCAAATCATATTTTTGCTTAGGAATGTTGGATTTCAACAAGATTTGTCATGTATATTTATTCTTATGTGACCTTGAATGAGTTGGATCTCATTCCACATTGTCATTTGAAAGAATTATGTCATTCGGAGGAATCATGTCCTTTGAAAGCACATTCTTCTGAGTTTGGTTTTGATGCAAGTTCCTGTTAAGTCAGTTGTAGAAAATGGATCCTTTTGTGATGCACTCTTTGCTAATACCTCTAGTTAGAGTTTTTCAGTTTTAAAGTGGTTACATTAGTGATCAGAGCAAAGATATAGGATGAGGGCCAAATATGGCATGAATATTGATATATAAACACAGAAGCAATTTCTCCAGCAGGGCTAAAAATAGTAGCAGCTAGCCCAAAGCTGGTAAATTTACTGAAGGTCCAGTACGAATGTCAAGATCTTTTAGTTTTTTTTTATATATGCAGCTATCCCCATTTAATATTGCTCAGAATATTGAGTAACCTAATTTAGAAATATTTTGTAATTTTCATTGTGCAAGTAAATGCACATTGTGTTTGAAAAAAATCTCAAATGATAACCTAGTCCCAGTTTGTTAGAAAAATGACAGAACTATTTGCAGTTATGCCTTTGGTTCCAGTAATAACTTGTATGGGACAAATAGCAAACCTGTCAACCCTACTGGAAAAATTGGGAAAATCACAATTTTTGGACCTATCTCCCGATTCCCCAATTTTGAAATAAATCTGTATTTTGTTTATACAAAAACATAATTATCAGTTTCCCTGTTTGTGTGTCTGGTATTTTTCTTAGCACTTTACTATATCCTGCTTGATTTTTAGTTTTTATCCACCAATACAAAGAGATTGTCTCACAGTGTGGTTCTCTTTATCTGACCCCATCAGCAAATCACAGCAACATGATGGACAAGTTTCTCAGCTAGAAGTGAAAAAAATAAGAAAAGGAAGTAACTGATGAATTTTCACCAGCCAAGAAAAAGAAATGGGATCAGAATATAGGAGTGATTGGGGGAAGCAGTTTGCTTTCATTCATCCATTGACTCGCAGGGCCTATTATGCAATCTGCCAGTGTTGCTCACAGCATCTCTCAATACAATGTGATGGTCAAGATGACATTAATAAACACAGTGCAAGCATTGCAATGTGCCTAAACAATATGTAGTATTGTTTAAGGACCTGTCCTTTTTCTCCAGCCGAATGGAAAGAATCAGCACTGATGATCTGCATAGAGAGTTTCACCTTTACCAGATCTGCATGCAATTTAGATGTAAAATTCAATGTGGAAAGAGCAGATCATCTGTGGGTTGCTCTCAGGAAAAAAAGGATGGATCTGGCCAACTGTTGTTTCCAACCCTTGGGAAAGTAATGCTATCAGTACTTTCAATACCGCACAGCAACAGCAATACAGAGCATTCTCAGTGGTCAGAAAAAACAGAACTAGCCAAATAGCCAGTCGGTTAGCATCGACCCTGGAAGCTATTCTTGTTAGCAAATTTGGCACCCAAGGACAAAAAAAAGGAACTTTTGCAGAAATGCAAATCTGCAACACACGGTGGACTGAAATAAGAAAAGTATACATCTTTATCATGATATATACACCATACTCTTGTACTTCTTGATTTTTTACCCTGCCTCTTGATTTTTAATGGTGATTTTCCTGATTGTGATTTTTTTCAATGTTGGTAGGTCTGAAATATATGATAAAACTTATCTGTCTCCCTGGCGTTAAATGTTATATTCAAACCCTACAATTTATATCTTTCTAGCTGGAGCAATGCATAAGATATTTTGAACCATGGACCACAATAATGGAAAGACACTGTGCTAAGCTTTTTTTCCTCTTATTCAATGTGATCCATAATTGCTTGTCACTGTTAAGATTAATTGTTTATTCAAAATTTTGAAAATATTTTTCTCTCATATTACAGATTTGGGGTTCTGTGTCTCACCTGTGAAACCCCAGACACCATCTTCAGAGAAAAGTCTCATCTTTTCCAGCTCACCTGGACAGACCCCATATTCACCTTCTTCCAGCCCTTGGGGTTCATCTGGACAAGTGACCCCCACTAATCCTGGGTCTTTTTCAGGGTCATACAGTTATCCAAGTCCCCAGGGGTCATTCTCATCAATGTCTACACCAGGAAACTATGATAAAGTAAGAAATTTCTTAAACATTGTTGTGTGTATGGTTTGTTAAATTTGTACTATGAGATAAATACTTGCATTGATGAATTGTTTTGTTAGTAAGCCCAGGCCAGAAAAACTATGAGCCCACATTGATATTTTCCAGAACAAATTCATATCTTATTTGTAATATACTTTAAACCCCAAACCCAAAATGTAATATCGATAGAGCTATAATTAAAACTGACACAATATTATATACTAAAAATGTGAAGTTTTAGCTTCACAGGAGTGAATTTAAAAGGCCCAGCTCATTGTTAATTCTCCTATTCATTCTTATTTGAGATGTGAATAGCACTGTTACATCATGTTGTTGTTCAGGTTTTCATTGTGAGAAAAGAAGTACTCTTCCTCATTCTGTCATAGTTTGAATTGTTTTGATTAGTATGAAAAGATCCTCGAAATGGATATATAGTTTTCTTGGTTGTAATCAAACCTTGTGAAAGTTCACTTTTCATGTCTGATAAATTTTCAAAGCTTACACTTCAATTTGGATTTTAGTTTGGTAATATTGGTAAAAGTAGCCTAATAAAGTGGCTAATTCTGGACTTGATCTATGTTTTGAACTTGAATCAGACTTTGATTTTTGATTGGTGACATAAGACCTTTCCTAGAAATAATATTTTGGTTTTTTTCATGCATTCTGCATCATCATTGACTTGTGGAATATTATACCCTGGTGACAAATATGAAGAAGTTTACCTCCATCTTAATGTCCTCCACCATAATTATCCACAAGATAGAGAGCTTGCTGGACATGGATGATGATGACAGACATAAAGCCGTCTTTCAGAATTTTGCCACAATTGTCACAAAAACTGCTGAAATTACTGGGTGACTCTAGGATAAAATTCAAGATCCCATTAATTCTAGGGCATTCTTTTCTGCAGCTTTATAACTACACAAGTTTGGAAGCAGCATTGGCACAGTGCTCCCATGCCATATTCTGGAGCAAAAGGGTGCTGGTTCAGATCAGCTACTGTGGTGTGTCCTTGGGTAAGGCACTTTACTCTAATTGCCTTGGCACTAAAAAACCAGCTTGTTTAACTCTGCAGTAAAGCACCAGATCAAATCATCACACTGATAAAATCACCTACTGATGTTTACCCTTCATATGTACTTAGCTATATGAGGATATTATTGATGTCAACATGTCTCTTCACACTATTATATAAAGTGATGATAACCATGTCAAAGGTGGTCTGGAACATCATGTTGACTCCCCAACTACTTGACCTGGCATATCTAACAATAGTTAGTGACCATGTCTGGGAATCAATTAATGGCATATATGAGTGAGTGCCTGATTTCTGATGTCATGATAACTATCAGCCTCCATTCCTCAGCTGGTTAACTTCTTTCTTTCCCTCTTTGAAGACAGGAAGCTATCAGCTGTCACAGTCGAAGGAAACTGTTTCATGATCTAAGACACATTTAAATATCATGGAAGAGTCGATACTGGTTGCAACAAGGTCCTTTTCAACTTGTCTAATTTCGACATATCCAGGTCATGTTCATATTCCCAGAATGCATCTTCTTCTGGGTCTTGACATGGCTCAACTCTTTCAAGTTGGAGCCCATTTTTCCACCTTATTGAAGCAGTTATTGTACAAGACTTGCTTCCTGATAGGACATGCTTCATCTTCCAGGATGAGTAAGCTGCATGGATCTGAACTATGTCGAGTTTGTTCCAGCAGCTCATATGCAGCCTGGTTTCATTCTAAAAATAAAATTCCATCAATAGGCAACTAACAAGTAACTATTAACATTCTCTTCTTAACCAGTCCATTGAGAGAGGTGACGCTGCAGGACTCCTACTTATCTGTCTCATTGTACCAATCCTGCTTATGACCTGTGTGTTGGACTTGGGCCATTAAATGCATTATTTAGGAATATAACAAGGTTTTATTTACCTTTACTCACAGTTGTATTATTTCCCCTGGATTGGAGTCTTTGGGGTTATGCCCTTAATATAGTGAGCTCATCTGGAGGGCATACATCCTATAACAGATTTCTAGTTTGTACTGTTTTTTGTGATTCTGCACTTAATCCAATCACATGTCAACAATTGCGTGTTATTAAAACCTTACCTGTGTTCTTTGTTACAAAGTAGCTTATATTTGGACTGTTGCAAAAGTTTTGACCTTGATTTGTCAAATTCTGGAAAATATCAGAAAAGATGAGTGGTAGTAAAAAATTGTAAAATAATAGCAAAATGTCAAAATAATTTTGAAATTATGTATTCCTATGATTTTTTAAATTTAATTTTAGAAATTCTACAGATATATTATTTGAGAATCCAGAAATGTATTGAATAATAAGAACTAGTGAGAAAAATGGATTTGCCTACCAAAAGTAAGACGGTAGTCAGTATTTGAAGTCATTGATTAGATTTTATTTTGTTTATCTAAATTGATATTTTGATTTTGTTTATTTTTTACAGAGTTTGAATTATGGAAAGAGCAATGTGTCCTTTTCACCAAACTTATCATTTTCACCACATATGACCACATCTCCTTACCTCTCCATATCATCTGGTCACTTTAGCAGCCTGGACAGTAGTGGTCTGCGGTCAAGAAATCAAAGTCTTTCCATGCCAGCCACTTCATTCAGATCAAGTCCATGTAAGATTTGCAATGATCTCATGTTGAAAAAATGTAAATATTTAATTTTTTTCTGTAGTGTGCATACATCTGGATTATTTGAGGTTTTTCAGGCCAAATATTGGTCTCTTGTTCCATTGGAAATACTGCTGAACTTGAGCTTTTTTTTAAAAAATATGAAAGTTTTCAGGTATAAATATAATATGGGTTTTTGATTCACCTCTGGTTTGTGCACTTAAATAAGTTGGGCTTGGTTTTACAGTACAGCATCACAAGTAGGTTATTTAATGATGAGGGAGTTGGATTAAAGTACCTTATCCAGGACATACCATGACAACTGATCTGGGCTGATCTGATGGTAGTGTTTAAACCCACACTCTATGGTTGTGAATTTAGTGTACTCACCACTGAGCTACCACAATTTTTTAACACTTGGGAGAGCTGCAACATCTAACTACAGTGAAACCTCTCAACATCAAAAGTACTTAGAAGCAAATTGAAATTTGGGTTTCAATAGGTTTATGATTTACAGATTTAATTTTATTTCAGCTTCAAGGCGATTTCAGCTTGCAGAGATTTCTGTATTGGGATGTTTCATTTACTTTGGTGATTACTAGGGGTAAAACGACACATCTGTGCCACATATCGATACGATTCAAGATACACAGCCTGCAGTATGATACATATCAGTATACATATGAACTTGTTAGTCTTTCCAGCTTTGGAAGGTAGTTGGTTGTATTTCCAGTATGCAGATTACATATAGAGATATAGTTATCATATATTTATATGCAATTCTCATCAATGACAAGAAAACAATACTTTCAAATAGACTACCTGTTGGTTGTCTGAGTTTTATTCAGTGTTTTAGACCATTTAATGGTGGCTTCATTTAACTCACTTTAGCCACTTGACCCTTTGTTTTGCATGGCACGAATGTGTTGAACACATTACCAATTTCATGTCTCACTTAAACTTGGAAGACATTATGATGTTGCATTTAAAACAGAAGAAATAAAGCTGTTTCCGGGTACAAAGAAAATCTCATCTGGAACAAATCCGTGCATGGTAATGAGTATGAATACCAACAAAGTCTATCACATTGTAATTCCTGCATATGCAATAGACTGCTGTGGCCAGAGGTACTTGTTTTTGTTAGTGGAGAAGGAAAACTTTTGACAACACCTTGTCCTGGTCTATAATTAAAAATTTTTTTTTTTACACAAGGTGATAAACCTGAGCAGTTTAAACTCTTCCCCCTTCTTGATTCTATGCTAATTTTATTTATTCCATCAGCACATTCATTCACTGGTTTGATATCTCAGAATAAAAAAAGAAATTCCAAATTTGCTCCCATGTGCAATTTAAGGAGAGAATCTACGAGGATTTTATTGTAAGTGGGAGTTCACCTTTTGTCACTGAAAGAAGCGGATATCAGAAAAGAAAGAGGAAGGGATGAAATGGTCATAGTTCAATATTTACCTAACACTTCAATATCTGCCTCTCTTTCTTCCTGCTCCAACTTTTTAGAACTCTACTGAAATCAAAATCTTTTCAAGATGTCACCTTTAGTGTTATAAGTATTAATCTGTTAACTTTTGCTGAGCATGTTCTGTTCCTATCTGTGTATGAAAATTTTTTTGTGCTTCCTTCTGAGGGAGCATCTTTTTGGCTATTATTTACAATTTACCAGAGCTCACATGCATTATCTTCTTGATACACCTGCTTCAAAATAGGATTTTTTACTAAAATAAACTTACTTTCTTGAATCATTAGTTTACTGACTACCATGCCAGATTTCTTATCTGTTCCTTAATGCTGTATTAGGGTTTTTAGTCCATCAATTGCATAGTCTGCTTGTGCAGACAGAGAGAGGTATTCAGATAAATACCTTTACTTCTTAATTTAATTTTTTTTCATCCTTATTTATTCAGTTTATCTTAGCCCTGATATTGATATATGGTTTTATAGCATATGATCTGCAAGGCTAAATTGATTGATAAAATAAAAATGATAATGCATTTTACTTTCAAACGGTCTGTATTATAATATGTCCTTTGTACATTTAATTTTGAAATACTGCTGAAAGGGAGATTGACTATCATGCTGTCTATTTTTATCCATCCATCATACCATCATGTATATCTGACTTGTATTTTTCACCCTTTTCAGGCTCAAAATCACTCACTTGTATATCCATTAACAAGTTTCCAGCTCCAATAATCCAATATACTTCATACATTCAAACATTGTTGTCATCATCACTATCACCAGCCAGTATTTGCTGAACAAAAATGTAATGAACCACGCCAGGAATCAGACATTTTGGCATTCTAGGTATCACATATGTTAAACACGCATTTGTAAAACATCCTTCATGGAGCGTTCAAACTACACCATGATGCTAATTCCAGGGCACATTATGCCAGTCAATTTTATTTTAGGAACCATTCTTGTCATGCTTGAAGAAGCCAGATGTGTAAACAGTTGCCTGCATGAAAAACCTGTCACAACGGTTAAATCAAAATTGTTTACTTCATCAAACACATTTTCATGTGTGACTTCAGTTAATTTGTGGGAGTTCTTGCGCATCACTGTTCTCCAGGTGTGTGAATTTTGCATGCTTCATGTAATTGCACACCCTAACAGCATCTCTGAGTGCTACATATCAATGACTTTTGTGTAAAAGTTTTTCTGTTGCTTTGCAAGTACTTCCTGTTTGTCACACAGGGAATAAACTACACTAATTCCTGATTGGTAGTTATTATTTAACCTGGACCAGAACAAGCAATAACCACCAATAAGAGTTTATTGTAACATATTTCACTGTGTGACACACCGGTGGTGTAGCTTTCAAATCAACCAAAGTTGACAAGATACAATTAAAGGTAGAAACTTTGCCTAAAAGTGGTCATTAAATGATGAGTAAAGAGCTTCATTAAACACGTGGAACTAGTTTGGAATGTATAGTATATGCTGAGCATGCTGCTGGGTTAAGATAATTAGTATCGGAAGGGGGGGGGGGCAGATTATGAACCGTGTCACTTCGTTTTAATTTGCAGATGGTGAACAAATATTCTCAATAGTCTTTTTCATTTTTACTAATCAAATTTGGTGTCTAGGACTGCAAATGCTGTTTCAGATGAATGCTGTATTTAAAGAACAGCAAGACAAAACTAATAATAATAATTATTCATGACTGCTGAAGACTAAAATAAATTATATAAGGTGGGTATTGTTTTGTATCGATTCTCCATCTCTTGTATTTTTATATGTATCATTACAGCAAAAGTATTGATGCATTGATATATCAATTAATCATTTCACCCCTAGTGCTTACAGAGGTGTAAAATAATAATGCTGTGGTTTCTTTTGTAGCATGTAAGTGAAAATCAAACGTATTCTTTGCATTAAAAGACATCTTGTGAATACAAATTTAGAACAAGTTCTAGATTGCGCATTCTGGTACATAACTCATTGCTGTCACTCACAGAAACTCATCTTTTGTTCTGAAGTTCAATAATATCAGCAATTTTTTATTTCAAATTAATTTTGAAAGCAGAAGATAGCAGTTCCACTGTTGTTGAGATACTTTGCCTGACATGAGCTTTGAATGATTCTGTCTCTGATCTTCATATGGCATTTTGCTACAAATCTTGAGCTCATATCATGAGTAGGTGTGTTTGCTTCACATCATCTCAAAGAATAGGTAATACAATAACAGGTCTGACATTTAGATGCATATTATTGCTTCAAGTCACTCTTAAATTCCTAAGTAAAATGCAACTCATCATTGATTTTGTCATATCTTTGCCTTGGAAATTTTCACTAGATTAGACAGCTTCCTCATGTGGAGGTTGTTTAGATTTGTATTATGATTCCAGTCAACTGTTAGATGTGGCCACTTTTACCAAATATGGAAAATCCTTTCAAATGACTTCTCAAATGGTGCTCTGCAGAACTGACCAAATTGGACAGAAAGCAACCTGGCATTAAGGGCTTTTTTCACAAATGATGTCAATCCACCATCAAAACCAGTAGCCTACATTGCTTAGTTGGTAAAGCATTGAATTTCCAATCTTAGAGTCATAGGTTTGATACCTGTCGTACTGACCCAGCTGTTCAGTGTGTTCTTGGGAAAGGGACTTAACTCCCATCTCTTCATTGTTGTAGTCAATAATGGGTTAAAATCCAACCAACCTACTACCATCCATTACAGCTACCATTACTAAAAATAAAAAATCCATTACACAACTTCTCAAAAACCATTCAACAGAATTGACCAAATTTAACCTAGCATGTTGGCATAAAGCTGGTTCACATCCAAATCACACACACACTCGCTGCCACTACCTTCTCAGCAGCCAGTCAGCAGGATTTGACCAAATTTGACAGAAGGCGTCCTGGCTTCAATGCCTTTGAAATGATGCATAGCTATTAAATATTGCCACATCTCTAAAAATTGAAAAACATATAAGCAATTTTATGTTAGAAAAATTAACTCAGTTTCATTAACTTTGACAAAAAGCAACATGGATTTGCAATATTGGACAAATGAGGCTTATGTGTCAAATAATGATGAGCATAAGCTGAAAATTTCATATGCCAGAGGTTGGGTACCTATGTGTTAGACCTTTTGATCAGATATTTGTCTTGCCCCACCAGTCTGCTAGGCTCAGTCCCAACTGAAAAATAACAGGTATTGTGAACAATGTAGATGAAAATATAGGTAGAGATACATGTATATATGGGAAATGAAGCAACAGAATCTAACGGGAAATATATATTTACCATTGTAAGCAAATACTTCTCAAATAATATGATCCATATTGCATGTTTGGTGTAACATAATTAAATTACTGGGACCATGGTGCCATAAGACTTGACCCAGCATAAATTTGAATCAGAATTGTATTGTCCAAGGTCAAGAAAAAAATAGTCAGCTCCTGATGAAGATTTCAGAGTTAGGTAACCATGAAACAGTTCTTTTCATCACATATGAAATCAACAGCATTGGAAGAATGTTCTTAAGAATGCATCCAGCTGATGCAGATTTCCCAGTGAACTTTAGATAGCTGCTTGGGATTATTTACCAAAATGATTTGGTCTTTATTTTATTGTAGCATCATCTTCTGAAGTGATTACAGACCAGAATGCCTTGACTCAATATCTACAGGAACAAGATGAAAAGGATTTCAAGTCCTCTCTAGGTGCGTATTAATCATTCTACAGATTGATATTTTTGCCTGTCATTTGGTTGTTGCTTTATTATAAAATCACATGGTTTGCGATGTAAAATGGGATCCTACGGCATCACTTACTTTCCACCACATACTGTGAATTGTTGTCTTTTCTTGGGAATCAATTTTCATGATTTTGGGAAGAATAACATTTTCATTAGTACTTAAATTTGTAGATGGAAGAAGGGTTTCTTTTGTTTCACAGAAGGATCATTATTAGTCAGGTTTTCAAAGTCGTTTATGTCAGCCATAAAATCCACAAAAAGGTACTCTAGAAAAAATGTTGAATTCATGCTAATAGGAACATTTTTCATGCAGCTGCTGCAAATTTAGAGTTATAAACCCATATAAGTTTGTTATATCTTGTATCAAATAGCAGCTTATTATAGTTTGGATGATTGCAGAAGCAACAACAAAAAATGGTTTTATGTCCAATGCATCTGGATGTACTTTATAGTCAGTTCACAACATTTATTTATGGATATATTAAAATAATCCATGATAAACAGAATAATACACCAGTTTTCCTGTGTGGGAATCTCTGACAGTAGGTTCCACCACAGCTTTCCTGTGTGGGAATCTCAATGGATTCCACCACAGCTTTCCTGTGTGGGAATCTCTGACAGTGGGTTCCACCACACCTTTCTTCAATGGGGATCTCAATGGGTTCCACCACAGCTTTCCTGTTTGGGAATCTCAATGGGTTCCACCACAGCTTTCTTGAGTGGGAATTGGAATGGGTTCCACCACAATTTTCTTGAATCGGAATCTCAGTTGGTTATACCACACATTTCTTGGATGGGAATTTCAGTGGGTTTCATGTTATGACTCCAATGGTGTAGGACAGAGAAAAAAAATTGTCAATCAGATATCTAGTAAGGCTGCCATTAATAAATATTGAAAAACCTATTAATGTCAGGAAGCAGTGTAATGACAGATTTCTTGTCAACTCCCAGGGCATTTGGCTTTGAGGATGTCAGCAAGATTAGCTCTTCTTCTTTAAATACATTACCTGGTCATAATACCTTAGGAGAACTACTACTAGCTCACAAATCCAGACCTCCCAGATAACACTTTTAGCTAAAATAAAAAGAAGCTGTTGTCTGCCAACCTAGGTGGCAGTTGGTGCAGAGTGATCTCCCCTTGGTATAGGTGTAGGCACCAAATCCAGTTAATATGTCAGTTACAACTTCCACTTGTGCAAAGCAGCATGCTTTCATCAAGAAGAACCTCACAAAATAATTTTCCAAGTTTTTAGAAGTTCTTCACCACAGTTGGAAGAATATTCACTTTAAAAGGAAAGTATACTCCATCTAGATTTCCAACTTTTTTTCTTCCTATGATGACAAAGTTCTGATTTTACAATTATCACTTTGCCATCACTTAATAGTATTTACATACTTGCATGGGTAGCCTATGTGAATTCAGAATAGTTCTGGCTATAGTTTTATTGATAATGTGTGACCAAGTAATATTGTGAATTGATATTATATATTGACTTTTAAATGCTTTCTTTAGGCAGTCTGCTAGCGTTAATTCATAGTCGTATATGTAACACTTTATTGATTTTACCTGTATAGAATATCAACGGACCTTTTCCTACATGAAAAATTGTCTCATAATAGATATTGTAGCACCTATTTCTTCATTATCAATAATGGTGCTTCAGTTCCTTTTTTAGGTGCAGGTTTTTGTGTGTAATATAGAAAACTTGTTATATTACAATATAGCTTCCTCTCTGGTCAAGTAAGTACAGGCACATTTTCTATACATGGTTTACTCAGTAGTATCCAGCTCATGCATGTTAGTATAAGTGACGCTTGAGTAATTTTTATCTGTGCAAGCAGTCAAACAATTGGCCTTCCTACAGGTTAGCTATCACTAGAATTGATTATTGACCTTCCAGTTTATACATATAAGTAATATAAGTGATGCTTTAGTGATATAGTCGATTCACATGCCTACACATTATTGTGACTAGAATTGATTATTTAGCACTCCAGTAGTGTATTGAAATATTTATGGGATTTGGTGCCAATCCTTTACCAAGGGGAGATCACTCAGCCCAAGGCCCCCTAGGTGGGCAGATAACATTTAGCTTCTTTTTAGCTAAAAGTGTTAGCTGGGAGGACTTGATTTGTGAAAGAGTTGTAGTTCTATGGTATTACAAATGGGTAAGTATTGTCGAAGAAACATATTTTACAAGAAAAATTTGTTTTAGGTCAACATGGGTTGGGCATCTTGCTTAACATACTGAATGATAAAAGTTGCATTATTTGGCAGGTTTGCTTTGCTAAGATGGAAATTGATGCCGATGATGTATGGGGAAGCTTTAGATCTATCAACATTTGATTAATCCAAGGATTTTAATGGGAAGTTTACTTAAAATGCTGTACTTAAATGTATTGAAATAAGAAATTAAAGATATATATTTTTTGTTTAGTCTTTTTGCACGAATTATGATCTGTTGAATCAGTACCAGAACACAAAAATCTAGCTGTGCATGTTTTGTCATGTTGAGCATCTATTATGCAAGATGAATACCTGTTATTTTCCATGTGTTGTATATGGAGACTAAAGCAATTTCACAAAACTCGACTTTACTATAAATGTCAGTATCAATGACAACTTTATGCCACTGACCCACCTACAGGTGTGAATGACAGTGACAAGACAGCTCTATTTCATAACTAATGTCACTCGCCTGTGTACATTTGTATCATAAATGACAATGACAACTTTATTTAGTATCTAATGCCACTGGCCCATCTACAGGTGTAAATGACAGCGACAGCTTTATTTATGCCACTGGCCCATCTACAGGTGTGAATGACAGCGACAAGACAGCTCCATTTCATAACTAATGTCACTTACCTGTGTACATTTGTATCATAAATGACAATGACAGCTTTATTTAGTAGCTAATGCCACTGGCCCATCTACAAGTGTGAATGACAGTGACAACTTTATTTATGCCACTGGCCCATCTACAGGTGTGAATGACAGTGACAACTCCATTTCATAACTAATGTCACTGGCCTGTGTACAGTTATGTTATAAATGATAATGCCAACTTTATTTCAGAACTAAGGTCACTGCCCCATGTACAGTTATGAATGACAATGACAACTTTTTTTAATAACTAAGGCCATAGGTCAATGTACATTTGTGTTATAGATGAAAATGACAACATTATTTAGGAATTAAGGCCACTGGCCCATGTACATTTGTGTTATAAATGACAATCACAACTTAATTTATTATCTAAGGCCACTGGCCAATATAAAGTTATGAATGACAATGACAGCTCTTGATTAGTAACTATGGCCACTGGCCTATATACAGTTGTGTTATAAATGACAATTGCAGTTTTATTTAGTATCTAAAACCACTGATCCATCTTGAGTTATGTAATAAATGACATAACACTTGAGCATATTAATGTACATGAAAATAACTTGGTGATGGATTTCATTTTGATGTTCACTATTTTTCTTAGCAAAACTCAGCTTATCAAAACCCATTAGAAAACTAAGTACAATTTGATTAAACATCCAGAGTCTATGTTTTCTTTTTGTACATACATTATCCTTAACAGGGACAGTTGACTTGTCACTTTCTGGTGGGTTTTCATCATTCTGGAGTTACGGCAATAGACCAAGTCTTGATTACAGTCATATGCTTCGTAAATACACATACCAGATTGCCAGTCGGTCCCCTCAGTCCAGCAAATCTCGAGCTGATGACAGTGATCAGGCATCCACTCAGGGAAATGAGGTACATATTTAATAATAGAAGTGATTGCCCTCTAGAAAGATTATTTTCTTGTAAGGCCACTTTCCTGCCGCAGATAGGGTGACTTCTAAGAGAGGCATTGCTGTACAGGGGTCCAGGGGAAACCACTTTCAGTGTGAACTCCAAGTATCTCAAGTATCCTGCTGTGTATTTTTTTAAAACTTCCTTCCCTGGGTACCTTGTCTGTTTAAATAAGAATGTTGTGATTTCATTGCTGTGTAATGACTTTAAAAATTAATAAAAACCCACGTGTGGAAATATACTGGAATTAATTTTCCCAGAGAAGATGGGTGTAGGGTAAGGTGGTAATGGTATTTGGTATGGACTACAAATGCTTTTGATGGAATGAATTTACAACAGATCACCAGTTATTTGGAGCTCTGGTTGATTGATTTATATAGACTTTATTTACTTTGATACAACACTGTTATATACCATTTTCGTCATCAGCATGCTGTATTAAACATTATCGTTTTAAGAGTTCCTAAATGACATTGAATGGAAATAGTGATTTTGTTAAAAGCGTTAATATTCAGAATTTTACATTATGATTATCTTGCAAGTTGGAGTTTGAATTTCAGGTGATTTAGCAGATTTGAAGTTGTTCCTTTGTAAACTAATACACAATTGCATAGTTTTTATTTAGCCCTACAACTGCTCTGGTGGCCTAGTGGTTAGAGCATCTGCCTCGGCCAAGTCATACCAAAGACTTATAAAAATGGTACTAACAGCTGCCTTGCTTGGCGCTCAGCATTAAGAGGTTAGTGTTAAAACTGGTTGGCCTGGTGTCAGGATAATGTTACTGGGTGGGACATCATGCTACATGTCTGTGGCATGATGTCCCGTGCTAGATATCACTAAAAACTGCCACACTTCAGACATTGTAGCAATATTACTGAAAAATTGTTAAAGCTACGTTAAAAATCCAAATCACACACACACTCTTTTAGCCCTGTTTTGTTTACAAAATACTGCCAAACTAAGTAAACAAACAAATATTTGAACATAAATTTTCTATTCAAATACATCTTATAAGACCATTCTGTCTGCAGCAGGAAAGTGGCCTTATATGAGGGATGGCCCTTGCTGAGGAGGATCACACAAATGAGAGTAAAAATTACATGTAAAAGAAAAAAGGAATAACTAATTTATAAATATTTTTTAAAAATGTAAGAGGTACATGCATGTTATATACAATCAATATGAAAGAACTTAAATTTATGAAAAATTATCTTGCACAGTACAAAGTCATTCAAAACCCCAGTCAGGGTGTAAACATTTGGCTGTAACTATTATTTTCCATCTATCACATTTATACTGCTACAGGATGTATAATTAATGATTTTAAAAAAAATATCTCTGATGTCAGATATCTTAGCAGTGACAGTGGGACGGTCTTTTCATTAAATTGAATTGCCTTCACATTTCTTTCTAAACTAAGAATGTCTGATGACATTTTGCACCTTATGCAAGAACTTATTTATTCATTGGCAACCACTGAATACCACTGTCAGTCCAATCTGTTCATTGGCAAACCATGAATATCACTGTCAGACTAATATATTCCTTCATTGGCAACCACTGAATACCACTGTCAGACTAATATATTCCTTCATTGGCAGCCACTGAATACCACTGTCAGACTAATATATTCCTTCATTGGCAACCACTGAATACCACTGTCAGACTAATCTATTCCTTCATTGGCAACCACTGAATACCACTGTCAGACTAATCTATTCCTTCATTGGCAACCACTGAATATCACTGTCAGACTAATATATTCCTTCATTGGCAACCACTGAATACCACTGTCAGACTAATCTATTCCTTCATTGGCAACCACTGAATACCACTGTCAGACTAATCTATTCCTTCATTGGCAACCACTGAATACCACTCAGTCCAATCTGTTCATTGGCAACCACTGAATATCACTGTCAGATTAATCTGTAGTTATTGCACACAATGCTCTGTGTTTAGCAAGTAATTGTGCCTGTTTAAAGATCCTTGGTCAGTAGTGTGACAGAAAGAGGAAAAACTTTCTTCTTCAAGTATGTTTCCCAATCACATTACATTACATCAGGAATATTAGCCTGCTACCTTGTGAATCCAGCCCTACTAAAAAATGAAAATTTGTCTTTCCAAGTATATATCAATCGACATAGAGTAATAACTCTTGCCTGTTACTTGATACCACCAGGTGTCACCAGTTTTTAGCTTCACTGCTGCACAGACTACATGTTGTACATTTATCATCTGACAATCCAGCTCTTTTTGTGTTCCTATGGGCCCATCCAATGTTCATTTTGGATATATTCTGTGGATTTATCAATCTACTACAGGTTGTATGCTTTATTTTACAATTTCTGCCGATTTTTGAGTGATTTGTCACTTGTTGGGACTTAGTCTTACACGACCACCATGCCATCACACTACTGTTGACCTTATACCTAATATATTGTAGTGCGATTGGATAAGTATTCTCTGAGAAACATAATTTACTTAAAAATTTACTTTCCTCCCAAAAACTCAAGTTTTCCAATGTTTTCAGTTACCAAACTTTGCAGATCACTTGTGTCAGTGAAGAAGCTTATTGATCTTTGAGTCAGATGGATTAAGGGCAAGGTAACTATGACTGAAAGAACAGAAATTACTTCACAATAACTTGAATTGTCCACCATCTACAGTTACCTGACTTTATGGATTGCTTACACTAGAAGTCTATTAATATTGTCATCAAAAGGTCAAAAGTCAAGGTCATCATGAATGAAAACAGAAAAAAAACATGCTATGCACAAAACTTAAGTTTATTATAATCTGCAGTTACCAAATTGTATGGACTGCACTTGGGTTAGGAAAGAAGCCCATTGATTTTGGGGTCAAACATTCAGAGGTCAAGGACACTGACTAAAAGTGGGGGAAAATGGTTTCCACACAATAACAAGTTTTTAAACTGACTTGGACCATGCTTGTGGATGGCTTTACTTGAAACGAGGAAGAAACCTGCTGATTTTGTAATCAAAATGTCAAAGGTTAAGGTCACTGTGTTGGTGTAAGAAGAAAAATGGTTACAACCATATCCATCAGGAAAGTTAGTGGATAGGAAAAAAAACTGTTGATTTTGGTGTCAAAAGGTCAGATGTAAAAAAAAAAAATGGTTTTTGCATAATAACTATTGTTTAAAACCATTTCCTTGATAACAATGTTGGGATTTTGCAGTGAAGGTGTGAAAGAGGGCTTTTGATTTTAGTGTCAAAAAGTCAAATGAACATTGTCACTTTAATTGAAAGAAGAAAATGATTTTTTTAAAAATAATAACTTTTTATTTGACCATGTACATTAACCAAAGTGTGTGGAGGGTTTGCAATTAAAGTATGGAAGAGGTGTATTGATTTGGGGATCATAAAGGGTCATAAGGTTAAAGGTCAGGGTTATTGTAGCACAAAAATGGGTTTTGCAGAGTAATTTCTCCCAGAGCAAGTGTCTTGACAAAACTTTGTTAATGACTTGCATTTAGGGTTATAGAGTGACCTTACTATCTAGGGCTGAAGGTCAGAGGTCTCATAAGAAAATTGTTTCTGCACATTAGTTTTAGTGTGTTAAGTGTCTTCGTAAAGGACTATTAAACATGTAACTGGCAAAATAATGTACCATTCATGGTACTCTTGTTTCATCCATTCTGCCTATGATCTATCCTGCCATCACATTTATCTTGCAATAGTAAAATCTAATTTGAGCAATTCTGGGCTGTGAGTGATTATATGTTGTTTGTGACCAAAATTGTCATGTATGGGTCAGATTTACTATATCAGTATATTAGTCTACTGACCTGAGAAACCACTTGCTAAATACGACCAGTGGTCATGATTTTGTTTTCAAAATGTGTGTATTTCAGCTCTTCTGTGAATAGGCATATCATAAAGCCAGATTTAAACACTTCTAGTCTTGATTGAATCCTTTTTAACTGATTGCTGAGTAGAGTTCTTGGTCGAGTGCTGATTGTTTTGAGCCAAGGTGTATATTAAAGTGAGAAGAAAGTTTAGGTTGGTTACAAGTTACATTAGAATTATGCGGTAAAGTTGTATGCCAGATAGCATAAACCAGACAGATGTGCTTGTTACAAACAGCCATTGTAGTGCAAGTCATCAAAATCCCTATTATGACTAAGCACTGTCTCTGTAAAGGATTAGCATCATAGATGCACATAGCCTTCATAATACAGAACCCTGAAATGTGTAACTTTACTAGTGAAATGTAAACGGAATGCAGAATTAATGGAAATGAAAATCAGTAAGCACAATTGTAACACAGAATGCTGGATGGGCCCTGAGTGACTGAGTTGTCTAAAGCACTTACCATTCCATATCACTGTTGTCTCATCTCTCTCTGTGTGGGTTCGAGTATCGGACTTTGCTAATGTGGGTACATGAGAAGGCTTGCCAGTGGTTTCTTGTGGGTCATTGGTTGTTCCCGGGCTCATCCCTCACCAGTTATATTAGCCACCATGTTTAGCCTGTCTGGTGCTGAGAAATGGCATTAAACTCCATAACAGCAATAACAGAATGCAGAAGTTTGAATGTTAAACAAAACTGGATCAAACACTTGCATTTCATGAATGGATTTGAAAATCGATTGTGTTGATTCTTACTTTGGAATAGATATTCAGTTTAGAATAACAGGAAAATGTGCATTCAACCTCAATTTTTTATTTGATTTTGGATTGCTTTGGCCCTTAAGCTATGAGAAAAACAATAATGAACATTTCACACACAAAAATTAGGTACTGTAACATTTGACAAACAGTCATCCATAAAAACATAATTTAAATGAACAGATTATACCTTCTATAAGCCAGTATGCATCGTCAGCTATGGTTCCAGTAAATGGGCAGTTGGTTGCATAGAGTGAAAGTTTTTTGATCAGTGTTTGTTACAGGTAGAAAAAAAATTGTTGAATTATTTTTAACTTTTCTCATGAGTAGGTCTACATGTCCTTTTTTTCTCCAGACTTTTTATTGTCTTGATTTTGCAGGTATGGAGAGAACTGGATGTCACAGAGGATGATCTTTATCTGTGGATTGAAAGACTTAGAAAGGTCTGTGGTTTGAGAAATTGATACAGTTGTAATGGATCTTTGGGGCACCACAATAGTTTGTGTATTGCATCCTTGATTTTGAGGTTCATAGCAGCCACGAAACCAAGAAAATTGGTACCCTTATGAAAAATAGTAGATTCACATTATTGTTTTGCTATAATAATTTCCCAAAATATTTACTGTTTTAAGTCTATCAATGGTAATCTCTGTTATTTTGAGTTTATACATTTTCTATAAATTTGTGTATCATGATTTGTATAACTGGGCCTTTTCTCCTGGTTTAGTGTGTATTGCATGCCCTATATTTTACACTCTCCAGTTTTGGTTTTACAGTGTAATGAAAGTTAAAATAAGCATCTGTACCAAGTAACAGATCAGATAAAATTAAATGGGTATTTCATACAACGATTTATCCACCCCAGAAAAATTATGTTCAATTCCGTCAGTGGCTTTAGTGAATATAAGTTTTCTGCGGTTCATAAATCTTTGTATCAACTGTATCTGAGGTAAAACTTGATAATGTTTATGGGTTACTTTCGTTGATGTTCATATAATTGTTACCTTTATATCCAAAATGTCTACCTATAAAGGACACATTTGTGTTAGTACCTTATGTGTCCCTTAAAGACAGGTTTCACTGTATATCATGACAAAATAAATCTATCGTGAATAATTCCTGGAGTCTTGGTATTCAGACTTGATTAATCTTTAATCTGTTTAAGCTAACATATTCTTTTTCAGTGGCTATGTCAAACAATAGTTTCTCGTGTTAGTGAAGAAATAATTACAGTAAATGCAGCCCTTACAAGGATAGGATGTGAAGATACTGAGATCGGAGGTATGTTTTCAGATTGGAAAATGTTGTTCAGTCTTTTCTTTCTTATGTAAATTG
Source organism: Sinohyriopsis cumingii (assembly GCA_028554795.2). NCBI lineage: Eukaryota > Metazoa > Mollusca > Bivalvia > Unionida > Unionidae > Sinohyriopsis > Sinohyriopsis cumingii. Next base: position 112,939,862 of record CM068834.1, on the reverse strand, counting down.
TATTTAAATTTAAGCAAATGAGTAATGCACGCCTAGGTCTGCTGGCACATACTGTAACAGCAAATCGGTCATTGCATTAGTGTCAGCAGATCAGGATCTAAGGTCTTCACTGGAAATCACAGCATTGGCAAATCAGAGTTTAAGGTATTCACTATGAATCATAAATGTCAGCATATTGGGGTCTAAGGTGTTCACTAGAAATCGTAAATGTCAGCAGATCAGGGTCTGTGAGTATTCACTGTAAAATCACAAGTGTTGGTAGATCAGGATTTAAGCTATTTACCAGAAATTATACATGTCAGAAAATCAGAGCCTAAAGGTGTTCGATAGAAATCATAAGTGTCATATAATCAGGGTCTAAAATGTTCACTGAAAATTGTAATTGTCAACGAGATATCAACTGTTATGGCTTTTGTAGAATTATTACATGTGTTTAGTGATATTTCAAATTCTTAATTGTCAGAATTCCAGTGTCAGCAAATCAAGGTCTAAGGTGTTCACTGGAAATCATGTGTTAGCATATCAGGGTTTAAGGGGTTGTTTTATATGAGACATAATTCACATAGATGTCATTTTGTGTCCAATCGTTTCTATAGATCATAGTGCTGCATTACACCAAACAGATGACATCATATCGATAATCATTATGCAATTATAACATCATTTCAAGCTGTGCAAATGATTTTACAAAGGCTGACTGCCTTAAAAATGCAATTATACACAAGAACATAGTGTGTAATAAATATCATATAATAGAAATACATGTACAATAATGTATTCTTGTACTGTGGTACATACACAGACCTGCCAACCCTTATGATTTTGCCATAAGACTTACGAAAATGGGACTTAATGGAATAAAAGCAAAAAATATGGAAAAATGATTGTTATTGAAAAATCTGGATAACTGGTTCATTCCTGCTTGATTTGGATCCAGGTTTCATTTTAGAATTGGTGGAAGTAGTCAGGGAACCAGACTAACTTTTCAGGAGTACCTCAGATGTTTTTGTTGGGTATATTTAATTTAAATGTTTGTTAGTTTTAATTTTTTTTATTACATGTTATTGTAATGTAACATTCTATGCTTGACTTGACCTTGTCTGAAATTGAGTGCAATTCATTTTTTTAATTTCATTTATGTAAACAACTAATAATAGCTTCATTATTCTCTATGTGTATGAGCTTATTATTAGGATTATTATTCAGGTAAATAAGAGGGACTAAAAATGTTGATCAGGGTCACGGTTTTGGAGATTCCTAAGTGAATTTTATAGGCTATTGTGTTGTAAATAAACAAGGCTCATTAGATCATTCTAGAAAGTTATTTTCCATTAGGTAATGGTTGTTTTTAGAAAACGCTAATTGTGACCTGAGGTCAAGCAGAGAACTGTATTATCTTGTGACTGTGACGATTTTACCAGTTGTACTTTAACATCTAGTACTTTAAGTTGTATTTTGTTGTGACCAGTTTGGGCTGAATTTTATTTTCTTCAAATTACATCTGACAGAAAATAGGTCAAACTTAAGGAAAAAAATCAACTGCCTTACTGAGGCAGTCTCATCAGGGTTGGTAGGTCTGCATACAATCATCTTGACAGTTTTGCCAATCATAGGGTTAAATGCCATACTTATAATAGATCATATACAAAAAATGATGTATTATGGGTATGAAATGAAAACTATTTCCATTTGAGAGTACATTATAATGGATAAATTATACAATTTTCATGTTATATAATCATTTTCAGTTGTTTTTCTATTAACTTTCAGAGGTATCCATATCTACATTGAAGCATTTAGAATTGACAAAAGGAACACTGATTCCAACACTGAATTCACTGCTTCCTTATCTTGATTACCCTTCCCCTCAGGAATACATGGTGCAAAGAATTAAAGGTTAGTAAGGCATCTATACTTAGTTTATTTAATCTGCCAAGTTTATTGTTAGTCATCATTCATTATCCATGGTCTGTTCACAGTTATTATGTACAACTTTCCAAAACCACTTGATCAGTTTGCACATGATTTTACACATGGATCATTATCAAGGCCTTTTTGTTCAGTGGATGCTGATCTGTCATCCCAAATGAATTCCATTACTGACAATAAAAAAAACCCTTTAAACAGCTTTTAATATACTGAATTTGACCAAATTTGACAGCATCCAGGCATGAAGGTCTTCCAGATATTCAGATGATGCCAATTCACCATCAGGTATTGCCACCATTACTAAATGCTGTTGTTGTTGTGGGGTTTAATGCCATTTTTCAGCACACGATAGGCTATACACGGTGGCCAGTATTGATGGTGGAGGAAAACCCCCGGAAAGAACCACCCACGAGAAGCTACTGGCAAGCTTTCTCACACATTACTAAATGAAAATCCATTCAACAGATTTCAGCCAGATTTGACAATGTCCTGGCATGAAGGTCTTTGGATTATTAAAAAAGTGCCAATTTGCTATAAAATATGACTACCATTACCAGACCTGCTACTTGTCCCGATTGGAATCATCAAGAAATTTTGTTTAAAAGTTTAAAGAATCCCAATTTCCAAATTTTTTGCCCCAAATCCAAATTTGTACAAATGCCTTTTGATTCACAATAGCAGTGCAAAGAGAGCAGAAGTGATGCAGAAATTCCATGAGGAATACTCTACAGCAGCTTAGTCCATTCATTGTAGAATCGCTCTGGTGGCCTAATGGTTGGAGCGTCCGCCTCGGATGCGGGAGGTCGTGAGTTCGATACCCAGTTGAGTCATACCAAAGACTTACAAAAATGGTACTAACATCTGCCTCGTTTGGCACCCAGCATTAAGAGGTTAGTGTTAGGACTGGTCGGCCTTGTGTCAGGATAATGTGACTGGGTGGGACATCATGCAACATGTCTGCAGCATGATGCCCCAGTGCTAGACATCACTATAAACTGAGACACTGCAGACATGACTGAAAAGTTGTTAAAGCTATGTTAAAAATCCAAATTACACATACACACCCATTCAATGTACATATCAGCACAGTTAAAATGATCAATACATTGACAAATAAAGCCTGATCATTTGGAAACTGTAATACCAAACCTAAATCCCCAGGACCTTCTGTACTGGTGTTAACCTGAACCCTAGGACCTTTTGCACTGAGGTTACACTGTGTCATTAAAATTTTCTGTTTTGAAAAGGGGAGGGGGCATTAGAGTGCTTACTTTAATTAAGGAGTATACGGTATATTGTTGCAAGCACTGACCTATGTTTTGTATCCATATCCCAAGTTTTTACCTTTGTTATCCTGATTTTTATTCCATCCATGGTGTCAGGGCAAATCAGAATTATTAGTGTTGTTGTAGGGTTTAACGCCATTTTTCAGCACACAATAGGCTATACATTGCAGCCAGTATTAATGGTGAAGGAAGAACGCAGAAAAAACCCGGAAAGAACCACCGACCCACAAGAAGCTACTAGCAAGCTTTCTCACATACCCACATTGGCTGAATCCGAGACTCGAACCCATGCAGACAGAGGTGAGATGGCAGTGATCCGTAACAGAGAGCGCTTTAGACCACTCAGCCACTCGGGGCCCCGAAACAAAGTGTAAGGAAGTCTATTCATAGATACTGTCGAAAGTACTCCCTTATGTAATGGCTAGAGGATGAATTACCTTGTGTGAAAATCTGGAGAAAGTTTGTTTTAAGTCTATAATGTTTTCTACCCTCTTTGTGTATTAGAAGGTATGTTTATTGTATTTCATTATGAATTGAAATGGAGTTACTCAGTTATTTTTCAGAGTAGTAATAATACTGATTAACATTGATAAAAAAAACAGATAAACATTTGAATTTCAGATCTGGGTAAGGATGGTTGTATAAGCGAGTTCAGTTGGGCAAGTGGAGGCAACTATGGGAAACATTGGGGAGAACATCTACCAACTGATGCTGCTGTAAGTCTATGAAATCTTGTTTCCAACTTTGTAAACAAATATTTTTGTTCTCTGTCAAATACATTACCTAATCATATTAACATTAGGAATTTCTTTTGCTACCTTCGGAATCCAGCCTTCAAAGAGTGTATCAAAAAAGAGAAGTAAATAATACAGATTACCCACCTTACCCGCTAGGTGGCTGTGTCCATACTGCAAATAGCCTGTTTTAACTTTTGCTGTATCCAGTCAACAGCCTCAGTTTGTCTGTCGATTTCTCATTTGTTTCTTACCCATAAACAATCCTATTTTTGGTATTACAGTAAGTGATGCAATCATTCTATGTAGTGTATATTGCATTTTGATTTATTTTGGTGAATGTTCAGATGTTTATGAGAATATGTTCAGTCAGTAACTCCATACTCACTGCTGACTCACACCCCAGTACACTGTTTTTGTTCTTATGTTTGTCTTTTAGAATGTATTTTCTCATTTTTCTTATTATCAGTATATACTGAATTACTGTTCCATTTTGCCTTTGTAAATTCAGTCAGTATCTGATTTCACATTTGACTTGCAGACATTTGTTGATTTGAAACATCTGCAGAAATGTGCATTCATAATTTGACATTTGATAGCCATTATATCACCTTGTATTATGCCTGTTGTATTTTGGTCTTTATATATTCAGATAGTCTGCGACAATGTGGCTATTAAATGTAAAGTTTAAGGAAGTCTGTTCATAGATACTGTCAAAAGTACCCCCTTATGTAATGGCTAGAGGATGAATTACCTTGTGTGAAAATCTGGAGAAAGTTTGTTTTAAGTCTATAATGTTTTCTACCCTCCTGCCATTCCTGCACAAAATGCTCACTGTCCAACACCTGCAAGGTGTGTTCATTGTGGATACAAGACGTATGATCCAACATTTTTCAAAAAAGAGCTTGAGGGCAAGGAAGAAAGGGCCTTATCCAAATCTAGTGAACAAGACATTTTAAGTTTACACCCTACCTCTTACTCATTATCTAGTTTGTGTTAGTGCCTCCTCTTCCACCCATTAAATTATCACATAGAGAGGACATATTGCAGATGGACACCAAAAGAGATCTAGAATGATCAGTATCATTCACAAAGTTTTGTCAACAAGAATATCAACAAGCAAGTATGACAAAGTTTCTTCATAGGCAACTCACAGGGTATAACTTCAGCTCACCACTCCTGGCATGATATAGATGATGAAGCCAGGCATATAAGAGTGTTTTATGATTTGCTAGCTGACCTGGCCAGCATTCATTTTTGGTGATTTATTTGCCGCTTTGACTCTCAACTGTCCAGCCACTCAGCCAACTGTTCAGACACATCTGATATGGTATGGATTCAGTTCTCAAGTACTGTTTGCCCGTACCATCAGCAATGATGTATTATCAGACTTGGCTGCCCATTCCAGCCTTTCTGGCTGTCCAACTGATCCATTTCATATGTCAAGTTGTCTACCCAGCCAATTAGGCCATCTGTACTGTCCCAGCCAAGCCAGCCATGTCATACCACCACATTAGTACACAAGCTGTCCGGAATGCCTCCTGACCACCTTTTGTAGCTTTCCTATTGGGAAGATGAACAGTATTGCATGCTGACAATATGACGGCCACTTTGCCTTAAGGTATGACATATTTTAGAGCATACGCACATGAGGATGAAGACCTTCAAGTTGATGAACATTCTGATTTAGAGTCTCTTGATAATTCTGAACTTAATTGGACTGAATTCAGTTTTAATGCTTGCATAGAGGATATATTTCAAATCCACCCTCTTCAGAAGGTTGCCACTGCTGGTTACAAGAATAGCATACAAAGTCAAATCTTCAGTCAGTCAGGATGTAGATAATGTACTTCCATCTGTTTGAGTTTAACCTCAGTCATTGAAGATTGCCAAAATAGTTGGTCACTTATCAGACAAAATCGGTAATTAGGTAATAAAATGGCTTTCTTTTCCATCAGCTTCCAGCTATTATTTATCCGTGTTTATGATACAGATGTTCCTGGCCTTGACAAAGATTTTGTTGCTGTCAGTATGTTTTTCCCTCTGTATTACAAGGTGGACAGGCATATTTTCAATGCCACTTCAAAACTTGTACATATTGAATGTGGTTTCTATTTTCTCACTCATGTACTTGGCCTCTGGTGGTGTACTGCAGTAGTTTTGAATATACCATAATTCATAGTATACTGCAATTATACTAGGGACCAATTTATTTTTCTGTGGCAGGTCCCTGGATTGTTTTTTATTTTCGACATTTTCAGCTCTCAAATAGCTGGAAAAATATCCTGCTCTGATTCAGAGAAACTTAACTCCATATTATATCCATTATCTCCAATTTGGAGGAAAATAATTATCATCATATTAAATTAAAATAAAAGCATCTTGAAAGAAAATTGCAGCCACAACCCCCATCATTTGTCACGTTTTTGGCTTGCTGACCAACTTTGATGTATTCCAGCTTCTTTCGCTGACCCTGTTCCAAAAGTATGCAGTCTCTCGTGGGTTTTGACAAGGCTCAACTCCACTCTTAAGGTTTGAACCTTTGTCCACTTCCCCTGAAGCAGTTATTGTACAAAATGCACTTCCTGATAGCTTTGGTGTCAAGAGTAAACATGCTTCATGCTTTCATTAAGATCCAAACTACAAACAGTATCATTCAGATGGTTCAGTACTTTTAATGACAGAGATAGGTTTCATCACTATAAAGTTGCTTCTGTCAACTGGCAACCAGAAACTAATTTTACAATCCCACTTGTTGATAGATCCTTTGAGAGAGGCAAGGTTTCAGGACCTGGTACATGCTCTCCAAATCTGTTTGAAGCACACATAGTCTACCCGGTCCAGATACATGAGGCTTTTGCTCCCAAAATAAAACGAGGATAAAGGATGTAGCCCCACAAGAATTATCATCCAAGCTAAAGGGAGGCATCCAGTCAGCATGCTCTGATCTATTACAGAAACAGGTATGTCTGATAAAGATTTTGGCTCATGAAATACAAGCTATTTCTTTTAGTCCTGGCTTCCAGAACTTAATTAAAGACAAATAATCAGTTGGTTCGTATGCCCAGTCCACTTTTCCACTTTCTATTTGCATGACATGGCCTCACGTTTAGATGGAGTTAAATCTCATTGGTCCTTTGGTTGCTGCTAAGTAAGCAGTCAGCAGATCAAGTCACTCCTGACACAACCTCACCATTGGGTAGAATCAGTCAACTTTCATTGGATTCGTCCAAGAAAAACATTGTTATTATTTTTCAAGTGCAGAGCAGTAATTGCTTAAACATATATATATATATATATATATATATATATATATATATATATATATATATATATATATATATATATACACACACATTTATATTCGGTTTTGTCAAATATAGTTAGGAGAGTTTTACACTTACAAGTAAAGACTCCACAGGGTACTTGTAGGTAGGGGTTTGGATGCTCAGCATTTCCTCCTGTGACCGCTCCGGTGACCTAGTGGTTAGAGCATCCACCTCTGATGCGGGAGGTGGTGGGTTCTAACCCCAGTCAAGTCATACCAAAGACTAACAGAAATGGTACTAACAGCTGCCTCACTTGGCGCTCAACATTAAGAGGTTAGTGTTAGGACTGGTCGGCCCAGTGTCAGGATAATGTGACTGGGTGGGACATCATGCTACATGTCTGTGGCATGATGCCCCAGTACAGGACATCACTATAAACGGCCACATTGCAGACATCATAGCGATATGACTGAAAAATTGTTACAGCTATGTTAAAAATCCAAATCACATCACATTACATCCACGGACGTATTCTGCTATTAAATGTTAATATGATTGGGTAATGTATTTGAGGGAGAAAAGAAATGTTATAGTAAATTGTTTCTTTAAAAGTACATACCCAATCATATTACTATGAATCCCTCACACCCTTTCCCACAGCTAAAGTTAAAACTGCTTATATCTGGTATATGAAGCATCACCTAGTGGGGTATTGAGTAGCAGTCTGTAAGAGTTACTTCCCTTGGTCTATACAAAGTCTTTGGGATGGCTGGATTCTGGAGGTAGCAGAAGTAATTCATAACATTAATGCGATTACTTAAGTAATTTTGGAAAAACAATTTAGTGCACAATTTCTTTTTTATTTGAAGACATAAAATCTTAATACGGTAGTCCCCCTCTTGAACGGCCCCCCTGACCAGCGGCCACCTGCCACCCGCTCCTTATGGCCATAATCCGTTGGCAACGACGAGTTTGTGTTCAAAAGTACCCCTCACGAAAGGCCACCCGGCTAACGCAACCAGCAGCCAGCATATTAGTGCAATAAAATCTACCACTCACAAGCAGCTGCATTTTATTTTGATATGTATCCACAGCCAGTATCATAACGTGTGTTAAGTAATCCGATTTCTGTTTCCTGATGTCAGGTTTCCGTTACTGAAAGAAATGTTGACTAAAGTACATGCACCACTAAAGTTAATATTATATCATTTACGCCTCACGAAAAGCCACATTTATTCCATAAAGCCGAGAAAGCCTCAAATTTTAATCCATATAAAAAGGTAAGTACATGCAATCCAATTAGCCTTACTGCTGTGTTATCATAAGATGTCCGGTTTAGTCACTTCGATAATTGTTAAGATTGCAATTATTGAACAGTCGTAACAGCTGAGAAGTGGCAGCATCGATGTACAATACACAGGTCAGCTGGAAAATGGTTTGATAGCCTTTATGGCTTCCCTTAGTAAGATGTTCAGCTTGTTCACTTTGATAATTAGTGGCTATTACTACTGACAATAACTGTCAAAATTACAAATCCTAACGGTCATGAGGTCAAATCTGCGTGATGCTAAATGGTACACATCGAAACCGTTTTGGCTTCACTCACTTAGTGTAAAGAAATGTATTTAAAAAAATAGGGTACCAGACTGCGACTAATGAATCACGTGACAAGATCACTTCCTTTAAAAACATGGCAGTTTGTTTATGTGCATAAAAAATTGTTTTATCAGTATTGTAGTTATTTATTTGGAGGAATCTGTATCAGAATCCAATGGAGGATGGAGTAAAATTAAAACTTTGCCTTTCAGAACCAGTGAGCAAAGTTTCTGACTATATGTGGTATTCTGGACGAAAATGAAGCCAAATATCATGGACTAATTCAGTATTAAAATTAACCCAAATACCATATACAAGGGCCAAAAGTTCATCTGGGTTTTAAATGATTCTAGTAAAATTGCTGGTGATCATTTGATTAAAAGTCATGGACTGTTTTTATATTCTAGGTCAGCTGGCTATGTAATACATCAACTCTACTACTGTTAGCATATTTATACTCCTTAACATGTGTGCCCAATGGAAGAAGTGTGTTTTATTACTGAATTGTCTTGCTAAAATTTGTTGTAGATATTGATAAAAAATGTCACAGTATTTTTCACCCTGCACTGTAACATGTGATGTACCCACAGAGTCCCTACACTATAACATGTGATGTACCCACAGGGTCCCTACACTATAACATGTATGTACCCACAGGGTGGCTACACTATAACATGTGATGTACCCACAGGGTCCATACACTGTAACATGTGATGTACCCACAGGGTCTCTACACTATAACATGTGATGTACCCACAGGGTCGCTACACTATAATATGTGATGTACCCACAGGGTCCCTACACTATAACATGCAATGCACCCACAGGACTGCTGCAGTGGCCTAGTGGTTAGAGCATCCACCTCGGATGTGAGAGGTTGTGGGTTCGATCCCTGGTTGAGTCATACCAAAGACATACAAAAATGGTATTAGCAGTTACCTCGCTTGGCGCTCAGCATTAAGAGGTTAGTGTTAGGACTGGTCAGCCTGGTGTCATGATAAAGTGACAGGATGGGATATGCTACATGTCTGTGGCATGATGACCCAGTGCTAGACATCACTATAAACTGACACTGCAGACATTGTAGCGATATGACTGAAAAGATGTTAGAGCTTTGTTAAAAATCCAAATCACACACAGGCAATGCACCGACAGGGTCCCTACACTGTAAGTTGTGATGCTTCCACTGGGTTCTTAAACTGTAACATGTAATGCATCCCACAGGGTCCCTATTCTGTAACATGTGATGAACACACAGGCTTCCTACACCTTAACATATGATGCACACACATCGTCCCTACACTGTAATGTGATGTACCACACAGCATCCTACACCGTAATGTGATGCACACACAGGGTCTCTACACCATAACATGTGATGCACACACATGGTTACTACACCGTAACATGTGATTCACCCCTCAACTTGTGATTTAAAAAAAATAACACATTGACATAAAGAACATGCAGTCAGGACAGTAGGTCTCATTCTCCAAATATAAACTGAGTGAGCATCCTTTTTTTTTTCAGGATGATTTCCATTACATATCTTTTATTTAACAATTAAAAAAATCTTATGTAAAATTTGCAGAACAGTCACAGGATGAATCAGTTCAGTGTTTATTGAATTCATTTGTAATATCTCTCAAAATCTTGTCATGATATTTCATGACAATTCTCAATAAGTGAGGTTCATCTTGGTGGCTGATCTTACTAGGCAGGCTTGATTGTGGTACATTTTCCACACTACTTTCTGCTGTATAATTTTTCAAAATAGAATTGTAGAGTCAGACATTCTTAACCATAAAAAATTTCACAGTTATTATAACCCTCTCATTTTAAATCCAGTCAGTTGGTTTGTCTCAGTTTATACTTCCACAGACTTTTGGACCATTGTTTACTGCTATCTTACAAGCCTTTTTTTTACAGATCAGTCACACTGCAAGCAGACACAGAATATTTACAGTATCACCCAGTTGGATCCTTAGAAATACCATGAGCATCTTCTTGAAACTAAGCATTATAATCTGAAACAAGTGTTAAAGTAACAATGTCAGTTTTGTGTATGTTAACCATTATGTTATTATTTGCAAATACTAATGATATAGTATTGTAGATGGCAAAGTGTCAGAAAATATAAATTTTGATATTTTCAGCTTGTGATGCATTTGTTTTGTACATATCTGGACTCCAGGCTACCAGCCCAGCCCAAATATCCTGATGGTAAAACTTTTACCAACCAGTACTTTATGAAGACACCAGACAAACCAAGTAAGACATAAGGCATATGCTCAGGTTCCTGGAAATAATATAATTAAAAATATGTTTAAGATGCATGGCTGACCATATATTCGGAAACAAGTTTTAGCCTGGGACAAACTGGAGTCACATACCTGGAATAACATGTTTGCAGAAATGAATATAGATACATGTGTGACCTGTCAAGAAACTTATGAAATCACAGGGTTCCTCATGTTTTCTGGATATTACATTCAGGGTCTCACAGTTTACCTACTTGACATTTAATATATATTGATTTTGCTGTGAATGTCACCACCTATTTTTGTGTGTACTGTGAATTCATCTTGAAATATAATACCTATTATATGTTAGTAACTCCAGCCCTTTAAAGCTAAATATACATTCACTGAATCTCATTGACTTACTTTAGCAAAAGAAGCACTCAAAGTTTGTCTGGGTGCCAGGATTAAAGTCAGATTAGGGTGGTGCCCCTTGGATGGAGGGATTATTGCCAAAATACCATCTTCTCATCAGTTGATACTTCTGCTTGCACTGTAAACATGTTCTTTCCTGAGGCCTTGCAAATAATGAATTGTACTTTTTCATCTACTGAGATATTCATGGGTGTTTTCTCAGTTGAACTTGTCCATGGGGAAGTTATATTGGTCTATTTTTCTGTATATTTCTTGCTTTATCCTCATCGTTGACAAATATATTACACTTCAGTGGTCTAACTTTATCATCAGTAAATTTATCTGACCTGATCTTAATTACCTGTCTTATGGTTTATAGTGCTTTCAGTTCAGCTCTTTACTCAACCCTCTTTTATTCATTCGGTGTACATCACATGTATGGTCTAAAAATGATTCCTATACAATCTGTACAGGTAATGATTGTTGTCAATAAATCTGAACTGTTTTTATCCCACACACATTTTAATTCTGTCCATTGTGTTGACACCTCTAAATAGAGTTGTTGTTGTTGGGCTTAATGCCATTTTTCAGCACACGATAGACTATACATGGCGGCCAGTATTAATGGTGGAGGAAGAACCCGGGAAATCCCCGGAAAGAACCACCGACCCTCAAGAAGCTACTGGCAAGCTTTCTCACATACCCACATTGGCCAAATCCGAGACTCGAACCCACGCAAACAGGTGAGATGGCAGTGATCCGTAACGGAGAGCGCTTTAGACCACTCGACCATTCGGGGCCCCTCTGAACAGAGAATAACACTGGCAAACACATGTGAAATCAGACAAGAACCTGCCAACCCTACCGAGACCTTCTCAATATGGCAGTGAACATTTTTCTACAAGTTCAACCAATTTTCATTAAGGTCCAACAAAATATCATTTACTGCTACTGCTGACTTAGAAAAATGTATTAAAAAATTCGTAAGTGTGATTTGACACTAATGCTGTGAAGGCAAATGTTATGTTCAATTAACTGATTTGTAAAGTATACTTAGACCTCCATTACAGTTTCAGAAACTGTAGTTCTGTTTTATAGTTCATTCTATGCTAATTTTTAAAACTTTTTCTGATACTGTCCATTTCATCTACTAAGTATTTTTGTTTCGTGGACATCATTTCTGGAAAATGCTATGGCCAACAGCATGATCATGCAGGCATCTGACACATTCCTGTGAAGTCAGACTGGATCTCTAACAAACTCCATTGAACCTAATATGAAACCAGGACCTGGGATCAAACATGGAACACAATCATCATATTTTTGTAAATTTTGCTCTTATTTTCCTTAAGTCCATAATTTAAGAGTCATTGCAGCAAGACTTATGGTAAAATCATAAGGGTTGGCGGGTCTGCAGACAGGCAATTAATTGAACTTACTGGAAGCATGCTGATTTTCAAGACTTGCAAAACCAGTTTACTTATGCCTTTACACTAGATGAGTGACTCCAAAGAGTATTATCACATATGATTTCTATTTTGTGATGAAGAATTCACACTTTATTTGTCAGGACTTCATTGTATGATGTACATATCACTGCCAGTTTAATTCCTAATATAATTATGTGCCATAAGGTGACAGTCTATAGTATTTAAATTTATATCAGTCCTTGGTCTGGTGTGCCTGTTAAGTAATTGTCTATATTATTTGCTATAAATTTGTTATTGTTATTATTGTAGACATTTATTTGTCATTTGTACCTTTTCCCAGTAAGGTCACACAGTGCTTGACTTGTTTCACCATTACATGCCATTGTTGTGCTCTCATGCTGGAATAGGTCTACTCAGCAGTGCATCAAGTGCCAGCACTGTTTTCTAAAGAGGCCCATCTGGATTGGTGATGGATATACCAAGACATCCTGTATTACTGGCACCAGCATCAAAGAATGAATGGCCTCTGACCATTACCTGCCTCCCAATACTGTTCCAGGACCATCAACAAATTCACTTGGTGAATGTCTCAAGAGAACAGTGTCACAGCTTGGCAGGAACTAGACTGGGGATGTCTAGTTCACTGTCCTTCTCAGCTTGCTTGTGAAATGTCATTGCAGTAGGAGTTATGCTCAACTTATTATCTGTGACTATATTCAGCAATCTAAACATAGTCTAGTCACCTTTTAAATAAACCTTCTGGTCATGCTTGGGAGTCAGTGTCATGGATGATGCCTGTTCTGAACAGAGCAACACAGCACATACTTAACAATTACCTAGTGGCATCATTGAACTTATAGCTTGTAGAAAGAGATGCCTTTCTCTCTACATCTGCCTTCCTTGAGGAAAACCATAAATTTGCCCTTAGATCACAGCCAGTATTGTCAACTTGCTCTTCAGTGGTCATGTTTAGGAAGGATGGGAACAGACTGCTAAAGGGAAAACCTAATACAGACACAGTGTCCTAGAGCTATGCCCACATTTCAGAGATAAGACCAGAGAAAAATGAATGACCCACTAGGGCATGCTAAAAGGAGAAACAGTCCTACAAACCCTTTTCTCAGACGATACATTTTTGAGAAAAAAAGTAGCAAAACAATAACTCACCAGAATTTTACTCCAGACTGTTTTTGGTGCCAAAGGTCATTAGCACACACACTTTGGTCAATCATTGATCTAGGCTTCCACAACCTTTTCACTTGATAATCATGGTTCAAAATGAAGATATGGAGACTAGTTCTCAGTGCCATTATGGAAGGAGATTTCATAATTAGTATAGATCCTAAAGGATGCATAACACCACATACCAATGCACAAGTCTTCCTGAAAATTCCTGCAGTTTGCATTCACTTATATGGAATACCAATTCACACCATTCTCTTTTGACTTAGCATTGCTCCCTGGGTCTTCAGTAAAATTATAGAGACAGAGAAACATAACTAACTTTTCTTCACACTAGCTAATTCAGGCGAGTAACAATTTAGACTTGCATACCGAAATTAAGTTTTACACAGCCATAAATAGGTGTCTTATATAATACTTGCCAGTATTAATACAGGCACACCTTACCAAGTTCTTGTAGCTGTTGATTCCATGGAGAAGTGTGCAGGTCCACTACATTAGTAACTGGTGAATGCCAGGATCTGGTACCAGTTCCTCTTTCTAAGGGTAGACCGCTCTACTCCAACTTCAGTCTTGGTAGGCAGATGATTATCACTTCTGTTGTGAAAGCAAGCCAAAAAGAGTAATGTCTTTTCTAGCTTGTAAAGGCTGGATTTGAAATGTAATTGATGTATTCCTTATGTACTGTGATCATGTTAGCAAAAAGAAACATACTTTGCTCTCAAAGTTGGTTTTCACAGAAATAAGTTTTCCTTGTTTTGCAAGAAATAGCATTTTTTTTTTATGTACCTAAATTTTAAAATGAGGGAGAATTTTGTTGTGCCTATGGAAAAATTATTGATTATTGGATCTTTACATATGTGGCAGCCAAAGAAAACTAGTATCCAGTGATAAATTAGAGCAACTGCAATGACAAATCATAACAAACCCCTATGCTTGTTTACATTTCTAATGCATATTGCAAAATCCTCTCCCAACTCCAGTGTCACCAGCTAGTGACAGGGGTGATGGGTAGGGGTGATATCGTACTGCATCTCATGAGTTCATCTCATATATGGTGTGTTTTCCTGCTTAGACTGCATATACAATGAAGTTTGGTTAGAAAGTATTTTAAAATGTCCTTGTTAATTAAAATATTCCCCATTTCACATTTGATCCCTTCCCAGAAACCCCAGGAACAGAAGCCAAAGATGACATCCTCTCACATGTGGTTACTAAATAGTCAGCATGACTACAAAGTTTTGTGTATTTCACCCAGTGGTTTAGGAGGAGGTTTGGGAACAGATTGATGGACAGATGGATGGAGGGTATTACAATTAAAAAGGCATTCAGATAATAATAAATTCATATAACTAACACAAATTTTCTTTAGGAAAATGATCTCATATGTTGATTTTTTTGTTTTACAGAAGAAAGAAAAATTCAGCTTTTGAATGTCAGATAGATAAGTTTCCCAATAATTTAAGTACTTATGTATCTGTTATTTCCTAACTTCATATTTATCTTTCCGTTGTTAACATAGGTCATAGCTGAAAATAAGGGCCATTCATGAAAGTTAATTATGTTGTTCAGGATGTTGTTGTTGTTGTTGTTCTAGGGTTTAACGGCATTTTCAGCACATGATAGTCTATACATGACGGCCAGTATAACTGGTGGAGGAAGAACCCTGGAAGACCCAGGGGAGAACCACCAACCCAAGAGAAGCTACTGGCACGCTTTCCCACGTACCCACGCTAGCCGAGCCCTGGACTCGAACCCACGCAGACAGTGGTGAGATGGCATTGATCTAGAACGGTGACCGCTTTAGACCACTCAGCCACTCGAGGCCCCTGAGGATATGCTGTTTTACTAATATGTACATAAAATGTTCATTTATGTTTAACATACATTTTTTTTATTCCGTTAATCAGCTGAAAGTTTAATATTATTATTGATAGTTTTTCACTGCTTATCTACAGAAAATGATATTAGCAGAATAATATCCTGGTATTCTGCTGAATATTTACTTAACAAATTTCTTACTATGTTATTTCCATGTGGGAAATCATTTTTTATTATATCTCCATAGAGGAAACCATTTCTTATTATGATATCCCCATGGAATAAACCATTTCCTATAATGATATCTCCATGGAGGAAACCATTTCTAATTATTATATCTCCATGGAGGAAACAGTTTCTTATTAGGATATCTCCATGAAGGAATCCTTTCCTTTTAATGATATCTGGAGGACAAGGTAATAGCTTCAGTTGATATTTTATTTTGAAAAGTTGAAGAGTGTCTGAAACACATCTTGAACTTTTAAGTTCACAAAAATTGGAATCATTGTGTAATGACTCCACTTAGCTGCCATTTGATCTCTCAAAGCATGTGCACATACAGTGTTTGCTATTTCATACTGACATATATCTGTTTGCTTGAAAGGGACCTTCTTAAAGATTTTTAGTTAAATATGTGAGTTTATTTTATTACTATACTAATGACAACTATTGTATGTTTCAGATTTAGAGAAGAAAGACAACTTTCTTATATACCAGTCAGCAATTAATTCACCCCATTTTCAAGTCATCATAAAGAATAATGTATTCAGTTTACCAAAGGTAAGAATTCTTTTTCTAGAAATAATTGTAGCAAATATTGCACAATAATATTTAACAAATATTGTACGAAAACCAAGATAGTACTTTTAAAGGTGTAATAGTCTACTGGTAATTTTGCAATACAATGTGCCTGATATGTTATATTGTGATTTAAATATAGTAGTATTAATGTATTATTGTTTTGTTTTCTCCCCACTAGATTCAAGCATTCATGACTGGTTTTGAGTGCACCACTGTCTTCCTTTTGTCTTAGTGTCATATTCGCCATAGCAGCTACTAAAAATGAAACTTGTTAAATTGCTCGATTTGGAATACTTTTTACTCAGAAGGGGATTGGGGAGCAGTAAACATGACAAAACATTTGCTTTTTTAACATGTCGACCTGAATTCATATATGCAGGTAATGTAGCAAATCTGACAACACATTTAATGTATCACCAAAGGTCACAACTGCCACATTCATGCCAACCATTATGCTTTTGGCATAATCATTATACATTTTTCAGTGTTTCCCTTTACATTGGAGAAAATTGATGCACACATTTTGTTGCCGTGCATTTTTTTGATGCAAGGGATTCGCATAATGCGATTAGGATTTATTTAATACCTAATACGTTGGACGAAGGGTGGCATGGCATCATGTATACTTCGAGCATAGGCATTGACTAGTTCCCCGCTTTGTCTACTCCCTTTGTTGGGCTCCTCTATTCGTATAGCGGAGTGGAACGCAGGGAACATACAAAATATGGAACCAGACTAACATAGGCAATGTTATAACGGAGTAGCTTCCCCTAATCTCGCGAGCTCTCACGCAATTTCCATTGAGCTCAACAAGATGTCATCTTGATGTTTAACCTCAATGCTTGTTGCACTAGAAAGTGATCTTCAGATTAAAACGACATGCACTAAAAATCATTAGCAAAGAAAGTGAAAGAAGCAGAACACAAAAGAGTAACTGTGGATCTAACTTTAATGAAAAATGGAGAAAATAATTCCCTTGACTGGAATACGGCACATCCATTAGGCTTACTGGTGTGACTTCTGATAGCGTGATTGCAAAGACTGTGAAAGTGAATAATCCTTTCGTGACAGGGTTTAAGAATTTTAAAAAATCTGCCTTCGTTCACCACAAGATATCTGGAGAACACATTATAACCCAAGACATTCTTTCACAACAAAGAAATCAGTAAACTTGCTGAGACAAATGCGTTTATTTGGACTACACAGTCGGGGGTCATTGCAGATTTTGCTGGTTTTTAACTTTGCTGCAGTAAAAGAAAGACCTTAAAGTTCAAGTGTAACTTATTAGAAACAAGATGAATCATTAGCCTCCTTGAATTTTGGATAAATCTGTTCTAGGACAAAGTACAATGAAACCGATGATAGTACACATTTTATGACAGGCAGTAAATTGAATGCCATTGGTTAAAAAGATCTATTAGGCTGTTTGTATTGGCTTGTATGTAATATGTTGGTCTATAATATTGCTTCAGAAAGATTATAAGGACACTGTTAAAAGTACGATTTTAAAAGAAAAATGATCTAATAAAATTATTCCTTGAATGGACAATGCATTTGTTTGTTAATTGTGCCTGTTGGTTTATTTGTATGTTTAGAGAGAGAGAGAGACAGTATGTTGTGCAAATTGCAATATCCTATTTCAAGCTGAAAAAGTACAAGTCGGATGAATATTTGTCAGTATATTTTTGACCCCCACATTTTTAATTCGATCCCCAGTTCTGACACCAAGGTTTTTTGTTTACCCTCAGTTTTACACCCCTGGGGGATACACTGCTTTTTTCACAGAATTACATCTTCCACTTGCCTGTATATGAATTTATGGTACATTATAAAGTAAAGTAAAAAAAAGTCATGTTTGTAATTTATCTTCTCATTTCTTTAATTCCACTCATAAAAATTTGAAAATATTCAAAAATGAAAGACTGCTGCATAAGTATAGTGTAAGAGCATTTTTTTTGGTTCTAGTCCACATGCACTATGCCCATTTTTTCCAAGTATTTTGACCCGCAGATCCAGGTTAGTAGAAAATATAAATGTACATTTTTCGTACATTGTACTGTAATTGCGGCATGTAATGTTATAGCCTTAGTGAAGTAGGGGTTTGAATATTAGTACTAGTAATATATAGATTATGCTTTTTATGCTCAGGTTATGCTCTTTTGCCACTTATATTAGCAAAATTATGCTTATAGATTGAGAGGTTGGCATGTATTGTACCATGGCCATTTCCATTAGTCATGGCTTAAGTCAATAAACATAATTCAGTTGACTATGCTGCACTACACTGGTCTTTTGTTGTTGTTGTTGTTGTTGTGGGGTTTAACGCCATTTTTCAGCACACGATAGGCTATACATGGTGGCCAGTATTAATGGTGGAGGAAGAACCCGGGAAAACCCCGGAAAGAACCACCGACCCTCGAGAAGCTACTGGCAAGCTTTCTCACATACCCACATTGGCTGAATCTTAGACTCGAACTGCCGCAGACAGAGGTGAGATGGCAGTGATCTGTAACGAAGAGCGCTTTAGACCACTCGGCCACTCGGGGCCCCTATACTGGTCTGTCACAGCTAAGAACTGATCAATCATGTATGGGCCATGACTTATGATAAGACACAATTAAAAGCATACACCAATACTCTAGGACAAATGATCATTTTTAAATGAATTATATACAGTAGTAACTTTCAACATCAGAATCTAAAACTATAAAAGGCTGTATTTCATTAAGTTTATTGGTTAAATTCACTGTCATAAGCATCATTGTACCTAATAATTATTCCAGGTTTTAATTCAGTATAATTTTCAATGCATGTCTTTATCCAAGAATTTTATCAGAGCACTTTTGTATTTTGAGAGAAAATAATCACCTGAATTCAATAATTTGAAGAAAATAAAATTGAACCCAAACTGGTCACAACATATACAACTTAAAGTGCAATATGTCAAAGCACAACTGGTAAAATCCTCAGTCCCAAGATAGTATAGTTCTCTTCTTGACCAAAACAACCATTACCTAATGGGAAAAACCCGTCTAGAATGATCTAATGAGCCTTGATTATTTACAACACAATAGCCCACAAAATTCACTTAGGAATTTCCAAAATGCTGACCCTGATCAACATATTTACCGCTTCTTGTTTACCTGAATAATAATTCAGTTACACATAGGGAATAATTAAGCTATTATTAGTTGTTTACCTAAATGAAATAAATATATTAAAAAAAGAAAACAAAAGTAAATCGGGTCAAGCAAAAATGAACTCAGTGTTGGACAGGGTCATGTTCAGCATACAATGTTGCATTACAAAAACATGTAATAAAATATAAAAATTAAAACTAACAGACTAACAATTAAATTAAGTATACATAATATCTAGTTTATCCTAAACGAAAATAGTGCGGGGGTGTACTATCTTAAAAATCTTCATTATTGCTACATCTGAGGAATGTAGTTTGAACTTTTTAAGAGGCTGCTACAATGTGTTTTCATTTGTTGGATGACATTTCTATAATACTATAACATAAACACATGTAAAACATGGACAGATGGTGCATTTCAGTATTACATGCCTCTTTCTTATAATGTTCAAGGATACTAGAAGATGTAAAGTGATTTACTAAATGATTCACTAGGCCTGAACTCAATGTAATTTATTGGGCACAATTTATGTACATATAATCATAATAATCTCCTTAGATCATGCCCACCCCCATTTCTTTTTCTGGTGTAATAATATTGATTGAGATAACTGTGGCATTGAGGGAAAACAAATCTTTCTGCAACAGTGACAGTATGTTCATAGTAGTTTCCAAAAATAACATAATCAGCACACCTGACAAATATGCTTTTTCTGCTCCTTGTTTTCACAATTGCACTTTGCAGCATATTATATTCTCTTGTAAAACTCATTTAACAGCATTAGACAATGAGCAGTAAATGCATCCTGTCTTTTAAGTTGTTCTTTCTGTAATATGGGTTCTTATTACTTAAGTAGTGTGCATCAAGACAATAATTGCCTGAAATATGAGGTGTAACAAATGTGAGGCAAGGGTCACCAGGAATTATAAATTTCCATTTTTGACAAAGGCAGCCAATGCTACACCCAGTCTGAAGAAATATAATTTTTGCCAGACTGTGCAAAATGCATAGTCTGATCATACCTTGTGTACTCCCATTTGGTATATTGAAATGTCTCTGTTCTTTAGATCAAAAAAGTGAAGGTCATTGGCTGGAAGGTGCTTATTAAATAAATGTGAGTTTGAGATTAATCCAGAATAAGTGTTTTATGTTGACCATTCAAGGCACAATGTGTTGGGTGGATAAAAATAAAAATATGTGCCTCTGACACCCCAACCCCCAATTTATCAATTTATTTCTGGAAAGCCTTAATAAAAATGCTTGCACTTATTTTCTTTTTTGCTTTCCACAGGGTCGAAACAATATGTTTCAAGCAATCCTGTTGTTCTTGTATCACATACAGACCAGGGAACATGGGATGCTTGGGTGAGAACATATACGTGCCTTTATTTAAAACTTAAAAACTAGTAACTACTTGGTCATAAATATCTAGCTCCTTTAGTTATGAATTTAAGATATACAATACATTATCCTTATTTGCATGTAACCACTTATTTCAATTAAATGTCTGTCATGCAGATAGGGTACTTTTTAGTCTTAAGCATTATTATCTGAAAGTGAGGTGAAAGTTTTGAGCAAAGCACTACCTGCAGTATGTCTCGTACATTTATATGCTGCTCTATTTGACTGAAGTACTACCTGCAGTATCTCTTTCACTTCAAAAGTTAATTGTATGCCACTCTTTTTGATTGAAACACTACTTGCAATGTCTTTTTCTTCCAAAGTTGGTTACATTCCACTCTATTTTACATTTCACTATATTTGACAGAAGTTCTACCTGCAGTATTTCATTCTCTTCCAAAGTTAATTACATTCCACTTGATTTGACAGAAGCTCTACCTGCAGTATTTTTCTCTTCCAAAGTTAATTACATTCCACTCGATTTGACAGAAGTTCTACCTGCAGTATTTTTCTCTTCCAAAGTTAATTACATTCCACTCAATTTGACAGAAGTTCTACCTGAAGTATTTTTCTCTTCCAAAGTTAATTACATTCCACTTGATTTGACAGAAGTTCTACCTGCAGTATTTTTCTCTTCCAAAGTTAATTACATTCCACTCAATTTGACAGCAGTTCTACCTGCAGTTTTTCTTTCTCTTCCAAAGTTAATTACATTCCATTCTGTTTGACAGAAGTTCTACCTGCAGTATTTCCTTCTCTTCTACCTCCAGTATTTTCTTCTCTTCCAAAGTTAATTACATTCCACTATTTGACAGAAGTTCTACCTGCAGTATTTTTCTCTTCCAAAGTTAATTACATTCCACTCAATTTGACAGAAGTTCTACCTGCAGTTTTTCTTTCTCTTCCAAAGTTAATTACATTCCATTCTGTTTGACAGAAGTTCTACCTGCAGTATTTCCTTCTCTTCTACCTCCAGTATTTTCTTCTCTTCCAAAGTTAATTACATTCCACTATTTGACAGAAGTTCTACCTGCAGTATTTTTCTCTTCCAAAGTTAATTACATTCCACTCAATTTGACAGAAGTTCTACCTGCAGTTTTTCTTTCTCTTCCAAAGTTAATTACATTCCATTCTGTTTGACAGAAGTTCTACCTGCAGTATTTCCTTCTCTTCTACCTCCAGTATTTTCTTCTCTTCCAAAGTTAATTACATTCCACTATTTGACAGAAGTTCTACCTGAAGTATTTTTCTCTTCCAAAGTTAATTACATTCCACTCGATTTGACAGAAGTTCTACCTGCAGTATTTTTCTCTTCCAAAGTTAATTACATTCCACTCTATTTGACAGAAGTTCTACCTGCAGTATTTCATTCTCTTCCAAAGTTAATTACATTCCACTCTATTTGACAGAAGTTCTACCTGCAGTATTTCATTCTCTTCCAAAGTTAATTACATTCCACTCTATTTGACAGAAGTTCTACCTGCAGTATTTCATTCTCTTCCAAAGTTAATTACATTCCATTTGATTTGACAGAAGCTCTACCTGCAGTATTTTTCTCTTCCAAAGTTAATTACATTCCACTCGATTTGACAGAAGTTCTACCTGCAGTATTTTTCTCTTCCAAAGTTAATTACATTCCACTCAATTTGACAGAAGTTCTACCTGAAGTATTTTTCTCTTCCAAAGTTAATTACATTCCACTCGATTTGACAGAAGTTCTACCTGCAGTATTTTTCTCTTCCAAAGTTAATTACATTCCACTCAATTTGACAGAAGTTCTACCTGCAGTTTTTCTTTCTCTTCCAAAGTTAATTACATTCCATTCTGTTTGACAGAAGTTCTACCTGCAGTATTTCCTTCTCTTCTACCTCCAGTATTTTCTTCTCTTCCAAAGTTAATTACATTCCACTCAATTTGACAGAAGTTCTACCTGCAGTATTTCATTCTCTTCCAAAGTTAATTACATTCCACTCTATTTGACAGAAGTTCTACCTGCAGTATTTCATTCTCTTCCAAAGTTAATTACATTCCACTCTATTTGACAGAAGTTCTACCTGCAGTATTTCATTCTCTTCCAAAGTTAATTACATTCCACTCTATTTGACAGAAGTTCTACCTGCATTTTTTCTTTCTCTTCCAAAGTTAATTACATTCCACTCTGTTTGACAGAAGTTCTACCTGTAGTTTTTCTTTCTCTTCCAAAGTTAATTACATTCCACTCTGTTTGACAGAAGTTCTACCTGCAGTTTTTCTTCCTCTTCCAAAGTTAATTATATTCCACTCTATTTGACAGAAGTTCTACCTGCAGTTTTTCCTTCTCTTCTACCTCCAGTATTTTCTTCTCTTCCAAAGTTAATTACATTCCACTATTTGACAGAAGTTCTAACTGCAATATTTCATTCTCTTCCAAAGTTAATTACATTCCACTCTATTTGACAGAAGTTCTACCTGCAGTTTTTCTTTCTCTTCCAAAGTTAATTACATTCCACTCTATTTGACAGTAGTTCTACCGGCAGAATTTCGTTCTCTTCCAAAATTATCTACATTCCACTCTGTTTGACAGAAGTTCTATGTGCAGTATTTTCTTTTCTTCTACCTCCAGTATTTTCTTCTCTTCCAAAGTTAATTACATTCCACTCTATTTGACAGAAGTTCTACCTGCAGTATTTCCTTCTCTTCTACCTGCAGTATTTCTTTCTCTTCCAAAGTTAATTTCATTCCACTCTATTTGACAGAAGTTCTTCCTGCAGTTTTTCTTTCTCTTCCAAAGTTAATTACATTCCATTCTATTTGACAGAAGTTCTGCCTGCATTATTTATTTCTCTTCCAAAGTTATCTACATTCCACTCCAATTTGACAGAAGTTCTACCTGCAGTATTTCTTTTTCTTCCAAAGTAATTACATTTCACTCTATTTGACAGAAGGTCTACCTGTGGTATTTCTTTTTTTTCCAAGTTAATTACATTCCATTCTATTTGACAGAAGGTCTACTTGCAGTATTTCTTTTTCTTCCAAAGTTAATTACATTCCACTCTGTTTGACAGAAGTGTTATCTGTAGCATATCTTTCTCATTCAGAATTAATTGCCTGTCATTCTATTTAACATTGTCAGTGTCTTGGTAGTTTGACAGAATCTAGCAAAATTAAAAATATTAATGTTTACAGTTATCATTCTCCAGATTTATTTCATCTTTGCATTGTAAGTACAGCATGTTTTCTAACAAAATGGTAAATTAAATTATTATTTGGAGACATAAATAGCAGTATTTAGTTCAGGGATGTTTCATTTACACATACATGGCATCCAGGGAATGCAGATGTTGAGTTCTATTGGTCATAGACCAGAAAAACATTTGGGATAATCTGTTGTCCACCCATTGTCTGTTATTTTTTGTTCTGTTTTTATCTTATCCCTACTCCTCCTAAAACAGCTTGGAGGATTTCAATAAAGCATTAGACACCTTCATCCTATGATCTACTTGGACCTAAATGAAAATGGTGCTGCACAGACATCCAGTATAGCTGCCACAGTGACTGTCTTGAAAATCTTGTTTTCACTGCTTATCCAAAATGGATGGTCAGATCATTATACAGTTTTTTACTAAAAAGAAATATTAAGTCTAAATGATAATGCAGCAAATCTGGTATTCAGTATGGCTAATACTACAGCCATCTTAAATAACTTGTAATGACCACTTCTGTTTGGATGGTATTATCTACATAGGGTTCTCACTGAAAGACGTATAATGTGTAGTTGGTCTTGAAAGAAAATGGGGACAATTGTTGTCCAGTATGGCTGCCACAAGAGCCATCTTGAAAATATTGCTATTGGTACTCCTTCTAAATAGAAGATTTATTTCGATGTCTAGTTTGCACTGAAAGAAAATGGCAATGATTCAGTGGCCAACATGGCCACTGGAGCAGCCATTTTGAAAATCCTATCATTACTCCTCATGAATTCATGGTCTTATCAACATGGAATTTTCATGAAAAGACTTATTAAGGTGACTAGTTGGTTCTAAATGAAAATGGTGTCGATTTTAAGTCTTATATGTTTGCCACATTGGTCATCTTGAAATTCTTGTTATTGCTAATCCTTCTCAATGAAACATAATATTGACATGGCGTTTCCACCAAAAGACTTCTGATGATGTATATTTTATCCAGATTGAAAATGGTGTTAATCTGACAATACAAACAGAACAGCAGCCATCTTGAACATGTTGTTATCACTATTTCTCCTATGGCTGGTCATATTGACATTGTGCTTTCATCAAAAGATTTTTATGGTGTCTGGTTGGTATGAAATAGAATGGTGCAAATCTGATATCCATTGTGTCTGTTCTTGAAAAGTTTGTTTTCATTACACCTCCAAAATGGAAAGTCATACCAAAATGGGTTTTACACCAAAATACTTGTTATGATGCCTTGTTGTTCCTAAATAAAAATGGTGCCAAGTTGACGTCCAGTATGTCTACCACAGCAACTAATTTGAAATCTTAAAACTGCTGAAGAATATCAAAGATGGTTTCAGCATTTCACAGTTTAAAGGAAGAAATGATTGTATCAGCTAGTCGAGCATACATCCCATCATGGGATTTTTGCTTAAAATATATGGCAGTGTCCTCTGATTACTTGAAGATTTCCTCTGAAAATAATGCAGATATACAAATTGCAACTTTTGGTGACAACTTCAAATTCAAAGTGCCTTCCCTGGGATCCCATGTGCATTTTAAAAGAACAGACCTCAATATTTCAGGATGTTGGTTATGTGGTGATTAGCCCCAGTTCATTTGTCACATACTGTAAAGTTCATGAGACCTTGACAGTGGTAAAGTGAACAGAGTGCACTGAACTCTGGCAGAGATCCCTAACATGTAAGACTCCTTCCTGCCTGTCTGTCATTCTGTTTGCTTGTCAATATCTGTTTTATTTCTCTACTGTGTTTTACATTTTGTAATATATAACACTACACACAGAGAGATATTTAAAACCTAAAGTAAGAAATTTTAACTTAATAATACCCCATAGTATTATCCATACTCACTGTTTCATCTCATTGTACCAAACATTTGTCTTGCAGGAGAGTCAGCCTTGGAATGTCTGGAGTTAACATCCTCAATATATTTGACAGTTGATTGTTCAGAGTGTGCTTGCAGCATGTGATAATATGTTCATTCACTTATAGTACACCCACACTGACTGAAATAAACAGAATGGTTGCAGCAATACCATGGATTCTTTCCTTACGCAGAACTGGCAAGGATATTACCAGTTTCTGACCAGGTGAATCATTTCAAATGAAGACATTTTAAATATCGGAGCATTTTCATAATCACCATTTGGTTTTCAAACTCAGCTGCATGAGGGAAAAACATTCAGCAAAATATGTCGAGTTTTTAAATACTCTTTTCTCCATTAATTTTACATTGTCAGAGTCATGCAGTATTTCTCAATACTGCACTGCTTCATACTGCATGAAATGTATGTCTAAAAATAGTATCATGCATTATGTACTACTTTTTATTACAAACAATGTATGCTGATGTAGACGACACTGTAATGTTTGATATATTGGATTTGTTTTATTGATGAACTAAGCAAGCTATTTGATCTGTATGAAAGTAGAGATCATAATTGTTGATGATGTCAATGAATTCCCTGAATCATAAAGCTTTCAACCAAACAAAGAACTGAATGTGATATCTGCAGTGTTCAGCGATGGCTTTATGAATACAGATATAATATGTGCAGTATTGAAAATATAATTCTGATCTTTCAGTTATTTTGCGGAAATGTTCATAATGATTTGCAGATCGAATGGTTCAGCTGTGCTCTCTATAGCCTATACAAATGGCACAGAAAGGCATATCCCAATGCCAAAGGCTATCCTGTCTCCCTCAGAGACATCCCATTTTACAAGCCAGTCCAAACACTAAATTAAAAATTGAAACTTTAAGAAAGCAGGTTTTTGTAGAATATCGAGAGCCTTATAGCCAATAAGCCAGTTGCTTTTCCGTTTGATTTTTTTTGAGAAATTGTACAAATCACACGTCATGTAGCTGTGGTCCCTCCAACAAAGAACATGCAAGTCAAAGGCTAAAAAAATATATCTACAGCTAGTAATAGTTGTCTCTTGAATTTACTCAAGATGTTCTTTTCCTAGTTAATTCAGATAATCAGAATTACATGGGTTTCAAAAAAATTGATCCACAGTACAAAATTTTGCTTCAATCTAGAATACATTTCCAGCACTCCAAAACAAAACAAATTTGATGTAATCCCTAACAGACAATATCTGCATCTTCTTGGGACTTTTTCTTTTAAAAGTTTCATATTTTGACAACCTTAATGATTTCAGACAATGACAGACCAGAAACACATACAGCTTTGCTTCTGGGCCATTTTTTTAGCCACATGTATATTGTACAGCTTTGACCCTACTAATAACTCCAGTCCATCACAATCAGATAAGCAGAATTTAGTTAAATCAACAGAGATGCAAAATACCTCCATTCCAGACCAACTGGAAAAGTTGCTTCAGGGTGGAGTAATTCACAGTATGACTCGATAATTCAATCATAAGTGTATCAAAATGAGATTCCTTTGTTAAATGATGGACTGAGAGTGTGATCCGCTACCAAATTCAGAAGTCTCCAAGTGGTGCTATGTGCACATGAAAACTGTTACTGTACATTTATTTAACCATGCCATGTTTGTGTATTTACTTCAAAATCAAGCAGAAATTCATTAACTTTGTTCCTTGTAGCATGTTCTTTTTATTATTCAGCCTTAGGTAGATAAGCAGTATGACTGTATAATAAAAAGGTTAATACATTTGTATAGGAAAATATGAACTCGGTTTGTTTTCTGAGCTATACTGTACTCTTAACATCATGCATTATAGCTCAAAAAATTCCTTCATATTTTCCCATACAGCAACTTACAAATACTGCTTGGATTTACTTTTCATTATTTTCCTCAAAGTATTTAAGCATAGAATAATGCAGAGATTTTTGATGACTGACAAGCTAAGTAATCTGAAACTGCATTTTCTAATCAACTTAATTTTGGTATTCAAAACCGAGTACCTTGTGACTCACCCAGACTTTACAGGTAGTTAGAATTTTAGTTCAACTCCAGTTAAGGTAACATCGCTGCTCAGAAATATTGCTGACAAAATACCATTATTTGTAACTCAGTTGATTATAGACTAGATGAGCCCATTGTCCATTTCCCATCTGTAATTTATCTGTTCATCAGCACAAGTTATCACTATTCCTTTACTCATTGGAAGATTGCAATGAAACTTTACAAACACACATTCCTTTGAAGGTCTGGTTGGGACTAAATGAAAATGGCATCAATGCACATCCAGTACAGGGGCCATCTTGAAAATCTTGGTATCACTACTTCTAGACAGAGACATATCAACATGGAAATTTCAACTGAAAGACTTCTGTTTTATGTCTAGTTGGTCCCAAATAAATGGTGCTGATCTGACCATCCAATATTGACATCAAAGCAGTTATGTCAATCTACTTGTTGCTACCACTAACGAATGAAACGTCAGTGGCCATAGATGAAAATGGTGACATCCACTACGGCCACCATGTTAGCCATCTTGAATATTTTGTATCAATACTTCTTAACAAATGGTTATATCAACATAAAATTTTCACCAAATGACATGTTTAATGTGTACTTGGCCCCAAATGAAAATGGTGCTAACATCCAATATGTCCAACGTGGTAGTCATCTTGTGGTCAATACTTGTCCAGAAAGGCTATTCATACCGACAGGGTTTTCATTAAGGGACTTTTTATGATGTCTTGTTGATCCTAAATGACAGCGGTACCTGGACACCCGGTACAGCCATTATTGGTGGTCATGTTGAAAATCTTGTTATCTGTAATCATGAATGCATGTTCATATTGACATGAGGTTTTCACCAAAGACTTGTTTGCAAGTTGGTCCTAAATAAAAATGATACTGATCAATGATGGACATCATGAGACTCAGTATTGTGTCTGCTTTTGACAGCATGGTCATACTGATATGAATTTTCACTGAAACACTTTTCACTATGTGTAGTTGGTTGGTCCAGAATGATATGATGCCTATGTAAAATTTGAAAAATATTGTGACAGCTAGTTCTAAACAGATTTCCATTCCAGCATTTCAAACAACTTCTTTCCGTATTACAATGATTATTTTTTTTGTACTTCATTGAGCTTATGAACACATTTACTTGTACATAATCAAGTCCAGCTCAAGCAAGGCTGTATTGTTTACCAAAATGTCTAAGGTGCACACCATGTGTAGTAACTGATATGATGTTGTTTAATTGAACCAATTCATAGCTCAACCTTCGACCAGAATCTGTATGTTGGGTTGACGTCTTATTATGATAGGATTCATTGGTAGGATTTGTTTTGTTGAATATGTCTGACAGTTTGCTTAAATGTCTGTAGGATCATTGTGATATCATTTCGTACTGCTGCATAGATGTACATGATAAAAAGTTGAGAATGCAACCTGATGTATTCCCCTGACATGTGCATGAGATGCTTTTAAGATTCATGATCAAACTGCTGAGTAATTTAAGAACTTAAAACGGTGTTTCTTTAAATACTTGTTACTTATCAAAGATTCTGTTTAGAAATATGTTTTTCGAAGGTAAATAATGTTTATACCAAAATATTTGTCAGCATTTTCAGTAAATCATCCTGTTATGTACCAGATATACTTGCTGATGAGTCCAACTGCAAATTGTACAGACCCAGATTTGTCATCGTATGATGCACCAGCAGATATGGTCTGTGCAGTTTATAAGAAGTAATCAGTAGAAGATATAACATAGACCTTAATCTGCAGGTTCATTATGATATGGCAGGTCAGGATATTTGTTGTTTGCAATTTGACTTGACTCATAAGTGAGTATCAACGTTAATGTGCAATTTTTTTTAACTTTGTTTTTTTTTTTTATGAAAGGCCACATTTAATATGAAAATATCCATACCTTAAGGAAACTATAACAAAAAAATCAAAGTAAAAGTGCTATAATCAAAGATGTGAAAATATATCCTTTAATTGGAACAGATAGTTCCTGTATCATTGACTGCCAAGTGCATGTTTTTTTACACTTTTACCAATTTTGTAAAGATTTAGTGGCAGTAAAATAAGCAAAACCATTTACACATGTAATCAATGTAGCTAATTATGCTAAAGAATTTTAACTAGACCTAATTAGTTACATTCCAATAAATAAGTTCATAGTCAGCACTAACATTGATCTTAACGTCAAAAGTCTTGACTCCACTGTTTAGCTGTATTGGCTGATGAGCATGATTAAGCAAAAATGTATAATTTAAATATAGTTTTTAGGTATATCTGATGAATCACAGGCCACTTCAATTACTGTTCTTTTTAAAACAAAAAATGCTTTTGATGTGGCTAAACTAGACACAGGAGTATATATTGACATTGCCAGACACAAGTTGAATGATTTCATAATTATCAGGTTCAAGGTCACTAGCCACGACAAAGATTTTGTCCAGCACTTAAGATATCTTGTGAACATCTTGATTTAGACATGCAAGACAATATTTCTGCTTCCAAATTGGTATTTTAGAGTTTTCAAGAATATTAGAGACAGTTTGGATACTCAGCAGTTAAAAGGAAGATGGTCTTATCTTGGATTCCTAGAAATTCTTTTCAGCCAGTATTGTGTCAAACCATTTAGAGGGAATTTTTTTTAGATAGCAGTACACTGGATTATGTGTCTCTGGGAATTTAAAAATCAAGAAGCAAGGAAGTTTTAGCACTGGACACAGGCTTGGACAACAGGGAGACTTGGTGGTGATTAAGCATGCATAGATCCAGTGATAAACATCATGGGCTGCCATTGTTTATGTATAGCAGTGATAAGAATACATAAACAGTCTGTTTGTAACTTTCGTAAGTTTGATATATTAATAAGACTGCTTAGCCAGAATTATAATTAATGCTCATTGTATATGTGATAGCTCTACTGGTTTTAGAATTTGATGATTGTAAATAAATTTGGATACCATAAAAGGAAGTGTTGCTGGCTTCCAGCACTTAAGCCATACCTCATTATTTCTTGTAAAAGATACAAAGAAATTAGTATATAAAAGTTGTCTCCCTCAGCCTAATTGCAGTATGTTTGTAAGATAGGTCATGTTGATTGTTTGACACAGTCCTGTAATATGTATTTAAATGTCACATGTAAATCTGTTTTGCAATTTATTTTTTTCCCCATAAAATCACTTATGAATAAAAGTATGACTTCAACGAACATTTCTCTGTCAGTATTTTAAAACTATATGCACATGATAGGTGATGGAGTGAGACACTTCATTTCTTCAGTATGTTACCCAATCATAATACCTGAAGAAAACTGCTACTTCCTTGCAAATCCAGCTCTCTCACATGAAAACTTTAAGATAAAGTCATCTGCATATTTAGGTGGAAGTTAGGGTATAAATTGTTTACTGCATATATGTCCAGCATCAAGGGATGGTTTTATCAGAACTGCATAGCTTACCACCTCTAGGGTACATTTTCTAATACAGATATTGATCTACTGTCCATTAACATATATTGTGCTGTATGCATTACATACAAAAAGTTGCTTTATTGTGCAGCTTTTTTGCATTAGCTGCACGATGCCAGATCATGTTTTCATTTTGCATTGCTTTTAAGTATTTTCCTAGTCATAGAGCTTATATGTATTTGAATTCCATATAATATTTGATTCCTTTTATTATTGTCATCTGTAGACAGGTGGTTCACAATTTATATAGTGTTTTCTGTACCTACATTGTGTTAAATTTTTATCCATGATTGTAGATTGTAATGATCATTTATTAGCAACATATTACATATCTAATATTTGTCCATGATTTAGTGATATGTTCATCATCACTCGATCATACTGGTCAAAGTCTTGGCACCATGATTGTGGATTCTACCTTAGGATAGTGAAGCTATAAATAGGTTGTTTACAGCCTAGAAAATTAACCTGTGTACAGTTTGATGCAATTGTCTGATTGGATGTTTGAAGTTTTTCTTTCTTCCTCTGCGTTTTGAACTCCCTGCCTGATAGCTAGACGCCAGCTAGAACAGTTGTTTGCACAGCTCTCCCAGTCGTTGACATTGATGTTTGCTGTCTTCATATCCTTCTTGCAAACATCTTTGTAGCGCAGATGTGGTAGTGCACCTTCTGCTAACTTCCCATATAACAGTTCCTTGGGAATGCGCCCTGGGTCCATTCTCTTGACATGGCCAAGCCAGCGGAGGCGCCTCTCGCTGAGAATGGAGAACATGCTATTCATGTTGGCGCGTTCTAGAACCTCTGTGTTGGGTACTTTGTCCTGCCACTGGATGTGCAGAATGCGCCACAGACATCTCAGGTGACAGCTGTTGAGTTTCCTGTCGTGTCTTGCATAGGTCCATGTTTCGCTGCTGTAGAGAAGTGAGCTGAGCACGCAGGCTTGGTAGACACGCCGTTTGGTCTTTTCGGTGAGGTTGGGGTGTTCCAGACTCTTTGGTTAAGTCTGGCCATCACTGCTGCTGCCTTGGCAATCCTGCCGTTCACCTCAGAATCATTGGAGAGTGAGCTGGAGATGTTAGACCCGAGGTATGTGAAGTTCTCAACAACTTCCAAGTTGTACCCATCGATGGTGCCAGAGGGAGGGGAGTATGCGTCCTGCGCCATGACGTTCGTTTTCTTCAAACTGATGGTCAGTCCAAATTCCTTACAAGCAAGGAAGAGGCGGCATACCAGCTGCTGAAGTCCATCTTCTGTGTGTGATGTCAAGGCTGCATCATCGGCGAAGAGCAATTCACGGATGAGTACCTCTGTGACTTTAGTCTTAGCACGGAGACGGGCGATGTTGAACAGCTTGCCGTCAGCCCTGGTATGGATGTACACTCCCTCGCTGCAGTCCTTGAATGCATACTGGAGAAGCATGGAGAAGAAGATGGCAAAGAGCGTCGGCTCAAGGACACAGCCTTTTTTGACTCCGCTGATGACTGGGAATGCTTCAGATGTTGCGCCATTGAAGCACACTGTGCTGTGCATGTTCTCGTGGAACGACATGATGACAGCAAGCAGACGTGGGGGGCAGCCAATCTTCTGCAGGAGTCTGAAGAGTCCACTCCGACTAACTAGGTCAAACGCCTTCGTCAGGTCTATGAAGGCAATGTAGAGGGGCATCTGCTGCTCGCGACACTTCTCCTGCAACTGACGTAGTGAGAAGATCATGTCTATAGTTGACCTGCCGGCTCGAAATCCACACTGGCACTCTGGGTAGACGCGGGAGGCTAGGATCTGCAAGCGCACCAAGTCAACACAGGCGAAAGCCTTTCCGACGATGCTGAGGAGGGAGATGCCCAGGTAGTTGTTGCAGTCGCTACGGTCTCCCTTGTTTTTGTACAGAGTGACGACGTTGGCGTCACGCATGTCCTGTGGGATGCATCCCTGTTCCCAGCAACGGCAGAAGAGTATGTGTAGGGGCTGTATTAGCAGTGTTGGTTTTCCGTTCTTGAGGACTTCAGGCGGAATGCCTTCGCTTCCAGGAGCCTTCCCACATGCAAGGCAGTCGATGGCTTTTCGCAGCTCTTCCAGGGTGGGCTGTGTCTAGCTCCTTCATGACAGGCAGGTCTGGAATGGCGTCCAGGGCAGTTCTGGTGACATTGTTTTGGGTTGCATATAGCTCGAGATAGTGCTGAACCCATCGCTGCAGTTGTTTCCCCTGGTCTGTGATGACTTCGCCCGTCTTGGACTTGAGGGGGGCGGTTTTGTAGCTGGGGGGAACCTGTCGCCTTTCTGATGCCCTCGTACATTCCTCTTGCATCCCCGGTGTCGGCAGCTGTCTGTATACTGTTGCAAAGGTTCAGCTAATAGGTATAGGTACAGCGGCGGGCGGTCTTCTGGGCGTTGTTCCTTGCAATCCTGAGGGCTTGTAGTGTTCTGGGGCTAGGTGCAGCCTTGTATGCCAGGAGGGCTTTCCTCTTTGCCTCAGGCACGGGCTCCATCTCCTCCCAGTTTGCCTCATACCAGTCGACATTCTTTCGCTCCCTCTTCCCGTAAGCTGTGATGGCTGAATTGTACACATAGTCACGGATATGGGACCACTTGGAGTCAATGGTGTCATCACGTGTCACTTTAGTGAGGGCTTCCTTCAGTTTGCTGATGAACTGCAGTGTTTTCTCTGGGTTGCTTGCACGGCAGGTGTTGATGCGTGGGTGACCCTTCTTCTTGGCGTGGTGCAGCTTCTTGGGTAATATTAGCACCTTGCTGGCCACGAGGGAATGGTCCGTGTTGCAATCGGCACTGTGGTAGCTCCGGGTGAGGAGGACACTGGCCAGTTCTGCACGCCTGGTGATGACGAGGTCTAGCTGTGCCAGTGGCGTGAAAGTGGGTGTCTCCACGACACCTGGTGGATCTCCTTGCATTTGAAGAAAGTATTGGTCACACATAGGCTGTGGTAGCAGCACATCTTCAGCAGTCTCTGACCATTCTCGTTGATCTTGCCCCTTCCGTTAAAGCCGAGACAGGTGGACCAGGCCTCATGGTCAGCTCCCACTCTAGCATTGAAGTCTCCTAGTAAGTAAAGGCTTTCAGTGTTGGGGATACTGGATATTGCCTGATCCAGAGCCTCATAAAACTTGTCATTCTCCTCGTGGGGGGGAGCAGAGGGCTGGGGTGTACACGCTGAAGATGTTGACCGGGCCTAAGGATGTTGACAGCCGGAGGGCAAGGATTCTCTCAGTACCTGATGATGGAGGTTCAATGAAGGCGATTAGCGTGTTCTTTACGGCAAAGCCTACACCATGCTGTCTAGGTTCATCGGAGGGCTTCCCCTGCCAAAAGAACGTGTAATTGGCTTCCCTGATGGTGCCGCAGTCATCCAGTCGGGTCTCCTGGAGGCAGGCAATGTTGATGTTCAGTCGGGAGAGTTCTCTGTCAATGACGGCAGTCTCAAAATAATAAAGAGTTCTCTGTCAATGATGGCAGTTTTAAAATAAGCAACAAAATAAAGACAGCTATTTCAAATACTCTTATTTTTATGATGTCAAGATCACGGTCTTGTATTGAAAGCAACACCTTGGTTGGGTCAAACAAACACCAGTCGCATTTTATTATGGAGAACTTGTGGACCATTCGTGGTGAAAGGTTCTATATCACTTATTGGCGATTCTGCCGAACCTATCCCTATTACAATATAAAGGATACAGGGACTTCTCAGTCTTTTAATATCAGGTACTTTGACTTTATCTGCGACTCTGTCTTCCAGTGAAAGTGTTCTTATTCAGGGAGTCGAGCGCGACTTTTTATTAATGTTCCTCTCCATGTTGTCAATTTGGAATAAGACTTAGTCTCAGGATCATTGACTATCAAAACTATGACTTCTTTGCAAATTGAGGGTATTTATTTATTAGTAGATAGTGACCTACCTGGAGATAAGGTCTTGGTTAATCCACTTATAACTGACAAGACTTGATTGGATAAAAAATCTTGATTCTGTTGATATTGAAATCCCTGATGTATACCCTGCTTGTGCAGTTACTAAGAGCTATGGAAAAATAACTCCTGAGAATGAATTTGATTAGGAAATTATTCCTTTACCCGACACATTATTTTGTCAATGTCTTGATGAGGTCATTGCTGTTCTTCGTATTGATCAAACAAGAGGTGTTGATCATAGTGATCCTCCTTTTACTACTCATTGTCTTTCATCAACGTGACAGAAGATAATCACTCATTGTCGAGCAGGAATAAAATCCTGAGATCTCTGTTTGTTTCAGAGGGCTTTTAACGAAGCTGAAACCACACAAGTACCCGTCTGTTTTTTTTTTTTTGGGGGGGGGGGTGTGTTGCGAAAAATGTTTTTTTTTTTTTGTTTTAACGAAATTGGAAACCACCTGTAAGGTAAAATATATGGCATAATGACTATTGTGTACACATGTGCAAGTCCTGGGTCAAACCGTACTCGACTGCCATCTTTACTTTCAGCTTCGAGATATACTCGTTTCATACACTTGGACTTGTTTTTATTAGTGAAATTCAAGAAGAACTC
Source organism: Sinohyriopsis cumingii (assembly GCA_028554795.2). NCBI lineage: Eukaryota > Metazoa > Mollusca > Bivalvia > Unionida > Unionidae > Sinohyriopsis > Sinohyriopsis cumingii. The sequence goes on along the minus strand of CM068834.1, from coordinate 112,903,509 downwards.
AAGTATTGTATTATTTTGATGCTATGGGGCCGTCCATTTAGTACGTACGCATGGAGGGGAGGGAGTAACCCAAATGCATACGCTTGCATGGGGGTGGGGGTACGTCTACTAATAATGTAAGTAAGCGTAGGAAACGGAGGTGGTGGTGAAACCTCGATAATAATTTGTTTAATACCTAACCTGTTCGACTGGGTTCAGTCGGCGTTTGAATTTTAGCGGACACTTAAACAAACTGTTTAAAGTTACGTAGCTTATTTCTTTGATGCAGCCAGACATTCAACGTCGGTGGACTATCTGTTTTATTAAACACGTTAATATTATTAATCCTTTATGATTTCTGCGTGGATTAAATATAGGTCGTTCTATAGAATGGGGGTGGGGTGGGGTGGGGGGTGTTTGCGTCAAGCGTACGTACGCATGTGGTTGTAAAAAGTACGTATGGGGGAGGGGGTCCAGCTTTGCCAGAATTTTGCCTACGTACTAAATGGATGGCCCCTTGCATATTATTTACGACAAACGAGTGATAGGGTTAAATTATAAACTTAATATATATTCTGCTAAATTATGTTGGCACAATAATACCGGTCGTTAAAGTGTTCGCATGTATAATGATGCTAACAAAACAAATGTACCTTCTAATAATTGTAAAACTGCAGTAATATCTTGTCATACAACCGTTTGATCTAAATGCAAATGAAGTGTTTGGCTTCATCAGCTTCTTCAGCAGCTGTTTAGATTTTCTTGTCAATAAATGGAAACACAGGTTATTGCTATGTACACTGTGATTTTACAAGAATTTTCTATATATCTTGAAAGAAATAGAAAATCAGCTTCTATAAAGGATGCCTTTTTATCCGGGATCCAATTGATTGGAAGAACTCGTATTCACGTAAAAGGCTTTCGTCAGTTCATTTGACGCAGTGGTGCGCATGCTCAGCAGATCGCATTTAGCAAAGAAAGCTGAAGCGATTCCAGTTGTTTTACATTCTGAAAATGAGCCATTTTATGTATGCAGGTTACACTGTTCAATTTACGAAACGTTTGACGGGTAGAATATACTTTTATTACAGTGTATCGTCGTTTAGTGTGACGCTGTCAAAAGCAGCCCAGTATGGAAGTACTCTTTTACTTAAAAAACAAAATAAAACGACTTCAACATTCTGATGCCTTACATCAAATAAAGATAGCACACTAGCGTCTTCTATTAAATGAGTGGCCTAACTCGCAATGTATACACCGCTAATTTGAGTGAGAGGTAGGTCAGCATAGCAACAGTTACATTAAACTTAACCCTACTAAAGGTGCTGCTCTTATGCAGCGCATTTGAAACCTCTGCACACAAAGTAGTAGGACAGCCGTGAACTTAAATTGCACTACTATTAGAGTACACCTAGTGCATTAAAATGTAAAGTTACAAAATATCGCATATTAACAAAAAAGTAAAACCAAAATGTACCTATGTATTACTTTGATAACAGTCTGGAAATGTATACTGTTTCATTGTATTGTTTGTGTGAAAAATATTTCACAAGCCGCATATCATTTGTGAATCAATCTTAATACACACACTTTGCTATCAATGTGGCAAGTATTTAATGGATTTATTGTAAGATAATGGGACTGAAGAGGACTGGACTAGTTTTACAATTCCATCACTCTAAAGCGCATCCGAAAAGAGCGAGGATTCTAATTCCATCATCAAATGATCCCCCTATTATCGGATAAACCTGGATGCGTTATTTTTGTTTGAGCTTGGATAATGTATTTTGCTTAAGTTTCCTTGACACTACTTGTGTTTTTGTTGTGCAATAAAATATCCATAACAGTCCTAATTTCCTAATATTTGTGTAATACGTGAGCAATCTATTAAGTCTTTCTACCACCAGCAAGTTAGCTAACTTGCGTACTTTATATTTAAAATGTGAATTTTTTTCATGGGTTACATACGATTTTATTCAGATCATGAAAGGAGTCTTTACTTATTAGGTATAGATGACACATCATTTCTAAATTAAGGAATAAGAAAATCAAACTACACAATTCATCAAATAATTACTGTATCAAATTAAAACTTTGTCGTCTTAATTTTATTTTAAATTAGAAATTAAATGGACAAATATTTACTTGTAGCATATTGCAAAATTGGGATACTTTTCTTTTTACAAATGATATCTATCTGAATCTACTTCAGCCCTAAAATAGTTGGATAAATTTAAGGATTTATTTCAGTACATTTAATTTTTAATTTGCTTTATATTACAAGAATTAGAATATTGCGTTCATACAGTGGCAGAGTCTGATAATGGATTTACCTTTCCATTGCCTCTTGTTGAACGCCTATCATTGGATGTTCAGCTTTTTCCATGTACTGTTGTTGATCGTTGAGTTGTTGATGGCGTGTCAGAATTATTAACTGTGTGAGCAGACGTTGGTGGATTATGGCTGCTTTTGGAAGTCAACACTGAGGCGGTGGGTGTAGTATGGTTGACACTGAAAGAAAACAAAGAGTTAAAAGATGACCAGTCTGGAAGGGAAGTCCAGTTTTTAAAATGATCAATGTATGTACTCATTGCCGACGATAGGTATTCTGTATTGGATAGCTTGTCCAGTGCATCTTCGTTTTGGAGCCACGTGTTTTTGTCCTCGTGAAGATAAACAAAACTCGTTTCGGCATTTTCTGGCATTGGGGCATCCATAAAAGGAGGAGGAATTATGTTAGGTACAACTTGATGCGTTCCATTGCCAATAAAGGAACCCATGCAGTAACTTATCTCGCAGCCATCGATAACTGTTAGTAAATGTTCATTGTAGTTTGTGGGACAGCCTTTTGGCCAAGATTTTGGATCAGAATATAATAATTTAGAATTTGCATAGGGATTTCCTACCTGGCAAGTAAAGAAGCCACCGAATATATTTCCAAAGTCAAATGCATCGTAATCGTCTGAAACACACACAAATACTCTCTCGGCAATTTCCAGACTTTGATAATCAGGGGGACATGAATGGTTGTTAGTAAAAACATTTGGCTTATCGTCAGTAAATACCCCACCAAATTTGTACGAATTGTTCTCCCCATCTGGCATCTCAGTGTAACACCAGTATGCTGTGTAGGTCGCAAGACTTGTCAATGTTCGCGTGCCGTGGCAAAACTTCCAGAACAAAACTTGACTGCATTGAGGTTCGTATTCAACACTTGACACTTCGGATGAAATTAGCTGTATTTGTTTATACCCCATGGGACATGTGGTGTCTCCAGTCATAGGGTTTTTATGTGCGTCATTCAGACAAAGGTCACCGTTTTCAGTTTCAGTTGAGGTGCAGTTCTGGTATAGACCACCCAGACTCTTATTATCAGTAGGAGGATTGCAGGAACCGTCGTCTATGTTGGCTTTCATGTCAAAGTTGAAACTAAGTGGGTCGGTACAGCCACGGTATGAATTAATTTTGTAGTAGTTCAGAATTTCCTCTTTTATGACTTCCTGTGTCTTTCTTACTGTAAATTCCGGTAGTTCTGGAAACAGAAGTGGTGTCAAAAAAGAAAACAGCGGGTCGCCTGCTCTGTCTACTGCTACGAGACCATTGTCCAAGCTTTTTACCCATTTGTTTGTAGAGATGTTCGACGCTCCAAAATTCATACCACCATACGTCCTCACCACTGAATGTCGTAAGCTTTGCTCATAGTCATCAGTAACTGTATTTTGATCTTCTGACCTGTGCATGACACTGGTACCAATATCAAAGTTAGCTAAAAGAAGTTCAAAATTGACACTGGCATTCGCACCCAGCATAGTTTTATCCGTCGTTGATGTTTTGTTTTGAACATAGTATCTGTCCAGCATGTCCTCTTTTACAATGGCTGCGCCCGCTTCCATACTCATCAAAACGTGTGTTCCGAAATCTCTTATCAACAACTGAGAAAGATATCTTGCCATTTTCTTTTCATTCAAGTATACGTATTTCGCAATTTCCAAAACTCTTTTCCGAAAGGTTGGATGGAGTGCAGCATCTGGCTGCATATTTATTTTATATACCACAAACCTAGCCTGTGATCTCACAACTACTGACTGAGACTCTGACAGCTGCTGTCTCACCGTCTTATGCTCGTTTGAGAAAGAACCACCTACTGAAAAATATGGTCCCACAAATTTTGTATTGATATTTATTGACTTCGATGTTACGGAAGTATATTTGCTCATGGTGTCGATCACTTCAGAGACCATATCATAATTACTCTGCCTTATGGGAATCAAAATAGCATCGTTTGGTAGCAGGTACTTGCCGTCATCGCTCATTTGACATTTGCTGTAGTTCATCAGGAGTACTCGCCCCATTTCAAGGTTCTGTAAGTTGTCCCATCCGAGTCCAGGAAGGACCTCAAAAAGCGTAATATCGTGGCCCAGCTCGAACATGCATCTCCGAGGACTTTCTGGTGGTAAATCCTTAGTAGGTGTTCTATCTATTTCTGACAATGCATATGTGCTGGCCATTACCCCTGCTGTTATGCAAAGGGGCAAGATCCATCTGTATGGTACCATCTTCCACTCGGTTATCAACTGTAAGGTCGAGACAAAGTCATTTAAATACTCTAACGTCGTATATATCCACGTAGCTACTTCTGCGTGTAAATACGTGGAATATGAGCATGCGCACTCCTCGTACTAGATTTATTTGAGGTGTTAGTCAAACATTGAACAAAGGTACCGGAATTGCAATCGTTTATGTGTTAGCAACACGATTCAATAAGGAATACGGTCAGTGATTATCTAGGATAACTCGGTATGCCCTATTTTCAAATGATGATCCCAAACTTTGATCGTTGCTAGAGTACGATACGATACACAGGTTTTATCTGATATATACTTTAATCCGCTTCTCTTCATAGTTGAAAAATAAGTATGATTATGTATTCCACGTCCTACTTGAACAAATGTGTTATTTTCCTTTAGAGTAAGCTCATTTGTTCAAAAAGGAGAATATTTTTTGTTAACTTTGCACAACTTCATTTGAAAAACTCATCGCATTCACTACTACATGTGTTATGATCGTACATTGCACGTAATTTCTTCTTCAAGCTCATTTCCATGTTATCGTCATGAATTTAGGAAGAGGGTCATTTTAAAGATATTTTTCAATATTTTATTTCAACAAGGGAACGTCCAATTAATTGTTGTGGTGCGATGGCTGGGAGGCTACTTGTATTTGCAATGTCATGGGTCAAGTTATTGACTTTGAAAACAAGTCTCAGTAAATGCTTCCTTAGGACAATGCATAAATCAAGAAAAGTCTCCAATACTTGTTGCGTATTTGCTGACTCATTCTTACTCTACAATATGCTGCTATTGTAGTGCGTTGTTGAAACTACGTGTATGATTATCATTTTTGATACCGCACGTGGAACTAGTTACTGAAACGTAGTAAAATATGACATTTTCTTTCTTTGCAGAAAGATACATGATACCATTAAGGGATATATATTAAACATGGAGACAGGTATCGCTAATTTATATATATATATATATATATATATATATATATATATATATATATATATATATATATATATATATATATATATATATGAAAACGAACTATAAATATACTCCACTAATTGTGTATACAGGGTAACACTGAGCTTTCAGCAAGATCATATATCGTTACACTAAACTTGGCTTTGCTAATATTTCTTTAACGGTTGCGTCACACTCCTGGTGCTCGTGAAAGTGCAGATACTTCCTTCATTGCATACTGCACGATTGTCGCTAAGTAAGTGCATTTGCTATCTGGCGATTTACTAACCTGTTATTATGCCTACGTCGACAAGCTTAGTGGACATGAATGCATGTTAAGAGTCTGACAAAAGAGTTCGAAACAATTAGCCCCCTTTACTTTTTTGTTGTGATAGCTTGCCAAAGTCAGTCAAATATATGTCTTCATTGTAATCTGAACTTGGTAAAATGTTTCGTAAAAGTTGTTTTCTAGAGTGAGAAATTGACCATGCACATTGAAGCACTTCCGTTGTCAAATCTTTAGTTTCGGAGGTAAGTATTTTGCAGGCTTTCAAGCATTTCGATTTCGGACGTAGGCAACTCTTGCATGAAGTCTGCAACCCCATGATGCCTATATGGAAGCGATCGTTTTGAAAAACACCGAACTTCTGATGTTTTCCCCATCCTAGTCAACGTACGAATTCCCTGAACGTCATCGGCTATTTCTGCGAGACTAAATTGTAGAATCTGTAGGATTGACCAAGAAGTTCTGAATGGTGTGTGTGTGTGTGTGTGTGTGTGTGATTTGGATTTTTAACGTAGCTTCAACAATTTTTCAGTCATATCGCCACAATGTCTGCAGTGTGACAGCTTATAGTGATGTCTAGCACTGGGACATAACGCCGCAGACATGTAACATGATGTCCCACAGTCACATTATCCTGACACCAGGCAGACCAATCATGAGACTAACCTCCTAATGCTGAGCTCCTAGCGAGGCAGCTGCTGATACCATTTTCCTAAGTCTTTGGTATGACTCGGCCGGGGTTAGAACCCACGACCTCACTCATCCGAGGAGGACGCTCTAACCACTAATCCACCGGAGCATTAGTTACGAATGGAATTCTCTGTACATGTTTCCCATAAGGACACACGGTACTAATTCAACTCCAATAGTAAACATATGGAAAAACCATCATATTCAAAATTCAATAACTTAAAATTTCTGGGTGCTGATGATGAGACCTATAATTCTCCATGCACATCTAACCTTGGTGCAAGCTTATGTGTGGAGAACCGCGGCATTTTGTTTACATAAATGTGCATGAAACACATGTTATTGATTCTGCACCAAATGAATCAGGTGCTACTTTCATTATTGAGTACTCCTGAGTCAAGCCTGTAAGAATGCTAAAATTGCATCAGTAGAAATTTGTCTATATTTTTGTTAAATTACATATAGGATAAGCTCTCAAAAGATATTTTTCCTAAAATTTTAATTTTCATTATTAACCAATTATGGACCACCAAACCCGTAAATACTCTATTATTTCTTCACCCATTTCTACACTGGTTCACAGTTCTTCCGTATAATTAGTACCGTGTGTCCATAAGGCACATTTTCTTATTAATCTGGTTCCCTGCATTATATCCCCCCCCCCCCCGCTGGACTCGCAGTACTTTTTCAGCTTCCGAAGTAGACCTATGGAAACACCTTTATATTAAAACCTTAATAACTTACAATATCTGAACGCCTATGATCAATGTTATATTTATCAGTATAGACCCATCTTTGGTGCAATCTTCTTTGTTGAGAAAATCGAACGAGTCATGGTATATTTTGTGTGTTTAAAACATGTTTTTAGATCCGCAACTAAATAATCGTGTATTGATTTCAGTAATGAGTGTTCTGAAGTAAAACCTGTAAAAGTCTAAAATTGTGTGAATTAAAAATTCTCTCAAAATTTTTCAGTTACAAATAGGGCAACATCTCAAAATATTGCTAAAAACGAAACTTACTTTTCATTATCAACCAGTCATGGCCCTCCAAACTCGTGTATCCTCTATTTCATGTTAACTCATCTCTAGACTGGTTCCCATTTGCCATATACTTCATACCGTGAGTTAAGCAATGACATTTCATCTCAAACGACTGGTTTTAGCTCTACTGGTCATACACATAACAGGGGAGCTTATATAATGTTATGTTGTCCGTCGTAAGTCCGTTCCTTGGTACAAGATTGTCATTGTTGTTCCTCCTAAACTTCTTCTAGGATTACCATGAAACGTTGCACACAGCACAGATTCATCCCATGGGCTTGTTCGTCCGAAATGAGAATGGTGCCGCTTGGACAGCCAATATGGCCGCCAAAGTTGACATCTTGAAAATATTGTTATTGCTGCTCCTCATCTCAACTTGTGGTTTTCACTGAAATACGTTTAATGATGTCTAGTTGGTCCTAAATAAACAACTGTGGCCATCTGAAATCCAATCTGATATCCAATATGGACACCATAGCAGCCATCTTGCAAGTATTTTTTATCCCTACTCTTTCTGAGACTTCCTGTGACACATAGTTGGTCCTAAATGAAAATTGTACTCATCAGACATCTAGTGGCCATTTTGAAAATCTTGTTATCGCTACTTCCGAATGAATGGTCATATTAAGATGCAGTTTTCACTGACATACTTTTTTTTTAAAATGTCGAGTTGGTAGTAAGTGATAACGATCGGACTTCCAATTTGACTACCACAATGGACATTAATGAAAATGGTATTATGGCCACTTCTCCTAAATGGCTGGTCTAATCGGCATCAGGCTTCACCAAACGACTTTTTATGATGCCAAATTAGTCCCAAATGGAATGGCGTCAATATGTTATACATATGGTTATGATGCCATTCATCTTGCAGATCTTGTTATTGTTATCTTTACTAAACGGAAAGTCGTATCAACACGAGTTTCCACCAGATGATTTCATATTGTCTTCTTTATCATAAATAATGTCTTTTTGGTTCTAAATGAAAATAGTATCAACCTGACATCCAAAGCAGCTAATTTAAAATCTTGTTATTGAAGAAAAATGTGAGACATGATTTCAACATTAAATATTTTGAATTCCTAGAAATTCTATTCGGGTATTATAGCATCAATCCCTTCGAGTTTACATTATTATTCTGTCACCAGCATTCAGCATTGAATATGTACTCTTTGGAGAAACGTGAAAATATGTTTTATTACGAAAGATACACACTAATAAACCACTTCAATTTCGTCTGCCAGACTTTAGGTCGGCTACCAGATCTGCTTTGGTTGCTCCAGGATTTCCTGTGCAGCAAAACTTTATAAACTTTAACCCAATTCGACCAAAATACGTAAGCAGTTTTAGTCTGCATAGAATCATTGCATTAGGAGAAAATTGGTTCGGGAGAAGGGGTAGCTAGTCCAAAGAAGTACAAAGAGGAAATCCATTGAAAAAGCACGTCGTAAAGAAGTAGTCAGAACAAAGCAAGACATTCTATAGTTCTTTCCGCACAGCATATCAAATAACATCCGAGTCTGTAGTAGGTCGATAAATCATCCCCTCACCAGTGATGACACTGATTATCGGTGTAGGGGCTGATATCACCTATTCATTAAAACATGCAAAAATCAGCACGTTTGGTTGCACATATTGGTACACATTCTATACACTTACCGGTATTTCTCGTGGCTGTGGAGCTACCGTCGGCAAATGGGTTCTTTTAAATCATCACATTATATTTCAGGAGTTAATGCTATGTTTGGTGACTTGTAAATCAACGTGGAATAGCACAACCCTCTGTCCAGTGGCCATTTTTATTTTCGCGCAGATATGGCTGTTACCAATTTCCGTTATGTGTCTAAATTTTACGCTGGTTTGTTCTGAAAAGGTTTTCATGCAGCAAACTTGCACATTTTAGTGAACAGGTGACATCCGGCCAAAATATCGTCCACCAGTATCAACACAAATTTGGAGTGTTCATTTATCGGACTATGTCTGTAGGACAGTGAACATTTTGGCAAGAGTCATTAAATGTAATTAAAAGTAACTACTTTTTTCGTGTATATCAACGCCGTTAGAATCAAAGTAGACCGTAACACATCTCATTGTATACATGCTAAAACAGGGTTGTATGTTTGCATAAAAAAGTTCGATGCCGCCATGACTGTGGGGCAGTTGATTTGCTTATTAAATAGTGATCCAATTTCCTATTTAAGCTATATTCAATCACAATGTGGTTGCCTTGCGTTGATTTCATTGCAGTATCAAAAACGGACTAGCTCAGAACTTGGACGAACATGGCGGATTACGGGTAGCGTACTCAGGCCAGTCTTGTTCAACATCTATCGATTGAATAGTGTTGCGCTTTATGTCAATATAAATTACGTTTAAATCATTCATTCATTCACGAAACTAATTCAGTCATTTTAGCTACAGTTCGAGTCCCTGACGTGAAAATTCAATTGAAACAGACGTGGAAACTATTCGCGATCCAGTGCGGAACGAGCTATACTTTATTTAATGTGAGTCAATACGGACTGTCACTGCACATATATTGCAGTTAGCACTCTCCAAATCATCTGAAAAGATTATGAAAGCTTGTATTTAAAATAGCATCTATCCCATGGTTTAAACATATTTTGTTGTCAACAAAATTACAAAACTAAACAAGGAAAGATAATTGGAAACAAGATTATCGTATTCTGCTCTATTCCAAACTGAACTAATTAATGAGCATTCAAAAATGCTTTGGAAATAAACCAAGATATCACACACACACACACACACACACACACACGCGCGCGCGCGCGCGTAATGATAGATGATTTGATCACGGAATTAGAACTGGATCACACTTTGCGAGGTCTAAAACTTGTCGATCTCCACCTGCCTTGTATCTTATTAGCAGATGACACAACTGTAATGTCTAACTCGCATCATTCAATGCAACAGCTGCTTGATACAATTTCCAACTATGCGAAAAGGTGGAGATTAAAATATAACGCAGATAAAAGTTGCACCATCTTGCTTACTAACAAAAGAACGACTGGTATACATTCTTTTCTGCTCCACAAATCTCCAATTCCGGTAGTCAAAAGTAAGAAGTATGCCGGCATACCTCTAAAATACAACTTAAAACCAAACGACGCGATAAAACAAGCATGCGATGAAGGCAAACGCTTGTTAAACTCTTTTTATTTTATTGGTATCAGAGATGGAGGAATGAACCCTTTAATAAGTCTGAAGATTTGGAAAAGAATTATTTTACCCTCGGTCCTATATTGATGTGAACTATGGTCAGGTATCACAAACTCAAATATAGTAGAACTTGAGTTATGCCAGAGATATGCAGCGCGACGTATGCAAGCTTTCGATAAATATTCGCCTACGGAGGCAACGAGTAGTACCTTAGGACTCTGGTCAATGGAAGCATACATAGATAGGATGACATTGCTCTTTTTCAACCAATTGTGTAAGGGCGATTGAACTTTTATCTGGAAAAAGATTTTCATTATGTGCTTATGTCAGTATCTGACCAACCCGCTAAAACAGACGGGATTTATACCAGATATTGACAGAATAACTAAGAAATATGGTATGGGAAGTGTTCTTTTAGACTATGCAGCAAGAGTACAAACAGAAGGAAAAATCGTTTGAAATCGACATATTATAGATATTATTCAAAACCATGAAGAAACTACATGATAGCAAATATGGAACTAAGAGGTGATTTAATTCACTTCAGAAACATTCATTTGGACTTAAAACCAAGTAGTATATGGTTTCTTGACGTAAATTTCCATCCATGTTATGGCCTCTCTCTGAAGTAATGAAACTATATAAAGTTATGGTATGCAAACTCTGTGGAAAAGAGAATGACGACAGAGCGAAACATCTTATTTTAGGTTGCGAAATGTTACTTGAGGAGCGAAACGTTTTCTTTGAGAGAGTGATTGACTCTTTAGAAGTGAGAGACGGGGTTAACTTATTCAATCAAGAAGAAGATATATTGTTGGAGACACTTCTTGGAAGCAGGGTTGACTGCATGTCGTCTATTGACGATGATGTATCAGATAGGCTCATGTTGGAGACCGCAAACAGCATACCTTCATTCTACAATAAAATGTGTGCCCTACTATCAACCAACATGTTTAAACATGATATGAAAAGTAAGTAGTAAATTAACATTAAAAATAAAAAATTAAAGGCCAAAGTCTTCTTGTCAAATCCGCAAATTGTGTTGTATGACAGCTGTAAACAGTGTATATGTTTATGTATATATATGTATGTGTATATGTATGTACCTATGGGCGTATGTATGTGCACGTATATGTGTATATATGTATATGAATGTGTGTGTATGTATGTATGTGTATATGAATATGTGTGTGTATGTATATATATATATATATATATATATATATATATATATATATATATATATATATATATATATATATATATGTGTGTGTGTGTGTGTGTGTGTGTGCATGTATATGTGTGCGTGTATGTGTATATGTGTATGTATGTATATGTGTGCATATACATACACACACACATATATATACATATATATTTATATATATATATATGTGTGTGTGTATATATATATATATATATATACATGTGTGTGTATGTATGTGCATGTATATATAGATATATGTGTGTATGTATATGTATGTATATATATGTGAATGTGTGTATATGTATATGTGTGTATATGTATATGTGTGTGTATATACATATATATATGTATGTGTATATACATATATATATGTGTGTGTGTATATATATATATATATATTTCCTAGAGATTTCTATATGGTTTTCTGTATTTATATATCTCATTTTGTAAATGCATTAGTTGACGATGTATATATCATGCTTGCGTTCTCGTCTATGATGTGTCTCATAATCTTATGATATGTATAATATGTATCTTAGTAACCTGATATAATCATTGTTGAAGAGGTAATTAAGTCGTTTAGACAGTCAGTCAGATAAATATGCATGCACGCACGCATACGCACAAACAAGTATATATATGCATAAATACATGTGTCATATGAGAAGAACTACATATAGAATTACACTGTTATAAGTTTTCCATTTCCTTTTCGTTGCTATCTCGAACTTAATGTTAAGCACATAACAATATAGGCGTATTAACTTTTCGAAATATTATCATCATCAAGCAACTGTTAAAAGATCAGTGCCGTGCTCAGCCAAATGATTGCAGATTTGCATAATTGCAGGTATTGAGATATTTCGTTTTATCAATACGGTAGCTGACACAGTATTACTATTGTATTTTTGTCACTTTTCTGTTCTATTTTATGATCTTGTATTATCCTGAATTTGATTCATCTGATGTAATCTCTGTTGAAGAGGAAATAAAATCAGTCAGTCAGTCAGTCAGTCATACATACATACATACATACAAAGAGAAGAGCGGAAAGATGGAAGGATGTTTGGTTTCGTTCCCAGATAAAGATGTATCAGAATAAATATAATTACTGTTTGAAAAAAGGCTGTTTTCTTGCATTATTAAATAATCAGCATTAAAATAAATCATCGTCATTTTCTGCTGGAAATCTGCAAGAAGTGTTAAGATCGGCGGTAACATTACATGTAACTTAACCATAACTGAGTGCACTGCATTTAATTCAAAGTTGGCTTAAAATAACAAAAACTAGCATAACGGAGCAGACCTTATGGGTTAGGGCATTTCTGTTGTTTTGTTTTTGGGTTCTTTTGGGCGGGGGTAGTATAGATGAACAAGTGTATCGTGAATTGTGGTAGGTAGTTCCATGACTTGGCAAGTCTTGGTATGTACGAGTGTTTCTGAAGTTCTGCATATATATGGAATGCGATTTCTCTAGCTTCTCAGATCGCAACACATTGTGGTTCGTGAACAAGGTGTGAGTAAATCAGTCATATAAATTTGTGGACTTCAAAGAAAATTAAGCAGATTTCTCCAATGTTTAGCATTTATCCGATTGTAGGCCGTTTGACTTTTAACAAAAAATGATTATAATTTTGATAGACTAAAGATTAAACTGTTTCCAGTCGCAACTTTTCAATAATTTTTGGAATATACGTTAGAACAAGAAGACCAAACCACATGTTTGTGTAGCTGGAATCACGTTTTTCAGCTTTCTTGAATATTCGTATCATATTTGCCATTTTACACTGATTTTTAATTTTCGCACATTTTGCGACTTTTTAAAAATAGTAATATGATTTGTAATTTAATAAAAAATGTTTTCTTAAGTAAAAATCTGTTGACATCATCTGGACCAGAATCTTGGTAATTTTCTAGATAAGTATGCACATCATTTGGCTTTCCAGTGATCTGGAGTTGATTTATTGAGTGCCTGACATTAATTTCCAAGAAATGCAAATCTCTTTTTGGATCGTCAATAGAGGAGATCGACCAAAAATAATTATAAAGATAGTTTAAGCACGTTTACTATTTAGAAAAAAATGTGAATAATCTACTCTGAACCATTAACATGGAAGGAAATAATATTGACTATCCAAAACATCCATTAGTAACACAGTTCATTAGATTCCTTAATAATTTAGAAGAGATTTAATGTTTTCAGACAGATGAGCGTCCAAGTTTTCGTAGACATATTGTCTTGCCTCTTTATTCACATTATTTACTGTTTGTTAGCTTTTATATCTTGGTTTATGATAAAGACTAATTAGAATACTTTTCTCCTCAGTCTTTCCTTTATTCAGATTTTTTGTCTTAATTCTAAATTGACCTATAATTCATCCTACTGTCGAATTATACATATAATTCTGTGGGAAGACACTCTTGAGCAAACACATTATTTTTAAAAACAATTATGCACATTTCTTCCAATTCTTTACATGAAATGGTGGAATCATTCCATGGATAATTAATAATTAATATATCGATCAGGTAAAAGTTACCATTACGTAGATTTAACGTTTTACTTTGATTAAATAATTTTGGGATAATCTAGTTTTATGCTGACAAATGTGGCTTTGTCAATACTAATAAGTTTCACAACAGGTTGTGTGCTAGATTACACTACTAGACTGCTGATAGATAAATAAATCAAACAGGGTCGCCCTGGGTCTTGAGGAGTGAATATCATTCTGGATCCAAGTGATGCAAACATCTTTTGATTTTATCTCGTATGTTGCTCAAAGGTGTTACCATGGCCTAGATTTATTCCAGACCATCGGTGAATTAGGATTGTGTTACGTGTTTAGTTTCTCATAAACATTGACAAAAAATAGTGAAGACAACAAACTTTGTAAAATTTTACAAACAATTTATTTCCCTAGAAAAAAACAAGGTAAAAATGAGGAAAAGAACTTACAAGTTTAAGAATCAAATCCAAAAAATAATGCAAGAATTAAAAATTAGAAGTCCTAGTAATAAAATGTTCTGATGAATTTGAGTTCGATTCCCGACGTAAATCCAAAATGGAAGGCGATGATGTATGCTATAGCCAGTATAGTACTGATGTTCTTTGTTGAACTACAGAAAATAATATTCCAGTTTTGAATTCCGAATTAAATGTCAATAAATGTCTTAGTCCAAGAATTCTGTATGAGGACTTAAATATTCCAAGGGAAAAGAATAAGTCTCTTAGAATCCAAATAATCTGAAGAAAAATTAAAATTTAACTCCACTTGGTCACAACAGAAAAGAACACCTTGACGTCTAAGTGTTTAAAAGCCCGACTAAATTCTCTATTGTAAAAGGTTATACACTAATTTAAGACGCAAAAAAGATGCCCGTATGAGGGTCACGTGATCACAATCTAAAACAAGATAGAAAGCTTTACATGCTTAAGATCACGTACTCCCAATATGGCTTCGATTTCACTCTAAAGATGAAATAAAAAAATAAAAAAGAAGTTGTTTACTGATTTTGAATCAAGGTCAGGAACTAGGTGATCATTTTAAGATACAAAGTTCTAATATTAGGTGTTTACGAAAAAACAGTCAGGTCAAACTAATTTCTGGAAAATGTCATATTCCAGTAAACAAAATTACATTGCGATAACATGTAATGGAATAAAAAGATAATTTAAAACTAGCACGCAAACAATTAAATTAAATCAAATATAAATTAAGTCAAATATACATATCAATTTGGCTATATATGTATTACTTTGGAATATTTGGACTGGAGTACCGAGATCGCAAAGATTTGTCACGGAATATGAAAACACGAATATAAACGGTATATAATAGGCAGAAAAAGCCCCATTTACATATATATCTGACATTGACCACTCTCATTCTCTCTCTCTCTCTCGTTATATATATATATATATATATATATATATATATATATATATATATATATATATATATATATATATATATATATATATATATATATGACTTTATGGTCTTCAGTCAAGTAACAGTAAACGCGAAAACAAGAAGTTTAAAGCAAAATCAATAAAAGAAAGTATTTCTCTAAGATACAAACTCAACATTTTAGAGGAACTTACAGTATTGTTAGTTAAATTCCAAAATAATTCTAAATGTTCTGTCACAAGTCCAGAAGTATAAAATATTCTGAATAAATTTCAACAATACTGAATGTGCTGATGTACCAATAGTTTTGAATAGGATGATGCACCGATAGTCTTGTGGTATCACAGTCTTATAATCCATAATGTCTTTGAATGAATTCACAAAACTCCGAAAGTAATGTTTTTGTCCAAAATGTCAATGAACTTTGTAATTCCAATTAATAGTTTTTAGATACATAATTTCTCTCAAATTGTGTCTGAACACAACTATATATATTTTCACAGACTGAACTTAAAGGAAGACTATATAAATTTGTTCACCAAATTATAATAAAAATAACATGGCATTTAATGTTTTGTAATAAAGCTAATTGATATACCAATACTATTGGTATATCAAATTGTGATCCGCCCATTGCGCAATAATACGAATATATGAACATTTGTTTGAACTGCAGGCCTATAGATCAATGAGGAATTTATACTCGTTCATTAATCATAAATGACATATGAAATCTAAATTAAATTCAAATGGTACACAATTTCGTCGGAATCCTTTCTTTTTTCCATTCCCTTCTCCCCTCGTATTGCGATGGACGAACACATTAAAACTAAACTTGTACCAAGTAACCCACATTAATCTGGTTCGTCGTAACGGTATATTTACACTTTCCTTGGAATCTATCTACAGTGTTCATAATATCAATGATACATAGTTTCAATAGCCAGTCGACACTAGGCCTATATGTTAAATTTGTCAGTTACAAGGCACATATACAGTAGCATATTTGATGCCTTATTGTTATTGTTTCTTAAACATATTATATTATAATTGTCTAATAATCGATTACTAATTACCACAATGTCTCTGGACCTAATAATGATGGTACAGTTTAGTCAAACCGTCCCAATGAGAGAGAGAGAGAGAGAGAGAGAGAGAGAATTTTACAGTTTTTTGAAATGTAAATTAACGCAGAATAATGACTTGGATGAACTCTCAATATATTAAAATATTTTAATTACCTCTTGTTGGTTCGTCATTTGGCTTAGTTTCTATTCCACACTAATTTCCATATGCGAGTACGTGAATGCCTGACAGTTTAAGGTTCAGTGTACAAGAGGTTAACCGTGTTTGTAGTGCATTACTTTCTTCATAAACACCATATTTCATGTTTAAATCATGAGTGATTCTTATATTGATTAAATGAATGTGAATTTTAAAAAAAACTCCAAAAGAAAACAATCAACTTATTAAATTTGATATGTGATTGTGAACAACCAGAAAAATCGTAGAACTACATTTTGTAGCCGACACACTCGCACGGATGTGAGTAGTTCATTCACTCGGTCAATACACATTTGCCTGGAGAATATGGTAATTCCATTATATAGTGCAAATATGTGTATTTGTATGCGATATAAATAAAATATATGTATATTATGTAAGCTGTATCAATGATATACCACTCGTTGTATACATTGTGAATTAATAGATAACCCGGCAAAAGCCTCGTTTCCTTTTAATGAAAAATGTATACATCTCGTGGTATATCATTGATACAGCGTACATACTATACAGATATTCTATATTTATACCAGATACATTAAACAAAACAAGGCATTTATAGTGTTGGTACAAAGCAATTTGATATACCAGTACTATTGGTCTATCAAATTGTGATTCGCCCATGGCGCAATAATACGCATATATAAACATACCCACGCGCGTCTGCAATTGATTCTAGATCAATGATCAATTTCACACATTAATCTTTGGTGACGTTTGAAAATAACGAGAAAAAAGTTTTAATAATCCCCGTTTTCTAAATAAATTTAATATGGGACACATTTTCATCACAATCCATTCTTCTTTCTATTCCCCCCTCCCCTCTCATGCATAACATACGAACTACACAGAAATGTGGAGTGAGAGAGAAAACAAATTTGGGCTAGATTAAAACCTTGAAACAGAAATTACACCAAGTAACCAATTGTTCGTCGTTACGATATGTGTGCACTTTCCTTGGGATTTATCGACAATGTTTATCATAGATACAAAGTTGCAAACCATGTCGACATTGTACGGTAAATTTCTCGGTTACGTAATGCACATACTGTGATGTATTTAATGTTTTGTTGTTGTTGTTGTTTCTTTAATATACTATAATGTTCTAAAAATCGATTATTATTAATTAAATATGAAAATGTCCAAAGATCTCTCTCTCTCTGTCTGTTTCTCTGTACCATGGTAGCAAGATACCGGCTAAACTCTATGAAATGACGATCGTAGAGCATTTTCGTTTGTGTCATCCCACTACGTCTCTGGACTTATGATTATGATGGTCAACGTTAAGTCAAACCGATCAAAGGCTGAGAGACGGAGAATTTTAATTGAACCAACCAGAGAGAGAGAGAGAGAGAGAGCGAGAGAGAGAGAGAGAGAGAGAGAGAGAGAGATTTTTAAAGTCACACCCAAGAGAGAGAGAGAGAGAGAGACAGACAGACAGACAGAGACAGAGAGACAGAGAGACAAAGACAGTGATAGTTTATGGTCGGTGGTACGGTTACTAAAGCAGAATAATGACTTAGATCAACTGTAAATATATGAAAATATTTTAATTACGTCTTGTTGGTTCGTCATATCGCTTAGTTTCTATTCCACATTAATATATATATGCCCCGGTACGTGAATGATTAAGTTTTCATGTGAATGGTGTAGCTAGCCATGTATTTGTAGTGCTCTACTTTTATCATTAAAACCATCTTTCATGTTTACATCATAAGTGTGTATTATATTGATTAAATGAATGTGAAGAAAAATAGAAACTGAAAATAGAAAATAATCAACTTGTCAAGATACAAAGGTGATTGTGAATATCAACAAACGGCATAGAACTACACTTTGTAGTGGACACACTTGGGAATGTGAGGAGTTCATTTACTCGGTCAAGACACAGCTGCCTGTAGTAAATCATAACTCCGTTCAAAGGGCAAATATATATATTTATATGTGATATAAATAAAATATATGTACAGTATATACGCTGTATCAATGATATACCACTCGTATAAATTATGCATTGTCATTTGTGTGTGTGTGTGTGTGTACACGAATGCATCAAAATTAAAGTTCAGATATCAGATATGTAGCTATTAGTAGGCCTGGTTCTATTCTTACTTCTCTAGAACCACACCCGCTGGGGGGGGGGGGTCATTTTGGTTTGGGGTAGTGGTTTGTCAGAGGAGAAGAGCATGTGGATATGCAATAGCTTATATGTTCTTAGATCTTCTAAAATGTTGCCATTTATCAGCACAAGGATTATACTTTTGGGACAGATTGATCAGCTTTGGTTTTTAGCACATGGTGATTTACTTATTTTCTGCGATATTTGGAGGGCTTGATGCAATACATGTCTCATTTATTGATAACAACAGAGTTCAAGAGCTCTTGTCATTACGTGTGCTCTTAGTATATCTGAAATGTTTCCATGTATCGATACAAATTCAAGATTATTTATTTTCTAAACAAACAACAGTTTAGGTTCTTGTAATTAGATAATTCAGTTGCTAACATTTAATATGCTCGATTAAAATTAATTGTATGACTCTTTTTATTTTAGCTATTTCCAAAATAAAATTGTTTATCAAAATTCCATAGTAAGCACACTAAAAAGGTTTCGATAAAAAAAGGCGTTATAAACTTTCTGAAAATGAAATAAAAGATCAAGAAAAAATACTGTCTGTTGCACAGGGATTGCGTTGTGAATATCATCCTTTCACTTATCGGAAACGATTTAACAAGACTGTGCTGAAGAGTATATAGGACCCGTAGTAGGCAACGTATAGTCTAGGCATGCGTTCATTGTACCATATCCATGATCTGGCTTGTTGATCAAACGTTTCTGAAACAACTCGTTTTCGCTGAAAAATTTCACTGATATCCAAGTCACTTATAAATTTTAACTTAGCACCTTTGGGATCAGCCAAGAATTATGGCCAGGGATAGCAGAACAAGGGCACGCATGGGTTCCACCGATAATTCCCGCATATTCAAAAGTTAAATACTGAATGTATACATTGAGAATACACTATGGTATACATAAGTTATTAATTAAAGAAAAACCGGTATGTATCCAATCAAAAAAGGTAAGAAGGCAAGAAAGAGGGACATCCTATGGTTGAATCGAGTAACTCAGGTGGTAGTTTGCTATATTTTTTTATCAATCTGTGCTATAAGAAAATAAAACAAACCTGAAAATTTCGTAACTTGTTAAATACTATAATTTAAATTTTAAAAAATAACGTCTAAATGAAAATACTACATTTAAACACCGCAAAAATGTTGCGAGATCAAAAGTACTAAATATTCAAATCGCAAAATAACTCGCATTACAATTGCATCGACAGTTTTCGATCGATTACGAAGTACAGAGAATCTAGAAAATATATTTGTAATAAAAGGACAAACATGCACCAAGCATAATGTAAATATAATAGATTATGTATAGTCATTGGTAATGGACGAGTGTTGGCTGTTTTTATATCTAAACAATCCGTTCGCATATAAATAGTTTAATGTGCTTCACCTAAATTTTTAGAAAGCTTTGCCTTATTTCTTTTATTTATTTTCTTCGGTGTGGTGGTGGTGGTCGAGGTAGTTTTTCTTTTCAAGTACATGATATCTGTTAAACTGTGAACCTCAGAAAGCTTACACGATCAGTTGATGGGGTTTGTACTCGACGTGTCGTAACTCGAACACTGTTAGCAAAATACTTCAGAAATCGAATCTGCTCGATTAATTATTAATTATATATAAACTCATTTCAATCACAGAGGAGTAGCATCTTATTTTGGGTCCTTATTAACGTGTTTTTCTTCTTTCTTATTCTTCCAAAACATCCGTCAGTATTGGTTCAGATAAACAAATCGACACAAGTTTTATTAAGATACCAACTTTTGCGGTCCGATAGATGCTTCTCTAAGACTATTTTATAAGTGAATAAAGTTTCATTGGTTTGTTGAGTATATTGTTCGCATAAATCAAACGCTTAATTAACTTGCATCGTTATGTTATTGCTGGTAAGGGTGAGAATGTGCATGATATATTTTTCGACCGTATGTAGTGCCAGTTACAATAAACAGGCCACATATTGCTTTATCTTCCTTGTGAGATATATATTACGGTAAATGGGTATAAACTAAATAACAAGATTATTTATGACAAAATTTTTTATCCTTAAACATGCTTAGCAGAGAGAAATATCTATGACACCGAACTTTAGATGCACACCAATATCAAACGGTGTTGGACTAAACTGAGCCTAGCTAACATTTGTTTTATTATATTATTAATACTGGCCGCCATGTATAGCCTATCGTGTGCTGAAAAATGGCGTTAAACTCTACAACAACAACAACGACAACAACATTATCACGTTGTTGTTTAGCATAAAAAACGTATGATTCTGATCATACATAAATTCGTCTCTACAAACCACCAAGATGTTAGAAATAAATATATACAGTGTTAGTGAGAATATGTACACTATTTTGGTGCGCATACATGTATAATGGTGCCTGCGTCATATTGATTTGGTTGGTCAAGCACCTGAGATAAACGCTAATTTAAATATAATATACGGACCGAACCAAATATCAGGTCACACAAATCCGTTTTCGGTTATTTTCTCAGCAGTACACACCATTGACTGGGCATTTTTTGTTCAGTCTACACGGATGAACTACTACACTTTCGTCTGCCGGACGTTACGTCAGCCACTAGATCTACTTCATTTGATCGATAATTTATTGAACGTCATAGTTACGTTTCATTTGCTTTCACGTAATTCCATTATGAAACTTTAGCGATATTTTTCTTATATAGCCATTACAAAACACCATCCTGATTTATGCTACCGTTTGTTAAATCGGTTCGAGAGGCAGAAAATTGTACATTGAGGCCGATATCTAGTCAAAATTTCCACTGACGTACAAACAAAGGCGAAATTTATAGAAATCACGTCGTAAAATGGTTAAAACGAAGCAGGCAGTTCTGGAATCTTTAATGTGAAAAGAAGAACAAAGTAAACGTTAAAACATTTCATTATAACTATATTTCACCGAAATAATCAAAAGAGATTAAGAAAGGCTATATTAAAAGTTCTATCCTGTAAATTTCATTCTAGATTCTAGCCATTTATACAGAAACGTTTGGTACTGATCTTGTATATTGCTGAAATAGGTTCCGAAGAGGTAGATTTCTTTAAGAAACAAGACCATCGGGAAATTATGATCGGACTATTTACATAACTGGCCAGAGTTCTGTCTAGGAGAAGCAGAACCGGACTACTTCAGGAATAAGCCAAAAGCTGTCTTAGAAGTTTGGAGCCAGTGTGTCACCGGGATCGACCAAGAATTCTAATCTAGAATAGCAAAACCGTAGTACCCACGGGAACAGCCAATATTTAGATCAAGTGCTATTTTACTATTGAAATTAAAAGTCAGCATACATTGAATAAGTTACGAATATCATGATGCAGGGTAATTTATGCATCCAATGAAAATCGCTCCTAAGTCTTATGAAATAGAGGGAGGAAAAAGAAACGGGATCCTTGCACCAGTTTTTGAGTCATTGTTTATTACTCTGCGACACTTGTTTTACATTAACTACGTAGCGGGTTATGGGTCGGGGTGGGGGAAACTTGGAGTGGTCGGTAGTAACTTTATGCGAAGATTAAATATTACGAATCACAAACCAGGGAATAATATCAAATGGACAGTGCAGCGCGAAGTTTAAGTACTGTGAAAAATATGTCAAATCAGTAGTGCCAAATATTTAATCCGTAAAATAATCCATTGTATAGTAGGTCAGACACGTTTCGAAAGAATATGCATTATTAAAAAAGTTATTGGGCACAGACATATACCTTTTTATTCAGAAGCAATGAAAAATTGAATCGGACAATATGCGAAAAAGTCCAAACATGCATTGATGCATCATGTACACTGAGATCTATTTCAAATTATTAATATTTACAGGTAATATAATACTTTTTTGGCTGTTTTTTTTTATGAACAAATGCCCACAGATTTAAATAGTAAACGTGGTTGACATAAATAGCAAGTGACCTGTGCTTTCTTGAACGACAGGTAACTTGATAAACAGACAATGGTGTTATACCCAACCTACTGTAGTCACCGCACAATATTTGATGTGTGTGTGCGTGATTTGGATTTCTAACTGCGCTTTAACAATTTTTCTGTCATATCACAATATTTCAGGAAGATTTATGAGTTAAGTGCTTTTTTTCTTGCACATTTTCCAATTGTCAAGCACATATGTTGTCTCAGTTATCCGTTTAACCGTCCATTATTGATCTCCCAAACACTTAGCTTCTTAGACACGTTCTAATCGATACAAACGCTTGTAACTTAGTAACACGGTGGCATTTAACCAGGAAATGATCTGGTCATCCTTTTCTGCTAAGTTGAAATATTTTTACAAAGACTTTACTCATTATTGTCGAAATCATTGGTTGAGATATTACTTTGTACACTTTTCACGAAAGTCAACGACCTCTTCCAAACTATACATACTTTAATGATTGTTGTTGACACAGATGGTGTATGTGCGGTTTTAAGTGGTTTAATTATATATTTCTTACTGTTTGGTAGACTGCAATTGTATACCAACTATTCAATTAAACTGGGGATCGAATTGCATAAAAATCATAATAATCATTTTTGTAGTCTTAAATAGTACCTTTCAGAAAGTGACCATAATGTGGCGATTGTATAACTTTATATACACATTGTAGGCATGAAAACATAAATTCAAGTATGTAACTGGCATTGGTCATTGGAGCTAAAAAAAAGAATCGGTTGAATTTCAAGTCTATAATAATATACACTTAATGGTCATAGAAGACAAATATATATCCACCTGCATTTAACCCTTGTATTTATGTCTAAACACAACTGGTATTTCTTGTCATAATTTGGAAACATTTAAGATCCTCAAAAGATCCTCATATATATATATATCCAGGAAGGGATCACGTGTCAGGGATTGATTAAGATAAATGCAATAAACTGACAACGAGCAGTGCGAAACTAGTATCTAGCTAGCCTAAGCGCTTTCGACTCTTTAATGAGTCTTTTTCAAAGGCAAATAAAAAAAAAACATACACAAGACAAATAAAACAGAAAAACGGTTATGTTTGCGAACATTTACATGGCTGTTTCTACAGGAATTCAAACTTTTAATTATATTATGTCATCTAGTTTATTTGAGTTTGTTATAACGGACCTTTCAAGTGCACTGGATTCAGCAAGGGATCACGTGTCAGAGATTGATTACGATAAATGCAATAAATTGACACTGAACAGTGCAAAACTAGTATCTGACTACCCAGATCGCTTTCGACATTAAATGAGTATTTTTCAAAGGTAAATACGAAACATAGACAATACAAACAAATAAATGCAAATACCGTTGTGTTTGCAAAACTTTACATGGCCGTTTCTAACGGAATTAATCCATTAAATTTATTATAATAAATTGTTGCATTTTTATTTTTGCATAATAATAAATTCAAAGGTTGAATCCCTGTAGAAATAACCATGTATAGTCTTGAAAACACAACGGGTTTTGTATTTATTTGTTTGCCTTGCCTATGTTTTGTGTTTGCCTTTGGAAAAGACTCATTAAGAATCAAAAGCGCCAAGGCACATTGGGTACCATAATGAGATATTAATTCACTGCTATATCCTCCACTTGTCGCCAAAATACTTCAATGGCACAAGGTTGATATTTTTGGCACAGATGGATAAACTTTGACCCTGTCATCCGATATGACAGGTATAAAGTATTACGGTTATCTGGTTTCATTGACATCTGACGCATTATGATCTCCGTAGTGCGATTTTTGGTGTGTATGATAAAATAGTTATGTAATTTACTTGTAAGGACAGAGTTTTAAAAAATTCTTTGCATTACCCGTGTTCTTAGTGTACGTGAAATATTCGTCTTATAACCAACATTATATATATAGTAATCAGAACTCCTCGGATACACCACATATATTTTATAAGATATGATTTCACTGAAAGATAGACGAATATATAATACTCTCACACAGCAAATATATAAAAGCTAATCTTTAAATTGTCAAAATAAAGCAATACAATAAACTGGTCAGAAAAAGAAGCGAGTCCATTTTGCAGTGATTTCGTTGTAAATCTTTTCATTTATTCGTAGCGATTAAACAACGACGTTGTCGTCCTTGTTTCCAGCTTGCGCTACATTCCAGTGACTT
This sequence comes from Sinohyriopsis cumingii, assembly GCA_028554795.2. Lineage (NCBI taxonomy): Eukaryota > Metazoa > Mollusca > Bivalvia > Unionida > Unionidae > Sinohyriopsis > Sinohyriopsis cumingii. The sequence continues at coordinate 112,878,147 of CM068834.1, read as the reverse complement.
AAATGTGGGTAAGGCTTGAAACACATGGACGTGTTTCCAGATGTTACAACTTACAGGAGGATTTGTGACACTGACAGAGGTTCCAACACATACCTCTGACAATGCTATCGTGCCACTTGTGTTTGGTAGTTCGGTAGGACAGAACTAGCGGATTGTGCAAAGTTAATGAAAGAAGGCAGTATCTGCATTCAAGAAGGTCACATGCACTGGTGGACATCTCACCAACACAGGAGGCTCTCAAACAGGACACAATGCGTGCAACCGATCAGGTAGAACATGTATCGGGAAAGATACAGTAAAGAGATCCCAGCTTAACCCAGTCCCACTGACTGGGGGTTGGAAGGGAAGGGCAAGTCTCCATGGAAACTAAAGTGGACAACTTTTGGCCACTCTTAAGAAAAATCTTATGAACTGATAAATATTAACTGCAAGAAGGCTCGCCAAGCCCTGTTCAGATGCTGCAAGAAGGCTCGCCGAGCCCTGTTCAGGTGGAACATGGCCTGCCTTAAGTGAACTGCTCCTGATAAATTTAGTGGTTTTAATTACTGATGAAAAACTTTGTCAATATGAATGATTTGTGTGCTAATGTTAAGAGTTTGACACAAAGGTATCATTCATAAACAATTTACTTCTGTAGAAAAATAATAGTGAGCATGTTCACGCTAATGTCCTATAATACTATAACAATTTTCACATATAACCAAGGTATTTGCAACCTTAACTTTGGTTCCAGGATGTTTGATGTTAATGCTGGTTATATGATGAATATAAAATAATTTTTCAGAGACAGTCTGCTAACTAACCTGTTCAACAACCTTGTTTTATAGTGAACAACTGGCATGTATATTTATTTAATTAAAAGCGATAGTATATGATTCAGTATTATACCAAAGTGTGAACATGAATCGTTGTGTTTGGAGCTTACAGAAACCCCTTGGAACATTCTCTTGATGTAGCTAGCATTTTTAACCGAACATCATTGTAAACAAGATTGAAATTCATGTATTTCAAAGCAGGATTAGATGTGAAAAAACATATTCATACCCATCATCAATTTACGATATGGAAACTTGAGAAAAAACCTGAATTGGTTATGGTACGAGATAAATTAAAGCACCAAATAAGTTGTACATTAGCTATAAATATAAATGTTGACTGTATCTATATGAATTGAGAAATAACGAATGATACTGGACATATTTTCTTACCTCAAACTTAACATGACGAGGTGAATCACACTTATCTATACTTCCTTTCTAGTCAGCATACACATATGTATTGTTATTCGTGTAAGCTATATCTGGACAGGACAGTTTGTATGACTTTTTAGTGTAGTTTCCGATAATAAAGATAATAACAATTATCATTTTGATGACTATTCGGTGTAATCTACATCAATATTCGACGTCTGCATTATGATTTAAATGTTTGCATGTCTACAGTGTTTTAGTCTAAGGTAGATAATCCCGTTAGCCAGGTACAACGACAGTTCCTGCCCTGTAAGTTTAATGTTTCTTGATGGTCAATTTGCAGTACATAAAGTTACTAGCACATCACAATTTTTGTTTCTATATAAAAATAAACCAAACTCGACAAGTATAAAGTGAAAAATTGAGAAAGTCTTAGACTGCTATACATAAATTTACTAATAACGTTTGAAGCTACTCTCTTACACACGATAATATATTAGCATTGGAATCAGTATTTTATATTATATAGCAGATAATTCTTAAAGCAAACTCAAATGCACACTTTAGACGGCCGACGCCAAAACTATTAAGCTTGGTGGTCATTTTACAGCAGAGATCTATGGCTTGGATCTACAGGTAATATACCCAACTTTGCTGAGTGATGCTTTTAAATGGAAACTGAATACATGTCACCCATCTCCTTTTTTCAGTCTTATATAGTGCAGATTACAAGTTCATCCTCATGCAAGTAATTTCAGCCACAGTTTCGTATCTACACCAGGTTGTAGCGTATTACTCTGCATTGGACTCTCAATGGCTCATATGAATTTCATGATTTCATCAACAACAAAATCCACTAGCCATGATCTACACACACACACACACACACACACACACACGAAAATATATTTTTGTCAAATGTTCTGTTACTTACTTTAAGACCATATAGTTGTAACAGAATCTAAAAGTTATATGTCTGTTTTTGCGGATTCATTGTAGATTAAATTTGTCATGTTTACTAGATCTTTAAGTTGTACTGTGAATTAAGTCGAATTCAAATGTGCTTGTTTACTCGCATCAAATCCTACTGTTTGCTATCACAGCTGACGAGGTTTTCCTCGATGTTATCATCACTGAATATAATGTGCGAATCAGCATCTTTTCTAAAGCATCGCACGATATCTTTTCACATTTGGAGTCAAGAAAAAATAATTGTATTTATCCTGGAATGTTTTTTTTTGTAACACAGCGTTGTATCCCATCCAAATTTGTAAACAAAATGCACCTTAGTTTTTGATACCGAAATCGTCGCACTCATTGCAATCTCGTGAAATATTTCCATCTTCTCTTATAAAACTACCCAAATTCGGACACAACGAAGACACGGAAAGCAATTTCGCGAATGAGGTGTTTATCATGTAAATGAGTGATGAATGAATCTGACACCATACTCATGTGCACAAGGTTCAGTGAGCGGATTTAACAGAATTATATACACCGAGTCCAAGAACTGATACAAGGGAATTATATGCTTGCTAAATGGGACTAATCGGAATATGTAGCTTCATTGAGTAATCATCGAGTAATCATAGATTACCATAGATGATGAATGTGCAGAATATAAACAAATGTATGATTCTCTGAACAAGGTTGATCAAAGTCTAGAATTTGTAGAAAAATATGAATAATGTACGTCAAATATAAAAAGGATATGTATAAATATATTTACTGCTTTTCACTAATATTCGATATTAAACTATTATTGAATTATTGATTTTCTCTCATAAAGTGATATTACATAACATTAATTCAACAATGGTGTATCTCATGGCGTCTCATTGACGATCACTATGAATTTCCTATTCCACAGCTCTCGTCGAACGGCCAAGGAGCCACCACGCACGGCCCACTCCTCCCAGTCTGCCGAATAATGCTTCAAGAACCTTCCTAATCCGGACATACCTGCAGGTCCAGACGCTTTGGTCCCTCACTGCGAATAAACCGTTATCATCCTCCGAGTCAACGTAAGTTTCAACAGCAAGATAACTGGCTGCAGGAAACCCGCACAGTTATACGACTCCACGTCACAAAAATAGCTCTTTAGCGGAAGATTACTCCCGTAAAAAGAAGGCTTTTCATTGCAGGCAATGTATACCTGCATCAATGGGTAAATTGAATTCATTACTTTGAAATAAGCACGGTTTAAAATAAACCAGCTATCGGGGAAAGTGCAATCTTCAAAGAAACCCATGAACATTTTGTTCCTATTCAGTTCGTTAACATTTTATTACAGATAATTATGTAACGCCATAATCCAGAGACATACATAGATTTTGGATTTAAAAACCAATGTGCACGTCAGCACCAATGTTTACTACATTCCGGGGACCCAAGGGTATTTTGATGTTTTAAAAGAAATTGGTCTGTAAATGTTCATATAGGGATACGATATTTAAAATTAGGAAAAGAATGACTGAATCTGCGGGACCCCGAGTGGCCGAGTGGTCTAAAGCGCTCTCCGTTAAGGATCAATGCCATCTCATCTCTGTCTGCGTGGGTTCGAGTCCAGGATTCGGCTAACGTGGGTATGTGAGAAAGCTCGCCAGTAGCTTATCGTGGGTCGGTGGTTCTTCCCGGGGTTTTCCCGGGTTCTTCCTCCACCATTAATACTGGCCGCCATGCATAGCCTATCGTGTGCTGAAATGTGGCGTTAAAACCCACAACAACAAAAACAACAACTGAATCTGCTTTAATATTTTTCACTGGTTCTTCATATCGAACCAATAAACGCCACGGTCATGTCTGTATTTTAAAGATATGAGTGGTGCATACATTTTATTGCAAACCAGATATAAAATTGTAAATTTTTCTTGGTTCAGAACTTTAATTTATATGTTACTCATGTTAGAGAACTATAATTCGTTCTAAGGAGGGATCGAACCTGTGCCGTTATTAACGTCAATTAATGCACCAACAAACTAACCCATCCTGTCATGACCTTATAATCCCAGGCATTGAAAAATAAAATTATGGAGCAAGGTCGAAGGAAAGGTCTGGAAGTGCACGGCAACACACCCGCTATGCTAGCGGTATTTTTCACTCAGCTATATACATGTATTTACTCAAAGATACACTTTGTGATAAAAAACAACACAAACGCCGAAAATTCTGTGCAACTAGTTTCGCATTTAATGTATGCTTCTTCAGGCACGAAATGTTTTGAAAGTAACGGATGACGTCTTTTATTTTAAAACAACAATTACGTCATTACGTAAACTCATAAATTATATGCATCATTATAACAATTTTATAACAATTATATATGACAGGATCTAAAAGATACACGAGTCTCTAATGAAACTTGAATTAGTAAAATAATAAAATATACTAGAGACAAACAGTCATACATATAATTATATTGTTATAAAGGATATACAATATATCAATGCAAACTATACAATTTTATATAGTGCATTAGAATTAACTGCATATCGACTGATGTGATTTATTTAATAACCTGTAAAAAATGTAGCATGCATTATGTTGGACAAACACTACAACAACAAGTCTCTAAGAGAATGAATAATCATCGCTTTCATATAAAAAATTATAGAGATCCTCAGTTTTCCTCTAATGTTTCAACACACTTTAACACCAATAATCACCCTCTACTTGATTTTTCTTTCATGCCAATAGATATTGTGCATGGTGACATGAATAGACTCATAAAAGAAACTTACTGGATTCATAAGTTAGATACTCTGTATCCTAATGGACTTAATGCTAATGCACTATATAAAATTGTATAATTTGCAATGATATATTGTATATCCTTTATAACAATATAATTATATGTATGACTGTTTGTCTCTAGTTTATTTTATTGTTTTACTAACTCAAAGATACACGAAATAATAACTATTAAACTGATACGGTAATATCCAACAGAGTGGAAAGCGCTGATTGCTTGGTCCCACGCTGTGTGTTGGGATACATAATTGTATGGATTAAATTTGTATAAAATGAATCAGATATAATGAAACAGCGTGTACTATTGTTGTATGAGTGTCAAATTATATTTGTAATTTCATGCAAATAGAAACCATTTCTAAAACATGGGTAGCCGCATATGGTTACGTCTTAAATTCATATGGTCCGATGAGTGAGTTTCGATATACCTGATGTTCATATAATATGCATCCATTTTAACAATTAGGGGATCTAGGAAAAAGTACGTTCCACTATGCCACTACTAATGGACATAAAGTGTAGCGCTGACTTAAGAAAGAAGTTAATATGTATGTATGTATGTATGTATGTATGTATGTATGTATGTATGTATTTAGGTGAGTGTGTGTTTGTGTGTGTGTGTGTGTGTGTGATATTTTAATGAATCGTGTAAACACATCAAGTGTACAAAACAGTTTATTACAAAATAAATTTTTGTTAGCACATCAGGATGATAAATTCAAGATACAAAAGTTAGCATCTATATTACCATCAACATCTACCATAAAAATGTGTCCCATTATTATTAAATTCTTTGTTACCTAAAATATATTTATGTTTTCATCAGGTTTCGCAATGTAGTGTCGCTTTTATTGCACAATAAATAATTTTTGAAGTAAAAACAATTCCCATATTTTCCTCATTGGTTATCCTGGTTATTTTTCAAACAGACCTTGTATTTCTTAGGTGTTGTTAAATAACTTTGCATTCGTTTATTTTGGCGTATAATTAAAGAGTGTAATTTGGGTTATGGTGTATCCAACTTGGCATTACTTCAAATGTGCACCTCTCAAAAAACTGCTAGTTCGCTGGTCATTTTCATTCAATGGATTTGAAAGGTAAATTACCCCCTCCCCCCAAAAAAAAAAGAACAAAAAAAAGAGCCGATAAGTTTGTTTCACATAATTCATGCGTTGAACATTCAGATGTTGACATTGTCTAATCTGGCAAACTTCATTTTCCTATTTTAACAAATGCTAAATTTAGTGTACTTTAGGTTAGTTCAGACTCATTTTCAAGCGCATGGGATCAGCCATTTTGATCAGTGTAGTGTTTTAATTAAAGCATAAGTTCCACATTCACCACATGTAAGGAAATTTCAATGACAATACATAAAAAGTAGCAAAAATGTATGACAATATTCGCTCCACTCTGGATGTTGGCAAATAACGTCACCATCTACTAGTCCCTCTCTTAGAAGTACATTATAAATGTAGAGCGGTACCTTAGAAGACAACATTGGACCGTTTTCTGATAATTTGAAACATAAAATCATGACTAAAGGTAGTTATCCGAAAATATGTTGATGATGCCAAGCGTACATGAGGATATTGCCCATGGGTACATTAAATAATACCTTAATGATTGTCATATACAATAAGAGAAATAAACAAATAATAATGAAAATGACTGCTTTAGCTGACAGTGTGAAAGCTGGGACAAGTTTCAATAACAAATATTTCCTAATATTGCTTATAAATGAAACAAAACCATGTTTATATATTCTATATTATTTAGATATTATTTATCGAATTAAATCGAAATAGAGATTCCTAATATCAAGAGTAGATGATGAAAGTTAAAAAACAAATATGCAATCAGAGTTGCTAATTTCGTAATTAATATGTATTGGAATGAAACGTTTGATTTCAGTTAATACGTGGTTCATGATAAAAATAATTTAACCAAGGATAGATCAACCTGTTCATTTACAGAGGCCTATTTCAAGGGGAAATATGATGAATGTCCCCGAAACACTGCATACTAATATTATGGTATAATTTACATAATATAAAATAGTTATTATAATCAGACTAACAAATACTTGTCAAAATTAGAAATTCCTCTGTTAACGGTAAGGTCACCACCACCTTATACCTGGTGAACATTTTCGAGATTTGTAATGTGTGACGTCACACAATTATTGACGTCAACTGTATTTAAGTAAGGGTGTTTCTTAATGATATATATATATATATATATATATATATATATATATATATATATATATATATATATATATATATATATATAATTAGTATATAAAAAGATAATGAATAACTGATTCTGCTTATCCACTTTAGAATGCCATTATGTATCAGAGTTTGTGATCTTAAATTGGTGATGATAGTGAACTGGTTTTAACTTCACAGTCTACCACGCATGTCCCTACTTGAATTCTAGTGTGATAATAATGTGGATGATATTTCCAATCTGTTTAAATATTTCTTGAACACAATGGGGTATACTGTCGTTTTCTCTGTTTTGACTTTTTCATTCTTACATAAAGGAATTGGGGTCAAACTGTTCTATTTAAGGTACCATATAAATGCAGGTACAATTTGTATTTAAAGTAGAATATGAGGAACCCTGCTGACTGTAGCTTAAACGCTTGAGACGATAAATAATGTATATATCATGGAAATAATGAGGCGTAAAATTGCAAATATAAAAGACTTTTGCAATATAATTGAACACAAATAGTATTTTCATCATCAGTATATATGCAAAATGCAATATTTTAAAACAAAATAAATTTTGTAAAATGTGAAAGACGGGAAAACGTTTAGATCATTTTATCTCGTGTAGGTTTGAATTTTGTATGATGTCATTTTTCAGCTTAGCCATTATTGTCTCAGCACAGATTTTCAACTCGTACTCCACATCCGTTTTCAGACGGATATCCATATTTCTGCCATTTGCCGGCATGCTAGTGCTGTGTAAATGTCTCACAAGAGCCATTAGAGTGTCTTTCTCCAGCTGCAATTTGTCATGGTCGTCTAACTTGTACAAACAATACCTGAATCGTGTTGAAAGAACCAGATGATCGAACACAAACATATTCATGTAGTCATATCTCAGTTGTCCATATTCAAAGAACTGAACGAGATAAACAGGCACATTCTCCCTTCCATAAAAGCAAATTTGGTTCAGATAGTTTAAAAGGACGACTGGCAGGCATTGGCCACAATGTTTTGTAAGAATCCTTTCATACATTGTATTATCTCCATGTTTAAAATAATGACACAGCTGGTAAAGATCAGGGGATATGATGATAATAAAGCGTTTGAATGATCTGCATACTGTTTCCGAGAAGTCAATAATATTTATCAGCTTAGTTGAGTCAAAACGGATGGTTTGAGCCTTGACTTCTAGATCATTGAGCATTTTCTCAAAGATGTCCACAGCCTTGTCATACTCGCTGGAATCTCTCATGTAGATAATTGCTACTGTTTCTTCCTCGACAGATTCTGCAAGTAAGATACCAGATGTCAAATTTCTGATCTTATGTATGTATGTATGTATGTACGTATGTATACATGAACGTAGGTACTTATACATGCAGGTACACACTTACTTGTACGTATTTAGGATAATTGGTTGGTAGCTAGGTTTGCTTGTCTGTACAAGAATATATATATATATATATATATATATATATATATATATATATATATATATATATATATATATATATATATATATGTGTGTGTGTGTGTGTGTGTGTGTGGGTGGGTGGGTGGGTGGGTATGAATGTGTGGGTGTGGGTGTGTATGTGGGTGTACGTCTGAGTCTGTGTAACAGAGTGAATTTTGCAGATGTCATTGTAACATATAGCAGTGTTAAATTGATGTATGCAAATTGGTAGAAGGTGCGGAGTCGAAACCTCGTTAAGTTTGTCCAAGGTACGTGTAGTTGAGAATCTATGAGAGATACGTAGGAGTGTAAGAAGACGGTTCTGCTAAAGGGGAAAAGCGTGACGCATGAATAGACCAGAGGGAACAAGGGTCTTCCTGTGCAAGTCGTTTCCAACCGACAATCTATTTTGTTTTCTGGAGAGTGGTCAGCAATAAGTTGTCAAGTTATGAAGACATGCCATATAATTCAAGTTACACATTTGCCGTAGATGACTAACACGGATCTGCTAATTGTATATGGAACTTTGAACAAACTTGTTTGTTGTTTAGTAGAGGTGCATCCTGCAATTGGTCTTGTACAATTATAGTTTGTTTATCTAAATAAATTATTACATTCTTTCCGCGGGACTCGTGTTATGCTGTTCTATATCTCTGGTCAGATCTCCTTTTTTCCACCTATTCATTTCATATTTTAATATTCGTTCGATTACGGCTATAACACCGTGGTCAATCATGCTCTAGACATTTATAACCAACTAGAAAAAAAAAGAAACTTACGATGCAATATATATCATGTTAGAATAAATAATTTCAGTTAAAAATCCAACACCGATTCAAACCATTCTATCCACTACTCCCATTTGTTTATGTTGGAAATAATATTTGAGGAATTATCATGATTTACTAAGAAAGGTACAGTCGATTCTCAACACTGTTTTAAGCTGAGAAAGATGGAGATTGCCTCCGTGAAACATGAAGCTGACTATTAAGGGCACTCGTTTATATCAGTAACAAAAAGGGAATAGACATATTCTCTCTACCGATCAATGCAAGGTGACTAAATCGCAAGGTTCTAAATTTGACCTCTAACTTATTCTGTGCTCATCTGCTTATACATATAGTACTTTCAGCCAATCATTAATTGTATCACCATAGCTAGTCAGAGCTTGTATCATCGTAGCCAATCATAGCTTGCATCACCGTAAAGAAACAATTCCTTGTTTGTCATGATTGTGGTGTGACGCCTTCTACACATCTGTTAGATATAGTGCGTTTCAGACTGAATATAAGTGGTCATTCTTTATCGTACCATGTTGACTTACATTGGAAAGAAGAGTACGGAAAATAGAGCTGATATTCAATATAGTTTATTGATTGTACCTAGCTTCGGGAAAATCATAACATTTAACAGCAAACTGTCTCTTAGTAGAACGTTGAGCTCTTCAGCACAGTAGAGAGACAAACGTTACGCTTGTAGTAGTATCTATCTTTACAATTGCATTATCCTCAATAATTTTCTGTTCAAAGGTTAAGTTAATTCGAAACTTGAAGGTACCTTCGTTAAGTGCCACGTTCTCTTCACCATTTCCTTGCTCGGGGTTGCAATGTCGTTTGAAACCTTGAAAAGGGAATGCATATATATATATATATATATATATATATATATATATATATATATATATATATATATATATATATATATATATATAATTGTGAGAAGAAACAATTTATTAATCTACAAGTCAGATTTTATTCTTAGCATGAAGGACAATAAATTTCGTAGTTAAAGATAACAAGGAAAACAATATCTGCCACGTAGAAGCGAGTGGAACCCGGTGGATTCTCAATTTATGTTACACAATTTGTAGATACTGTTTATTTTCTCAAAGAGAACAGGAAAAATAATCATTTATTAGTGTTTCATGAATTGAGTCATTGCTAACCAAGTAATCGACTTTAAGTGTATATGTATCTGCTATTTTATTCAAGGTTTTGTTTTTGTAAAGAAGTATTCATCAATGAATTAATTCAAGGCAAATAGTGAACTAGTCAGTACCTTTTGTTTTGAAGAAGTTGGCAATACACAACGTGATAACGGAAATGACACCAAATACACCGACTAGAATACTTGTGGTCAGAGCTGACGACAGCAGGAAAGCAGACATGTCGTCATCTCTACTAATATTCACAGTGTTCTCTTTGAGAGCCTCCGGTAATTCTGAAATAAATCCCGTTTTTTCTGGTGTTAGTTTTGCTTCTAGTTGAAAGATGGGGGCATTTCTTTTCAAGTGATTCCCATGTCATCAGGGAAAGGAAAACAATGTATGTTTTCTTTATTTCTTTATTGGATATAAATGTTACTTATCTATAACCAGTGTATGTGCATGCCTTCAACAGCCTATCAGACACCTTTTAAAAACAAACCATAAAATAAAATCAAAATTAATAAATTCATCATTTCAAACGGGCAGTGGAATATACACTTTTATTAGAACATTTCCGCAGCTACGAGTTGAGAGTTCTAATTCCTCATATATTAAAATCACCAAGTCATCCATTTTTATTTTACATTATCACCTAAACAGACCGTTATGCTGTGCTCGTGTTACTTTAGCAGTTTTAAAATTATTTAATTTTCTTAAATGTTTTGCAAATTAGTCTCCTCCACGTATAACAAGGACAACATAATATGTCGTGCATAACTATGACAGAGACAAAGACCTAGAGATGAATATGTGGAAATAATCATACATATACAGTGAGAATGTCTTATTTGAATTCACAATAAACAAATCCATCGTAATTGTTAACGACATTAAATGTAAAAAGGACTATATTGTTGCGGCTAAAGTAAGCTGATAAAAAATTTGCTGTAGGGTTGAGAATATTTTAAGATTATTATTTACAAATAGAAACACCAATATTCTTGAGTAAAACATATCAGTTTATATTGATGAGAATGAAATATGTACGTTAAGTTAACTGTGAGAAATGCGAGACGTGTTTCACACTATAGATACATAAGTACATAAATAATTATTTTAAAGAAATATTAAGATAGCAAGACTTTTCCTTTTGTGCATTACCTTTACTATCTTTAACCACAAATAATTATCTAATCTGAGAGTTGAACATATATTTCGTTTGAAAGCATTTGTCACAACTATTTAAATACTTTTGTTACATCTTAACAATTATTTAAATGCTTTTGTTACATCTAAATATATAAATACACATAAAACTTCAAATTCCATGACACCAACTAGTATAATAGTAAATATAGTATATAGAGTACATCGACAAATTTAGATAAAATTGATATAGTACATTGAAATTTACAACAAGCTAAAACAAGAAATTATTTGCTATGAAAATATAAAAATTAAATTACTCTGTACTATAAAATTGCCAAAGCTGTGTACTCACCGATAATTGTATACGCAACAGCTACAACATCTGATTCGACTTTATCTGGCTGGCATTTTGTGGAATCGATAGTGTAACGCGTTTTTCTGCATTCTTTTAATACCTAAATGAAACGTCAAAAGCTTGAATAATGTTGATTTTAGAATATATGTGTTGTATTATTCGTATTTATTATTTCAAAAGTCATACATAATCGTTTTATACTTAATACATTATCGTCATTAATGAGGGAATAATGATATTTTAAGACTACTACTTAAAGTTGTAATGTCACTGCCAGTTCAATAGTGTTACGTATATTTGATTTAATTTATATTTGATTTAGTTTGTGTTTGATTTGATTGTTTGTGGAATTTTGGAATATTTTTATTTTCTTTACATGTTAATATAATGTAATTTTGTTTACTAGGAATTTGATATTTTCTAGAAAATTCAGTTTGACCTGAATATAATTTATGAAAACATAAATACCTAATAATAGAAGCACTGTTTCTATTTTTGACTTAGTTCCTGGCCTTGATTGAAGGTCAAGTAAACAACTTTTATTCTCGAAGTAAAATGATTGGTTCTTATCAAGGATATACAGTGGCTACGTGATTTTTACATGTAAACATGATCACGCGATCCTCTATTTCGCAATTAGGCATTTCCAAAATTGCGAAATACTTAGTATTAATAGTGCTGTTTAGAGAGAGATCTCAGAATTTTGGGGCTTTTAAACACTTGATGTCAAGTTGTTTTCTTCTGTTGTAACCAGTTTTGAGTTTTTGAGTTTTATTTTAGTTTTTCAGATTCTAAAAGAGTAATTCGTTTTTCTGGAAATATTTTGTGGTCATACAGAATTCTTGAACAAAGACATTTCTTAAAATTTTTATTTGGATTTTCAAAACAGAAGGATTAATTATTGTGTTTCTACAAGGAACTGTAGACTTCAATACAGTACAGGTTGCAGCATATGTCATCGCCTTCCATTTTGGATTCTTCGTCGGGACTCGAACTTGAATTCATTAGAACATTATATTATTAGGACTTCTAAAATATTATTCGTGGATTATTCTTGGATATAATTCTGGAAACCGTAAGTTATTTTTTCATTTTTTATAGCATTTTTCCAGGGAAATAAATAATTTGTTATTTTTTTCTTCAAAGATTGTTGTTTTCACTCTTTTTGTGTTGCTGTTATTCGAGCCTAAACACGTAACATAAGATTAGATTATAGAAACCGCATATAATTGGATTTTCAAGCAGAAGATATCTTCAGTGACACATAAGACAAACAAAAAAAAAAAAAAAAAATACAAATTTATATCTAGCACATTACCACAAAACATCATCAAACTTATAGATAAAAGTCGACATCTCTAGGGCCATTGCTGAAACTTGGGCGCGAGAATGCATTGGAAGCAGCTAAGTGCACACAAATAATTTAACTTTTCTACACATCATATTTAACGGAAGAAGGTTACGTTATATTAAATGCAACATCGTTTACGTTGGTAATAAAGATATTTCATGTGTTTAACATGTATGCAATACTTTACCAAGAAGCAATGTTTGTTTGTTTATACGAATGTCAAAGTTAGCTGTGACCAAGAATAACATTAAAGAGAATCAAAGTGTTAATTTTTTTGTTTTGTTATTTCCAACAGCAAAACTTAAACGCTCCAAAATTAAGGATACTATCGTCAAGAAATACACCATCATCCCTGATATCAATATGGTTGCAATAGTAAAGTGCGAAACATTACTATGTTACGTATTTAATATTAGTAAATATACAAATTTCTATTCGGCTACACTTGCAGTCCAGCTTGAAAATATATATTTAATTTGGACGCCAATTTACAATGATTTGATACAAAAAGAGATGAAAGTCACGGAATATCTGTCTATGTAGCAGCTGTAGCAAGCATAGGAATGCAAACAAATTGAGATAAATCAGAATTCTAAAAGATAAAATGTCCCCATTGTAAATCGCTACAAAAAGTGCCTGTTGCAGATGGTCGTCATGTTAACGTGTTAATAATACTTAAATTCAATAAATAAGTGTACATATTTTTCTGGATTTGTTTTAGCCCATTTTATATGAGTACCAAAGAACAGTATTTTAAGAATCTTTCCCACGATCCTTCATACCCGATCGTTTAAATAAATATCCATATTATAAACGATAATAAATTTAACAAAATCGTTTTTAGGTTTGAGGTGGTTCCGAAAAGATATGTCAATGAGACTTTATGGTATTAAATACAAGTCGGTAGAATTAGGTTGAATTCTTGTGCTCCTCAACCATGAAATGTTGAAATAAGTTTCAAATCTACAACACACATTGTATTTATTACAAGTAATGGACCTTTCTGAAAGTTTTTGTAGTACCCAAAGGATGTAACATTTTCTGCAGAGTATAAAGAGAAAAGGCGCAAAATGCGATAACCTAGTGCCGATACAACTAACAGTGTGATTGGATGGTATTCCGCACATATTTATTATAATTATTATACGATGGATGTTTGAAACGTTCTGAGTATTAGTGTGCTTTACAAAAGAGATCTTTCCTAGTGAACAGTGAGTCTGAACATCCCCTCAAAGTACGCCACTTACATCTCTACACACTTCATCTAATTATTCAATACTGTTTCGTAGTCACGTTTTGGTATGGCTCATACACGTGAAAACTGCGCTTTCAAGCGAATAATGGCTTTAATACCGCCCGAACTCAACTAATCTTTGACAGCGGTATTCAGCCAAACATCACATGGATTTAAATGGGCGCTGTACGGAGAATGTGGCAAAGTGAGGATGTTGTGCTTCTTTAAAAAGTCTGTCACGACGGCTGACTTTTGCGCCAGTGTGCTGTCATAGAGTTGACCGGTGTGAGGAAGGATGGTTCAGTAGTGCTCCACAACATTTGTCAACACACTGGATGCCAACAAATGTCCAGTGAGGAACAGATACTGGGGTATTTTGCATTGAAAAACAATACGTAGAAAAATCTCACGACAGCCCATATATGTCGATCGCTTTGTGGCCTCTGCTTGTTGATCAAACAGGACGCCTCCGTGTATGTTTTTATATCTTTAACTACACTCGTATGTGAAGTATGTTTTAGTAAATGACATATATTTCTTTGTATTTCACTGTGCACAGTACTGTTGGCTTTCTGTCTTTGTAATCATCAATAATCTTCTGCCATTCTGAACAATTGTCTTCAATTGGCATTAATGTCTCTGGAGATAATACTTGGTCCTTGATATAGTCAGGCAAGAGAAAATAATCTCTTGGTTCACGTCTATAATGAACCTAGTATGATAGTCAAATAGTAATTATTACTAATTTAGTTATACCCATCTGCTTTGTTCCTAGGTTGCTCGTCCACGGTTTGGGAGGAGGACTTTTTATTAACAAAAAGTTTTACCGACGTCTGTTGAGAAATCTTCCATTTATACAGATTTGTATAATGTATATGCTAAACAATGATTTTAACCGTTCATCTTCATTTTGACCGTATGCTCCTTGTAGTAACCTGTACCAGCCTAACTTTCTTTGTTATAATGTAATTACACGAGCACCACACAAGATCAGCTCCTCCCTGGTGTATCCTTTACTTCACAAGGCAGTTTATGTGTTTACGTAACAACGTTCTCATATGCACCTTTCTTGGCATGCCTTGTATTTGGTTTATCATTTATTTTAGACCGTTTCCTAATTACGGATCACTTTTCTTCCTTGATTGCAGGGTGTGTTTGATCTGCTATTATGTAATGGCCTTTATAGATAACGAGGCCATTTTCATAGTTTATTAAAGCCACTAATTCCCTATAGATTTTCTTGTCACTCTTCTTCTTTTCAATGATATGCTGTTCATAGAAATATGTATATATTGTCAAATATTTTAAGAAGCAAACAATGTTCTTACAATTGTTTTTCAAAAATATAGAGAACTGGAGGCTCTCTACACAGCCCACCAACTATGCCCCATTATCGAATGTTCCCAAGCCAGGTTCCCAGATTGCATATACGTTTTATTTGGTGAAAGGGTAAGATAAATTTGTTTATGGTACACATTTTCTAAACTAAACTCCTTCTATACTTTATCATTAACATGAGAAATTAATGTATACTTTTATTGAAAAAAGATTTAAGAAAGCACTATTCATGTTTATTTGGACAATTAAACAAAATATCTTGGAAAACTTTGAGATAAAAGATGAGTTATGAATTTTTATAGAAAATGTGCACCTTTATGTTAGCTTCTTTACAGAATTTTTGTGTAGTATATACTGATACAATTGCATTATATACCTATATATTACATGTATGTAACATGAATTGCAAATACTTAGACTGAAATCCATATCTCAAATACCCATTTTTACTCTTTAAAATTGAAATTCAAAGTTAAACTTAAGAATGACAAAAATAATTTTTTTTAAAAAATGACGTTATCGTCGCCACTATATACTCTACAGATAAGAAATACATCACTATCTAATTTACAATTACAAAATGTATCAGTATGGCATTTAGAAGCTGATGGGGGGATAATGATATTAGTAAAATATTAATTATAATTATAAAATAGGATAGGCAGAAAACATAAATTCCTTTCAACAGAATTCTGTTTCAGCTACATTCAATCTGTCATCTTCGTATACCCTGCTCGGTTTGTAGCAGTCGGTGATTACAATGGGCGGCATCCGGACCTTGTCCAGTACTATTTAATGCTAACTTAGAGGTTTATATCCATTGAACATTTTACTTCTTTTTTGTTCTAGCACTTGCAATTAATTGCAACGTATACAAAATATGTATTATTTGGTGTAATATTCACCACAATTACCATTAAGTGCGTTTGCCTTTGTGTTGAACAACAAACTACCGCACTGGAGAAGATCAATTTGCACGTTGTTCTTTGCATATACTAGTTGAGTAGTGTGTTGCAATAATGAGATACGAGTATGTTAGTATGAAAATAGCATACTGAATTAAGACTCTCAATATCTATACTACCTATTTAGTAAATCTTATAATGTTAGTACCATCACGTTAACTGGGATTTGGTCATTCTAATTTTATTGTCTTATTTGTTCGATACCGTAACAACTATTGGGAACGGAATAAGATAATATTTGTTAAAAGCTGCTTCAGTAATAATAATAATAATAATAATTATTATTATTATTATTATTATTATTCGACGACTGAGAATTTTGATTAACGACCTTGAATTGTTTTAATGATTGCATATTAGTCTAGTTAGTTTTTCTTCCTCATTTACCTGTAATGCACTCACTTTTGGTGAAATAGTATAAAAAATAAGGAATATTAAGTAAAATTATTTCTTGGTTCTCAGACAGCATAAGTATTTTTTATCCTTACCTCTGCTTTGTATTTTCCAGGAGAAAGAACGCCAGAATTCAAACTTTCATTCTTCTGCGATAAAGAACAGAAAAAACCCACAATATTATGTGAATAAACACATATTCACTTAGTTTTTGACTGTGTTCATTGTTAGACTTTCTCGAAGATGCAGTTTTAAAGTTAAGAATTTCTTGTTTCTTATTTATATCGAATCAATCAGTGAACAGTTCTCTCTGTATTTTTAAATATGTCGTGAACATGAGCCAATAGAGCAGATATCACATATTTAAACGATCTCATGCACGCACGCATACGCGCAAACAAGTATATATATGCATAAATACATGCGTCATATGAAGAAAAAAAAACTACATATAGAATTACACTGTTATAAGTTTTTCATTTCATTTTCGTTACTATCTCGAACTTAATGTTAAGCACATAACACTATAGACGTATTAACTTTTCGAAATATTATCATCGTCAAGCAACTGTTAAAAGATTAGTGCCTTGCTCTGCCAATGACTGCAGATTTGCATAATTGCAGGCATTGAGATATTTCGTTTTGTCAATACGGTAGCTGACACAGTATTACTATTGTATTTTTGTCAATTTTCTGTTTTATTTTATGATCCTGTATTGTCATGAATTTGTTTATTCTGATGTAATCTCTTTTTAAAGAGGAAATAAAGTCAGTCAGTCAGTCAGTCATACATACATACATACATACACACACACATACATACATACATGCATACATACATACATACATACATACATACACACATACACACATACATACAAATACTACATTATACACTTACCTCTCCGCCGTTTCCAATAACTTTCCAAGTTTTCACTCTGTTAACATTCCCGGATTCCTCTGTAGTAGCATTCATGAGAAACACTTGAACTTCTGAATCATATGGCAATGTGTGTAGTATCACTATAACTTGAACACTCTGGTTGGTGTCAATTCTTAATCTGACCTCCACCAATTCATAACAGCACTGATACTCCCTTTTACGTCTTTCTTGAGCATCTCAAGTGAGATAGATAAAAAGATAGATCCATATAAAATTTGAAAAAAATTATGACTTTAATAAAAAAAAAACAAAGAAGCAATTAGTTGCTATACTGACAGGCTGTAAGTCATTTATGATCAGCTCCAACCTCCCAAGATCCTAAGAAAAACACCTTTACTGTAAAGTGAGTCGAGGCCTAATGTAGTGGTTTGCGTCTGAAAACTAATGAAATTATTTAATCTAGAAACTTCAAACTAATAATATTATTTTAAAGCTGATTATGTGGTTCTCTCAAAGAAAAATGGTGAAAATATGTTGAAATATGACAAACCAGAGAGTAGAAAAACAGGGAGCAGTCTGATCGAAAAGGTGGGGCATGCAATTTAGCATTCAAACAAGATGCTGCATCTTCCTGTTTACTGTTTGTGACGCATTTATCACAATGTCAACGAAATGGCGACAAGATCATTGTGGCACATGTAAGAGGCTAAACAAAGTGTGCTGTAGCTGACCAGCTGTCGCTACGAGATGGTTTGGTGTCTATGAAATAAAAAAGCAGAAAAAATTATCTCAACTTTGCTCATGTTTACAATGTAAGCAAAGTAAGAAAGAGTTGCAAAACCCACACGTCACTGAGTGCAAATACATATACACTATTTCTCGATCACAATGCCACAGATTGAAAAAATTAAACATGGCAAACTATACTATCCGGGTGGATCGTGATGTTTAGGCAATCGTTTTTCATAGTTTCGAGCTGCAAATAACACACTCCCAATATTAGTTAAACTTCGGTGTTAGGTAGAAATGCAGTTCTAACGTCTTTATCGACAATGTTTTTGGCTGACACAGTGCAATATTACAATCAGATCCATTACTTTTCGGAGGTTTGATGACAGGTGGCTGGGATTAGGAGTTTCTTTACAGCTGCGCTATTTTTTTTCTTTTTCCTTTTATCTCAAAACAATTTTTTTGACAATTAATATAAAGAATATAATTTGGTCTGTTTGATACAAATCTGAGCAAGAACATTCGTTGGAAAGTATTTGAGATCCTGATTTGTTTCTCCGAATATTTCTAATCCCCTCCCCCTTTCACAACGAACCGTTCGGAGACCAAAACTGTTAAAATATGATGGCCCAGTGCCGTTTTAGAACAAATCCTGGATCTCATACGAATGTGAGGCTTGAGTCTGAATATTTGGTTTAACCATGTGCAAAATAATTTTTCTTTTGAAATGTCACTCTGGATTGGCTAAGGTTTGAAACTCGGGCTCAAACTCAAGCAAAGACTTATACACGATCTTCAGTCCAGGTAAAGTCAACGACAATTTCCTGTTCCAGAAACGGCAGAGACGCTTTGTAACCGAAAAGATTCCTCCACTTATCTCTGATCCTGAAACGGTACTGGGACGTATCGAAAAGGCACCAGTCGCGAAGAGGCCCCCAACAAGCACGCACAAGTGATGAGAAATTGTCTCATCTTAATGCTTTATACAAAAAATATAGTTTGCATATTAAATTAAATAAGACAATATTCTTTGATATAATGCCTTAGTAGTTATTATGCCACACGCCTAAGTCACAGATCACATCCTGCCTGGACTCTCTCTCTCTCTCTCTCTCTCTCAACACGCAAGGGTCTCTCGACCGAGGTAAACAAACAACACTTCCTTGAGGTTTGCTTGAGGACGATGTTGACTCTATTTCATTCCCAAAGACATTAAGAGAATAGTCGTTGTCAACTGAAGGGGTTTAAAACATGTTAATACCGCAAATTATTTTTCTCTAATTAACAAATGACCACACATTCACGAACTCAATTTTCTCACTAGTATGGCTTTTCTTGGTTCACGTTTGTAAGACTAGGTTGGATTGGATGACTGGATTACAGAGAATTAGATCAGATATGAGAGTCTATATTGTAAACACCTGAACAATTCGATATATCCTACATGGGTTTGTCTCAGATATGACATTTTTGTTATATAAAAATGAGCTGAATAAATAGAGCTGAGCGAAGAGAGTAGAACATTGCAGGTATTACTGAACGAATTTCATACATTTCATGTCAGATGAAGACGTGTTTAAGAAGCTATTTGTTAATAACGTTAAGTAGTATACATGACTCAAAGACTATTTGTTTGGGTTAAATGGCCATATTTAAACATACCGGAACGTTGTCCCTTCCAATGTCCATTGTGCCACCAGTTTATAAAAAAGGATGCCATGATCTTGAGAGTAATACTAAATAAAAGGTTCCAAAGGGCGAGAGCAAGAATTTCGTGAGCTTATTTGGACCTAATCCGAATCACAGAAAGTGATATCTTAAGGTGTTGACATAAAACAAATATTCAGCCGCAAACAATGTATGCATATTGAGTCATGAGCTGATAGAAACAATTACCTTCATCAAGTGATATGAAGCTCTCAACTGGATTTTTTATTGCACGCTTGCTCAGTTTGAAGAGAGATTCCGATTTGCCTGCCGGATTCGGAAGCGACCAAATTTTGGCTCTAACGTCTTTAACTTTCTCTAATAAGTGTATACATCGAAAGTCGAAAGATTTGTCCTGAATTAATACAAAAGATAATAATCGCTTTCATATTGTAATAGCTTTTAAACATAAATATATAGACGTTAAGAGTGCATGGAATAAAACTGAATCCTAACATTACTAGCCAAGCATTCTCTTCATGAGTAACCCTCCACCACACAAATGAAATCTTCAAAAAACTCAACATTTAACACAAACAAAAACTGGTGAAATGCTAACCTGACTAGGGAAAAGAAACAACTCTACACGATGAATGAAGTACAGGTAAACAAAACAGAGAGAAAATAACTATCGAGAAAATGCATGTGCCAAATGAAGGCATACATACATACATACATACATACATACATACATACATATACACACACACACACACACACACACACACATTAACCTACCTGCATATCTATTCCTGTTACGTTCAGAAGGAAATATTCATTCTCATGCCTTAATGCCGAAAACTCAAAACGGATTTCCAAGTAGAAGAATTTGATTAATTCTGTATGCTCTGGAAAATATTGTAATAATAATGACATCTCTTTTGTAATAATAATGACAATCTCCATATTTTATACAGTGAATATTGTAATAATAATGACATCTCCATATTTTATACAGTGAATGTGGTGTTCTATGTGACCCCCTGTTATGCGTTGGGGTGGGGTGCTCCCAATATTTATTTGAATTACTGTGGAATTCCCACCCTGGCTCGTTTTTGTAGGAAGTGAAATTAGTGATAGAGAGAGGTAAAGCTCCGAGCCCCCAGTCAGCAATACCGACAATTAAATCATTAGGAACACAAAGGTGAAATCCAAAAGAATAACAATTTAATACAAATCAAACGATATTAATTTCTCAACCAATCTACTTCCTCTCGACCATGTGACAACATATTACATCACGTGATTATAGTGTGAGATGGCTTTCCCCTGTACTTGGTTTCTACTCATATGTGTTTACTACGCCAATTGCTTTCCTCCTTCCGGCGTTCTCCGATTCTTCCTGTCCTCTTCCCCTTTGTCTTCTTTTCTCCTCCTCCTTTTCTTTCTCTCTTTCTCCTTCAACGAGGCTTGTTCTCCGCCTACTTCTATTCTCTATTTCTCCTTCAGCGGAGCTTGTTCTCCGCCTACTTCTATCCTGTCTCTCTGAGACTCGGGACTTGACTACTCTGTCCCCAAAAGCTTCCTTTACGAAGTGTTCTGTCCTTAGAATGTACTAAGAGTTTTTCCGCCAAATCACGAGTGGCTCCCTCAGAGTGAGTATATTCTGTTTTACCACTACGACGGCTTACAAATCACTAATTCGTTATCAGTCCGAATGGCTGTTAAGTTCTGGTTCGAATTGATGGCCCCACCCTTCCTCAGTTCTGATTGGATATCAATTCTACCCCCAGTCGGTCCATATTAACAGACGAGCCTCTGGCCATCTGTGAAAGCGGGGAGATTTACAATAGCGTTGAGGGTCCTTTGTTCTTAGAACAAAGCTTCTAACATCTATATGCTAGTGTTAACACTTAACGTGTGTGTGTGTGTGTGTGTGGTTCTTGTACAAACAAAATCGCCGTAACAGTGCAGGGTCGACATACACATTGCGCTAACCCATTCCTTTGCTCCTAACTTACGTAATCCCGGGCAGGCAAACGTGACAGTGAATATTGTAATAATAATGACATCTCCATATTGTATACAGTGAATATTG
The DNA here is from genome assembly GCA_028554795.2 of Sinohyriopsis cumingii. Lineage (NCBI taxonomy): Eukaryota > Metazoa > Mollusca > Bivalvia > Unionida > Unionidae > Sinohyriopsis > Sinohyriopsis cumingii. The sequence continues at coordinate 112,855,463 of CM068834.1, read as the reverse complement.
TAATAATAATGACATCTCCATGTTTAATACAGTTAATATTGTAATAATAATGACATCTCCATATTTTATACAGTGAATGTGAAAAGGTTTGTAGCTTGGTGATAAATTTACAAACAACGTATGATCGGGTACGTAAATGGTCACACAACGCCTGACGAATTACCAGGGAACTTCGCAGATAATATTGACATTGATTAAACTTGTGTACATTTTTTCGTAATTTTTCATTTCTCTCTCTTGTGAATGGCGGTCGAGTAAAGTTTTATTAGATGGTCATATTTCTAACCTAATGTATAATATATTTCGATACAATTAATGAATGTTTGACTGGGCATGAGAAAAAACATGGTCTGGAAAGAAAAACAAAACACGCTTTAACACGATCTCTGCGCTTTTAACGTACTTTCTATCGAATGGGTTCGCTATGATTTTGATGCTTGTGGTTGTCGTTATATCACGCAAATTAAAAAGTTATACCATGCTTGGTTAGGCATCTACACACATATATTTCAAATGTTATACCATGCTTGGTTAGGCATCTACACACATATATTTCAAATGTAAGGGATCATTTGTCGGTGAAGAGTGATTTTTTCAAAGCTCTATAACTAGCCCAAACTTAACCCCCCCTCACTCACTCTCTCTCTCTCTCTCTCTCTCTCTCTCTCTCTCTCTCTCTCTCTCTATATATATATATATATATATATATATATATATATATATATATATATATATATAAATATATATATTCCAATCGTAAAGGATATGTCCCAGAGGCTAGGTTTGGAAGATTGGGAAATTCCCCAGCAGCGAGTGCAGCTTAAACATATGTTTTCCTGTGTTATAAAGTGTTCATTCATATATATATATATATATATATATATATATATATATATATATATATATATATATATATATATATATATATATATATGTGTGTGTGTGTGTGTGTGTGTGTGTGTGTGTGTGTGTGTTAAATTTAACTTTTCATACCCTGCTACTGTATACATGGTAATAGGATGGGGATCTTAATATTTTCAAATATATGACCCCATGAGTTTCACTCACACGTAGCCCTGCCACCAGGGTTTAGATCAAAACTGTTGAAGTCATAACACATTATACACCCACACTATCATTGGGCTGACGTTCAAGTTCTTAACTTTAACGATGTAGAAGGCGTTAAGTGATGCGCACATGCATATTAAAGGTATTTACAAAACGAAATATCTCGTAGCTTGTGCTAAAAGCGTCGAGAAAAGTGTTTCATACCATGGAAAACATGTTTTGCTTTCAATTTATTTATATTCCGTAATTTTCTTTTTCTCATAACTTCATATCTCTCTTATATTCTATTAAAATTATCCTTACCTTTTGGATGCAACCAGGTTAGCAATAAATTCGTTTCGTCCATCGTTATCTGGAACTCTCTAGGCGCGTCCTGCAATCTTATTGTTTTCGTCTTCTTTCTCGTCTCCTTTTTCATTTCTACTAAACCTAAATAGAAGATACACTAACGTTAAACTTTCTACAACTGAGAATTATGTTCGTTTTATATGAATGCCGTCCACTCTTCTATATTCACGGTGTTATCATTCTGTTCCATGGCATCACAGCTAATTAGATTATCTTCTTTTTATGGAAAGGTTTTATTTATACGTGTCTAATCGCATGTTATCCTATATGTGATCTTAAGACTAGTACATTGTGCATATATCATAGATCTGACAACACCGACCTATCTAAATATTGTTTTCTGTGTGATCTCAGAAAATACCCAATGTGCATATATAGCAGAGATTTGAAAATACGTACATATCGGTATGGTATTGTTTATTATCTCAAGACTGGCAGTGTTTATATATAAAAGTGATCCGAAAATGAGTACTGAATATGAAAGACTTGTATTGTAGTAAAATAACTGTATATATATATATATATATATATATATATATATATATATATATATATATATATATATATATATATATATATATATACATTTCAATGTGACATGCTGAATTGTATCAGCGGGAGAAAGATGATATCGCCAAAGTGGATATATCACTTTTGTAGACAAAGTGGCGATATCACTTTAGAGATGGTTTCCTTTCCCATTTAGGAAATCTATCTGTCCTTATGTATGTTATTCAAATCCTATTTCTATCCATCCCATCCTCCCTTTCCCTCCACAACAAAATGTGTCAAATGTAGACTCTCTTATGTACATTTATGCAGTGAATGTACTACGAGCAAGAAATGCCGAAGAACCAACTACAAACAGCAAAATACTGCCTTTATGTATCTGTTATTGTAGAATTAGTTCTCTACATGAACCACGGAAACTGTCAGCGACTGAACGTAACTCCTGTTGGTACGAATTACGTACACACTATTGTATACCTTTAATTCTGTACGACAAACGGTAGAGATATTTTTAGAAGAAAAAATCGCTATTAAATATAGTAATACTATTTTGTAAGTTTCAGTTTTAATTCAAATTGTTTTGAAAACGATGGGTAGATCGGGTGTTGATCAGTGTCAATTGTAAACCGAAATTAAGTGACAGTCGAAACTAAAATGCAGCATCGTCTACCGAACTAGACTTTAAGTGTGTCAAGGCTACACAAAACTCCAGTTTGAATGTAAAAATAAACAAAATCAATAACGGAAATCCGTGCAAGGAAGGTTGCAATGAATACAATGGTTTGTTTAAAGATGTTACGCTCCGAAGTCTGTCGCCACTCATGACAATACACTGTTTTTTCTTCACTCATGAAATATTTATGTATATCTACCCAGAGGACGTAGATAATCTCTATCTGTGTATACAACTCCATGAATAAAATAATCCATGTAATTTTCTTTGCGAAAAACGTAACCAATTTGTTTAGGAAATCTTCAATAATCGTTTCAACTCAATCTTAGACAACCCTTGCCGCCTACAATTTTCAATAGAATTTATGTCCTCCATTCTAAAGCAGAGAACAGTAATAAACTGAACACTTACCTTCCAGTGTTCTCCATGGTACTGATATAATCAGTTATGAAGTAGAGATGAGTAATGAAACAAGGCTTACCTGTTAGAAGTTTCCACGGAATCGGTATCATCTCTCCATTCTGAAAGAAAGAAGTGTAACGAAATTAATAATAATGGCGTACACATTAGAAAAATAGAGAGTTTGCAGGAATGGAAATAATGAAAGAAAATAGCACTAGTATTTTTCGGAGGATGACCATTTGAAATATTGATATATCCGAAGCCAAATCTTAATGAATTGAGAGTTTTGAGCATTCTTCTTAAATAAGTATTTATACATCAGAGTGCATTTCTTCCCGTGCACTTGATTCTTTCGATTTTACTACGAACACAAACTACTTTATGCACAAAGCCAAAATTAGTTGAACTGGACAGGAAAGATGACAACGCTTGGTTAGGCATTTTTCTACTGGCACGTAACAGATACAAATATAACAGAGGGAAAAAAGTATTTTACAAACTTCGTTTACTTTCAGATACGATACATGTTGTCCTGAACACTTTGTACCGTTGCCTTATTAACATTCAGTCGGTTCTAGTAACAACAAACTTCATGGAAAGCAACAAACTTCATGGAAACAATTTAATAAAATCTGCGACAATATTAACATTCCTCGACTTCTTGACATGAACGAAAAATGGTAGAAAAAATCCCAGCTTATACGATGACAGGACTTACTGTGCTCCGATCGAATAGGAATTGCAAACGGGGTGGAGGGGGTATGAGATTGGATTGCAAACGGGGTGGAGGGACTATGAGATTGACTGGATTGCAAACGGGGTGGAGGGGGGTATAAGTTTGACTGGAATTACGTTGAGAGATTCTTACAATAAGATGATTACATCTGATGAAGATAAATTGAAATTACTTCTTTTTAAGATAGCAACTGACTTCCCAAAGAGGGAATAAGAAGATAAAATGGAATTACTTCTTTTTAAGATAGCAATTGACTTCCCAAAGAGGGAATAACAACATAAAATGGAATTACTTCTTTTTAAGATAGCTACTGACTTCCGAAAGAGGGAATACCAACATAAAATTGAATTACTTCTTTATAAGATAGAAACTGACTTCCCAAAGAGGGAATAACAAGATAAAATGGAATTACTTCTTTTTAAGATAGCAACTGACTTCCCAAAGAGGGAATAACAAGATAAAATGGAATTACTTCTTTTTAAGATAGCAATTGACTTCCCAAAGAGGGAATAACCAGTTAAAATCAGAATATCAGGTCTGTGAGGTCTATATAGTATGTGTTAATGTTCAGATGAGAAAAACTATTGCATTCTTTTCCCATTGTCCAGGTTAATTAGGAAATTAATATAGATGAGCAAGATTATGACTCCAATAAAATCAATATAATAATATTCCAACACATGTGTGTGTGTGATGGAGAGAGTGATTCATAAGTTTGACTTGACATTGCTGTTGCTGGTGATCTTATATTTTTTTGTCCACGAATGGAAATAGAACTGTTGCTTACAGAAACAATTTTGAAATAGTCAGCAACATAGCCTTAAACTAGGGTTAAGCACTGCAAATAGACTGAAGAGATACCACTATTATTCCAGCAGCTGATACACAGTCTGTAATGATCTGTCAAAAGATAGACAACCGAACAGAAGGAAGCGTGGGTAAGAACTATGTAGACAAGAATGACATTTATATAATCACAAACTGCTCATAATGTCTAAAGACAAAGATAATAAACGAAACAAAAGCAAATACGTATATTCATGAAGATAGTTGCATAATATGCTCTAATTACCTTATTTAAACATTTACGAAATTGTGTCTTACATGTTTTATCAAAAATGCAAAGCATATGCCAACTCTTGCTCGAATGAGCAAACTGGCATGCTTACCCAAGAATGAAACATCCTGTCCAGTACTGTTCGACAAACAGATTTATTAAACTGCCAATGATAGCAGTGAATGAGATTACTGCCATCTGAATAATAGTACTACTTGGAAATAGCTGTCATGACATTTTTGACTTAGTCCACAGATGACTCTGTACTTCTTGCACATAACAGCTTCCAAGGGCAGACTGCTAAACCTATTACTAAATTTGCTACAAAATTATACATAAACTTGTAATAATCGTAGGCAATATTACAGCTTTCCTTTGGAACAATCTTTTTAGCATACCACCTAATGGTAATGTTCTTGAACTTTTGAATTCGTTTTAGCATCATTTCTAAAATTACGTTTTCTTTAAAGCTATTAAATGATATGACCAGCTGTCTGTGTTTCTTAATTTTCAAAAAGTTTTGAACTGGTCTTGCGATTTAACTATTTTGGTTGGATCTGGTTATTGGACGACATTTTCCTTATGTCCATTATCTGTTTGGCATCGACGTTTATATTAGTTTTGAGCTGATAACATTCAAATCATTTGCGTAAGTTTTTAATTCGCATCTGCATAGTGATTGATATACGCCCTGCTGGAGGGAAATTCTCCACTTTGAATTTGCTTGTAGTAAACATCTATTAATCTTTCGGCTTCTCTTATTTGCTGATCAAATGATTCATTTGCATTGATTGCATGCATCTCGTTGGTTCTAGGGAACTTACATGGTTGGTCTGATGGCAACTGTTGCATTAATGGATGCTTGTGTTGATCTATTGTTTGTCTTGAATGGAATCTGCCGTGTCCGTTAAGGTTAATGTTTGTTTGTTTTCTTTTACCTTCATATTCCTTGACAAAACTAGAACATTCACGTTGTTTTGTTTAGAATGATCTGATGGATAACAACGTGATTCTTTATGCTTAAGACATATAATTCTTTTGCTCCATACCTACCCTTTGATATGATATATATTTCATCACTCTCCCTTCACATACTGTTTTTGAATATTTTGTTAATATATTTGTCACAGACATTGTAAATATTACCATTGAGGATGTCTGATATGATCTGATTACCATTTCAATCTTACATGTTTGTTTTTGGGGTGTTTGTTGAGGAATTTGAAAACCTTCTGCTGATAGTTTAGATTTCTTTGAATAAGTTATGGTCCAATATTTTATACTGATATCGTGTATTCATCAGCTCGAGAGTTTTAAAATCTGTTTAAAGACCACTATATCATGCCATTGACGTCCTGTGTACATGAATCGAAACAAATTAAATAAAACTTTTTAAAAAATGCTGTAGGGGTATAGTAAACTGGAAAAGAAAACACAGGTGAAATACCGATCATTTAGCAGTACACATAGGCTCTGCTACTTAGCTTTCAGAGAAAGAAGGACAGTATTGATAGGACACGTATCTTGTTCAAAAATATTTCCCTACCCTCGTTGTTGTAGAAGGACCGCGGTCTATCGATTTCCATAAAATACACTAGGCTGGTTAAGCGTCGACAATGCAGAAGATCAACGGACTATGCTTTTGTCCTCCTCATCCACGAGATCTCTCTGCAAAACTTTATAATAGCTACTAGACCTTTTATGGCCCAAACTGTGTATACCTCCTCTAGTACACCATAAACAAATCAGGCTGCAGCGGTGATATCCATGTCAATCCAAAAGCCTAGCTACTGAGCCTGCTTTTCTCATTTTTCGACAATGCCTCGCTTAAAATCTCGAAAGCGCATTCAGAGATTCGTTTCTATTCTTTGTGAACAACCACTATATGTTCCAGGTCTACTATCTCTTTTTACATTTGGGACTTTGAAAGGATCTCCACCAACTCGTTTCGCCACAATTCCAGCAACCTCGTGTTTTCAATCTCCAACAACCTCTTGCTCCTATCCTGCGCTGACAGCTTTGGGAGGTTTCGGCGCGTTGTGTAATCGTGTTGGGCGGTTGCAGGCTATGTAGATTGCCCAACACACTTGCGAGATCTGCCCATTGGTCCGAGGTGGTTGTACAAGTCTTTGTTTGCTCGGTGAATGAGACTAATCGCAATACTTCCTCCACAACGGTTCCTGCGGCATGCTAATCGAATACAACACATTGTATGCGTGCGTACGAAAATAATTCGATACGTGTACATCCGAGGGTTTGGTCGTCCGGGTGTAGGAACGTTTCAAGCAGGTGCAAGTTTGGAGTCTCAACGTAGTTCGCGAGATGGCATCCAAACAATTCGTGAATTTCCCTGGCCTTGACGTCGCAAAAGATTTTGTTCTGGAACTTGCATCTTACCGTGCAGTCTGTCTGTTGTAGATAAGAAAGGGACTGGTTTGCCAACGCTTTTTCTGTTGTCCAGAATTGTGCATTCTATATCGCATACAGAATTGTCTTCCTCTTGCATACGAAACCCTTCGGGACCGTAGATATTCTACAAGACGCTGGTGATCGAGAACACCAAAGAAAGTCGCATGTGAAGTCTTTTGAATAGGGGCCATACCTGTGTCCCAAACACATTTGCAGTTCTTCCATAGGGATTTCGGATACATCCATCTTGGCTACAAATACAGCGGCAACAAGTGTGCAACCATTGAAGTTAATTTGCGATTCCTCTGTGGCCCTAACATGATTCCCCGTATCCGCTTCAGTCTGTGCTACTGTCGATCGTACTATGCAGGAAGTGCTACCTTGACCAAATGTGTGCTAAACACAGACGTTTGGGTGAGTGTTCTTGTTTGATGCACCGCTCCCATAATATAGGCATTAATTGCTTTTGCTGACCCGCAACACCTTTTACAAAGCACGCTGTCTTTGGTAAGTCCCAAACTGTGGCATTTTTGCGCTTATATAATGGAGTGGGTGTGGGTAATAGAATGTTTAACCTGTATCAGTAACAAATGTAAAACTGCTATTATCATACTACTGACTCGAACAGTTATCATATATACAGGAACGGTAATCCTTCCTTTTATGGCTGCATTAACTAAGAGTGAATTATAAATCTGACAGTTTATAAAATGCGATACATGCTTCCCCACGAATGAGTTTAACATAAATTTCGATACAATGGAAAAAGACAGAATCTGATCATGATATATTCTTCAAAGCAGCGCTAATAAGAGGCAACGATTGCTGTAGTAGGATTACCCAACTTTTTAGTGCAAGCTGAAATAAGTTGTGCAAGGTTTGCAGTTGTACCTGACATTAATTTGAGACGCACACTTGATACTGTATTTCGTTACATGGGTTATTAAGTAGCTAACATTCAATAAGCATACACCCATTGATAAACAGCAAAGAAAATCTAGATGCGATCAAAATATAGCTTCATTTTGTTTCAAGTGAGCAAAAAAAAAAAACCCAACCGAATCAAAATTGTAATGTGCTAAACGTTCACATTCAAAAGTAAATGAATATAGTACAAACAATTACCACAAATGAAGAAAGACAAAATGAAAAATACATATAAAAACAACACAAGTCATCAACCAGTTCATGCATCTGAGAAACGTAATGGGTATCGGTTATCAAAATACTGTCCCCGTGAAATAATAAAGGGTATTATAAATTCGATGAAAATTAATTACAAAATAAAATTCGAAGATATCCTCGACTACATTTTTTAAAATGGCAAAAATAAATATAACATAAACGACTACTGTTATGAATATTGAATTCGTATTATTTGTTGGCATTTTTAATGATCATATGTTGTGTGCATTATATACCTGACCAGTAACGTTATTTTCTACACAACATAATACATAGCTAAATATTTCTCTATCATTGTTGATTAAATTCTCAGATTTTTTTTATATAATCTTGTTTAATTAACAATTACTCATTCCTGCTTAACATCTGAATCAGAATCAGTCTTAGTGTTGTGTTCAGTTTTTATTTTGGAGGATTTTTTAAAATTCAAATTAGTATTCAATGGAATTAAAAAGTGTTCAAGAATATTCTTGGAGAGAAATATTAATTTGGAATTGTAATGAATTCAGACAAGAATACATTGGACTATATTATTGTGATACATCAAAAGACGCATCGCCACACTCCAGACCTATTGCACGTTAGCACGTTCGAGGCTACAGGCACATCAACACATTCAATATCGGAATACCACAGTAATTCAGTTTTACATTTGGATTTATGATAGAACTGCTATGATTATGTTGCGATTTAATTCTCAGTACTGTAAGTACATTTTAGATGTTAGTTTGTGTCCCAGGGAAATATATTGTTTGTTGAATTTTACAAAACTTGTTGATTTTCTCTCTTCGCTGTTACATAATTTAAGACATTGAATCGTAACAATACAAACTGATGCACGAGATACTAAACAAGTTCAAGGGAAACGAAAAAAATGCACAACAGTGTATATATATATATATATATATATATATATATATATATATATATATATATATATATATAGAGAGAGAGAGAGAGAGAGAGAGAGAGAGAGAGAGAGAGAGAGAGAGAGAGAGAGATTGGTCTGTTTTTGAAGGTGTTTATGTAATTTGCCAAACGAGACACTATGAGGAAAATCATGTGTTTTTGCGTTTCTATAGCCAATGTATTTTTCAGATATAAATATAATTCTCACAACTCTCAAAACCGTCTAACTAATCTATCCTAAGTAACAGTAAGGATAAATACTATCAGAATGTTGGTGTAATTTCTTACCCGATTATTGATAGCAAAGCTGCAGTTTTCGGTTTTTTCCATATGTAATCCAATAACTGGATACCGTAAAAGTAGAAGAAACACTGAGCCGGTGGAAAATAATACTGGGCTCCCAAATGACACCGCCATCCGTTCGGTTTAAGGTTCTCAAACGAATTTGGAAGGACAGGGGAAAATATAGTAAACCGAAATTTTCATGTTCGAAATTAACGGTTTTCCCCGCTATTTGTTTCATTTCCTCAATAGTATCGATCGCTTGCTTGCATAAAAATACAGTAGTCACATCAACACTCCACACGTTGTATTCTTTATGAACAAAGCTTGTTTCCTTATATGAACATATAAATACACGTGAAAGTAAATATTTAACTTTACTCCCGCGATTCACACACGAACATGCTCTAGGAACGATACTGAATCGTGTTGTTATTTTCAATAGTGAAATGTGCAATGCAAACATTAAAAAGAAAGGGATTTTTTATTAGGTTGTTTTATGTACTTCACCCTAGCGTCCACGCTCAGTTTCCTCTCATCAATCCGCATAACACCGCCTCCTCGTCATCTAGTTTTACAAACTTGATTGTTACATATGTTTAAACTGTCATATATTATCAAACCGAGATAAATGGAACAGTTCATGTTTTCTTAACTTCCGGGTAGTAAGTACTGTCATAAGAAATAATTTTCCAGAATGGTACGAATGTGTGTGTGTGTGTGTGTGTGTGTGTGTGTGATTAGGATTTTAACGTAGCTTTAACAATTTTTCAGTCATATCGCAACGATATCTGCAGTGTCGCAGTTTATAGTAATGTCTAGCACTGGGCTAGCCATAAAAAGTGATAGCTAGATGACATAAATGATATCTAAGCACTGCGCAGTAGTTCTAAGCATGTGTCTACGCTGTAAAGATTGATATAAATAATGCAGATATCACGGACAGCTAGTAATGCAGCTGTGTTGTGCTCATTCTTTTTGTACCGCCCGAGTTCCTGTTGATAAATACTTCGACCTACACGTGTTATTAAATAGTATGCCACCACAGCTGTGCCGAACACTTTTTTAAGAATGTCTTCACCTTTAGCCTTTATGGAAGGGGTATTCCCTGTGGTTCCGTTTATGTTACTGGGAAATTGTATATGCGTCATTTGTTTTCGGTTTGAGTAGGAACCATTGGTTACCATTTGTACAGACTGCGAGGCCTGGAATTATGTAATAAACTCACTTAATTTTCAATAAGCGGTATACACAGAAATTCAGACACAAAGCATGATGTATGCTGATGGACATACAGACAAACAGACAGACGGATAAAAAGGTATTTAAGTAGACAAGTGAGGAGTGGAGATATTTGGACAGTAAACGTTCACGTCATAGTGAGTTTTTATGTATGTGCCTACTTCATCTACAGGGGCCCGGTGGCCGAGTGGTCTACAGGGCTCTCCGTTACGGATCACTGCCATCTCACCTCAGTCTCTGTGGGTACGAGTCTAGGATTCGGCCAATGTGGGTATGTGAGAAAGCTTGTCAATAGCTTCTTGTAAGTCGGTGGTTCTTCCCGGGGTTTTACCGGGTTCTTCCTCCACCATAAATACGGGCCGCCATGTATAGCCTATCGTGTGCTGAAAAAATGGCGTTAAACCCTACAACAACAGCAATAAATTCATCTACACAAGTAGACTTTATAATGAATACTTTTCAATTACATTTTGCACCTCTGTCTGAGGCGGTTCGAGTCAAAGATTCTGCCAATGTGGGTATGTGAGAAAGCTTGCCAGTTGCTTCTCGTGGGTCAGTGGTTCTTTCCGGGGTTGTCCCGGGTTCTTCCTCCACCATTAATACTGGCTGCTACGTATAGCCTATCGTGTGTTGAAAAATGGCGTTAAACCCCACAACAACAACAACAACAATTACATTTATAGCTGACGAATTATAATAAACCTAGGGTTAGCCCTTGATGTGGACATTTCGTAACATGCGTAGGGTTATTCCTTGATGTGGACCTTTCGTAACATGCGTAGGGTTAGCCCTTGATGTGGACCTTTCGTAATATGCGTAGGGTTAGCCCTTGATGTGGACATTTCGTAGCATGCGTAGGGTTAGCCCTTGATGTGGACATTTCGTAACATGCGTAGGGTTAGTCAATGACGTGGGCATTTCGTAACATGCGTAAGGTTAGACGTTGATGCCAGGGACCCTGATTGGCCGAGTGGTCTAAAGCGCTCTCCGTTACGGATCACTGCCATCTCACCTCTGTCTGCGCAGGTTCTAGTCTCGGATTTGGACAATGTGGGTATGTGAGAAAGCTTGCCAGTAGTTTCTCGAGGGTCGGTGGTTCTTTCCGGCGATTTCCCGTGTTCCTTTCCACCATTAATACTGGCCGCCATGTATAGCTTATCGTGTGCTGAAAAATGGCGTTAAACTCTACAACAACAACAACAAGACCTTGATGTGGACATTTCGAAACATGTGTAGGGTTAGCCTTTGATCGGTATGTACATTTCGATCTGTACAGTTCGCAACATGCGTGGAATGCCCAGAGCCTAAATAAAGTTAATTAAGAAATCAGGTAGACTAATGATGTACATGAAGTTATTTTATAACTTTTGTGTGAACAAAATTCTCGACTGCGGGCAATGTGTCGCATACAAATACAGATCTAAAACAGAAGCAACATGTATCTTAAGTCACTCTGCTGATATTGTAGCACCAAACTTCGAACTTTTTTTCTGAGGAGATACCTTTCTGGATTTTTTCTCATACAAAAAGGAGCTGGAAATTAACGGCATGTAGAGAGTGTAAAATTTGTGCAGATACATGGACATGGGTAACTTACCAGCTGCTGTCTGGAGGCATAATTATTTGTCTGAAGCTGTTTCGCTTCTACTTCGTTTAACATAAATTAATTTTATTTTACTTAACCCCGTCTTTCAATGTAGTCCATGAGCTAGGTAGGTCAGTTGCTATCACTTGGATGAACAAAATGACTCCTGTACTATTTGCTTTATCACTATAAAAAAGTTACCAATACACGATAACCATTCCAACTGAATACATTTTTCATTAAAAGACAAAAGATAGTTTTATCGTATAACTACAGGTAGAAGAGTAGCCGTTTGGAGTTTTCTAGGTTTAAGTCTCTTTGTAGGAGTGAACCGTTTGGAGTTTTCTAAGTTTAAATCACTTAGTAGGAGGGTACCCGTTTGGAGTTTTCATGGCTTAAATCGCTTGGTAGGAGGGTACCCATTTGGAGTTTTCAGGGTTTAAGTCGCTTGGTAGGAGGGTACCCGTTTGGAGTTTTCATTGTTTAAGTCGCTTGGTAGGAGGGTACCCGTTTGGAGTTTTCAGGGTTAAAGTCGCTTGGTAGGAGGGTACCCGTTTAGAGTTTTCATTGTTTAAGTCGCTTGGTAGGAGGGTACCCGTTTGGAGTTTTCAGGGTTTAAGTCGCTTGGTAGGAGGGTACCAGTTTGGAGTTTTCAGGGTTTAAGTCGCTTGGTAGGAGGGTACCCGTTTGGAGTTTTCTACGTTTAAGTCGCTTGGTTTCAGAGTTCTTAGGCGGCGTATCCTGTAAAGTTCATTTTATTTCCTAGTTTCAGAACTCCAGTTGCGATTGTGGGCAACTGCTAATAGTATAATATCACAAACAGTATGGCCAAGGGAAGATAACTCTCCTAACCACTATTCTTTACAATATATTGCTTAAGCAATTTGTCACACACAACCCACAATCCACCTTGCATAGAATAAAGTAATTAAGATCAAAACCGATTGCATCTTATAATAGGAAAATCTGAAAGGACGACAGTCGCCCAATTTCCAACGAAAGAACAAAAACAAAAACGGTATTCCCTCGTAAAAATATCGTAAATTGAATTAACGCATGACGTAACTCACAAATCAGTGAAAGGCCATCGTGGTGCATGCACCTGTATACAGTCCACCCATAATTAACTTGAGGTTTTGTAAAAGCAAGCGTATTGCACGTTGTCTCACTTTTCCAGTGTTATAAATCTCTCTCTCTCTCTCTCTCTCTCTCTCTCTCTCTCTCTCTCTCTCTCTATATATATATATATATATATATATATATATATATATATATATATATATATATATATATATATTGTGTGCTTAATTTTTGTCCGAGGTTGAGGGTTGTGAATGGAGTTTTGCCTACCTGACCTTTCTCATACTTGAAAGTGGTAAACAAGATGCTTTGTAAAATTTAAGTGCAAGGCCTAACATTGTTTACGAGCTTACAATGTTCTGGAAGCGAACTTGTTTACAATTTAATGGAAATTTCCATTAGAAATGACTCACATCTATAGAATTCTAGAACGATCAACTGCTGAGTAGTCTAAGTGGGTTATTGGTTTCTAAATAAGTGTTGGAAACGCTTATTCATTCTAGTTTCATATCAGTCTCTGGGAATCTATGATTATAGTTTGTAGTCGTGTCCAGGTATAATTCTACAGGAATTATTTATTTAAATCATTCATTGAAATTACAAAGTACTCATTGGTCTACACTACACTGGGAGTATTGAGAACTCATTCAAAGACATTATAGATTACATCATTATGGTGCATCAGGACATTCAATGGTATTTGAATTAATTTGGAACATTCTAAGCTTTTGGACTTCTGGCAGGGCATTTGTGATTATTTGGTATTTTATTCAGAATACTTTAAGTGTCCATTAAATTTTTCACTTTGTATTCTTGGGAAATGTTGAACATTACTTATACTGTTGGCTTCAATTCCTTTCTGTTAAGATTAACAAGAGTCATTGCCTGATGCTATTTTTGTACCCATTGCGGTTCCATGGCCCCTTCGTATGGAGGGTCAACTTTCAGCATCAGTTGAACTTACACCATACAAGCGGGTACGCTTTATCGATGATATAAAAATGAAGTGCAACATGGAATAAAAAGTCTGGATGATTTCATATCAAAAGCAAACAATTTCCATCCCTCAATAAAATTCACGGCATATGTCTCCAACTCAAACCACGTTTTCCTGAACACAACAACCAGACTGGTAAAAACAATCCATATAGACATCTACTCGAAACCAACCGACAAACACCAGCATCTCCTCCCAACCAGCTGTCATCCAAAACACTGCATTAGGAACACCCCATATAGCCCAGGCACGGAGGACATACAGGGTTTGCTCCGACGATGAAACATTCCTAAAAAGGTCTGAAGAGCTATCTAAACATTTAATTTACCGAGGGTAAGACAAAAAAAAATAATTGCGGAGGCACCCCAAATGGCTAAACAAACAAACCACGATGACCTACTAAAATATGGAAAGAAAGAAAAGGCTGATAGAATACCATTTATCCTGACCTACCATCCAGACAACCCCAAAGTAGGTAAAATCATCGGGAAACACTGGGAAACACTGGCCCATCGTGGAATCGTCGGACGCACTGAAGTTAATCCTCCCTGACAATTATGTAGTAGCCTACCGGAGATTAAAAAACCTCAAGGACATCCTAATCAGGGCGAATCTAACTCCAGTCATTAACCAAGACCACTCTATTCAGTCTGGCCCCTGTGGCGATAAAAGGCGCAAAACCTGTCAACATATGATAGAGACCATGTCATTTTCTAGCACAGTGACTAGAGAGAAACTAAAGATAACATGGTCCAAACAAAACAGAAATGCAATTTATCTCATCACATGTAAGATCTGTAGCCTTCAATATGTCGGAGAAACTGAAAAGCTACACGAAAGGATCAACCTTCATAGGTCTGATTGAATGACTAGGAACCGGTCGCAGAACACTTCTCCTCCCCTGGCCACACTTTCAGCTATATAACACTTATTGCAATGGCTCACAACCCCAACTAGAGTTCCTTAAGCAGGACCTATAAGGAATCTTACTTAGAACATTGAAACCAAGCAGTTTACCAAGAAGACTAGAAAAAGATAGCCGTGCAAAAATAAAATTATCTTTTGCAGCCGACACGTTTTCTTTTAAATAATTCTCTAAATTTGCTTAATAGCCTGTAATTACTACAATAACAATGACATATCCGGGATATAATTTGTGCTTACGTAAATTTACATAAAATAATAGTAAGTCATTATGGCTAATCGATTTCTAGGTCAATACAAACATTTTCTTTTCTAGTATCCACAACAAGTTGAAATGAACTAGTTGAAACATAATAAGTTTAAAGGTTTAATTCCTGTAGAAGCAGCCATGTAAAGTTTTGCAAACATAACCGTTATTCTGTTTCAATTTTTTGTCTTGTCTATGTTTTGTATATGCCTTTGAAAAGACTCATTGAGAGACGAAAGCGCTCAGGGTAGTTAGATATTAGTTTTGCACTGTTCATTGTCAGTTTATTGCATTTATCTTAATCAATCCCTGACACACGTGATCCCATGACTTTATTTACTTCCATCAGCGAAATTGGTTTGTGAGGATACATAAACTAGACTAGAGCAGACAAGACTTTATTTTGCTTCCATTAGCACAGTTGGACTGTGCGGATAGAAGCTCTGTACATAGATCAGACTTGACCAGATTACTTTATTTGTTCCACAAGCCCTTTTAGACTGTGATGAAACAAACTTGGTACATAGACGAGACTTAACCTAACAAGACGTTATTTACTTCCATTAGGGCAACTGGTCTACGAGGACACAAACTAAGTACATAGACCAGACAAGACTTTATTTACTTCTAGCTTGGTACATAGACCAGAATAGAGCAGACAAGACGTTATTTACTTCCATTGATTCAATTTGGCTCTAAGGATACGAACTTGGTACATATACCCGACTAGACTAGATAAGACTTTGTGTATTCCCATTAGCGTAGCTGGACTGTAATGTCATAAACGCGGTCCTAGAGCAGACAAGATTTTTTTATTTACTTCCATTAGTCTAATTGGACTATGAGGACACAAACCAGGTACATAGACTAGACTAGACCTGACAAGAGTTTATTTACTTCCATTAGTCTAATTGGACTAAGAGGACACAGACCAGGTACATAGACTAGACTAGACCTGACAAGAGTTTATTTACTTCCATTAGTCTAATTGGACTAAGAGGACACAGACCAGGTACATAGACTAGACTAGACCTGACAAGAGTTTATTTACTTCCATTAGTCTAATTGGACTAAGAGGACACAGACCAGGTACATAGACTAGACTAGACCGGACAAGAGTTTATTTTCTTCCATTAGCCCAATTGGACTGAGATGATACAAACTCGCTTTAGTCGTGGCAAATAGTGCAATTACTGTACATTGATATTCAGTAGCCAAATACTCTCCTCCGACATAATTTTATTCAAATCGTGATAATCATACATAAGCAATATTTTCATTCAAACACACACATTCATACACACGAACTTTACCCTCCACACACATGCGCGCACATTTCATTCTATGAAAGACGATTCGTGAGAAAGATCCATACAAAAACCAACTATTCAGATGCATTCAGTTTGTAATATAAATAAAGAACACGTGTGCAATAATAATAATAATAATAATAATAACCTTCGACCCCCTGTCTGTATGCCTATTTTGTGAAACAAGTAGATCCTTCAATAATAATAATAATAACAACCTTCGACCCCCTGTCTGTATGCCTATTTCGTGCATACAAGTAGATCATTCAATCAATTCTTTTAATTTGGCTTATTTGTTTTTCTTATTTGTTTTAGTTAAGCATATGGGGAGTGCTCCTGGTAAATTATGTTTGTACTTAATATTTTTTGTTAATCGTACATGTTGATATTTTTTCTGGGAGAAAATAAAAACTGGAAAAAGATATATCATAAAACAAACGCACCAAGGTCAGTGGTACAACATAACGTGGGTGACTTGAGATACCTGTAGTTTCTGTTTCTGAACTACATAGCGACTAGTACATGTAGTTATATTTCTTCCAAGGGGAACAACCTTCTAAAAGGTATTTTATGCAAACAAAGGCTCGAGCCTCGATGCGAAAATGAACGTGGGTGGTTTGAAATACCGGTAATATATGCCAGATGTAAACTTTCGTGTTTAACATGCTGATCATCATCACGATTGTTTGCTCAGACGAAGTTGACTTTAGTATCAGAATGCAATGTACAATAACTTCCTTTTACGAAATTGCTCCCTGGATGCTTTTTTATCTACCGTATTTGGACATCAAATTGCTTCCTTATAATTCATTTTATGTTTATCTCAGACTTTATAGCTACTACAGAGTAAGGCAGAGCTGAATCAATATAAAGGGTGAGAACTAGGTAATTGAGAAGTTCCTCAAGGTTCTGAAACAGTGTGTGCGTTTGTGTGTGTGTGTGTGTGTGTGTGTGTTCATTTTAAGAACCTCTACAGTAGTACTATGCATGCTATATGGACGCTTATTTATTTTCCATAACTTTTCGTTCAATTGCTTCATTATAGGATTTAAAAAAAAAAATTATATTACGATTGTTTTCAGAACTATGAATGTAGGACAATTATATTGAAATGAACCGTTAATGTGTTCGACACGTTTAATCTCTAATTTTAAAGTTACCATAGGGAAAAGGCAGAGGTGAAGAAAGATAAACTGGGAGATTTAGGTACTTGAGAAGTTCCTAAGGTCATACAACATAATCTGTGTGTGTGTGCACTTGAGAAAGATAAACTGGGAGATTTAGGTACTTGAGAAGCTCCCAAGCTCATAAACAATGTGTGTGTGTGTGCTTGTGTGTGTGTATTTATTTGAAGAATCTATACGATACTATTAAGCATGTAAATGATATATTGTCATTGACGATCATCAAGCGTTAGGTACGTGACATTAAGTGTAGGTCGATAAGAAAACTCTACTGGCGAGCAAGAACATTTGTCAAAAGGTTTTTCATCTACCGACCTAAACATCTGCCTCCCTATCTATTTATCTATAAGTTCGTCCGCCAACTCGTGTGTCTGTCTGTCTGTCTGTCTGTATCGATCGATGGATCTTAGAGGTACGGAAGTCTCACCATTTTGGGGGTAAAGATACGTTTATGTCAAAAAGGTTTGAAATTAAACTCATGTTATTTTAATCTACATAATCAACGATACACGATCCATGAGACGGAGGAATCGTTCAGGCGAATACCCAAAGTTAACACATGTAGATGTATACAAGATACAAGAGTTAGAGTTAGGCATTCTTGGCATTGATTAAATGAGAATTTTGTTTTCGTTAGAATTTGAGCATTATGGTGTGGTTTTCTGTGTATTTTCTGCGACTGTGCACTGTGAGTACTGATGCATCGTTACTGAACCGGAAGTGAAATCTCTGACCCATGGGAGGGTGCTTAGTAGTGATAGGGAATCCTCTATAGGTACTGTGCTTTGTTTTCCGTCTAGCCTCTCCAGAACATTCTGTATAACATGAGTCTATCACGCTACAAATCATCATTTTTTTAACAGAGGACTGTCTGGTTTATTCACGTATTAAATAACTTAGCCAGATCCTAAGAAGATACCCTACCTATCAGATTTTATTACGTTTTGCTGTTGAGATTTTGCATTAATTTTGTTACAAGTAACTTTAGTTGTGTACCTTTCTTTGGTATAATGAGTGTAAACAATGTCATGTGCAACTTGTCATTTCCAGATAGTAAACATATGTAAATATAGGTATAACAGAAACGTTGAGAATGCCATGTTTACCTATCTAGTTACTCTGGAGCTGTTTAATTTTCCTTTGATTTTTCCTTCTTTATTTATTCGTTTTTCTCTCTTTCTTCTTTCTTTTTTTTTACTTGTTCGTGTTTTCTCAAACTACTTTGAGCATATTTATTTTACGTTATCATTCATGTTCGATAGACTGATTACTTGACTAATTGATTGACTGAAGAAGTAGTCCATCTATTTATTTGTTAACCAATTGATTAATTGATCAGTAAGTATATGTGTTGATTGATTCGTCGATCGACTATTTATCATGCATGAATGGATGGATATTAGGATGGACAGATGGATTGACGATTTTATTATCATGAACTAATAATGAAGAAAAATAAAGTAATTGAGTAAACAAAGCCGCATTGACTTGGGTAGGGTCAAGGCACCATGTAAAGACCCAACCGAGTCGTTTTCGGTTTTTGTTGCTGGGAAATGTTTATTCTTATTGTAAATAGCTGTTGCACACTGCATAGATCACGAGGTCTACAATTAAATTACACACAAATTATATTACTATATTCGTTAGTAGTGTCTGTGTTAATTCATGCATAGAAACAGGAGTTATATAAACAGCCCGGTAGGTGAGTACTAAGGCAGGTAAGTTGGTAGGTAGGTAGCGAATTGAATTGACAGGTAAAAGTCAATACATGTAGATCCTTGAACAAATACTTTCATATTTTCCCCATTTGATTTATTCGTGATAAGCCAAGAGTTGACCCTTAATTTTGTTGTTTATTTACTTTTGTTTACATGTTTGGAATGCTTCTGATCAGTCATATATGTATCTACTCTATAACGTTTATTGCAGTTTGTACATGCCGATATTATTTTTCTTGGAGTGAATAAAATCAGGAAATCTATATATATCCAAATACTAAGCTCGACCCTGAGTGTCACAGCTAAACGTGGGTGCATGAATACCGGTAGTTTCTGTTTTGGATCTGCACTTTCTTGTCACAAAAACTGAACATAATCACTACAGTTTGTTCAGATGAAGCTTATTATAATCTCAAAAGGCATTGTACAATAACTTCCCGTTCCCATAAAACACTTACCTGGACGCTTGCCGTAAAGGTCTCTCTTCAAGTTTAATTATTTTATCTTACAATCTTTTATACAACTGTAATAGCACGACAGTTATATTGGAATGAATCATCATATGTGTGACACGTTTCACCTCGAACGAATTCGTGGAGTAACTCATATGATGAGACAGATGTTGTTGAAACACTTATTGAAGTGTTTGTCCAACATATTACATGTTGCATAATTGGCGCTACTGACAGAAGTAATTTCTCTTAAATTTTGAATTTTGTATCCTCAATACAAAAGAAATATTTTCTCTGTGTTATAGTTTTAACTGCGTATCAACTGATGTGATTTATTTGATAACCTGTAAAAGAAATGTAACATGCAATATGTTGGACAAACACTTCAACAAGTTTCTAAGAGAATGAATAATCATTGCTTTCATATAAAAATTATAGAGATCCTCAGTTCTCTTCTAACATTTCAGTACATTTTAATACCAATAATTACTCTCTACTCGATTTTCCTTTCATGTCAATAGATAATGTGCATGGAGACATGAATAGACTCATAAAAGAAAGTTATTGGATTCATAAATTAACGGAAACAAAAATGAACATATAATAATTGTTATTTTAAAATATAAAAGACGTCATCCGTTTCTTTCAAAACATTTAGTGACTAAATAAGCATACAGTAAATGTGAAACTAGTTGCGCCGAATTATCGGCGATTGTGTTGCTTTTTTTAAATCCCAATTCTTCTATTTCACACTGAAATATATAATAACACTGTCTACAATTTAAATTAATTTTCAAAAAGGCAATTTTATAAAATGTCATACATATCATATACAAGAATACTTTATTTGCGGACACCTCTCCGATTCCCAGCTATAAAATGTTAGTGACCGTTGAAGTGACCCCTTTTGGCCAAACGTTTTAAAGGACTTTATATTTGTGTGTTTTCGCCAATAATTTATTGTTGTATGCATTGGTAAATTTAAAATGAAATTATAAGAAAAAGAACAGAATTTAGTTAATTATGTTAGAGTTCCTTTTGTTTTGTATAAGGCATATTTATTAGTGTTCCCATCTTCGTTTTATTTGCTTCAAGTTCAACAGGTTTTGTTTATTGTGGCTTATACTTCCTTCCTTGAGGTATTTACTTTTCGTCCCGTTTCCCCGTTATATTACGTATGCTTCTGGTGATCTTTGCCAGGGGATGTTTTGTTTGCTATAAGATATTATTGTGCACGAATTGTAGAATCGGGATTTGTTTGTCCTGAAACTTGATATAGTAGTCAGAGGATAGGCTGTCTGATCCTTATGATTTGACTTTGTCCTATCGCCTGTTTCATTTCTTCTGGCGAAATGAAAGTGTCAAAATTTGATTTAGTCTTCAATGATTCGTGCGAATTCCACAGTTTCACAGTTGTTATTATATCTTGTGTAATTTTTTGTGTATATCTTCTCTCCCAGTGTATACAGCGTCATTAAACTTTCCACATTCCTATCTTTCCCCTCTTTTAGTTCTGTACGTCTATGTATACCCTTTCCTTTGTACATAGATCGGTGAACTGTTCTGCCCTTACCTTTACGTACTGTGTTTCATATTCTTGTAATTGTTTCATCTGTTCCTCTGCCATTCTTTGTCTTGTTCTGAAGCATCGAAATTGCTTAATGTGTTGGCATGCCGTATTTCCATTCCTTTTCTTTGAGTTAATTTTATGGAACATTAATTCTTCGGCATTTTTGTATCTTCCATTTAAAGTTATCATATTCGTCAATGTTTTTTGTATATTCATCCTCATCTAAAATTGAGTCATTAATTTTCCATTGCCTTGCTCACTTTTCCCATTTTTGCCATTCTTATTGTCGTGTTGACCGTATTACGATCTGACACATTTGTGTGTAGAATTTTGCACGATTTTGCCGAATTTATTCCCGATTCAGATTCATAGAATTTATCAAAGCGGCTACCTATGTTATCTCCATATGTGTATGTAAAATCTTCCTCATTCCCACTTAATTCCATGTATATGTCCCATAACCCATTTTTTGCGTTAAACGTTTTGACTTGACTTTGAAAGGTCTTGTCTCATACACCAAAACCCACGCTTCTATATATTTCTACATCTATTCAACACCCCACCCAAAATAAGCTTTTCCATGTAGTAGAGTTGTGCATAATCTGTAAGATTTTAAAAATAAATCCCGTCTTTTTCTATCATAACCAGATGCATCATAGCCACTCATTATGCTAATCATTAACTTTCAGATGTAGTAGTCTTCCTTTATTTCCCAAAGTAGCTTCAAGGAATTGTTTCTTAGTACAGTTGCCACCATCATTCTGTTATCATTATTGTCACCATTACTTGTTGTAACCGCCTTTACATTTGTCTCAGTTATTTTGCTAGATTGTTTGCTGCATCTACTTTGTTTTTGATCCTATTCAATGATAAGACGGGAAGGTTTGATCCCTCCACGAGGCGTTATTTCTCCTTGAGAGTTAATCCCTTCATGATGTCACTGAAAATTGTTTTGTTAAGTCTAAATTGTTAGATACAGCTGTACTGTATATATACGTCTTAGTCTTGTTGTTCATCATTCTTATTATTAGGATATTCTTCTGCGGTCGTTTTTGTTTGCTGCGATCAAAATTATCGGCAGAGACGATACTCTCGCTCTTATAGAAAATATCTGTTACCTGAGCATATCTACTTTTTATTTTTTCCCCTGTATAGGCATTGAGTCGATGTGGTATTTCGACTCTTTCTTTCCTGCGACGGGTTTAGCGTCAGTGTTGATGTGGATGTATCCCTCATTGCTTGTGAACGTTCCTCACCTCGGTATATGTGCACATTTTGTTCTTGTATTTGACTTTTTGGGGTTACCTCATCTGGGGACCCTCTTTCGTCTGCTGATTCTATTGCACCATGGCATGCCAGCTCTTCCAGTATATAGTAGGGAGCTGTATCCTGTTCAACTAATATTGTCGGATTTTTCTTGTTATTAAGCTTTCTGTTTCTTTTCATTTTCTCCCCTCTCTTTGAATTTCAAATGGCGCTTCATGTTTGTTTACGAAGTCTTCCAATTCGAGTGTTATATTTTCCTTTTCTTGGGGTTCCCCTTGACGGGTATAGATAGCTATTTAAGTTTCCGGGTATGGGTCTGGAATTGCTTCCGTTTTCTTTTCCGTCACTGTTTCAATTGCTGCAACAAAACGGGTCTTATTTGTTCTTTTAGGCAATGGGTTTTTGTATAGGAGATGTCATGCACAACTCGCTAATACCACGAGTTGACTATAATACTTATTATGTTAAAGAAGGTAAGGAGCTTTCTCGCGTCCTCTACCTTCATTGTCACCATCCTGAGCCCCGTTGTTATTGTGGAGTATCCCTAATATGTGGCCAATTGATCCCTTATTACTGTCCCCATAACCTTTTCTCATTGTATTTGATATATGCACGGGGAATCCCGAAAAGTGCACGTCTATCATTTTACTTTCCACTTTTTTTTCTATTGAGAGTAACATGCTTTTTGATATCAGATTTCCTTTTACTTCTGTGCTTTTCCCATGCGCGAGGATTGGCTATATCCCTTTGCGAATATGTAGTACCTATCTATCCCTCCATTTTGTAGGCCAGCTATGTCTTCGACTCATCGCCCTTAACAATAAGAAGGCAGAAAAACCTATCCGATGTAAGGAAACTACACGCAGCAATGAAATGATCATCTACAAAAATACAGCTCATCCTCAAATAGTCACAATATTGGCAACAACTTGATTGAAGAGAACCTGAAAGTTTTCTAGGTACCTCCTATTTTACTGACGGAATCAAACTGCCATCAATCAATAGCTTCTGAAATCTAGCGATGTGTCTTATAGTAGTCAAAATCTGAACCAAAAAAATCAAATGACGTACGGACTTGACATTTAGCATACACTTCCAGTGATTATTTATACATTTAAGTATAAACGATTCTATCAGGCTCATTTTGCTCAAATTTTCCGAGAAGTCTATAAATGCCAGGAATAAATCTCGGGTTGTTTTATTTTTACTCTTGCGTTTCGATAGTTGAAAATGCTGAGTAAAAATAAGCTGAAGATAATATACAAAATTGCTCCAGGAAGAAACACTTCTGTGTAGTCCTCAATGGGTAAAGCACCGAATAAACTGAGCAAAAAGGTAGTTAGTGAATATATGGCCTTTCGTACATGCCCTTTAAGCAAATTTGATGGCCTCTCTTTTCTATGAGACTTTTTTTTGGGCTGTGGCTACACCAGGCTTCATAACCATACAATGAACTGGGTAATACATTAGCTTCACACCGAACCTTCCCTGCGACTGGATGAAAACGTATTCATCAAATCCAATATAATTAATTGAGAACTCCCACTTTTATCTCCAGACTCTTTTGATCCTATAGTGTCTATTTCATCATACCTAGACGCTTTAAGACCTAAATATCTGCCAGATTATATATCCTTCACAGCCTGAGATAGCTCGAACCAATACCAATGTCTTATTTTTTGTCAGCTACAATTTCAATAAAAAGGTCATATCCGTTTCTGAATCCCCACTCATGATTTAGTTTCAGTAAGTGAAAGGTGCCAAAATTTGATTGTCGAGAAATAGGTGCCGTTAAATCTTCAAACAGTTCGTTGGTAAAATACAGTCTTGAGTCAACAGAGTAATAGTCCACTTTAGTGTGTCCCATTCAATACCTGAAGTCTGTTAGAAAGAATACCACTGCTATACATGTTTTTACATATATTGATAATCATGTTCCATATTCTGTAATCGATAAGGGTCCGGAAAAGTATCAAAATGGCCACTATGCCATACATCGTTAAAACCTTTCTCGGTATCAACACAAACTGCGTACACTTTGCATCGTTTAATGTCGCATGATAAACTGTTTTTATAATATTCTTCGTTTGAGTCAACGGACGCTTTGCTATTTATTAGCAGAAAAGGGTTGAAGCATTTAGCGATATATTTGTTCCTCTGCAGTGTTTGCAATTTTATGCGGTAATGGTTCATGTGTTTTCAGTTAGTCTACTAGCAACTAATAAACACTTTATTAGTTCTACAACTTTTTGAGATATCATGTCTGATGTTCGACATATTGATATCTTAATTGGCTTCATCAAATGCTGGTCGAGTGAAACTATGAACGCAGATCTAAATGCTGTGCGGTTTAAAGAATTAATTATGATCTTTGTTTTGCGCGATACTTATATGTAGGTATATGCCTTGCAAATTTTCTAACAGTATAAGCTGTGGTTTTGAACGAGATATTTATTATCTAAGACGGTAAAATGTTTTTAGCATTGGGTTGTAACATGTACATGTGGCTTTATGTCGTTAAACTTCGTACATACTATAATTCCTTAAAGGTAATAACTTACTTAGTTATTATGCGTCTCATCATTTTTAAAAACAGAAGAAAGAAAAAAAATATAGCTAACACAACTACACCACCAGGCGTCAGATAGCAGATTGAGCTCTGAGAGCTACGTGAATTCGTATGCTTTATTTAACGTATTGATTCCAACATTGTGTTATGTTAAGCAACTTCTTGTTG
Source organism: Sinohyriopsis cumingii (assembly GCA_028554795.2). Classification (NCBI taxonomy): domain Eukaryota; kingdom Metazoa; phylum Mollusca; class Bivalvia; order Unionida; family Unionidae; genus Sinohyriopsis; species Sinohyriopsis cumingii. The sequence goes on along the minus strand of CM068834.1, from coordinate 112,829,572 downwards.
TTTCTTCAAAAGTTCAAGCTTGAATCTTTTGAATTTTTGCGTATGTTTTTCAAGTTGCTTGCGAAGTTCAGCTCTATAAAAGAAAAGTCATGTTATATTCTTCTCTAACACGGTTTACATTTTTATTTTTTCGGGTCGTTTTTTCCATTTTGTTCAAAAAGAAACTGACAACATGTTATCAACACACTTTAATCGGAACAAAGTATTTTCTATATGTAATGAAAAGTAATTTTGAAATTTAATAAGATAATAAAAGAGATGAATATCAATACATTGGTACAAGTTGCATCCAATATTTGAACTGTACTTATGTTTATTACCAAGTAAGACATGATCATAGAATAAGTTGCATCCGATATTGAGCTATAATTATGCGTATTGCTCTGTAAGACATGATCACAGAATAAGCAAAAAGACATTGGTACAAGTTGCATCCGATATTGAGCTATAAGTATGCATATTACCCTGTAAGACATATCACAGAATAAGCAGCCACCCTTGTAAAAAGAAATATTGTAACAATTGTGATTAAAGGCAACAACAAAAATCATGCGCACATGTAATATAAGAAAATGTTTTCTGTTCTTCCTTTACTTATACTGTTTATTAAAATGTTATGTGTTTGAATGCTATCAAACCAGCGCATAATGAAGACAGAAAGCATATTAATTTGAATGGGAAAAAGAATCCAGTAACAAAATATTTTGTAATATTTGTCGTCGTTTGAAAGAAATCTAATCAGTGATGTCAATGTAGTAAGTACAACATAGGAAATTGTAGCAGCTCTAGCAGCGACAAGGTTTTTCCATTTCATTCTGTTTTCCTGATTTGACTCTCATGCGTCTTGTAAAAACAAATCTCAGATACACTATTACCAGTTATCTTCTTACGCGTTCTGTTTGTAATAGATCACTTTAATTTCTGGTTGTACGCTTCTGTTTCTGTAGAAGATGAGCTAATACTATATTTTGTCTTTACTGTATTGTGTCCACTTCTTTGCTATTTAAATAACTCAAAATATGGCTGAAGTTAATGGTTTTAATCATTCAATTCCAACCTTTCGGTAGTAAGATGAGGGTGTAACATATGCACAGTATCAAAATCATTAATGATACTGCAAATGATTCATTCTAATGTTTTCTCAGTGCAAAGTCTATAACGTTTTTGAAGCTGTTTCACCAAGTGAAGGTGACAACATTTCAGCCAAGTTCTAGACTTGTACAAAGATAACATAAAGGAAGGATTTACCACATGAATAGGAAAGAATTCTTCAGAGATGATGGTAAAAATGTAAAAGTTTATGGAGAGGCAACATATAATCAAACCTCATAGGTGACAAACTGGAAAGGACTTGCTGGTCTGCTTATGTTGGACAAAGCAAGGAGACATATGACCGTTATAATTTTGAGGATCTCATTTAAGGACATTTCTCTCTACGGAAACGAAACCTAATATAAATGCTGGTTAAACACATTATTTATAAAGCCAACAAATACAACTACCAGATGAAATACAGCTGTTACCCAGATGCAGCAATTAGCCGTTTTACGAACAGATAGGAGAAGCTGAGACAAAATTTGACAAACATCAAGGACAAACCCTGCAAATAAAGGATTATGCACTACATAAGAGGAAACAAATACGAACTTAGGGATAATGCTGGATAAGTTCTCAGTTGTAAAACATAACCTTGCAATCTGATACTATAAAATATGAAAACCAGACTGAATAGTTTAAAGAGACTTACACAAAGGAAACATATTCAAACAAGGAATCTGGTTTGCAAAAACATGTGGAAAGGCCTGAAAGCATAACAGCTGGAAGAGTTCCCAGAGTAAACATTCCTTTATAAGATATTAAACAGGATGGAAAGATTAACAAACACATGTAAGGAGAGACATATACTTACATTTACAGTTCATACACAAAAATGCTTATATATTAACATACATGAAGAGAAAGAAGAGAAATTAATAAGAGTGTTTACATATTTGCACAAACCGAACCTTGTATAGCCATTGAACAGGATGGAGAGAAGAATAAACACACAATCTTAAGGACATGTATTGGCTTACTTGCTCATTACAATCCGATGGATATTAATGCTCTATGGAGTCAAATTTGGTTTAGAATTTGTTTTTCGAGGGTGGGGGGGATGTTGCTGTTTTATATGCTCTATTCACAAACGTATAGGTTAATGCTTTATAAAGCAGATTTGGTTCTTCAGTTTGTTGTAAATTTACGTTTGAAACCCTAAATTTAAGTATATTGTTACGACTCTATGATCTTAAAATATTCTGAAAGAAAGAAATTGACAATTATAATTTATTTCTCTAAAATAACAAGGATTAAATTAACCTACAGTAGAGTAACTGATGTCATAAAGTCTAAATGTTCTAATAATTATTAAAGTACTGAGTAATCCGAATGAACTCCAGATTTATTCCAAACGATGGTCTTTATTGAAATGATATATGAACAGTGCAGAATAATCAATATGATATAATCCCAAAATGTTTTAAAATGAATTTTGTCAGTAATTTTGTAACCGATATATATATATATATATATATATATATATATATATATATATATATATATATATATATATATATGTTTTTAAGTAAATGTACAATATTTAATTAAGCTGTTATAAATCCAAACGTCCTCTCAATATAACTTTCAAGACTGGTGATACTACTAAGAATGCCTAAATCTACGTAATAATTATCAACTATAGATCATTATAACGCTATAGAGAGCATGCAATGCAAGGCATGAATGAACCGTCTCCATCAGTAAACAGATTAGCTGATTTAATTCTGAATAATCAGAAATTAGGTCAGCATAGTCTCTCATTAGAACTCATATCCATGTCGGATCATGTTCTGTTTACCCGAATTATAGTATATCTCAACGTTGGAACTTCATGAATGGCTCTATATATTTGATACATATCTAATTGTCTTTACAGTACAAACTATGACCATAGGATATTAGTATTAAATATCTCACTAAACAACACTGTCAAAAAATATTATTATGAAAATAGTACATAAAATATAGGTATGCATAGCAATACTGGCGAACTTTATCCAATGACGGTTCACTACGTCACAAGTGTTGCTTTAGAACTTTTGATGCTAAACCGAAAGACTGACAGTTAGACAAAGTACAATTTATGTTGAAGTTTAGAAGCGCCAAAACTATTTAATATTGTCCGCTATAGACATTAAATATGATGAAGAAGAGAACAAACGCGTTCATAAAACAAGCACTTCCTTACTTTTAGAATTGAAACACAAACATATTTGTGCACTATTAGTCATGGAGTGAAAGTTTCCACTTGCCGCTGTCAATGCTTTTGCATGGGCTTATATGACAACACGTGACTTTGAAGAAGTCCATAGGTTTAAGATCCACATTGATCGATTCACACCGTCGTGTGATATTGATTGCCCGTACAATTTCTAGGCAAAAAGCAGTTAACTACTATTCAAGACCCTGTTTAAAGTAACAATCACCCAATTATCTCTCATCCAGAACCAAGTTATTCACTATCCAGCATCCATTTACGACTATCCAACACGTAGTTATCTACTATTAAACACCTGGCTCTCTACTACCCAATAATCAGCTATCTTAACTAACCCTCATCCCTCACACTTACTATCAAGAACCAACATGTACTATACTGTATGCCATTATGAGTGACTAACATCCCCTTATCTACTGACAACACAATCTAGGATGTAAAAGAATCGATACTAAATATAATTTTAGTCCCCTATAAGGAAAACCAACTGCCTCATCACCCTAATATTCCATCTTATCCACTTGTAAACAAAGAAAAAAAACCATATTGCCCTATAACTTCCTATTTTCCACTTACAGACAGATCGATCATCCACTACCGCCCTGTGGTCCTTTCCCAGTACTATTTAGTGCTAACTGTTCCATTAGGTACAACGTGTACAAATAATGTATTATATGGTGTTCTATTCACCACATTTACCAGTAACTCTTTATGGCATTGTGTTCAACAACTAGCCACCGCGCCATGGCTACCAAAATATGTACCACCTATTTAGTATATCTTGGAAATGTTAATACAGTTTCGTGTAACTGGGATTTGGTCATTCTAATTTTATTGTTCAATACAGTAACAAACATTGTGAACTGAACACGATACATTTGTTTTTGTTTAAACTTTCCTCACTTTTATTATTATTATTATCATTATTATTATTATTATTATTATTATTATTATTATTATTATTATTATTCAATGACATAAAAGTTTGGTCAACGACAATGAATTTTAACGATTGAATACTATTCTAGTTTTTGTTACATTTTTTACCTGTGATGTTTTCACTTTTAGGTGAAAATTGTATATAATAAAAGACCCAAAGAATATGAAATTATAGGACGTTAAAAAAATTAATTGTATATTCAACAGCTTAAGTAGGTATACTACATAATTCTGCCATAAATTTTCGGGGAGAAAGAAAACCAGAAATCAAACTTACATTCATCTGTGAAAACAAAACAAAAATGCAACATAATATGTCAACAAACACATTCATTTAGTTTGTGAACGTGCTCATTTTCAGACTAGCTGGAAAATACAGTTTTAAAGTTTGTAATTTCTTGTTTCACTTTCTAATAGATTCAATCAGATAAGTTTTCTCTCTGTATTTTCAAATATGTTCAAAACATGAACCATTATAGCCTATATCACATGTTTAGTCAAGCTCTAATCAGTTCCACCCTTTCGTGCCTTTCTATCCATGCTTCCTTTCATATATACATTTATTCACCCATACATACATACACGCTGTACAACACACATTTTCTATATATATATATATATATATATATATATATATATATATATATATATATATATATATATATATATATATATATATATATATATATATATATATATACTGAATCATTTGGCAATATATGTAGATTCACTACAACTGGAACACTTTGGTTGATTTCCTTTCTTAATTTTACCTCCACTACTTCATAAAAGCATTGATACTCATTCTTACGGCTTTCTTCAGAAGTGAGATAGATAATATCGATATGCCATTTGAAAAAATTTCTAAGGGCTTAAAAACAAAAGAAAGAAGCAATTAGTTGGTAGACAGACAGCCTGTGAGTCATCCATGTTGAACTCCAATCTCATAAGATCCTACCAACGCCACTTTTAAACCCGCTATTTAAAATAGAGTCTCAATCTGATGCAGTAGTTTACTTTTAGAAAATTAGAAAATAATGAAATTATTGATATCCAGATACTACTTCAAATTGCGAGGGTGGGGTGATGGTGGCTGGATTAAGGAGTTTTCTTTCGAGCCGCGCTATTTTGTTTCTTTTATCTCATAACAATTTCCATGGTAAAACTGATATAAAGGATAAAATAGTTTTTTTTGCTTTAAATCATAGCAAAAACATTTGTTGGAAGCCATGGAGAGCCTGAATTCTTTCTCCAAAAATCCACTGCCCCCTCTATTCCAAGCAAGCTGTTCTGAGACCAAAAGCCGTTGAAATATGGTGGCCCGGTGTACCTTTAGAGTCAAGCCTGGATCTCACATAAATGCGAGGCTTGACTTTGAAGATGAGATTTGGTTTTAACCAAGTATGAAATGATTTTTCGTTTGAACGGTCACTAAGGATTGACTTAGGTTTGAAACTCGCTCTTAAACTCAACACACACTTATTAGATCTGAAGTCAGGTAAAGTCGAGAACCCTCTCCTGGTCCAGAAATGGTAACAGAAAAGATTTCCCTACGTAATCTCTAATCCTGAAACTGCCCTGGTACGTATCGAAACGACGCCGGTCGCGAAAAGGCCTCCAACAACATACCATGTTCACGCACGAATAAGTGACGAGACACTGTCATATCACAATGCTTTGTAAAACAAAGTATCCATATTAAATTAGATAAGACAATATACTTTCATATAATGGCTTAGCAGTTATTGTGCCAGATGCCATGTTAAAATCATGCCCAGATCAGTTCAGGTCAGCTGAAATTGCGCGTGTCTAGCGAGGCACTCTAGTCCCAAGGCATTGATTTAGATCTTTAATGTCTTTATGCGCCGTTAAACTATATTGCTAACGCGACCGAGCGAAACAAACAACACCTAACTGAGGCTTGCTTGTGGAGGATGTTTATTCCTTTTCCAAGACCTTAAGAGACTGGTCGTTGTCAACTCAAGGCTTTTTGAACGTGTTAATACAACAAATTAAATTCTTCTAATCAACAAAGGAGCACAAATTCGCGAGGCTTTAATTCCACACTTTATCTACGTTCGCATGACTTCTTAGTACGCTTTTCCAAGTCATTAACCGGTATTTTATGCCAGATAGTAAGAAACACAACCCAAACATTACACATAATAATTGCTATCTTAATGACCATACATTTACATGTACGAATATGACGAGAATTCCTATTGGTAATTATTTATATAATGAGGATTAATTTTGCAAAACGAATCTATGCTACCATACAGTTTCATGAAATACTGTAGATTATCGTGCTGTTTGCTTGTAGAAATTACCTAATTACACAGCTTGAGAGGTATCTTCCCAACACCAATTCCCCATAATCCAATAAACAATTACTAAAATCTAACAAAACTATAAAAGCGGAAATGTAAATGCCTTTAGCATGTACCATAGGGGATGTGGATGGTGGAAGATGTTCCTGTTCTTTGTCAGTTTGTTGCATTTACCTTAATCCTAGTACTCACGAACGCTTGATGGATCAGTGCACTGTATTGATATTAAGTAGGTTTGTTCTGATTTTGTTGGATGGCTAGATTATAGAAAATTAGATCAGATATTCTCTACTGTAAATACTTGAACAATCTGATGCATCCTAAATGGTTGTTTCTCAGATATGACATTTTTAAAAAATGACCTGAATAATAGACTCGATAGGAGACAGTAGACCATTGTTGGTATTACTGAACGAGTTCCATACATTTTATGTCAAATTAACATGAGTTTAAAAATATTGTTATTGCATACCGTTAAGGACTTTACATAACTCAAAGACGTTTTTATGTGGGTCAATTGGCCATCTTACAATTTACCGAAACGTCACCCCCGATGCCAATTATGCTGACAATTTCTAAAACATGCTGCCATAATGTTGATAGTAATAATAAATGGAAATGGTTCCAAAAAGCGAGGGCAACACTTTCGCGAGCTTATTTGGACCTAATCCGATACACATAAAGTGATATGTTAGCGTGTTGTAATAGAACAAAATATTGAGCCGCAAACAATGTATGCAAAGTTTATCAACATGTGTATTGAGGTATGAGCTGATGGAAAAGATTACCTTCATCATTTTTATTGCACGTTTGTTCA